>CM042836.1:172974422-173574422 GCA_023653725.1 Bungarus multicinctus
GCAAAAGGTCTTTCCCCTCCACCAAGCTGTGATGTTATCCTCAACTTGTGTTCAATCAAATTTCCCTTCTCTTTCCTATGTCAAATCTTGGCTCTTCTCCGCAAGCGTTTGCAGCTTAAGCTTTCTCGTTTTTGCTTTTTTTTTCCTTCCCTGTCGGGAGCAAAGATAAAAAGGGATGAGAAAACAAAGGTGAGAGAGGGGAGGGTGCGGAGGAGCAAAGGGAAGGAGAGAAAACTGATTCTCGGAGTTGGCATTGATCTCTGCTGAAACTGCCAGGAGCGTTAAAATGCCCTGGAAGATCCAACGGCCTTGGAAGTGAGGTGTTTCCCTGTTGCAAAGGAAGGAGGACTTAAATGCATGAGGCAGATATTTCCCACGGCTAAAAATGTTGGGCTCGGGCCATCAGCTCTCTCTGAAGCCACGTGGCCAGCCCTGCTTCTGCTTTCTGGACAGGGTCGGAGAACAACAGGAGATCAAAACAGCCGCAGAGAACGCATTTGGGGTTGTGGGTCAGGTTTTAGTATTTTTAGTATTTATTTGATTTGTTAATTGCTTACAAGATACAGGTATAAGAATAAATATAGTTTTCAATACATGAGATACTTATAAGAAAAATAAAAAGAAACAATAGGACAGGGACGGTAGGCACGATTGGTGCGCTCATGCAGGCCCCCTACAGGTGTCTTAGGAAAGGGGTGAGGTCAATAGTAGACAGTCTAAGGTTAAAGTTTTTGGGGTTTGGGGGAGAAACCACAGAGTCAGGAAGAGTATTCCAGACATTGACCACTCTGTTGCTGAAGTCGTATTTCCCGCAATCAAGTTTGGTACGATTAACCTTGAGTTTGTATCTATTGTTTGCTCTTGTGTTGTTATGGTTGAAGCTGAAGTATTCATTGACAGGTAGGACATTGCAATGCATGATTTTATATACTATACTTAGATCGGACCAAAGGCGGCGTACTTCTAGGCTTTCTAGGTCTAGAATTTCAAGTCTGGTGGCATAAGGTATTCTGCAGCTGGTCAGCACCTTGGAGAGCTCCCACCTTGGGCAGTGGACGTAGGTCCCAGAAGTGGAATTTGGAAAGCTGATGGGGAGCAGCTGCTTGGCTGCCTTCAGAGCTCTCTGGGCATCTGCAAATTTCAGGGTTCCCAGAAGGCACGGCGGGTAACGCTACAATAAGTGGTGAAAGGCTGAGTGGCGATGAAATGTTGCAGGACACAGGAAGGTCATCAGGTAAATCACTAAAAGCATACAGAGCACACACAGAAGCAAAAAGGCAGGAAAAAAAAGGAAACTATCTGCCCCTTTACACCCACAGCAACCAATCATAATGCAGATTGTTTCATGCAAGAGCCCACCCTCTCCAACCAATCAATTGCAACTGTGTGTTCTGGCCCATTGGACACTTTACTGTTCCAGCTACTACATTAAATATCCTGGTTATAACCTTGCTTGCAGGGTTCGCAGATCCATTGCTTGATTATCTTTTCCAGGATCTTCACAAGTATCATCCCTTGGGCATGAGTGCTTAATGACTGGCCACTGAGGGGTTGAGCTGAAGTCCTTGAAAGGAGGCAAGGGGCGAGTGCTCTGCATTCCCAACATGAGTTTCTTGCCTTGTGGAGTAGAGGAGCCATTTTAATTAACAGAGTAACAGAGTTGGAAGGGACTTCAGAACTCTTCTAGTCCAACCCCACCCCTCAAGTAGGACACCCTATACCTGTGATGGAGATCCTATGGCACGCATGCCACAGCCACATGGGCCCAAGCAAACTTACCTGCACTGCGCATGCGCATGCCTCCCAACTGATTTTCGACCTGTTTGAGGCCGTTTTCGCCCTCCTGGAGGCTCGAGGAAAGTCTCTGCAGCCTTGGGAGGCCCAAAAAACAGGCCCATTTTCACCCTCCCAAAACTCCCGAGGCTTCTGTTGAACCTCCGGGAGGGCGAAAATGGCCTCCTCCAGGCTCCAGAGGCCCTCCAGGGGCTGAAAACGGGCACTTCCGGTATTTCCAGAGCCTCCGGAAGGGCGAAAACCGCCTCAAAGAGGCCAAAAATCAGTTGATAGGTGAGCGCATGCGCACTGCAGGTATGGGGGTGAGGCAGGGGTGTTGTGCGTGCATGCACAGGGGGTGGGCTGGGTGAATTGCATTGTGGGTGCCAGCGCGTGCGTGCTTTTGGCACACCACAACAAAGAGGATCGCCATCTCTGCCCTATATCATTTCAGGAAAATGGCTGCCCAATCTCTTCTTAATTCATGCTGTGCAAGAACATTCTCCTGTATTATTTTTAGCCCGTTGTAATCCAATCTGATGAAGAGAATTTGCTTTAAGAAAGGAATAGATTTTTTTCCCCTCAGATAATTCTGATGGGCGGGTAGACAGATGATGAGGGCAACTCAGCCCTGTCAATGTCTCTGGTTTCATGGCACAGTTCTCTCTCCATAGTCTGAAGCCTCCTGATGTTTTCACCCACCATTCAGTCCTAAGTGGAAACCTCTGGAAGGAACAGCTCTGGAGCAGCCAAGGAGTCTGTAGAACGATGGAAAGATGCCTAAGAGGAAAATAATACAAATAGGAAAACATCACAATCTGAACAAAAAAAAAAAGGTTTCCTGGGAATAAGGTAGAAAAGCAGAAGCCAGAAGGTGTACAGATAAAGCAAATGTTTGAGCAAATTGCAAGGCAGATTTCAGCAGAGGATGAGATAAAATGTTATTGCCAGCTTTCCTCTCTCCTTTCTTTTGAATCTAGACTGACAAAGCAAAAGATTATTCTTTATCTGAAGGTCTGTTGGATGGTTTATAGGAAGGCCTTGCCCTCCTGTGAGGGCAAGCTCTCAACGTGTTTAGAGGGCATCCTCAGTAAGAAAAAAATAGTGATTTAGCAGGCACCAGAGAACACTGCACAAAGAAAGCAAGGGGAACCATTTTTCTAAGCGGGAAAGTGATGTACGGTAGAGAGTTGGAGATATTTATTTCAGCTGTCCTGGGAGGAAAAAGAGAGCAATCTGGGCTTTCAGAGGGACGTGGAAACCCCTTTCAATTTTTGTCTTGCAGAGCTGTAGCAGAAGCTGGGGCTTAAAGAGCACAGAGATAATGGACAGTAGATGAAAAAAGTTTTAAGATCTAAGAAACAGACAGAACTGCATTTAAATTTATAGACTGCCAAATCCCTAAAGATTCTTAGAAGCATAAAATAAAACAATGTACCATAAACAAAAAGTAGACAAATAATAGGTCGACAAATGAATGGAAGTATAAAGCAAAATCCAGCTAATCAAACCACTCTAGAACAGAACCATGATAGAATCGAGGCCCAAAGGGAGGATAGATTTCCAAAGGGTGCCTGGGTGCAAACCAGTGCAAACCAGTGCTGCCAAGCCTCAGCCCTCTTCACTCCCTTGAGTGGGGCCCTAGAAGTCAAGTCCCAAGAATTGAAAATGATATGTGGAGTTACTTCAGAGTATTTCTATTGTTCTTCATCTATAGACAGAATCTTTCCAGACTAAAACAACTATTTGCATAAAAGCATAGATAAACTTTGGGAATTGCTAGGGAGGAGCAGTTTTAGCTCTCGTGCTCCCTTTCAAAGTTTCCAAGCTCAGCTCCCTCTTTGCCCCCTGGGAAGCAGCACTTTCCTCCTGGGAATCCAGACTACATTCCACCATATCAATTTTGTCTCCTGGGAAGATTGAACAGTCTGCATGGATTCCAAAGAAGAGACCTCCTGCAGGTAATAGGAGCCAAGCTGTGAAAGTGTCGGGTCTGCCATCTCCAGCCTCTTCACTTTGCTGGCATCCTGCCATAAATTGTAAAGGAGGGGGAAGGAATTTGGGGTAGTACCATGTGTGCCTGGGAATGAGAAGATAAATGGCCGAGGGGAGACACATTGACAAAAACCAGAGGGGCCAAATTTGAATGAACCATCCTTCAAGGACACCTTGTCTGGGAACTGAATGTGAAACTGTAGTGAGAAGTGCCAAGCATTCCCAAAAGATCATAAAGGCATCCTATTGGACACTGATGGACTGGTCAAGGGGGGAGGGTCAGGGAAAGGGGGAAAAGTGTAACCTTTGCATTGGAATATTCAGATCTAGCTTTACTTCTGCTGAGTCCACTTAATTTTAATGAAAGAACCTATCACTCCAACTAAATGGAGTCGAGGGTCTTTCTTTACTAATGTCTAAGTTGGGGCAGGTCTGACATTAAGCAAGGTCTGCAATAACAGTGGGGAAAGTGCACGTCTGCTCAAGAGAGCAATTAGGAGAAGATGGAAGCTTGGGGAGAAGCTGCAGCGAAACCCCAAAATGAGGAAGATTACCCTGAATGGCTGGGAGAGGCAGAAGCAGGGATGAGATTCTGCGGATTTGGACCAGTTTGGGAGAACCCCTAGCTCCAAAGATCAGCTGGGAGAGAACCGATTCGCTCCAACGATTATGTGGGCCCGCCCACCACTGTACTGACCTTTATCGTCCCAGCTGATCAGTGCGGAAGAGCAGATTGCCATTCTTCAGCTGTGTTACTTCCCCAAAGTAACATAACAGGTAAGGAATTTTGTATTGTTGCATCAAGCACATGCGCGACCACTGAACCGGTTATTATATCGGCAGCATTCCACCCCTGGGCAGAAGCCTGCAATGATCAGATGAGACCCCGATGGTTGCTGGGGGTCAGAAAGAAAGATGACTGGGAGGAGAGACCCTCATTGTAATCTTCATGCAGGGAAGCCGCAGTCCTTGGAAAGAACACTGCGCCAAAGAACAACTAGACTATGATGGTATATAGACTTATATACTGCTTCACAAGTGCTTTACAGCCCTTTCTAAGTGGTTTACAGAGTCAGCATATTTCCCCGCCCCCAACAATCTGGGTCCTCATTTTTACTGACTTCAGAAGGATGGAAGGCTGAGTCAACCGTGAGCCAGTGAGAATTGTACTGCTAGCTGTCAGCAGAATTAGCCTTCAATACTGCATTCTAACCCGTGCATCACTCTGTGATGAAAGGCCTGGAAACTAAAACATATGAAGAATAGTTGCAGGAATTGGATATGGCTAGTTTAGAGAAAAGAAGAACTGTGTGTGTGTGTGACATGATAGCAGTATTCCAATATTCGAGGGTCAACTTATTTTCCAAAGCACCAGAAGTCAAGTCAAGTCAAGTCAAGGCAAGGCAAGGCAAGTCAAGTCAAGGCAAGGCAAGGCAAGTCAAGGCAAGGCAAGGCAAGGCAAGGCAAGGCAAGGCAAGGCAAGGCAAGGCAAGGCAAGGCAAGACAAGGCAAGGCAAGGCAAGGCAAGGCAAGGCAAGGCAAGGCAAGGCAAGGCAAGACAAGGCAAGGCAAGGCAAGGAACAACAGATGGAAACTAATCAAGGAGAAAACCAACCTGGAATTAAGGAGAAACTTCCCAACAGTGAGGACAATTAACCAGTGGAACAGCTTTCCTCCAGAAATCGTGAGCACTCCATCACTGGAGGTTTTTAAGAAGAGACTGGGCAGCTACTTGCCTGAAATGATAAAGTGTCTCCTGCTTGTGAAGGGGGCTGGACTAGAAGAACTTCAAGGTCCCTTCCAGCTCTATTCTGAATTGAACTGGTCCTTACTATCAATGAGAGTAGAAATGAGGCATAGCCAGATGCCTGGCAGGAAGCAGGACATGCAATTTGACTCCTCTGATGTCACTTGGGGCTGGGAGACCTTAACCACAAGGTGGACTCTGGGTTGCCTGCAGCCCTGCCTGGGCCAGGTGAGCCTCTCTTCCTCCAGAGCCTTTCTTAGGGTGTTGCCCTCCCAGAGGGACTTTCAGGGTGAGGAAGAGATGCTGTATGCGACAAACTCTTTCTCCGCAAGTCAATACTTCAGCTTCAACCATAACAACACAAGAGCATACAATAGATACAAACTCAAGGGTAATCACACCAAACTCAATTGCAGGAAACATGACCTCAGCAACAGAGTGGTCAATGTCTGGAATACTCTACCTGACTCTGTGGTTTCTTCCCCAAACCCCAAAACCTTTAACCTTAGACTGTCTACTATTGACCTCACCCCTTTCCTAAGAGGTCTGTAGGGGGCGTGCATAAGCGCATCAATGTGCCTATCATCTCTGTCCTATTGTTTCTTACATATATATATATAATTTTTCTTGTATGTGTCCATATATTCATAACTATGTTTTTACTTATACCTATTATCTTGTAAGTAATTGACAAATAAATAAAACATTAAAAAATAAATAAAATAAAAAGTCATCTGACCAGCTCATCCTCCTGGTGTTGGATTTTATATTAGCTCTACGGCTGCTCTTCTAACCTGGAAGAAAAGAGCATCTGGCACACATTAGAGCAGGGATGGGAGACTGGATAATGGATGTGCTCTTTCCTCCATTTCGTTTAGCCATTTGCCTCGTTGCCTGATTTATTGGCAGATTTGTCTCTGGACCTGCCAGGAAATGGTTTCATGGCCAGCTTCCTCCTGAGCGCCTGGCCTTCTGGCAGGTGGGACTCCTCATTGTGTAAAAGCTTGGCTGGTGATCAGATTGGCCTCCTTTATGTCCTTGTTCATCCCTGTATCCTTGCTTAGCTGAAACTGTTTTTGCTAGGAGGAATATTTTCAGACTGGTCAGAAGAGAAACAGGTGGGGGTATCTATGAGCATCTCTGCCTGGAGGAAGAACCCTCCAATTAAATGGAAATGAAAACCACGGGAGACAGGCCTGCAAGGTGGCCCAATAACACAAGATTTCAGCTGCCTCTTGTGCAATCCTGCAAGATCATCGCAGTGGTTAGAAGGCAGTACTGCAGGCTATTTCTGCTGCCCGCCGGCTGCCTGCAATTCAGCAGTTCGATCCTCACCAGGCTCAAGGTTGACTCAACCTTCCATCCTTCCAAGGTCAGTAAAATGATGATCCAGATTGTTGGGGGCAAGAAGCTGACTCTGTAAAACCACTTAAAGAGGGTTATAAAAGCACTGTGAAGCTGTATATAAGTCTAAGTACTATTGCCTTTCCTTCCTTCCTTCCTTCCTTCCTTCCTTCCTTCCTTCCTTCCTTCCTTCCTTCCTTCCTTCCTTCCTTCCTTCCTTCCTTCCTTCCTTTCTTCCTTCCTTCCTTCCTTCCTTCCTCCCTCCTTCCCTCCCTTCCATGGTGTCCAGTGGTTAGAGTGCAGTACTGCAGGCTACTTCTGCTGACTGCCGGCTGCCTGCAATTCGGCAGTTCGAATCTCAGCAGGCTCAAGATTGACTCAGCCTTCCTTCCTTCTGAGGTGAGTAAAATGAGGAGCCAGATTGTTGGGGGCAAGAGGCTGACTCTGTAAACCACTTAGAGAAGGTTGCTACCATGGATAGAAATTTGTATTAAAATCCTGTGCAAAAGCCCACAGGATGTGAGATTCCTGGATTAGATTGTGCAAGAGCTCCAGATGGTATCTGCATCACGTAGCAGGAGCAATTGCACCTAGACTTATTTAACACCCCATAATGCTTTACAGCCCTGAGCATTTTACATTTTTGTAAAATGTATTTCACCATATTGCCCCCAACAATCTGGATCTTCATTTTACTGACCTCAGAAGGATGGAAGGCTGAGTCAACTTTGAATCGGTCAGGATCAAACTTCAGACTGTGAGCAGAGTTAGCCTGCAACTCTGCATTCTAACTACTGCACCACCACACCTCCTACAGTGTAGCCCACCAAATTGTTTTACAATAAAAGTAACAAGGATGAGGACATGTGCCCGCTTCCCCATGCACCAAACTTAATCTCTTCCTGAGATCTCATGAAATCTTCTATACGATCTGGCCAGAATCTCAGCAGAAATCTCCAAGGATTTTGATGTTAATAATGCAGAGAAGAGCAACTAAAATGATTAAAGACCTGGAGACTAAAACATACGAAGAATAGTTGTAGAAAATGAGTATGGCTCCACTAGTTAAAGGAAGGATTAGGGATGTCATGGTAGCAGACTTCCAATATTTGAGGGGCTGCCACAGAGAAGAGGGGGTCAACCTATTTCCCAAAGCATCAGAAGACAAGACAAGAAATAATGGATGGAAACTGAAGAAGGAGAGAAGCAACCTGGAACTAAGAAACTTCCTAAGAACAGTTAGCCAGTGGAACAAAAGTTGCCCTCAGAAGTTGTGGGTGATTCATCACTGGAGGCCTTTAAGAAAATACTGGGTAGCCATTTGTCCAGAATGGTATAAGGTCTCCTGCTTGAGCAGAGCGTTGGACTAGAAGACATTCAAGATCCTTTCCAATTTTATTATTCTGTATCTGTAAGAAATAAATACTTTAATTGTAAAACAATTTGGTGGGATGCACAGCATTCTTTAAAATCAGAGGGGGGCCTCAGCGTACTTTTCTGACTGCCAAGGAAAGTCGATCATTGGGATGACATTTTTAAAAACAGTGCATTAATAGATTAGTTCCTTTGCAGCACTGTGGGGTGATCGAGAGGGCTGTTAAGAAGTTAATGGTAAAGAAGATGGACTGTTATAGCAGAAATGGCACCAAGATGGATTTGCAGGTCCAAATCCAATGGAACTGGCATCTCTTGACTCCTGAGCACAAGGGCCAATTTGGGTGGGGAGAAAGAATTTGTGTCTCCTCCTGGCTTGTCACTTTACCTTAAAAGTTATTTTTACCTTTTGCCATTTTTTTTTTGTTTTTGCATTTTTAAAGCTATCTTAAATACTCACTAAAGTAGAAAACCAGAGTTCAAACATATGCATATGTCTATGCTTATATACGCACTTAAAAAAATAATTCCTATAATATCTACTGTAGTGACCTGCTTCTGAATGTTATAGTCTGTCATCATCATCTTCATTTAAGGACCCATAATCCCTTTGCAGGGTGGGCAATGGAATTGAGCTAGCAGAGTGTTTTAATGGCCGGATGCCCTTCCTGTCACCACTGTGGAGTTTTGTTCAGCAGATATATTCTCAGTGTGCCCAGAGAGAGAAATATTTGCCTCTACCTAGGATCAAACTTACAGCTTCCTGTGAGAAAGTTATAGTCTGTCATATTTTGAAATACTTAACTGGCTGGTTATTACTCCTATGGTAAATGTCTACAGGGATTTGGAATCATCCAGGTTGTGATTGTCCCAAAGGTGGTTTTCAAAAGGCAACTGTTCTTAGTTTTTTTCCTTGAAAACTTTTCTTTTCTCATTCAAAAAGCTTCTTCAACTGAAGATGTCTTTGGAAAAGCATCTTTGGGACATATTTCTATGGTCAACCCAATGAGCTGTTTGTGAAAACTAAATGTTGGCACAATGTGATATGTGGAACTCCCTTGGAAAAGAAACAGAAACTATAGGTGGCAGTTTGAAAGTGTTGTTTATGGTTTGAAACAGCTGGAATAGTTAGGAATGTAAGTCACCTAACAGTTGGGTTGGAAATATATAAACCAGAATAGATATTTTAATACTGTTTCTTTAAGGGAATGTTAAAATTGTAATTGGGTGTGGTTCCTCAAATGGCAATAAGATGGAGCCAGAAACCTGGTTTCCCAGTGAGTGTTGCTAGTTGCTAGTTAGTCGATGTTCTGATGTTTTCTGTTTTTGGTTCCTGTATTGACTGTTGCTGACTGTTGCTGACCGTCGTTATTCTTGGATTGATGTGAGTCTATTACTGAACTATTTTTGATACTGGACTTTGTTATTGGATTATCCCTGGACTAAAAACTGACTGCTATAACCTTGTATGACTTAGACTGTTTGTTGGACTTTGCTTAAGCATTTACTGGAAGTAAAACCTACATTTTACTATACAGTGTAGCTGTGTGCTGTGTGTGTGTTATTCAACATTACTCTCACTACATCTCCCTGTGTGCACTCATTTTCTTAATGGGGAATTACCTCAATAGGAACCAAAACTGGTTGATAGGACATAATCCCAGGGCTTAGTTGCTGTGATGGTTGCCCCTCCACTTCTGGTCTCCATTAAGGATTGTGGCTAGTCTAGTGAAGAGAAGGACCAGGGGAGACAGGAGAGCAGTCTTCCAGTATTTGAGAGGCTGCCATAGAGAGGAGGGGGTCAAACTATTTTCCAAGGCACCCGAAGGCCAGACAAGACATAATGGATGGAAATTGAACAAGGAGAGATTCAACCTGGAAATAAGGAGAAATTTTCTGACAGTGACAATAATCAATGAAAGAAACAGAAGTTGCCTTCAGAAGTTGTGGAAGCTTCATCACTGGAAGCTTTCAAGAAGAGACTGGACTGCCATCTGTCAGAAATGGTGTAGGACAAGGGTCTTCAAAGTTGGCAAGTTTAAGACTTGTGGACTTCAACTCCCAGAATTCCTGAGATATCATTCCTGATGACTGGAAGAGGAATTCTGGGAGTTGAAGTCCACAAGTCTTAAAGCTGTCAAGTTTGAGGACCCTTGGTGTAGGGTCTCCTGCTTGGGCAGGGAGTTGGACTAGATGACCTACAAGGTCTGTTCCAACTCTGTTAATCTGTTAATATTAGATTCTAAGTTCAGGTAGTTCTCAACTTATATCTGTAATGGAGCCTGCCCATCATGGTGGTAAGTCATGATGGTCGTAAATCAGTTCACCCACATGATGGATCTGATTTTATGAGCACTAAGCTAACCCTAAGGTCATTAAGCAAACATGTTTATCAGATTCACTAGGGGCCAAGTTTGCTGAAGATTGAAAGGTTTTGGCAAACTATCATAAAATGGCCACGTAACTGAGGAATGCTGGAAAGGGCCACCAATGTGGGATGAACACCCAACATGTGGGGTGTTCATCCCACATTGGTTCATCTCACATTAGTGGTGCTGCTGTTGGAATTTTGAGACTGGGATTGCAAGTTACCCCGGGGAAGTCATCATTAAGCAGCTAGTTATAAATCAAGGACTACCAGTACAAAATAGGATAATCCCACCCGCTTGCATACCATCTGGTCAGGGCATCCCTGAAACAAAATAAAATCTTCTGCTGCTTGCAAGAGATGGCAAATCAAAGGGTCCTTTTCAACTTGGGAACAACTTGGGTGCCCAAACTCATTAATTTATCAAACTTGAGCAGAGATGACAGAGGCCATTTCCCCTCACTTCCTTGTTACTCAGTGGTAGCTGAGACTGGAAGTCTCCCTTGGTCCACCTGAGCCAGCTGGCTTTCTACTGTCTGATGGCCTTTGCTCTCCTGACCCCCACACCGGTTGTTGTGGCCTACCAGTGGACAGCGGAGCTGGTGGCAGCCTCAGACAGTGAGAAGGCTGGGGAAGAACATGAGCCAGTCCTGGAGCTCTGACGAGGGCTCTGCATCTGAAGCAGAGATGGGGCCAGGGCCGTCTGACGGTTATCAGCTGCCTTCGGAGTCAGACATCAGTGAGGCAGAAGAACAGCTGGAGCCTGTTCCTGATGTGTGCATGCACAGAGCTGCCAGGAGAAGGGATTAGTTAAGGAACAAGGAAATAAAGGCAGAGGTGGATGATGAATGACCCTTCCCATAGGGAATAAAGAGGAGCGAAAGGGGAGTGGTGCTTGCAGGAGACAATTAGTTCATTTAATTAGTGTGAAGATTTGTTCATGACTCAAAGAGACTCCTTGCCAAGTATTTCCTTGTATAGCGTTGCACAACTCTCCAAGCCCGATTAGGTCTGTAAAAACCCACCTGAATTCTCCCCCTCACCCAGGGGTGGGTTTCTACCAATTTGCACCTATTTGCTAGGACCAGTTGTTAACATTCTAAGCAGTTGGGAGAACTGGTTGTTAGAAGAAATTCCTGGCCTAATCCTGTAAGGAAGGCAGGAAGGAAACATTCTGGTGTTGCTTACAGAAACTGCCTCTCCGTTAACCCTTATAACATTTTTGGCAGGACTAGACTTCCTGTCTCTGGAACTTCTCTGGAGTTTTTTTCCCCTCCTTTGCTGGTACTTTGCTTGTGTGGAGTGACCATTCAAAGTTACAATGGCACTGAAAAAAGTGAATTATGACCTTTTTCACACTTACGACTGTTGCAGCATCCTCACAGTCACGAGAGGCGAGGAGATGCGTGCCTTGATGTGAGTGATGTTGAGTTGGCCACGCCCAGCCAGTCACATTACCACCAAGCCACGCCCATCAACTAAGCCACACCCACAGAACCAGTTGTTAAAAAAATTGAATCCCACCCCTGCCCTCACCCACTGCAGGTGTGAGAGTAGCAGGTGTGCAACCAAGGGGGTATCGGGAAGGAAACTCCCTGCCGCCTTCTTCTGCTCCAGCGACAGGGCTGCCCTCACCAAGTGCCAGCCAGGCAGCTGTGTCTCCTCTTGCTCCGGGTGGAAAGCCCCGGAAAAGCTTTGAATCTATTTAGGGTTACAGCTCGGTGGTTTCCTTGCAGCTTGGCTTTGCTGTTTTTTCCTCTCTTTCTTTCACAGCTCAGGGTTCTCACCAAGACTTTGGCTGCTGTTCATGACAGATGGGCCTGTCAGCCATTCATACTCAATAGAGATATGCGAGTAACAAGCCCCTCGAAGTGGGGCAGAAACGTAGATCTCACTCCCTTCAACGGCAGAGCCGGAATCGTTTCTCTCTGGGATGAAGGAACACCAGCATTTCCCTGAGGGCCAAAGGATGTTGCACCCAAAACGACAGGAAGCATCAAATAGGTGCA
The DNA here is from genome assembly GCA_023653725.1 of Bungarus multicinctus. NCBI lineage: Eukaryota > Metazoa > Chordata > Lepidosauria > Squamata > Elapidae > Bungarus > Bungarus multicinctus. Next base: position 172,987,033 of record CM042836.1, read on the forward strand.
GAGCCAAGCTGAGAAGAAGATGGATGATTTGTTAAGGGGATATCAGACTACAGACACACACACACACACACACACACACACACACACACACACCATCCAGGTGAATTGAGCTGGCAATTTGCAGACTTCTTAGCTTTCCTAGGATTTCTGCCAGTTTCAGCTTTATGGTGGCATTACAGCCATGGAGATGTTATGGTTTTAACACCTCACACCTGAGCAGCACTCCGTGGGCTTCACTCCAGCTACCTGGTGGGAAGTAAAGCCAGGAATAAATACATACACAAATGATATTCCATCTAGTGCAGAGGTCCCCAACCCCTGGCCCAGTACTAGCCCAGTACTGGGCCTTGAGCGGAAGTGGTGGGCATGCATCCCTGCTTATGTGAGCAGCAGGCATGCGTGTGTATGCATGCTCCAATTGCATGAGTGGCAGGCACATGGAACCACCTTCTCCCCTCCCCCCCTCCAGCCAGTCCAGAAAGCCAGAAAGTTTGGGGAACTCTGAGCTAGTCCAGGTCTTTGTTAATTGTCTCTGCTTGAACTTCCCTCCCTCCTTCCTTCCTTCCTTCCTTCCTTCCTTCCTTCCTTCCTTCCTTCCTTCCTTCCTTCCTTCCTTCCTTCCTTCCTTCCTTCCTTCCTTCCTTCCTTCCTTCCTTCCTTCCTTCCTCTTTCTCTCTCTCTCTTTTCTTCTCTCTCTCTCTCTTTCTTTCTTTCTCTTATTTTTTCCCCACCTTTATTATTTTTACAACTAACTCAGGGCAGTGAACATATCCAACACAATTTTCCTCCTCCTATTTTCTCTACAGCAACCACCTTGTGAGGTTGGTTGGGTTGAGAGAGAGGGACACAAGCAGTGGAGGGGAACCCACTGTCTGCTCTGAATCTTTGTTCAGCTGTCCCCCTCTTAGAACATTTATTGTCACATTTAATCTGCCTTTGTGTCACTGAATCTCTTTTTTTTTGTCCCTAAGTCTGCAATCAGAGAGGAGGGAAGTCTTCAGCCCTTTTTTTTTGGGGGGGGGGGGGGTTGTAACCAGGGGTGGGATTTAAATTTTTTAACAACTGGTTCTGTGGACATGGCTAAGTTGGTGGGCGTGGCTTGGTGGTCATATGACACTGTGGACATGGCTTAGTGGTCATGTGACAGGCTGGGCATGGCCAACTCAATATCACTCACATTGAGGCACACATCTCCTCATCTGGCCTCTCAGGACTGTGGGGATGCTGCAACAGTCGTAAGTGTGAAACATGGTCATAAGTCACTTTTTTCAGTGCCATTGTAACTTTGAATGGTCACTCCACACAAGCAAAGGAGGGGGAAAAAACTCCAGAGAAGTTCCTGAGACAGAAAGTCTAGTCCTGCCAAGAATGTAATAAGGGTTAACGGAGAAGCAGTTTCTGTAAGCAACACCAGAATGTTTCCTTCCTGCCTTCCTTACAGGATTAAGCCAGAAATTTCTTCTAACAACCGGTTCTCTAAATTGCTTAGAATGTTAACAACCGGTTCTAGTGAATAGATGCAAACTGGTAGAATCCCACCCCTGGTTGTAACATCCTTTCAGGCAGTAGACTCTGTTCTACTCTCCTTCCCCGCTCCCTCTTCTCTTTAGGGCAAACATTCTCAGTGTCAGCCTTGGAAGCCATATTTTTCTTGGAAGCTTCAAGGCTGCCGCATTCTGTGCCTGGGAATTTGGGAGGGGGGATTTCACAGACAGGTGAAAAATTAGACACATCAACATGTTTTCTCAGAGAGTCAAGGACATGTTGCCCTGCACCTGAAGGGGAATGACTGGAGGGAGGTCTCCAGTTGGGACAAAGATTGGATTGGACCATGTGATGGACTGATGGGTGCAGGGGATGGATCTTGGATTTCTCTTTTGGGAAGGGAAAACCTGGAAATCTTAGATTCGGGTTTTCCCAGATGTGCCAATATGACAACTCTAATAAAACGGAACTTTGAGGAAATGCTTGTCTTGGTGTTTTTTGGTTTGGAGCTGGTTAGTTGGAACGCTGACACTCAGCTCATTGCAGCCTCTGTGAGATTTAATTTTGATTCCCTTCTTGCTTTTGAACTTCTTTTAGCATATATGGAAGGATTCTTCCTCTTGTTTAGAACATTCTCTTTTGTTACTGCATCCTAAAAGAGTGTTTACCTTTGTTGCAGCCCTTTCACACACCTGATTTGTATGCTGTTTGTGATGAAGTTTTCTGAGGACTTTTTCCTAAGTCCGACTCTCCATATTCCCAGGTAGCTATGCATTTCAATTCCATTTCATTTTATTATTTAAATTTTACCTTTGTGTGCTTTTCTATTTTACCTATATTATTGCCAACTTCAGGTTTCTCTAACTTTCTTGAATGTCATTGCCGTGTTTTAACTGCCATCTGATAAGCAATCTCCCCATCTCTTCATCCAAATCCTTTTTTTAAAAACAAGTTTTATTCAGTTTTCCACATTTTAACATCTCTTTTTGGTGAACAGCATGATTACAGGTTTCACACATACATACAAATATGACCATAATTACATATTCAATTTTTGTATTCAATTTCTTGTCTTAACAATGCTTTTATACATTTTCTATTATATTATATTATTATATTATCTCTCCTTTTAAATCCCATTAAATGTTTAACATTTTATTACCTAAAACATTAAAATTAATAATCCCATTTAAAACTACATAACATATATAAATCAGCTTCTACATGGTTTCCCCTTTTTAATTTCATAAGGTTTATTTACAATTTCAGAAAAAAGCATATTAATCTACTCATTTAATTCTAAACCCTGATGTTAATTCCATTTCAGCTCTCCTCCTATATCATTTTATTTATTTCAGTATATTTAAAATATTTCATTATATTTAATAAACATATTCCATTATTTGTTACAATTATCTCTATGCATAAAGGAAAAGAGCATTGAATTCCATTATCCAAAAATAGCAGTTCTACAAATTTATTTATGTTACCCCCAGCACCTTGCAGAATCCCCTCTCCAAATATCAATCAGCCATTATCTCTATATCTAATTAAACAATTTCCCATTTTTAAAGAATTTCCATGTTTTTTTGTTCCCAAGTCCTGTTTCTTATCCCTTCTTTCCCTTTGTATTTTCCCCTTTGTTCTTTCACTCCAGTTTTTATCCCCCTCTCTATTTATAACCCGCTTCTGCCCTTTGAATTTCTTCTGATTCTTTTTCCCTTTTTAAATTTTCCAGCTATTTCCCTCTTTATTCAATTTCCCAAATCTCCAATATTTATTTCCAACTCTTTTCCTCTTTCTTCTTTGTTCTCAATGGTAATTAAAGAAAGCCTCTTCTATGATTTGCTCCACCTCCTCTTCTGTCCTTTGTCTTTGGTGTTCATACTTTGCAATCACAATTTCAATGAATTTTGAAGCAAAGCCCAGCGTTTCACCTAATTTTTTTAATATTTCTTTCATGTGTCTAAGTTCAATTTTTAAGGCCAGAAGAGATGTCGCCATTTTACAGCTTTCTAATTAGCAATTTAGTCCAAATAGTATCTTTAAAGTTAATTTCCAACAGTCAGCTTTTATTTTCTTCCTCTCAAGTTTTAATCCTCAGCTAATCCAATGCCAAATCCATATCAGAATTAACAATTAATCCCAGGGCAGAATCTTCCTGTTTCTTTCTTTGTTTCAATGTTTCAGTTTTTCAAAGTTCTTGTTTTTGTTGTATCAATTTTCCTTACAGTTTTAAGAAACAGAGTCTTTTGAAGGAAAAACAAGTTAGATTTAACTCAGATGGCACTCTTATCCTATATATTAGACCATATTTCTCAATTTCAGCAACTTTAAGATGTGTGGACTTCAACTCCTGGGATTCCCTAGCTTCGTGGGGGCAGGAGAATTCTGGGAGTTGGAGTCCACACATCATTAAAGTTGCTCGGGTTGCAAAACAATGGATCAGACACCAGGAAGTTTTGTGCATTAAATAGGCCAGTGGTGGCTAACCTATTTGGGGTTTTGTGCTAAAAATTGTGCACGTGCTCAGATACGTGTGCTCGCATGCCAGCATCCAGAAGGCAATGTGCATGCCCCCCATACTCCCTGCGCATGCGCACATGATTCCCCCGTGCTGCCCCCTTATCTGCACTGCGCCTCCCAGCTGATTTTCGGCCTGTTTGAGGCCTTTTTTGGCCTGCCAGAAGTTTGAGGGAAGCTTCTGCTGCCTTTGCAGGCCAAAAAATGGGTCCATTTCGTCACTTCTGGTATTTCCGGAAATACAGAAAATGATGAAATAGGCCTATTTTTTGGCCTGCAAAGGCTGCAGAGGCTTCCCTCAAGCCTCTGGCAGGCTGAAAAAGGCCTGAAAACCATCTGGGATGTGCGGGCATGTGCAGTGAGGTAACTTTGCCTGGGGCTCATGTGCCCACACAATGGCTCTGCGTGTACTATGTTCCCCATCACGGGCCTAGGCTTAGCCAAGGCTTTTAGGGGAAAACCCTTGTGGGAAGCTACCCCGCTCCTAGAAGAATGAAATATTTTGAGGAGTATTAAAAAGGGCAGATTATTATATTTTCCCAAAGGGAGAAATGGAGAAACATGTTTTTCCAGACTGAAAGCAGCCCCCTCCTTTCTTAATAGCCCTCATCAGATGCTAGCACTTAAAAGATAAAGAGCTTATTGAAAGAAGCCAAGTATCTAGGTAGTTCTATTCATAAATAAATAGCCCTCACTCTAGATCCAACAAAGGTAGGATTATCCCTCAGCCACGATAGAAATTGCCCAAAGCCCTTTTATTGCATCATCTCAGTTACACCACCCCCAGCAAACATCAACCAAACATAGCTCAGACAGGATTTGTACTTTGCCTATAGAGCCAGCTATGACCCTCTACATGGCCCCATGGGAGTCTAACAACAGCCAATAGAAGATATATCCTTGCACAAGAGCAGGAAGCTCAAGTGCAAAGCCCAAGAGAAGGTATAAAGCCCCCCTCCACTCTCAACTCCATGTGGTCAGCTACCCAGAATCATTGGAGAGATGACAGTGCTGCGACCACCAAGGATATTTGCGCCATTTCTTTTGTGCCACCTTTTGACAAAGAGCACGAATTCTGCAGCTGTCTCAATTCTCTTTCTCTCAGAGGGCTTTCAGAAGCAGATTCTCTGCCATCGAAGAGAAAGAGAAGCAGAGGGAAGGGGAGATGTGAGAGCATTTCTACCCCACATTAGCTCAGAGTCACGTTCGGTGAAATGTAGAAAACTCTACAAAGTGTCAGAAAAATCCTCAGAGCTCCAAATTTGACAGCTCCAATATGGAGGAGTGTTCTACCCATGCATCGCAGCATGAACTGCAACTAAACTTTATTTAGAGTGAAGGATAGATGAGAAAAAGGGTAGAAGAAGCGGGAGAGAGAAAGAGATGCATAAACACCCTCTTGCCGTCTTACAGAAGATTTCCTGGCATCACGGCTTTTATCATCTTATCGAAAACCTGACGTGGCCTGTCAGGAGAGAGAATTGCATCTTCGAGAATAATTTCCTTCGTGCTGGAAACCTTGGCGGAACATTTTGGAAGGAAGGAGAACTGAACGTCAGAGGACGCTCTCAGGAATTCACCGTAGCCAGATCAACGTGGCCAACTCACCAGAGCTATCTTGCCATAGCCAACTCACCATGGAAAAACTCGCTGTGGGAGAAGAGTTACTCTAATATCTAAGAAATGGTGCAATAAATCATATAAGAAAGGATGTAAAAGGAAGAGGCAGAATGAAATGGGAATGAGAAAAATGCACATATTAATTTTATTTATTTTAAATAATTAAATTGAATTGTTAAATCGGCCCCCAGCAAGTTGGCTGTGGCAAGTTGTCCTGCAGTGAGTTAGCTGCGGTGAGTTGGCCATGGCAAGTTGGCTGTGGTGAGTTGGCTGTGCCCAATTGTCCCATTCTGCTGAGGAGCATCTCTGATAAGGAAGGGAGGGGCAAAAGTCCATAGCTTCAGCAGGGCCTCTGTGGGGAGGGGCTGAAAGAAGCCAAATATGGGGGGCTACCCCTCTACTACAGTAGTAGCAAGACTCGGCTCCTCTAGCATGCACTTTTTTTTTCAACTTTGTTCTTTGCCGAATTAGTTCTCCAGTTCTGACATGAGTTACAACTCTCATAGCCATAAGTCATAACGATTGTAAAATGGGTGAGTCACATGATGGACTCTATTTTATGACCTTTTTTTTGCAATAGTTATTAAGTGAATGCTGCAGTTGCTAAGTGAAGCCATTGTTTTCCATGGACATGGTATTGCCAAAAGCCAGAAGGGATGCTTTTCATCACAACTGTCATAAATTACATAAATTACTACCAACCTGCCTTCCATTGAGGACCTGTATCCTGCACGAGTCAAAAATAGGGCTGTGAAAATATCTACAGACCCCTCACATCCTGGACATAAACTGTTTCAACTCCTTCCCTCAAAACAACACTCTTGAGCACTGCACACCAGAACAACTAGACACAAGGACAATTTTTCCCTGAACGCCATCACTCTGCTAAACAAATAATTCTCTCAATACTGTCCAACTATTTACAAAATCTGCACTAGTATTACTATTAATCTTCTCATCACTCCTTATCACCCATCCCCTCCCACTTGTGACTGTATCTGTAACTTTGTCGCTTGTATCCTTACAATTTTTATTGACTGTTTCCTAGTATGATTTCATTGCTTCTTGTACCCTATGACTATTATTAAGTGTTGCACCTTATGACTTTTGACTCTTGACGAATGTCTCTTTTCTTTTATGTACACTGAGAGCATTTGCACCAAGACAAATTCATTGTGTGTCCAATCACACTTGGCCAATAAGGAATTGTATTCTATTCTAAGCGCAGCCATGTGACCATGAGGTGTTGCAAATGGCCATAAGTTGCAGCCATGTTGCTAAACAACCAAAGGGTGGTGATGGGAGATATTATGTCACATGGCATACAGAGCCATCCAACCAATGTCATATGAAGCAAACCCAGACTGTCAGGTGAATGTATGGTTAATGGTGTTGTCATCACCCAAAAAAGGGGGCTAACTCATTGTCCATAGTTCTGTTGTTATGAGTAAAATGTTAATGAATAGCTTTAGTTAATTTCAAATATTAATTTCAATATTTGGTTAATAACTTGGTCTAAGGGCTGATCTGCATGTCCAAAGTTTGCACCAGCTTGAATGTGGGCCAGTGATCATTTCTTGAGGGCAACACATAATGCTGGCTCTCCAAGAGGGCATGCTACACTCTTTTGCTTGCTCCTCATTAAAAAAAATTGTGGTTCATCTGTGATGTTTCATTTCATTGTAGCTTTGCCCCAGCTCCAGTTAGCTGAATCCTCTCCCCTCTGGCTGTTCCCTCTGCTGCCCATGATCCCCTTCCTTTCCCTTTTACTGGAAAAAGACGAAACAGGGAAAGGGCAGACTTCCTGAGTGGTCCCAGAAGTTTGGGTGGATATGGTGAAGTTCTGAGGGGCTTCCACCTGTCATGCCCCCATCAGAGCCTGAATCTAAAGAGGAGGATGAGCCAGAGCTGAAGCTGACGGAGATCGAGGGGGCAGCTTCGTTGGCTTTGGAGGGATGTGGGGTGGAGCAGGCCGAGGCAGTCCAGGCCCCTCTAGATTAGGACAGCTTCTTAGCAGGGAGGAACAGGGGCCAGATGATCGAGAGAGGACAAGCAGTGGAAATGAGGAGTGACAAAGCTCAGGCAATGAGCACAGACTGCTTCCTCCTGATCCCTGGGCACGGAGAGTGGAGAGAAGGCAGGAACAGTGCAGGCCGACCCAACAACTTGGGAGGAAAGTGCCCCACCCCTCTTCACAAGGCACACCTGGGGACTGATTTTTAAGGAGACGTAGTGGGGAGGGGCATTTGTCGGGAACAAAAACTGAATTCATAGAGTTTGGGGTGCCAGTACAGACATTTGAAGTTTGCAGGACTGCTTGGTTCTTCCCTACTTGTGGGCCAAGTGTCTTCTTCCTGACTTTGTGAACTCAGTGCTTCTTCCTTGCTTTGTAGCCTCATTTTCCTGTTCCTTTGCCTTGCTGGACTGTGTGCAGCCAGAGGCTGCCATGTTTATGTCTGTGTGCTTTGCTTTGGGACTTGCCAAGACATGGGAGCATTTGGGGGGAAATTTAGAGCATTAAAGGGGAGTTTGAACTCTCAGCTGGCAGTGTGGCCCTCTTGCCTTGTCCTGGGTCATCACACTACCAACCTTATTTCTTTTCTAGGTATCCAGACGGGGCTGGAAGTGGATGCTTTACATCCCGTTCTAAATTAATAAAATCTTAAACAACCTTCTACAGATTGGAAATGTAGAATATTGTACTGGAAATCCATATCATGCCACAATGCAACCGCAGCTGGTTTTGTTTTGGTATCGAAAGTGGTGTCACTCCACTTTCTTTTCTATAATAATTCCCAGAAATCGTTGGCTGTTTCTCCAATTGATAGTCATTCCCTCCCTTTCTTTAAAACCAGATCCTATTTGTGCCCATCACCCTGACTCATTGGTGATTAACTGTTTATGAGCTGTATTTCCATAATGTTTGCACATCAAATTTATGAAGTGTGCCGCCTGTATCTGAAGGATAAACACAACCCAGCAGTTGGTCCTAGTGATGTCCCTTGGAGTCATAACAGTAACACACAATGAGCAATAACATGATTTAAAAAAACAAGCGAAGAGCCACTGGCTGACTGAAGTGGAGTAAAATCTCAGCCAGACAGTATTTCTTCTCTGCAATCAGCTTCTTTATGGGCTGCATAACTGTGATTGTCAATCACAACCCAGTCCGTGTGCAAGATTGCTTATTTGGAAAACCATGCAGTGGCCACTTGAAGTGGGGTGTGTGTTGCTGAGTCTAATCCCTTGCAAAGGATTCAACTCTCTTGTCAGCTACAATGAATGCTAAAAAGTCAGCCATTCACCATTCTCTGTGCAAGCTACCGTGTTTCCCCGAAAATAAAACCCGTAATTTTTTTTTTGCCACCAAAAAAGGCGCCAGGTCTTATTTTCAGGGGATGTCATCCACTGACTAACCTCGCTTGCGCACATCCCCCCCGACCTCCTTTTCACTGTCAGAGGCCTTCAGGAAGTTTCTCTTCTCCTGCAGCCGCCAAGGCTGTCCTGATGGCCTCTTCAACCAATAACAGAGCTCCAGATGTTATCAGCTGCACAGGCCTTTAGGAAAGCCTTGCCAGCCTTGCCGGCTGCAGAAGAAATGGGCCGGCAAGGCAGGTGTTGGGGTGTCCAAGGCCCATTTCACAAGGGGTCTGGACCAGGTGACCAGAGGGGTGGGTAAAATAAGTCATGAAGGGAGCCAGAATCATGCAATGAAAGGCCTTGTACTGCACTGGAGACCCCACTTTCCTATTTCAGACTAAGCAGACACCCACTCTGGCTTGATTCACAAATGGTTGCAGGGAGTTGGCTATGGCAAGTTGGTTGCATCGAGTTGACCGTGGCAAGTCCTGGGTTGGGACACACCGAGTTGTCCCATTTGGGCTCCAGGAGCTGAGCTGAGCACAAGGGAACAAAGTGCTCTGCCAGGATCTGGCTCTTTCCATTTGTGCTCCCACACCTGCCCAGGTGATTATGTGCTGACGATGTGGAGGAGTGTAGTCCGGATTCCCACGAGGGAAGGGCTGCGTTCAAGAGAAGTTTAGATGGTTGGGTTGGAAGGAAGAGGGTCACGTCACCTCCTCCCTAGAGGTTCTCAGGATGTACTGTACCTTTGGTAATGGAAGTAGTTTGCTTGTGTTTGGCAAGATTTCTAATAGCAATAGCCCTTAGACTTATATATTGCTTCACAGTGTTTTCCAGCCCTCTCTAAGCAGTTTACAGAGTCAGCCTCTTGCCCCCAACAATCTGGGTCCCCATTTTACCCACCTTGGAAGGATGGAAGGCTGAGTCAACCTTGAGCCTGGTGAGATTCGAACTGCCAAATTGCAGATAGCCAGGAGGCAGAAGAAGTAACCTGCAGTACTTCCCTCTAACCATTGTGCCACTGGGGCTCATATAAGGTGAAGACTAACAAAGGAAACTGCTTAGAAGTAACTCTGCATATCTTTTTTGGAGCTTGACAGTGGGTCTCCCAACTCCTGAGGCTGGGATCCTGGTGGATCAAGCCCCTCTGATTGTGGAAACTATGTTCGTGTAAAACAAATGTAGTTGCAGTTCCCATTTTGACCTTTTGACACAGGCCACAGATGTCCCTGATTTGTATTGTGAGAATAATAGTTATAACTAGGATGTATACTGTGATGTAAAAAAGGACTTGATATAACCAGTACACTGATGTTGTAAAATGTGATGAACAATAACAAAAAATGCATAATAAAAATATTTTTTTAAAAATGGGAGGGAAAATACCCCAAACGATCACTGTGTTGACACTTGGCAGGATTAAAGTTTTTGGGTAGATTTACCACCTTTTCTGTTTTCATGCAATTCTGCTAAGAGCGAAGCATTATATTTTGGAATATAAAAGCTTTCCAGTTAAAGTTGTAACCTTTTTGTACCTGTGCATGAATTAAATGTTGAATCGGCTTGAATCAAATCTTGGGTTTTTTTGACCCTCAAATTGGATTTGGGCTTATCTGCACACATCCAGGTGAATGTTGGTGCTCACCACGCAGCTCAATATCTCAATTCAGGCAATAGAGCAGGAATTCCAGGTGCCAAAGGAAGCAGCAGATCGGTTTGAACCTCGCTCCCTCGGTTCTTGCTTCCTGTCACAACTTGCCAGATTCCAGGAAGAGGCTTTCGTTTCAAACCATTTCAGAGCAAACATATTTCAATTGTGTTACAGCCTTTAAAGAGAGATTGAAAACTGGCCTTTGAAAGAGAAGATAAAACAAAATAGCATTTTCTCCACCGGGCCCAAGCCCCACCCAGATGCCGGGTACAACAAATGAGAGCACTTTATGGCTCACAAAACTGCCTTGCTTTCCATTTCTATTCAAGGAAGAAATCCTACCTGTTCCTTTCTCTGTGAAGAATGAAAAGAGATGTGGGAATAAATTGACAAGAGTTTTTTGTCTGTTAAAAATAGGCCAGAATAGCCTTGATTGTCTTCATCAAAAACATCTTTATTTAAAAGTATATTTAGGAAACAGTGCGGATGTGTGTTTTTGGGTGAAGATTTGTGGCATTAGGAAATCAGGGGAGAAGCCAACAATTCTTGTTCCAGGTTTGACCCCCATCCTAGTTTGGGGTTATTCCTGAAAGATTTCTTAGAAACTGCTGTGGGTTGCATTGATTACGAAGAAATGTCAGTGAGACAGGTTCAATTAACTTGGTCCCACTCTTGATCAATAGCTTAATTGCCTTCTATTTAGGAAAGCCGTTAATTTAATTAACCCCCCACCTGCTTAGCTGATTTTTTTTTAAATGACTTACTTTTTTGGTAGCTATCATGTTGCAAGAAAATGCTGAGCAAAGGTGGCCCTACAATTACAATACAGGGCTGCAGAGACCTGTTGAGGTGCCTGGACTTCAAGGTCAGTCCCATGTAGAGCATAGTGCAGCAGTCAAACTAGGACATAAGTAATTGCCTACATGACCTCCCAACTAACCTATCTCAGTGATGCAGTAACTATAGAATTCCATGTTCTACTTAGCAGCATCTGGAAAATCCACCTCCAGTTCTCTGGATAAATTCTTGATTTGAAATTTCTAGATCTGTTGTCTCTTCTGTTATGAGACTGGGAGTCTCAGGTCCCCTCTTTACTCTTGCAGGGCTGGTTCTGAATTGGGAGAGGCTCTGGTCAAGGGACCAATGTTACCCTTCTAGTGGAGTTCCTTCTAGTGGAGATCCTGGGAGGTGAATGCTACAGGCCCAGAATGGGTCGACTCCTTCCTTCTCTTCACATACAATCTGTAGAGAGGCTAACAGAATCCTCAAAGCCACTGAACCCAACATTGTATGCTGCCTGCTCTAACATATACCAGTGAAATGTGGACACTAACCTCACAATCAATGCAAAAGCTACAAATGAGGTACTAATCCCACTCTATAAATCCTTAGCAAGACCACACCTAGAATCCTAGAATCACTTTTGGTCACCACACTATAAAAAAGATATTGAAACTCTGGAAAGAGTGCAGAGAAGAGCAACCAAGATGATTAGGGGACTGGAGACTAAAACATATCATGAACAGTTGCAGGAACTGGGCCTGGCTAGTCTAGGGAAGAGAAGGACCAGGGGAGACAGGATAGCAATCTTCCAATATCTGAGGGGCTGCCATAAAGAAGAGGGGGTCAAGCTATTTTCCAAGACACCTGAAGGGCAGACAAGGAATAATAATGGATGGGAATTGAACAAGGAGAGATTCAACCTGGAAATAAGGATAAATTTTCTGACAGTGAGAGCAATCAACCCATGGAACAGAAGTTGCCTTCAGAAGTTGTGGGAGCTTCATTAAGGGAAGCTTTCAAGAAGAGACCGGACTGCCATCTGTCAGAAATGGTGTAGGGTCTCCTGCTTGGGTGGGGGGTTGGACTAAATGACCTACAAGGTCCCTTCCGACTGATAATCTAAGTGGTGCAAAGAGCCATGGAAAGGTACATGCTCGTCATCACAAGACAACTTAGAAAGACCTGTAGATGCATTAGAGAACAAACAAAAATAAACAGGATCAAGAGAGTCAAAGAATGAAAATGGAAATGGGCTGGTTACCAGCTAGGAGAACTGAAGGCATGTGGATCAAGGCAGTCACAGAATGGATCCCACTTGATCAAAAGTGTCCACAAAGAAGACCTAAAACAAGATGGAGTGATGACATCAGCAAGTATTGCAGGTCCAATTGGCCAAAGAAAGCTCAGGACCATATTGGTTGGAAATATGAGTAAGAGACCTTTGTATTGCAGTGGATAGACAATGGCTAGAATGATGATGATGATGATGATGATGATCATGATTCAGGAATCCAAATTAAGCCATCTCTGGTAGATGAAGGTCCAATTTTGTTTAAACATAATTTATGAAACACCCTTTATAACTGACCACTATCATACCTGTAAGAGATTGTCCTTAGGCTGAGGAGTATTTCTACAATCAGCAGATGACAAATCCTGTTGCAATCTTACGCAATAAACTGATTCTTAGTCCATCATGCAAATTCTGCAAACAAGAGATTCAAAAGCTTCGGAGATTCATGAACTCACTAATCAAGAAGGGCTGGAGAGTTCCTATCTTAGTTCTCAAAAGTGTGTAGTTCAGCCCCTAAGCTTGCTCCCTTAATCATTCTTAGCAGCTAAGAGGCCTGACAAAGCTACTCAGAGTACTGAAGAGTCCTTGGGAATGCTCCTGATTCATGACCTCAGACCACGATTCCATGTCTTGCACTCAGGATGATACACACTGTGGCTCCCTCCTGCGTGTCGTTCCTTCAGCTTGTTCATCAGATCATAGAATCCTACCTTTGAGAGAGGTCATTGAGGTCATCAAGTTCCATCTTGTGAACAGGTGGGGAACTAAATCAAAACTTCCCTGCAAAACAGTGATGGTATTCTACCGATTTGGCATGGTTCAACCGAACTGATAGCTCCAAGAGTCATCTGTGAGCGAACCACTCTGACAATCATCTGCTGGATCCTCCTGCCTGCCCAAGTACTATACTGATCTTTATATCCTGATTTTAAAGCTCAGCTGCTTTGCATGGCACAGTGGATTGCTGCGCGTCAGCTGTTGCAGACACAGGGAGAGTGTAGGGTTGCAGGAGAAGGTTAGTAGCAAACCCTCTGCATATATACAAAATGCATTTGGCATGTGTGTGCACAAAACACACCCACCAAGCCACGCCCACTGAGCTGGTGGTAAAAAAATTTGAAACCCAACACTGCTGCAAAATGGAAAGTCCAGTTCTGCATAATCTAGTGAAGGAGCCCTCATCCCCTCGGGAAACTGGTTGCATTGTCTAAGTCGCTGTTTTTCAACCTGAGCAACTAAGATGTATGAAGTCCAACCCCCAAAATTCCCAGCCAGCTTGCTAACTGCTATTACAGGTATTTAGCAGATTAACCAAGTCCAACATCCAACCCGCCACCCAAGCAGACCCTACACCATTTGACAGATGGCAGCTCAGTCTCTTCTTGAAAGCCTCAAGTTGATGAAGCTCCCACAACTTCCGAAGGCAACTTCTGTCCCATTGAATATAGAATAGCAGAGTTGGAAGGGATCTTGTAGGTCATCCTACACCATTTCTGAGGGATGGAAGTCCAGTCTCTTTTTGAAAGCCTCAAGTGATGAAGCTCCCACAACTTCTGAAGGCAACATCTGTTCCATTGATTGATTGTTCTTGCCATCAGAAAGTTTCTCCTTATTTCCAGGTTGAATCTCTCCTTGACTAATGATCCCAACTGAGCCCAAACTTCCTGTTGCTAAGTGAGACAGTTGTTAAGAGATTCATCCCATTTTGTGCCTTTTTTTTTTTTGCCACAGCTATTAAGTGAATCAATGCAGTTGTTAAGTTAGCAATAGGGTTATTAAATGACTCTAGATTCCCCATGGATTTTGCTGTCAGAAAGTCACGAAATATGAGTTAGTGGTCAAGCATCCGAATTCTGATCATATGACCATGAGGATGCTGCAATAGTCAGAAGTGCAAAAAATGATTATAATGGCCACTTTTTTCAGTGCTGTTATAATAACTTTGAATGGCCAGTAAATGAACTATTGTAAGTTGAGGCCTTACTGCATTTCCTTTTATTTTATTATTGTCTGTTATTATCAACATTCTTGCAGTTTAAAACCATCATTGACCTCCTGGCCTCTGAAGTAACAGAGGAAATGGCCTTCTTAGAGATGATGTCAGGATTCCGGCAGTGACTCGAATTAAATCATGAGACACACTTCCAAAACGTCTTTGGATTTATTAGAAGTTAACATGCCGGCATTTGCAATTCTGACACGTAATTAACTGCCACCTTTGATCCTGCTTTCCTCCCCACTCCTCTGGGTGTGTCATCCAATGAAAAATGTCCATAGCCAAGAGTCATCAATCATGCTCTCCAATTAGATTTTTGCTTGGCAGAAGCTTCAGTCATCTAATCAGTCTCCGAAGAAAATATGAATGGAATGGACTTTCGATTCCACACTGTTGCCTGCTCATTGAAACTCCTCCCTCCTTTCTGTTGGCAATTATAAACATGTATACAATATGTTTTACGAGTTGACATATATTTAAAGATAGTAATCAGACCAAAAGTTCTGAGTTTCTTCAACCTCTCTTCATAATATTTCATTTTTAATCTCTTGGGACATCTTTTTTGAATCCAACTTGTCCAAATTTCTTAAAATATGATGTCCAGAACAGGACACAGAGTAAAGTGGAATGATTATGTACAAAGTTAGAAACCACCCCTCTCCTAGAAGAATGAAATATTTTGGGAAATATTAAAAAAGACAGAATATTATTTTTCCCTAAGGGAGAAACATGCTCTTGAAAAGCAGCCACCACCTTTCTTAATTGCCCCAGCAGGATTTTTCCAGTCTATCTACAAAACAAAATACCTTCAGCTCCAGGATGATGGGATTAACACATGACCCTCAGGACAGAATAAGATTAACCCCACCGAGACAGAGCTCATTACACTGCACACTCTCCTAAGGACATTGCATCACCCTCCAAACTTCAACCAAACTTAGCTCAGGCAACTGATAGAACCAGCTATGACCCCTGCATGACCCTTACAACTGCCAATAGAATACATGCCCTTGCACAGGAACAGGAAGCTCAAGTGCAAAGCCCAAATACCTCGCAATCTCAACTCCATGTGGTCAGCTGTGTGCTTCTGCTTCACAATTAAACCATCTTTCCAATCAGCCTCCATGTTTCCTGTGTCTTCCCCTTGGCTTGGAACGGAACCAAATGGATATTTCTTCCAACTATTACTTTCTATGATTCAGAAGCTCTATTTCCAGTGATGCTATCTAAAACTTTTTTAAAAATAAAGTTTATTTAAGTTTCATATATTTAGAACATTTAAAAAGAAAGAAACAAACATATAAACAAATATATGTACATATATACATTTTGCAGCAGGTTTTGAGCATTGGTTACCTAAAACTTTTTTGCACTGAGATCTTTCCCATTCTGCATCTCTAGATTTTTTTAAAATTTCCATTTCCTCGTCCTTCATTACAAGAATTTTGCATTTGTCTCCATTCAAATTTCAGCTCATTCAACCGTTTTGAATTTTACTTCCGCCTTTTAGGACACAAGCCATCAGCAAATCTGATAAGCATTCCCTTCATCTCCAAACAATCAATAGAAGTGTTGAAGTATGCAAGAGCCAAGATTGACATTGGGGAAACTCACCAGAAGGGAGCTGTTGACAAGCACTCTTCCAGAAACGATTGTCAAATCATCTAGGTAAACTCTTAATCATGCATCCAGCCCACACTGAATGAGGCTGCTAATCAAAGGGCACGTTGAAATGCTTTGCGGAAAAGATATAGCTACATCGTGCCTGCTTTATTAAGGACGTTACCTAATTAAAAATGAAAAAGAGAGATGTAAACGAAGTCGGATAAAACTTGATCTTGACAAATTCATGCCCATAGATTTCTAGCGGTTGTTTTAAAGCCAGTGCACCTAAATGAGCTAACAAGCATATGGAAAGGACATGGCTCATAAAAGCCAGGGATATGAATACCTAAAATGAGGAGGAAGTCTTTTGTTTTGACTCCCAAACCCCAGTTATTGCCCTTCCACCCTCCCTAACCCTCATCTTCATTGTGGCAACCTTGGAGCCTCAAAATGGCGTCAGTTAGGCCAGCTCCAGATTTGACAATGATGTTCCAAAGAAGATAATAAATAAAAATAATATAGAAGCTATTCAGTAAAGATAAGGAGCTGCTGCTAGCTGCTTGCCTGCAGAAGTTCTAGCTTCATCTTTTTAAGAAAAGACTGGACAGCCACTTATTTGAAATGGTAAAGGGTCTCTGCTTGAGCAGGGGTTGGACTAGAAGACCTCCAAGGTCCCTTCCAGCTCTATTCGGATTGATTGATTTCCCCCTAGCTTTACTGCTGAACTGAGGTGTGGGCCCCAGGCCCCTTCCTTATGCCCTGAATAAAGAAGCAGCAAGAGAACATGGCTGCCTTCAGCCAGCATCACACCACACATTGGCTCCTGATCTGTCCTGAACGATGGCAATTTGGTTGTCTCTGCTGGCTGTTTGCAGGCAGACTCACTCTCCTCTCTTCTATCCCCTGGATGTCTCGAGGGAAGTTTCTGCAGACTCTTCTCTAAGCAGGTTTGTTTTTAATCAAAAGAAGAAAAAAAAGGAGAAGCAGAAGAGGCTCATTTTTACATGTTTGCTTCGCTGGCTTTCCAGCAATAATGGATGTATAAGTAGACATTTATATGGGGTGGCATGACAGATTGGAAATAAAATGGATAGAAACATGTGAGCAGATGGTTGCTGATCTCTTTGTCATGAGCTTGCCACACCGTGCAAGTCGGATGAGACATTTAAGGGTTAGCCTTCAGTACCTCTGGGGGTCTGGGACCCCCAACCTGCCCAAAGGGGCTGCTTTCTGCTGGAAACGCTGTGATTACACCATATGGTTATAGATCTTCCGGCAATAATCTCACCCTGGCAACTCTCCATCATGCCAGCAATAACCAAGCATATCTTTCAAGTCAAGATTTTATTTTCTTTAGTACCTGTGTTCATGATAGAAAGCCGAGTTATATTTCTCCCCACCCCCAGTTCTGATGAAAATCCAAATTTATAGCTGCAGAAAAAATGTCCTCCAACGGAAACACGTTCAAGAATATCAGCACAGAGCCGAGTTAAAAATGCCAGGATGGGGCTGCACAACACCAGAGAGATTTGTAGCTGTCTGGAGTTCTAAGTGAAGGACAACAAGCAAGCTAACAGCGGTGAGGGAGGGAACGGAACCCAGCAGCAGAACTCTTCATGTGGATCTGGGTGAAAACGATTGACCCCTGGAGGAAACGTGGGCCCAACGACCATGAGGGAAGGGGAAAATTGAAGCAGAGGCTTTGCACATGCCTGGAAATCAGACCTCTGAAAAAGTAATTAGCTGGGGGTCGGTTAAGGGTGCGATAGCCTAGCAGGGCTTAGAGAAATGGTTAGATTGAACAAGAATGATAGAGATGAAGAGAGTGGTGGGATTCAATTTTTTTTACTACCGGTTCTGTGGGCGTGGCTTGGTGAGTGTGGCAGGGGAACGATACTTCAAAATCTCCCTCCCCTCCCTTCCCCTCCCCTCCCCACCCCACTAACCTGCTTTCCATCTCTGTTCTCCTCTCTCTCTCTGCCTTTCTCTCTCTCTCTGTCTGTCCATCTGTCTCTCTCTGTCTCTGCCTCTCTCTGTGTCTCTCTGTCTCTCTCTCTGCCTCTCTGTCTCTTTCTCTCTCTCTCTCTCTCTCTGCCCCTCTCTCTTTCTCTCTCTCTCTTTCTCTCTCTCTCTGCCTCTCTCTCTTTCTCTGCCTCTCTGCCTCTCTCTCTTTCTCTGTCTCTCTTTCTCTGTCTCTCTCTCTTTCTGCCTCTCTCTCTGTCTCTCTCTCTCTGCCTCTCTCTCTACCTCTCTCTTTCTCTGTCTCTGTCTCTCTCTCTCTCTTTCTCTCTCTGACTCTCTCTCTCTCTGCCTCTCTCTCTCTCTCTTGGCCTCTCTCTCTCTGCCTCTCTCTCTCTCTGCCTCTCTCTTTCTCTGTCTCTCTCTGTCTCTCTCTCTGTCTCTTTCTCTCTCTGACTCTCTCTCTCTGCCTCTCTCTCTCTCTCTGACTCTCTCTCTCTCTTTCTCTGTCTCTCTGCCTCTCTCTCTTTCTCTGTCTCTCTCTTTCTCTGTCTCTCTCTTTCTCTGTCTCTCTCTCTTTCTGCCTCTCTCTCTGTCTCTCTCTCTCTGCCTCTCTCTCTACCTCTCTCTTTCTCTGTCTCTGTCTCTCTCTTTCTCTCTCTGACTCTCTCTCTCTCTGCCTCTCTCTCTCTCTCTTGGCCTCTCTCTCTCTGCCTCTCTCTCTCTCTGCCTCTCTCTTTCTCTGTCTCTCTCTGTCTCTCTCTCTCTGTCTCTTTCTCTCTCTGACTCTCTCTCTCTGCCTCTCTCTCTCTGACTCTCTCTCTCTCTTTCTCTGTCTCTCTCTGTCTCTCTCTCTCTGTCTCTCTCTCTCTCTCTCTGCCTATCTTTCTCTCTCTCTCTTGGCCTCTCTCTCTCTCTGCCTCTCTCTCTCGGCCTCTCTCGCTCTGTCTCTCTCTCTCTGTGTGTGTGTCTCTCTCTCTCTGTTTCTCTGTCTGTCTGTCTCTCTCTCTGCCTCTCTCTTTCTCTCTCTCTGTCTCTCTCTCTCTGTCTGTCTCTGCCTCTCTCTGCCTCTCTCTCTGCCTCTCTCTGCCTGTCTCTCTCTTTGTCTCTGTCTCTCTGTCTTTCTGCCTCTCTCTTTGCCTCTCTCTGTCTGTCTCTCTCTTTGTCTCTGTCTGTCTGTCTCTCTGCCTCTCTCTCTGCCTCTCTCTCTCTCTCTGTCTGTTTCTGTCTCTCTATCTCTGCCTCTCTCTCTCTCTGTCTCTCTCTGTCTGTCTGTCTCTCTCTGTCTGTCTGTCTCTCTGCCTCTCTCTCTGCCTCTCTCTGTTTGTCTCTGTCTCTCTGTCTCTGCCTCTCTAACTCTCTGCCTCTCTCTCTCTGCCTCTCTCTGTCTGTCTCTCTCTTTGCCTCTCTCTGCCTCTCTCTTTACCTCTCTCTGTCTGTTTCTGTCTCTCTGTCTCTGCCTCTCTGCCTCTCTGTCTCTGTCTGTCTGTCTCTCTGCCCCTCTCTCTGCCTCTCTCTCTGCTTCTGCCTCTGTCTCTCTGCCTCCCTCTCTCTGCCTCTCTGCCTCTCTCTCTCTCTCGCTGTGTCTGTCTGCCTCTCTGTCTGTCTCTGTCTCTGTGTCACTCTCTCTCTGCCTCTCTCTCTCTATGTGTGTGTCTCTGTCTCTTTCTCTCTTGGAAGGGATCTTGTAGGTCATCTACTCCAACCCTCTACCCCAAGCAGGAGACCCTACACCATTTCTGACAAATGGCAGTCCTGTCTCTTCTTTATCCCCTGTACCTACAAAACGATACTACAGGTAGTCCTCCACTTACAAACATTTCTTGAGCGACCATTCAAAGTTAAAATGACCCTGAAAAAAGTCATGACTGGTCCTTGCACTTACGACTGCCCCAGCATCCCTAGGGTCACGTGATCCAAATTCAGGCACTTGGGGCAACTGACATGTGTTTACAATAGTAGCAGCATCCCAGGGATGTGTGTGATCACATTTCATATCCAGCAAAGTCAATGGGGAAAGTTGGATTCGCTTAATGACCTGATTATTTACTTAACAATGGCAGTGATTGGCTTAACTACCATGGCAAAATAAAAATTAAAACATCGGACACAACTCACTTAAGAACAATCATGCTTTGCAAAAGAAATTCTGGGGTCAGTTATGACCGTAAGCCAAGAACTACTTCTTTGATACTTAACTCTAGGCTGAAAAATTCTGCATTTTTCTTCTTGCTTCCATTCAGATTCAGGAAGAGAATTTTTTGCTTTGAAATTTCATCTTTCTGATATCTCCAGTTTTGTAGTAAGACATTCTTCAGCAGTCTGAGAAGAAGGTGACAAAACAATAACTTTTCACAGAGTTTTTCTATAAAGTAGCAAAACATTATCTATCTATCTATCTATCTATCTATCTATCTATCTATCTATCTATCTATCTATCTATCTATCTATCTATCTATCTATCTATCTATCTATCTATCATCTATCTATCTATCATCTATCTATCTATCTATCATCTATCTATCTATCTATCTATCTATCTATCTATCTATCTATCTATCTATCTATCTATCTGTCATCTATCATCTATCTATCTATCTATCTATCTATCTATCTATCTATCTATCTATCTATCTATCTATCTATCTATTTATCATCTATCTATCATCTACCTTCCTACCTACCTACCTACAGTATCTATCTTTTGCACAGTATTAGGGAACAATTCTTTAATGCCAATAGAGCATCTATGTTGGAGCACCCTAATTCTGGAACATCCTCCCAAGCTGTTGGAATTATATTAGATTAATCTTTATTACTGCCGTAATTATAGGAAGAAGACACCGTATACATCAAATATGTATATCAAATACATTCAGAGGCACACACTTCTAAAATCTATGGATATAATAAAAGGTAAGCATAAAGCACAATAAAAATTACATGGAAATAATAAGAGAGATAATAGTGATGATCACCAAGATTAATACAATTCTTCACTCACAAGTAAGACAAATTAGATCAATTAAAAGCACAAAACTGAGCGACACTGGAGAGAATATATCAGCACCCTGATCACACAAACAAGCACTGCAGCTTCTTTCTGGGTTTCTTCAGATGCATCATCGAGGATTTCCTGTGAGGAGCCCAGAGGAGCACACGGCTTGGACAAGCCACAGAGTGTCCACACATGTGTCGACGACTACGTTATGAGAACAGTAAAAAAAATTAAGCCAAAAACAAAAACAAGGCCATTAAAAAAAACCAGACAATATTTGGTTTGAAGGCTGTGCCTGCTGAATGGAGGACATGTCCTCCATGTCTGGTGCCCTAGATGAATACATTTGATAATAATAATTATAATAACAATAATAATTAAAAAACCAGAAACTCTTGTGAGGTGCAACTCATTTGTTAATCAAATATGTCTGTTGGAAGAGTGCTTCCAGGTGGCTGATTTTTTTTCTGTACAGTTAAACCAACTCTGTACTGGGAAATGTGTTCGTGGAGGTCAAAAAAGTCAAAATGGCAACTCCTTTTTAATGTGCAATGTGGGTAAAAAATATCAGGGCTTCCATTGTATGGTTGCAGCCTTCATTGATTTTTGCAACCCTCCCGATGGTCCCAGTTTTAGTCACCACGTTACAAAAAAGATGTTGAGATTTGGAAAAAGTGTAAAGAAGAGCAACTAAGATGATTAAAGGCCAGGAGATTAAAACATGTGAAGAACGGTTGGAGGAACTGGGCAGGGCTAGTCGAGAGAAAAGAAGGAGGACATGATAGCAGTGTTCCAATATTTGAGGGGCTGCTATCAGGGGTGGGATTCAAATTTTTTAACAATCAGTTCTGTGGGCATGGCTTGGTGATCATGTGACTGGGTGGACATGGCTTGGTGGTCATGTTATTGGCTGGGCGTGGCCAACTCAATATCACTCACATCGAGGCATGCATCTCCTCGCCTGGCCTCTCATGACTGTGGGGGTGCTGCAACAGTCGTAAATGTGAAGAATGGTCATAAATCACTTTTTTCAGTGCCATTGTAACTTTGAATGGTCACTCCACACAAGCAAAGTACCAGCAAAGGAGAGGAAAAAAACTCCAGGAAGTCTAGTCCTGACAAGAATGTAATAAAGGTTAACTGTAAGCAACACCAGAATGTTTCCTTCCTGCCTTTCTTACAGGATTAGGCCAGTCATTTCTTCTAATAACCGGTTCTCTGAACTGCTTAGAATGTTAACAACCAGTTTTAGCGAATAGGTGCGAAATGGTAGAATCCCACCCCTGGCTGCCATAAATAAGAAGGGGTCAAATTATTCTTCAAAGCACCTAAAGGCCAGACAAGGAATAATGAATGGAAACTAATTCAGGAGAGAAGCAACCTGGAATGAAGGAGAAACTTCCTAACAGTGAGAACAATTAACCAGTAGAACAGAAGTTGCCTTCAGAAGTTGTGGATGCTTCATCACTGGAGGTCTTTAAGAAGAGATTAGACGTCACTTATCTGAAATGGGATAGGTTCTCCTGCTTGAGTTGGACTAGAAGACCTCTAAAGTCCCTTCCAGCTCTATTCTGATTGCTTGCTTGCTTGGATGCCACAATCTGCTGTGTGTGCCACTTATACTGCTGGCTGGGAGCTGCCCTCTTTGCTCTCTTGGTATCAGATCTGCCATCTTCAGCTTTTGCGATTTGCTGGCATTGGGTCATAAATTGATAGAGGGCAGGGAGGAGGAAGGGGAAAATTGCCATGTAAAGAGTAGAGATGGGCAAGGGAGGGGTGAATGACAGGCTTGATGGAAAGCACAGGGGTGAGAACCAGCCTATTCCAATCGTCAAGGACGCCTAGCAGGGAACTGCATCAAGTAGCACAAACATTGAAATGACACAGGACAGGCGAGTGAAACCATTATCTATGGTCTGGTGAGATTCTTGTAAAATAGGTGATCAACAATAAGGAAACTGCTTTATTCACAGAGTTGTTCTGATTCCTTGATCTTGATACTTGGTCCTCCTGCAAGGAGAGCAGGAGGAAAAGAGGGAGCCAACTTTTCCACCACCAGGCTTACTTGACAGAAGGAATACCTGAGACCATGACTGGTTGCTGGGATCAGGCCATGCCCCCTGGCTCTCTTGACCAATGGGGAGGAGCCTGTCCTTTTTTGAATCAGGACTCCTCCTGGCACAATTGCTGATGGGACCCCAGGGGAAAGTGGGTGGGTGGGGGGGCTCTGTGTCCCTTGTTGTGCCAAAAGAGCCGATTAAAGGCTGAATCCCTTAAAGGGCTTTGTTCCTGCCCACAGTAATATGCTTGCTGATCATCCTTGAGTTAAGAGGAAGAGGAAGCTTTATTTATTATATCTTGGCAACTGGGCTGATGTTGCTGTGGCTCACACCCAATGGAAAATGGGCAGTGTCAAGGGCAGCAATTGGTGGAATCCTTGCCCCCCTGTCCTCTCCAAGGGTCTACGATAATTCACTGCAGCCAACTTGCCATGGCCAACTCACCATAGTCAACTCATGCAGGCCAACTCACTACAGGACAACTCATCATGACCAACTTGCCACAGGGCAACCCACAATATTTTCCAGGGTGGCAGCTGAGTTCGAGGTCAATGTTCATTTTTTTTTCTGCTCGTTTATTGCTGTGGCAATGCCAGTATCTTGAACTGTCAGACAACTGGGTTTCTTTTATGGTTGGTTTTTATCTTTTTGGCAGTGCTTTTGATCCGGTTATTAGGTTTGTTTTGCTTTGTTTGAAGTTGCCATCCAAAGACCCTTGGGAAAGGGGAGGGGTTTATGAGCACTGAAAAAAATAAGTAAGTAAATCAGGAAGTAAATAGGTCAGTATTCCCGTGGGGAAAATAGCAGGATATTTCAGGCTGTTGCACTGAATAGCCAAGTTGCTTCATGGCTCTGCTGGTTTTCTGTCCCTGATTTGGGGATAAGTGGCCTGCCTTAGTGACCCCTGGCTTGCTTGCCCCCCTTATGCCCCTTCAACCCGCTCCACCCTCCGTTACCCTGTGCCATGATGGCACAGGGGTTAGAATCGGTGGTGGGATTCATGCACCACTTCACGAGAGCCGGTTCCTAACTCTCTGAGCAGTTTGACAAACTGGTTATTGGAAGAACTCATTAGGGATGAGAACTGGTTGTTAAAGTATTTGAATCCCACCACTGGTTAGAATGCAGTATTGCAGGCTAAGTCTGCTGACAACCAGCAGGTCCACCTAGTAATGGATAGAAGAATAGAATAGAATAGAATTCTTTATTGGCCAAGTGTGATTGTACACACAAGGAATTTATCTTGGTGCAAATGCTCTCAGGTTACATAAAAGAAAAGATACATTTATCAAAAGTCAAGAATCATCAGGTACAATAGAAAATAGAATAGAATAGAGAATAGCAATAGAGAATAGAATAGAATAGAATTCTTTATTGGCCAAGTGTGATTGGACACACAAGGAATTTGTCTTGGTGCAAATGCTTTCAGTGTACATAAAAGAAAAGAGACATTCGTCAAGAGTCAAGAATCATAAGGTGCAAGAAGCAATCAAATCATACTAGGAAACAGTCAATATAAATTGTAAGGATACAAGCGGCAAAGTTACAGTCCTACAGTCACAGGTGGGAGGGGATGGGCGATAAGGAGTCATGAGAAGATTAATAGTGATAGTAATGCAGACTTTGTAAATAGTTGTACAGTGTTAAGGGAATTATTTGTTAGCAGAGTGATGACATGTGTGGAAAAACTCTCCTTGTGTCTCGTTGTTCTGGTGTGCAGTGCTCTAGAGCAGTGGTTCTTAGCCTTTTTGAAAGAATCGCCCCCTTGAGCCATTGAGGAAGTTATCATCGCCCCCCTCCCCCAACATAACCTCTCAATCACAACACAGGGAAATAATTCTTCAATTTATGCAAACACGTTTTTTGTTTTCTTTAAAATTGTCATCAGGACATATCGATGCAAATAATTTATTTCCAGTCTTTTTCCCATATCTCAACTGTATGAAAAATTCTGATGCCACCCATCACTTTACTCCCAAACTTCATGATACATGTACTTCACTAATATCTTATTTATTCAAGACACTTAAATGCAATGACCACTGAAAACAAAATTCAATTGCAAGAAAATGAAATGCCCCCCCAAAACAGTAACATTTAATGATTTAATTACAAGTGAATTTTAAGATGCAAAAAGAAATATAAAAAGGGCATAAGAACAAATCGCAATGCAGGAACTAAGAATTTCAAGATGAAAACTCTGAAACTAAATTAAGATTCGAGGAAAATATATATTCATGCACACTGTAAAAAGGGTTAAAAAGACACAAACAATTTTTTTACAGAAGGAAAGCAACAAAAATCAGAGCGACAAATTTAATGGGTAGAGTGATAGAGGCTGCTGTGCTATGCGCATGAAGATGAGCGGTGTGTATTCACATATGTACGGTGTTCTGTACTGAAGCTAGCTGGAGGAACATTTTAAAACAGTTCAATCTACTAATAGCGAGCGATCTGATGTTTTTGTACGACAGATACACAGTGGTTCTCTGTACGAAAAGGGTCTCAAAAATGTCCCCAAAACTTCTCGTTCCATTGCCCCCATATTGCCCCCCCTTCCATTCCTTCACCCCTGCGTCACCCCTTTTCGTTCCATTGCCCCCTGGGGAGCAATATCGCCCAGATTAAGAACCACTGCTCTAAAGCATCGTTTTGAGGGAAGGAGTTGAAACAGTTTATGTCCGGGATGTGAGGGGTCTGTAGATATTTTCACAGCCCTCTTTTTGACTCGTGCAGCATACAGGTCCTCAATTGAAGGCAGGTGGGTAGTAATTGTTTTTTCTGCAGTCCAAATTACTCTCTGGAGTCTGTGTCTGTCTTGCTGGGTTGCAGAACCAAACCAGACAGTTATAGAGGGGCTAGGAGATCATTTAAGAGACTTCAAAAAAAGGAGAAGTATCCTGATAGTGAAAACAATTAAACAGTGGAAAAGCTCTATCTCTGGAGGTTCTCAAGAAGAGGTTGGACAGTCATTTATCCAGAAACATGTTGCAAATTCAGAGCAAAGTTCCAGTCTTCAGCAAGCAAGCAAGTTACATTGCAAAAGTCTTACATTGCAAAAACATATGGACTACACAACTCAGTCAGGGCAAAGCAATAGACGCAATCTACATAGACTTCTATAAAGCCTTTGATTCAGTGGTACACGACAAACTACTCCTAAAACTAAAATCTTACACTATCTCTGGACACCTGCATAACTGGATAGAAGCATTCCTGTCAAACAGACAACAAATGGTCAAAATTGGGAGCGTCCTATCAAATTCTGTACCTGTCAACAATGGTGTCCCCCAAGGCAGTGTTCTAGGACCATCTCTTCATACTCTACATAAATGACCTCTGTGATCATATTAAGAGCAACTGCTTTCTCTTCGCTGATGATGTAAAACTATTCAACACCACAGACAATACTGCTACCCTTCAAAAAGACCTTGACTATGTATCAGAATGGTCAAACAAATGGCAATTTCAAATCTCAAGAAATAAATGCTCTATCCTACATATTGTCAAAAAAAATCAGATAGTCAAGACCTTATTGATGATCCAAACTCTGTCAAGGATCTTGGAATACTCATCTCAAATGACCTACAGTAAGTGCTAGATCCCACTGTAACTACATAGCCAAAAAGGTGTTAAGAGTTATTAACTAATCTTATGTAGCTTTTTCTCTGGTAATATCATACTACTAACTAGAGCATAGAAAACATTTGCTACACCAATGCTCGAATACAGCTCATCAATCTGGAACCCACATTATGTATCTGATATTAACACAGTTGAGAAAGTCCAGAAATATTTTACAAGAACAGCTCTCCACTCCTCTACTCGTTGTAGAATACCTTATGCCACCAGACTCAAAACTCTAGACCTAGAAAACCTAGAACTACACCGCCTTTGGTCTGATCTAAGTATAGTATATAAAAACATACATTGCAATGTCCTACCTGTCAATGAATACTTCAGCTTCAACCATAGCAACACAAGAGCAAACAATAGATACAAACTCAAGGTTAATTGCACCAAACTTGATTGCAGGAAATACGACTTCAGCAACAGAGTGGTCAATGTCTGGAATACTCTACCTGACTCTGTGGTTTCTTCCCCAAACCCCAAAAACTTTAACCTTAGACTGTCTACTATTGACTTCACCCCTTTCCTAAGAGGTCTGTAGGGGGCGTGCATAAGCGCACCAACGTGTCTACTGTCCCTGTCCTATTGTTTCTTTATATTTTATTTTTCTTGTATGTATCCATGTATTCATAACTATGTTTTACTTATACCTATTATCTTGTAAGCAATTGACAAATAAATAAATAAATAAAGTTAATTTCATCTTCAATAGACAGGCTCAGAGCTCAACATAACTGCAGAGCTGCAGAGCTTAACAGAGCCACGCCTAAGCTACTTCTAGTTTCAGTTTTCAGAACAGTCCTCATTGGCTGACTTAGTTGCTATGCCTATTCATTGGCTGCCCTTGTTACCAAGTTCTATTCCAGTTCATGAATATGCTCTGACGGAGCCCTTATTCATGCAGAGGATTGGATTACAAGACTTCCAAGATTCTGTTATTCTATGTTCTATTAGGAGGCACATTAGCCTAATGACACCTCTACACATTAGGACAAATAAGGAGACACAGCGATGGAGAAAAGCATAGCACTCTTTCCATCCCTTTAGCAACTGGAGAGCTTTTACCAAGACCTTAGGACAATTTTCCTCAACCTTAGGAACTTTAAGGTGGTGGACCAAAAGGTGCTTTTTCAGGAGGCAACTGGACTTTCTGGTTTTTTCTTTGAAGATGTTTTGCTTCTCATCCAAGAAGCTTCTTCAGCTCTGACTGGATGGTGGGGAATGGAAAGTAGATGAAGTACAATGCAGTGAGTCATGTGCAGATCTGTACATTGGGGAAACAAAACAACCACTTAATAAATCGCATGGCACAACACAGGAGAACAAACCCATCCAGACTAGATTCAGCTATCCATCTGCATTTAAAAGACAAAGGCCCCTCTTTGGAAGATAGCAAAGTCCAGATTTTGGACAGAGTGGACTGCTGGTTTGAAAGAGAGGTCAAAGAGGCCATCTATGTCAAGATTGAACAGCCCTTTCTCAACAAGAGTGGGAGGGATACGGCATCATCTATCTCCAGTCTACAACACAGTCCTTTCAGCAGTTCCAAGAAGGCACTATACCCATTTCCACCACTCAGGGGACCCCAAAGACACAGATAAACCTCCAAGTGGCCTCAATGACCCTCTAAAAGGATGCAAATGACCAGCTGTCTGCAAGGAGTATAAAACCTTCCATTCCCCACCATCCAGTCAGAGCTGGAGAAGCTTCTTGGACAAGAAACAAAACGTCTTCAAAGAAAAAAGAAAGTAAGTCCAGTTGCCTCTTGAAAAAGCAACTTTGGGAGAACCATGACCTGGAAGACTGAGAATCTCTACAGACTTTTAAATGGGTAGATTTCAATTTCCAGAATTCCCCAGCCAGCATTACTAGATGGGTTAATGTTTATCCATCTCAATGTTGTCAAGTTTGGGAAATACTGCTCTAGTAGTGGAACATGGGCTGCCTGACTTGAACCCAGGTCCCTTCCTCAGGCTACCCTGAATCATTTAAATCTGAAGAATCCAAAACTCTTTTCTTCCTCACACAGAATGTATCAAACTTCTTCACAATAGCTGTGAAGGTACGCAAGCAAGCAACTTCTGATCTACATGAGTAATATTTTTATATTTGTTCAATTAATCCATGATCACATTTGAATGAAGCATTAGTTGTAACATAATTAACATTTTAGATTATTAGGTTTTACAGTACATGTTTATATTGTTAATTTATTGCACTATGGAGTCAGCATCTAGTTTTAGATTCCACATAATTAATCTGATGGGTTTTTTTTTACTTAGCTAATTTTAATCTTTGTTTTGTTGAAAGAAATATCCTTCTGGTTTCAGTTCCAAGTGGGGAAAAAGACACTGGAAACATGGAGGCTGCTTGGAAGGTTTAATGGTGGACAGGACCACATGGCCTGGAGCTCCAGAGAAGGATGATCACATGCTTCAAGGTGAGAAGGTCAAGAAGAAAAAAA
Organism: Bungarus multicinctus; assembly: GCA_023653725.1. Classification (NCBI taxonomy): domain Eukaryota; kingdom Metazoa; phylum Chordata; class Lepidosauria; order Squamata; family Elapidae; genus Bungarus; species Bungarus multicinctus. The sequence continues at coordinate 173,016,464 of CM042836.1, forward strand.
GGACTGAGGTACTGAGAATGCTGGGTTTTATACCCTCTATTGGGATTTGAATTGGAGCTTGTATTCTAATTGGTTGTCAGACTCCCAGGGGCAACTCTGTAGGAACCTGAGTTCCAGGCTTGGTCTAGCCTTGCTGGGTGATTATACCCGTAAAAGGGCTTTCGGCAATTTCTATAGCTTTACCTGGAGTTCCTTGTTATATAAAGTATTGTGGCCCAGGCCTTAATGGCCCACCCATTAACAAAGGTGGGGGTGAGTTTCTGCTTCTGAGATGAGTTTTTGCTTCTTGAGTTTCTACTCTTTTTAGGGGAAATACTCTGCCTTTTTAATATTTCCTAGGTTATTTCAATTTTCTAGGAGAGGGGTGGGTGCTAACTTCCTACAGTTTTTAGTATGTGGTCTTCATGTGAATAAATGCAGAATTTTTCAAAGAATATTATTATTCTCTGTGGTGGGAGGTTCCTATAACTGATTTCAAGCTGGTTTTTGGCTGAAATAAAGTTATTTATCCACCTAGTCTATGACCCATTTGACTTTGGAACGGCATTTCTCTTCTGAAGGGAATGTGAGGGTCAAAATACTTGGGGCTAATAGAGAATGGCTGATTGCAGCTTTTTACTAATGAAAAAACATCCTTATTTTTTAGTTCCAGAGGCAATTCACCACCCACAGCCCACCTGGAGCTCATAGGGATGACCTCATGAAAGATCACAGCTTAGTTCTTTCCAGCTCTAAAATGAGATGTTGTGTTTGGGCATGTGTGAACGCCCACCTCTGCTGCCCATATGGTGAGGCAAGGAGCAGATTGGCAGCACAATAACCCAGCGGGGTTACCTCCCTCTCCCTCATCAATCAATTTCTTAGAGCTAACAGAAGAAAAGAACAACAGCAGAAGAGATTCTGAAGACAAGACAGCTCCTTCCCGCTATGTAAAAATTAACAAGAGATTTGGCAGACTTTTGTTCCAAAGGATCTAGGGCAGGGGTGTCAAACTCAAGGCCTGTGGGCCGGATCAGGCTCATGGGGGGGAGGGCTTAGATCTGGCCCAAAGGGCCGCCCTGGAAACAACGAATGACTGGCCCAAGGTGCTTCTGCCAGTGAAAATGGACTCAAGAGGGCTGCACATGGTCCTCCTCCTGGGCTCTATTTTCACTGGCAGAAGGTTGCAGGAGGCTGTCCCAGCTGAAAATGGAGCTCGGGAGTTCACTTTTACTGGCAGAGGCTTGCAGGAAACCATCTCAGCTGAAAATGGAGCTTGGGAGCCCTGTTTCACTGGCAGAGCACTCCGGCCACATGAGTGACATCAAGCTGGCCACACCCACCCTGGCCACACCCACCCTGGCACTCCAAGGTTAAACACAACCTTGATGTGGCCCTCAATGAACTCGAGTTTGACACTTCTGGTCTAGGGTCTCCTGCTTGAGCAGGGGGTGGTAGATTAGAAGACCTCCAAGGTCCGTTCCAAGTCTGTTATTCTGTAATTCTGGATTCTGTAGATGCTGGAAGGGGCAGAGATTAAGATAGACCCCTTAAAATTTCCATCAAACATGGGAGGGTGTGGTGGGAAAGCTGGTAGAACAACGTGCCTGGTCCATGATGTTACTCATGATCTTAGAGCAGGAGCTGGTCACAAGCCCATGTTCTTCGTGGGGTCTCAATGTCTCAGAAGAAGGGGACATTGGCCTTTTGAGGAGAAATTGTGGAAATCTATCCAGATTCAGATGTCCTAGGTTCCAGGATGTGAGTTTTGTACTTCTGTTTCTTTTATCTTGATGATGATGATGAAGAACGGTTGCAGGAACTGGCCCTGGCTAGTCGTGAAGAGAAGGACCAGGGGAGACATGAGAGCAGTCTTCCAATATTTGAGGGGCTGCCACAGAGAGGAGGGGCTCAGGCTATTTTCCAAAGCACACAAAGGCCAGACAAGGAATAATGGATGGAAACTAACCAAGGAGAGATTCAACCTGGAAATAAAAGGAAATTTCCTGACAGTGAGAACCATTAACCCATGGAACAGAAGTTATGGGAGCTTCATCACTGGAAACTTTCAAGAAGAGACTGGAGTGCCATCTGTCAGAAATGGTATAGAGTCTGCTTGGCCGGTGGGTTGGACTAGATGACCTACAAGGTCTCTTCCAACTCTGTATACCCGTATATCTTCCTCAACTTTCCATGTCTCTTGTCTTCTAGCTATGAACTGGGTGACCATTTTGAGCTGGCATTTTGAACCAACAGACACTGAATTATTGATCCATAGTGATATTCACTGTTGAATACAACAGAACAGCTAAAGCCGGAGTGTTTCAGATCTGCTTGGACAACTAACTCCAAGAAAAAGGTCCCAGGTTCAAGGAATACTTTGCTGACAAAGACTCAGTTGTGGGATTGGGAAGGACCCCACTTAGAATTTCATACAGTTTTTGCAAGTTGGGAATCCGATCCAGTTTGAAGGAACAACAAACATACAAATGTAGGCAACCCACATGATTTAATCACAACTCCCAACAGATAGAATATGAAAAACATATCCTCAATAACACGCCTTATAATAACACACAAAAAAAACCATACTCCTACAAACCCACTGAGAAAAATAGTCATTTACTGCTACTAAGATATTTTGAGATGCCATCTGGGTACATGCAAAAGAGATGGAAGGGAAACAAGTCAGTGAGTTGGCTAAGTAAACCAGGATTACTCCTTTTCATGGCTGACTCTGCCTTGTTAAGCAAGCAGCAATGTAAACAAAATTCTTTTATACAAATGAAACTTGTAAATATCTCCAAGCCTCCAGTCTGGTGGGGCAAATTCTTTCCTTGGTTTAAATGCACCCATAGCGAATGCACCTGTAGAGGAGAGCTGTGCTAGCTAGTCTTTGAGGCAAAAATAAAAAATAAACATCTGGTAGAATATGGTAGCATTTTTCTTTACTAACAAAATTTACAAAAAGGCACAAACGTTTATGAGTTGGAACATGAAAGCTTATGTATGCTAATCAAATTTGTAAGTTGGAAAAAGTGCTACCAGATTCTGATATTATGCAAAGCAAGAAATTCTTCAGTTGTAGTTTGTAGAGGGGGTTTTAGTGGCCTGGTTAGAAATCATGTGCAGCTAACAAGAAACCAGTCTCACGGCTGAGTGAATTATGTGAGTTCAGCCTATTGTTGATGTGTTTTTTTTGGTAAATAAATGTCCCCATGTTTTTCATTTCTCTCCAGACAAAATCCCTCCCAGTTTTACCTTGCCTCGGAGCAAAATAACCTGTTCAACAGCCATCAATGTCACTGAAAAATAAGAATTACAGTACTGTCTACAAATGTTGGTCGTGTTACAGCATTCAAACTGTGCTTTGAGTGGGTCAAAGGCCTTGCAAAGTGGGAATGCTCATATGTGGGTTTAAAACAGTCAAAATTGGGGTTTTAAATGGACTATGGAGGCCCACGTGCCCCTTTTATGGGGATTCTGTGGGGAAAAATAGACCCCTGGTCTCTATAACATCCTTTGTAACTTTGAGTCCCCTTGCCCTAATATGGAGCCATCTTAGATCAGTAGGCCTAGGCCAGGCTGCTGTTTCATGTTACAGGACATCTACAGGTAAGCAAGGGACCCCAAGTTTCAAATGTTTTCACTGGAGCACAAATGCATCATAGAATCAGGGCTGGAAGGGACCCCAGAGGTCTTCTAGTCCAACTCTCTTCTCAAGGCAGAGAACAATCAATAGTGAGCAATCAACCCATGGAACAGAAGTTGCCTTCAGAAGTTGTGGGAGCTTCATCCCTGGAAGCTTTCAAGAAGAGATTGGACTGCCATTTGTCAGAAATAGTGCATGGTTTCCTGCTTGGGCAGGGGGTTGGACTAGATGACCTACAAGATCCCTTCTATTAATCTAATCTAATTTAATCTAAGGCAGGAGACCTTATTCCATCCCAATTCAAATCACTGCCTAATCTCTTCTTGAAAACATCCAGTGATGGGGCACCCATAACCTTGGGAGGCAAGCCATTTCCCTGATTAATTGTTCTCACGTTCAGGAAAACCCTTCTTGTCTGCAGAGTGGAATCCTTCTAGGGAATTGAACCTCTCTTTAATTTTTTTAACATCAACTCTTCCCATCTCCTAAATGAAGCTTCCTTGGAGGACAGACTGAGGGCATTTCTGTGACATGGAGGTGATCTTCTATGCTTCTTGAGGACTGAGTAGCATTTTTGTTTGCAATTCTGCCTTCCCCCTGCTTTTTAAATATGAAGCATTTGGGTACATTATTTTTGACTCCCTTTCACACTTTCTCTTAATATATTTGTTTACTTGCTGGCAGACTGTACTGCAAAATTCAGACTCATGCACATTTCAAAAGAGAACTAGATTTCAATGAAAACTAGACTGGTGAAAAATGACACTTTCCACTGTGTTTTCTGACTGTCTTGATCTATGAATTGCTTTGCCATTGCCTCTGATGGATTTCAGGTGTGTATAAGAATCAAGGTATTTGGTGCAGGACGAAAATTCCTGCCCTCAATTACGCCAAATCCTGGTTCCATGCAGCCAGTATAAATCAGTTCTGGTCAGCTAACAGTCCTGTAAAGTAAAATCAACTACCTGAGTACCATTTCAAATAATTTACAAATATGCATTCATTATTCTAGCGATGGTCTATCCATTGCTGATGGAGGCCACATCTGCATGTTTCCAACCCATATAGTCCTAAGCTTTCTTTGGGCCCACAATATTTGCTGATGTCATTGATCCATCTTGTTTTAGGTCTCTTTCATGGACAGTTTTAATCAAATGGGATCCATACTATGCCTGTTTTGGTGCACCAGCCCTCATTTCTTCTTGTTATGTGACCAGCCCGTTTCCATTTTACAGATAAGCAGATCTTACAGATAATCAGAGTTGGAAGGGACTTTGTAGGTCATCTAGTCCAACCCCCTGCCCAAGCAGGAGACCTATATCATTTCTGACTAATGGAAGTCCAGTTCTTCTTGAAAGCCTCCAGTGATGAAACTCCCACAACTTCTGAAGGCAACTTCTGTTCCGCTGGTCTCACTGTCAGAAAATTCCTCCTTATTTCCAGATTGAATCTCTCCTTGTTCAGTTTCCATTCATTATTCCTTGTTTGGCCTTCTGGTGCTTTAGAAAATAGCTTGATCCCTCCTCTCTGTGGCAGCCCCTCAAATATTGGAAGACTGCTCTCCTGTCTCCCCTGGTCCTTCTCTTCCCTAGACTGCAACCATTCATCATATGTTTTAGCCTCCAGTCCCCTCATCATCCTGGTTGCTCTTCTCTGCACTTTTCTAGAGTCTCAACATCTTTTTATAGTGCTGTGACCAAAACTGGATGCAATACTCTAGGTGTGGTCTTACAAAGACTTTATAGAGTGGCATTAGTACCACACTGGATCTTGATTGTATCCCTCTATTAATGCAACTTAGGATGGCATTGGCTTTTTTGGCTGAAAAATTTCAATTCTTTCACTCTCTTGATGGCATCCTATATTTTCTTTTGTTCTCTAATTCATGTGCAAGTCTTTCTCTCTTGTCTTGTGATGCTGAGCATGTATGTTTCCATGGCTCTTTGCACCACTCGTAGCTTCTGTATCGATTGTGAGGTTAAAGTCCATGTTTGGTGGCATATGTTAGAGCAGGGAGCACACACCAAACGAAAACTTTTTCTCTTTAGACATAAGGGGGAAAATTATCTTGAAAATTATGCTTAGCTGGCCGAATGCCTACCAATCACATTTAACACACTGTTCAGTTTCCTTTATTGTATCACCTTCCATTGAGATCTGTAGACCAAGATATATGTAATTACTACATCTAATTCTTCCCAGATATAATTTTTCTTTCTTTCTTTGGTGAATTTATTAAACATAACCTGGCTCTTTTTCAGGTTTATTTTTAAGGATGCATTACAATCCTATTTTCACTTAAGATAGAAACATCCAACAATAAGGTGGGAAAACAATACAAAAATGAAACAGCAATCATAAACATAGTATCAGTTGGGAAGATTCAAACAGAAGATTACCTATTTTAACCATTTTCTCCTAAGAAAAGCACAACTTTTTATTTCATTTTAGCAGCTACCACTGTAGAAGTTGGAGTTTTATGAAAGTTTAGAAAGAGCTGTTTGAGATTTTGCTACAGATATCTAACTGAGATCATTGTTGTTCAAGTTAATGTTTAATTATTGTATTACAGTATTTATTCTGGATTTATATTGTAATAACAGTGTAAATGTTTTTTAAAAATTTGTTGGTTGTGTTATAAATGTTTCATGAAAGATGATGGATAGATAGATGATAGATACTGTGTTTCTCCAAAAATAAGAACAGGTCTTATATTAATTTCTGGTCCAAAAGGCACATTAGAACTTATTTTCCAATTAGGTCTTATTTTGGGGAAAATACGATACTAAATACGCCTGTCTGATGATCTTAACAGGGGTTTATTTTTGGGCTAGGGCTTATATTACAAGCACCCAGAAAAATCATGCTAGGGTTGGATCTTATTTTCGGAGAAACATGGTTATCTATCTATCTATCTATCTATCTATCTATCTATCTATCTATCTATCTATCTATCTATCTATCTATCTATCTATCTATCCTTTATTTTAGCTAGCTAGCTACATAAGATAAAGAATAGATAGATAGATAGATAGATAGATAGATAGATAGATAGATAGATAGATAGATAGATAGATAGATTCCAGAGAAATTCTAAAGTGCATTGCAAACAAAGTAGAAAAAGAGAAGGTCTTTCAGATGGGGAAAAATATGTGGAGTTTCATAACAATGATCATGCATTGATCTTCAAACTGCAATAACAGCCAACCATAAGAGGAAGTAGATCCAGGCTCCACCCACTGAGGGATTCCAAGAATGGATTTCCTGAAGGCAAGGCATGATTTTTCCTCCCAAAGACTAGCTAGTCCTTCTGGACTGGGTTATTCAAGTATGTTCTTGACTAACTGACCTGCAAGGTTGTTTTTACTCCCTTCCCCCTGTCTGCCCCTCAAAGCAGGGGATCATGGAGGAGTTTGAAGCAGCTGATGACGAAGTGGCAAACAAATAGGTAAGTTGATTGACAGTCTTTCCCAAGAAATATCAGGCGAGCTGAGATTTTCCAATCACAGCTTTTGATGATCTAAGTCAAGCAGTTGGTGGAAAAACCTTCCTCTCAGTTTCTTGACAACTGATGGTGTGGAGGTAGGTGGTATGAACACAATGAAATCATCCAGGAATAACTATTTTTAGCTCTTAGTATGAACTCAGAAATTTCTTCTCTAGCTAGTGAAGTGAGTAACTCTAATTTTTAATGTAGTCCACATAACTTAATAATTCCATAAGACCTGAAAGTTCATATGACCTAACTTCATCACTGGAAGATTTTAAGATTGACAGATCGCCATCTGTCAGAAATGGTGTAAGGTCTGCTTAGGTGGGGGGTTGGACTAGATCAGGGGTCTCCAACCTTGTGTCAGCTTTAATATTCAGCTGTCACATTTCATGGAAGGGGGGGGTGGAGGAATTGAAAAGTTCGAGGTTATTCTGTATGTTGTATTAAGAAATTCCAGTGGCAATTAATTGGTTCCCGTGATTTATGAAGTGTAGAAGTGGGAGGAGAGAAGAGAGGAGAGAAGGTCAATCCTGTGTAATGAGCGAAAAAAATTCACTTTGGGAAATTGCCTTTGACATGCCAGATCTGTTTCTAAATAAATCAATTGGAGAGAAAACGTCTCAGAGTGATTGATATCATGGATAGTTTCTGGATGCCTTACACCTTGGCAACTTTAAGCCTGTAGGACTTCAACTCCCACAATTCTCCAGCCAGTTGCTGGCTGGGGAATTCTGGGAGTTGAAGTCCTCCAGGCTTAAAGTTGCCAAGGTTGGAGACCCCTGGGCTAAATGCCCTGCAAAGTCCCTTTCAACTCTGTTAATGTGTATTTGTATCTACTGTCCTGGTGTAGATTGTATTGATAGATACCCCATTTGGTGTTCACCAAGCTCCACCTGACTCTCTTTTTGGAAACTAAGCTGTTCCATTGAAAACACCAACATCATCATCATAATCTGTATTCAGAAAGTAGAAGTTTTCCTGTGGTTGAGTCACCTCCTGAGAAACAGGGTTTATGGGGCTACTTCAGCAAGGTGATCATTTGATCAACAGACCTGTCTCCTATGGTAGTCCTTCTGCTCTTCATGTTTTCCTTCAGACGTCCTCCCCGGTCTCAAACACCATTATATGGGAATGGCTTATTTTCACTTCTCACCCCAAAGGAAAGATGAATTGCGATAAAGTCTTTCTTCCATTATTACACACCGGTAGCCTTTTTCCTGGATCTTCAAAGTGAGATGGATTTCTTAGGAGAGAAGCTTTAAAAATAGAACATGTTGGTTACATCTTCATAGACATTGCCCTGTGAACGCAGACTAGACATTTTTTTTTATCAACTATCAGTATTTAATGATGAGATCAGGTGGAAAAAAAATTCATGGCTAACTTGACACCAGTGACACCTTAGACAGAACCAGTTTTAGCAGTTTTTGTGGCTATGGTACACATGTTTCTGGTGCCACCTTCTGACAAGGTCCCAAAGGTCCTTTTTCAGGAGGCAACTAGACTTTCTGGTTTTTTCTTTTAAAGACGTTTCACTTCTCATCAAGAAGCTCCTTCAGCTCTGACTGGATGGTGGGGAATGGAAAGAGTTATACTCCTTGCAGACAGCTGGTCATTTGCATCCTTTTAGATTGAGGCCGCTTGGAAGTTTATCTGTGTCCTCAGGGTCACCTGAGTGGTGCAAATGGTTCCTATAGTCTGCAATTTTTTTCCCTCTGGAAATCCATTCCTACGCCCACACCATTCAAAGGGTGTTTGTCCCAAATTGTATAGCTAAAAGTCTGTAGGGATTCTCAGTCCTTCAGGTGATGGTTGTTCCAAAGGTGATTTTTCAGGAGGCAACTGGACTTTCTTGTTTCTTCTTTTGAAGACATTTCACTTCTCACCGAAGAAGCTTCTTCAGTTCTGACACGATGGTGGAGAATGGAAGAGCTGAAGAAACTTCTTGGATGAGAAGTGAAACGTCTTCAAAAGAAAAAACCTGGAGGATTGGGAATCTCTACAGACTTTTGGCAGTGGAATTTTTAGTGGCCTCCTTTCCACTAAATTCAAGGTCCAGATGGTGTCAGACAAGGACTGTTATGATTATGGTGATTAACAGAAATATCCATATTTCCTGGGATATTCCAGGATATGTTTTAGACTTCCCAATCTAGCCTTCTGATTTGGAATTTTCTCCACATTGAAAGGAATTCTCATGGATCAGATCACCCTCATCCTCATCATCCTAACCATTGTCTATTCACTGCAGGATGGAGGCCTCTTCCACATGTTTCCAACCAATATGGTCCTGAACTTTCTTTTGCCAATTGACACCCCCAATACTTGTTGATGTCCTCACTCTATCTTGCTCTAGGTCTTTTTTGTGGATGCTTTTGATCAAATAACTAATTCTAGTTATTCTAGGTCTTGAATTTCAAGTCATAAGGTATTCTGCAACGAGTAGAGGAGTGGAGAACACTTCTTGTGAAATATTTCTGGACTTTCTCATCTGTGCTAATATCAGATACATAATGTGGGTTCCAGACTGATGAGCTGTATTCGAGTATTGGTCTAGCAAATGTTTTGTATGCTGTAGAAAAAGCTACGTAGGTTTAGGTTAACAACTCTTAACACCTTTTTGGCTATGTAGTTACAGTGGGCTCTAGCACTTAGATCATTAGAGATGAGTATTCTTGACAGAGCTTGGATTATCAACAAGGTTTTGACTATTCAGTTTGTATTTTATTTTCTGATTTTTTTGGCCAATATGTAAGACAGAGCAATTATTTGTTGAAATTTGAAGTTGCCATTTGTTTGACCATTCTGATACATAGTCGAGGTCTTTTTGAAGGGTAGCAGTATTGTCTGTGGTGTTAAATAGCTTTACATCATCAGCGAAGAGAACACAGTTGCTCTTAATATGATCACAGAGGTCATTTATGTAGAGTATGAAGAGAGTTGGTCCTAGAACACTGCCTTGGGGGACACCACTGTTGACATGTACAGAATTTGATAGGATGCTCCCAATTTTGACCATTTGTTGTCTTTTTGACAGGAATGTTTTTATCCAGTTATGCAGTTGTCCAGAAATACCATAACATTTTAGTTTTAGGAGTATTTTAGGAGTATTCTTACATGTTGTAAGCCGCCTTGAGTTGCCATGGTAAATAGGCGGCAGTAAAAATCTAATAAATAAATTAAATAAATAACAAATGCCCAGAATTGAGCTTCCTTTTTATTTAGTTCAGTACGTATATTTCACAATATTTGGTCAATGATTTTGAAGCAACATGAAGAGGCCTAACAGTTTTCCTGCCCTTGTATTTCCATTTGACAATTTTTTAGAGTCAGGATGCAGTCATGTCTCATATCTGACTTCATGTGATGATTGGAATACAACAATTACTATTCTTTGCAAAGGCATTTGACAGTGAAATCTTTGATTAGTGCCAGAATCAAATCAAAGCATAACAAAATCTAAGAACTGATTATATAAGAAGGTTGGAGAAGCTCCCTTTTTTCTCTATCCAGATACTTTATTAGGATAAAACTATACTAGTTTTTCCCCAACATGGTGCTTTCCATATTGTGGCTGTGACACCATATTAAGTTGTGATTTATTTAGCTGTGGCTTATTAAATAATCTACAATTAGCTGCTTTATTCAGAAGTCATGATAAATCAGTTTAGAAAGTTCTGCATTTTCCTGGTAAAAGATGTGTTCTTCCTTTTTTGAAAAGAAAATGTTTTGGAAAAAAAAATAGGCATATTTTCTTATATCATCTTGTCCCAGGGCAATAGGTCCTATTAGATTGGCCCACCCCAAAGGGTAGCTGTAGGATTCCCCTGAGGTTATGTGGGTAGTTTGGTCTGGGGGGTGAAGAGGTGTAGGGAGGTCCTGGACTGCATTATCCATATGGGGTCTCAACTCCTATGCAGTCAGTCCTGGGGTGCATCTTGGGGTGCTGAGGAAGTTTGGAAAATGAAGACCAGAGGAGTTGGAGAAGAGTGAGGCTGTAAGAGCCTTTATTTGGGATTACATCATGGTGATAAGAATGGTAAAACCTTATTATTTTCACACCCTTATGGCATCTTGGAATCTAGTGAATGATCACTTAAACACAAGCCAGCTTTTAGTAAGGCCCTACCTCTAGAAAGAGTGCAGAGAAGAGCAATCAGGATGATTAGGGGACTGGAGACTAAAACACATGAAGAATGGTTGCAGGATTTGGATATGGCCAGTCTAGAGAAAAGAAGGACTAGTGGGGACTTAATAGACGTTTTCCAGTATTTGAGGAGCTGCCATAAAGAAGAGGGGGGTCAACTTATTTTCCAAAGAACCAGAAGGTAGGACAAGAAACAACGGATGGAAACTAATCAAGGAGAGAAGCAATCTAGAACTAAGGAGAAACTTCCTAACAGTGTGGACAATATTTCACAAGAAGAGTTCTCCACTCCTCTACTCATTGCAGAATACCTTATGCCACCAGACTTGACACTCTAGACCTAGAAAACCTAGAACTACGCTGCCTTCGGTCCGATCTAAGTATAGTATATAAAATCATACATTGAAATGTCCTACCTGTCAATGAATACTTCAGCTTCAACCATAACAATACAAGAGCACACAATAGATACAAACTCAAGGTAAACTGCACCAAACTTGATTGCAGGAAATACAGCAACAAAGTGGTCAATGTCTGGAATCCTCTACCTGACTCTGTGGTTTCTTCCCCAAACCCCCAAAACTTTAACCTTAGACTGTCTACTATTGACCTCACCCCTTTCCTAAGAGGTCTGTAGGGGGCGTGCATAAGCACACCAATGTGCCTACCGTCCCTGTCCTAATGTTTCTTTTATATATTTTTTATTTTTCTTATATGTATCCATGTATTCATAACTATGTTTTTACTTATACCTATTATTTTATAAGCAATTGACAAATAAATAAATAAATAAACAAACAAACAAATAATGAACCAGTGGAACAACTGGCCTTCAGAAGTTGTAGATGCTTCATCACTGGAGGTTTTCAAGAAGAGACTGGACAGCCCAATTGTCTGAAATGGTATAAGGTCTGCTGCTTGAGCAGGGGGGTGGACTAGAAGACCTCCAAGGTCCCTTCCAGCTGCCATGAGCTGTCTTGAGGCCTTTTTCATGGTGACTATACTGGGCTGCTATGAAGAACATTCTTGCTATCCATTTCTCAGATCTGCTCAGACTAGGGGGAAGGTAGAGACTGAGCCCCAAACAGAGGTCAGTCAAATAGGGACCCCGATTGTTGGGGGCAAGAGGCTGACTCTGTAAACCACTTAGAGGGGGCTGTAAAGCACCATGAAGTGGTATATAAGTCTAAGTGCTAAGTGCTATTGCTAATGCTATTTGCTCAATGCCTCAGGGCTAATTTTTCTTGCCTCTTTTATCTGAGATCTGCTTGGAACTTCAGGGGTCTGTTATCCATCTGGGGTCTTATACATCTTCTCCCCAGGGCTGATCTTGTGATGCTGCCAAGGTCTTGTCCCAAATTCTTCAGGCTGTGACCTTGATGGGGCCAAACAAACTAAGGTTCCATCCTGCTGAGAACACCTGGCTGCAGGTATTTGGAACCCCCAATTCAGGGGACTTTGTTATAAGTCTGGCTTATAGTAATGCACTCCACACTCTAATGTGGCTTATCAGGTTCAGGCTTAGTCTATTGCGCCAATCTCATTTGTATGTTTTATAAACAGTATTTGAATCAAGCCATGCTTTACTCAATAACATAAGACCCATGGTCTTAATCTCCAACGAGGCTCTTGAAGGTGTCAATTTGCTTGCAGAAAGCTCTTTGGGGACTCATGAGGCTCCTATTCCCACCTGACATTTTATATTTTTAAAATAGCATTTTATTATATATGTATATATACATATATATGTGTGTGTGTGTGTTTATGTATACATGCATACACACACACACACACACACACACATTATTTATCAATGCAGATCTTGGCATGTTCGGGTCTTTTCCCATGTAAGATTGAGAGTATCTTGGCAACGTTTTGACGAGGTCCCACTCACCATCTTCAGGCTGTTGCTTTTGGCTTCGTGCTTGTGCAAGTTAAAGTGTGATCGGAGCTGCTGTCTCCCTATATATACTGGTGAGGAGGTTGGCTGTGTTGTCATTTCTTGATTGGTTGATGGAGTTGATGTTTGCAAATTGGGTGGCTTTTTCGTAAGAACATATGTGGCTGAGATATTGGCTGTGTGTCTATCAGCCTCCTGTGTTGTAACGACCTGGGTCATGGGCTGTGTGATGACCTTCTGAGTTCTATTGTTGTGACATCCTGGGTCTTGTGCTATAATCTCCTGGGTCGTTGGCTCTGTTGTGACATCCTGAGGCTTTGTGGTATAACCTCCTGAGTTCCGTGATGTGATATCCTGAGCGGGTGGCTGTGATGTTACATTCTGGGTTTTGGTTTGGGTCCGAGTTTGAGGCCTGGCTATGTGTTCATGGCATGTGTCAGTTTGCTTGGTTTGGGGGTCGGAGTGTGTGGCAGCTGGTGATGCAGCCATGTCTGGTTTCTGGACAATGGTTGCCTTTTGTCTATGGGGTGGGTTTGGGTTTGAATCTGGTGAGGGAGTTGGATGGTGGCGTCATGTGTTGTTTTGGGTCCGGTGTTGATTTTCGTGGCTGGGACTCATTTGTTGTTTCCAGATGTCTGGTAGGCGGGAGGTATTGTCCCGTTTATTCATGTTATGGGGGTGTTTCTCTACTTCGATGGTTTCCCTGATTATTCTCTTATTGAAGTGTTCAGTATTGGAGATTAATTTGGTTCCCTCAAAATTAATTTCATGTCCTGTGGCTTTAAGGTGCTGGAAAAGGGAGGAAGTATTTTTTTCTTTTCTGACTGTGTTCTTCTGTTCTGCGATGCATGCATTTATTCTCCTGTTGGTTTGTCCAATGTATGTGGCTGTATATATATATATACATATATATATATATATACTTTGTGTTACAACACCCTGTTAAGCCCCAATTAAGGGAGGAAGCATACTGCTTTCTTTTCTGTCTTTCGGCTCATCACCAGAGACCATACCGACAGAAAGCTATTTGTTTCGTTGCCTTTTGTTTACGTGTGTTAGGTTTTGAGCTGATAAATAATTAAATAAGGGAGACTAGGATAGATCTATTTCGAGCTGGTTAGCTCTCTTCAGCTAGCCATACCCTTACTGGGATTCGAAAAACTTGAAATTTGGCACGTATGTTCCTCTTGGCTTCTAGATGCTCACAAAGAAAAGATTTTTCAAAATGACCATCAGAGCATTAATATTTTGTATATTATTATTATTATTATTAACATGCTCTGATGCTAAGGAGTTCTACTCCCTCTCCCCACCTGGAAAGAAACCTCTTCCAAATGCAAAACACAAGCAGAGGAGAGGAGTTTCAGTTTCACAGCACCAAGCAGCTTTAGTCCAGAACAGTTGAGCTAAGCCACACCCAGGCTCCTTGCTGTCTCCTTCTTGCTCACACTCAAATACTGTTTCAGTTTCCATGTTTCAGTTTCCAAACAGCTCTCAACTCTCTCACACACTGACAGGATGCTAGCCAGATGAATACCAATGGATGCTGGTAGGTGGAGGCAGAATTTCTTTCCCTTTATTTTCCTCCCCAAAAACAAAGCCAAATCACATGGTTTAGTAGTGAAGCACGGGTAGTGAGCTAGTTTTATATATATTTAAAAGGGTATCGAGCTAGTTTTATATATATTTAAAAGGGATTGCATTCTGCATTTTCACAAAGTCCAGCCAAGGATCTTTATGGATTTTTTTTAATTGTTGCCTATACTTGATAGATGCCTCCTAAAGCAGACAGGAGAGATGGTATGGAATTGTCACTCTTCATATCCTTCAAAGGAACACAACCTCTGTATGTGGGTGTTATTAGATTTTTCTCTTCAGAAGTGTACGAAGATCAGGGGGGGGACTTTGTAGGTGGTCCTGAAATAGAGGAGGACACATCCAAAGGATCTCATGGTTAGGAGATCTGAATGATGTTGGGAGATGTTTTATGGGATTATTCTGGGAGCAAAACATCTTCGGCTGGTTGACAGCCAGATGCTGAGGGCAAATGAAGAGCAGGTCTTCTAACAGGGTGGGTTCTGGCCAAATCCTATCAGCATGTGGACTGCCTGCCACAGAAGCAGTGGTGGGATTCAAATTTTTTTTACTACCAGTTCTGTGGGCATGGCTTGGTGGGCATGGCTTGGTGGGCATGGCTTGGTAGGCATGGCAGGGGTAGGATACTATAAAATCTCCGGTCAGAGGTGGGATTTGCTGGTTCTCCGAACTACTCAAAATTTCTGCTATCGGTTCTCCAGAACTAGTCAGAACCTGCTGAATCCCACCTCTGCACAGAAGAGTTCCATGTATGATGTGGGTGCCCAATTTTTCTCTGCTCACAGATGGATGGCAGGCTGTTTAGTTTAGACCAGGGGTCTCCAACCTTGGCAACTTTAAGCCTGGAGGATTTCAACTCCCAGAATTCCCCAGCCAGCAAAGCTTGCTGGTTGGGGTTGCTGCAAAATACCCTTTCCCTCCCCACCCCACTAACCTGCTTTCCAGCTCCGTTCTCCTGTGCAGAGCAACCAAAGGAGACCCAGCCAATCAGCTGGGACTCAATGGAAGGCAGAGAATAGATGGGAAAAAGACCAGTCAGAGCAGGTATTTGCCGGTTCTCTGAACTACTCAAAATTTCCATTACCGGTTCTCCAGAACCAGTCAGAACCTGCTGAATACCACCTCTGAACTAATGAACCCAACCAATTCAGCAACTCTGAGCCTTTTTACTTTCTCAAAGAATTGATTTATTGAGTACATCATTGATTTATTGAGTACATCATTGATTTATTGAGTACATCACCTCTGATGTGTAGATCCGCCAATTTTTCTGGTCCTGGAAAATATTCCTGTTCTCTGTTTTTCTCTCTTTCTCTCCTTCAAGCCTCTCAGTATCTACAGTATATATGAACCTTGTGACTGTGCTTTATAAATTGTTCATGGAAGTCTGGGGAGTCTTCTGCAGTAGTTTAATGAGATGCCCAGTGGTGTAGCTAGGCCTGTGGCCATCATTGCCCAAGCTCCTGAAGGCTAAAATGTAGCCTTGCTCCAAATGAGATGAACCTTTGTTCCAATCCAGCTGAGCCTGCCTGTTCTGAATTCAGGAGAAGTCTGCTACTTCCTAGGTGAGCGAACAAGCTGTCTTTGTTTGCTGATCTACCTGAGATGAGCTGCTCTTAGAGAGAGCTTAGTGAATTAGCTGAGCCTTGGATCACTTCCAACCTAACACATGTTGCATGCATAATCAGCTCGTGTTACTTTATATTTTTTTTGCTTGGTTTTGTAAACAGATACTGTAATATCTACTAATGACGGTCCCCTCTAGGAGCATTTATAGATGACTCACTGAGCAGAATGCCTCAAAGCTCTCCCATTCAAAGTCTCATGCATTGGTCCAGTGCCTCGATGATGGCAGTCTTCCAGCTGTTATTGGTTTGCTGATTCACAGAAGCGATAGTCCTGGTTCCTGCAAAAAAACTATGAATAAATCAACAGAGATCTGCAAGGAATGAATTTCCCAGAGATGCTATACAGAAGCAGGCTTATTTGGATAGTACGCTTGAGCTTCTTCATCAAAAGAAAACCACTGACCTTGGACTGAAATAAAAAAAAACATACGAAAGCTTATAAGTTGGGCAAATAATGGACGAATCTGAAGGAAGAGAAAAAGAAGGGTCTATAAGAGTAGCAGAATTTCCTGCTTGACTGCAGGTTATTACCTGCACCTACTCTATACAGGAAGATTGTCTCTATCCACTGAGTCAGACCTGATTCCTTTTGACAAAGGGACAAATCCCAGCAGTTTTTCTGGGGCACCAGGAAGAGCTTGGGAGAGAGTGGCTGCCCCAAAGTCAACCAGGGAGTTTGCAAGTGCAGAGAAGTGCAGAAAAGAGCAACTAGGATGATTAAAGGCTGCAGACTAAAACACCTGAAGAACAGTTGCAGGATTTGGGTTTGGCTTCTCTAGAGAAAAGAAGGAATAGGGGGTCACATGATAGAAGTATTCCAGTATTTGAGGAGCTGCCCCAAAGAAGAGGGGGTCAAATTATTCTCCAAAGCACTTGAAGGCAAGACAAGAAGCAAGGGATGGAAACTAATCGAGAGAAGCAACCTGGAATTAAAGAGAAAATTCCTAATAGTATAAGGACAATGAATCAGTGGAACAGCTTCCACCAAAAGTTGTGGGTGCTCCATCACTGGTATATCTGAAATGGTATATCTCCTGCTTGAGCAGGGGGCTGGACTAGAAGACCTTCAAGGTCCCTTCCAACTCTATTCTTATTGATTGACTGAAGACTAGGACTTGCAATCTTCCAACATCTAAGGCAATGCCTTTAACCACAATGTAGTGTTTCTCAATTTGGCAGCTTTCAGATGTTCAAATTCCCAGAATTCAGTGCTGGCTGGGGAATTCTGGGAGTTAAAGTCCATACATCTGAAAGCTGCCAAGGTTGAGAAACACTCAAATTGTCTCTCATCCAGGGGTGGGATTTAATTTTTTTAACAACTGGTTCTGTGCGTGTGGCTTACTTGATGGGTGTGGCTTGGTGGTAATGTGACTGGCTGGGCGTGGCCAACTCAACATCACTCACATCAAGGCATGCATCTCCTCGCCTCTTGTGACTGTGGGGATGCTGCAATAGTCGTAAGTGTGAAAAATGGTCATAAGTCACTTTTTTCAGTGCCACTGTAACTTTGAATGGTCACTCTACACAAGCAAAGTATCAGCAAAGGAGTGGGAAAAAACTCCAGAGAAGTTCCTGAAACAGGAAGTCTAGTCCTGCCAAGAATGTAATAAGAGTTAACGGAGAGGCAGTTTCTGTAAGCAACACCAGAATGTTTCCTTCCTGCCTTCCTTACAGGATTAGGCCAGTAATTTCTTCTAACAACCGGTTCTCTGAACTGCTTAGAATGTTAACAACCGGTTCTAGAGAATAGATATGAACTGGTAGAATCCCACCCCTGCTTTCATCTACTGAATCTCATGTATCTATACCGAAAGGTCACATCCTCCTCTGATTACCAATTTTACAGTGTTATATCAGACAGATGAACAGCAAAATATAGTATTCAGACAGCAAACATGGAATGTAACCTAAGAATTAACGATCATGGGGGAAGATCTCTAATATTATAAACAGAACTGCAAAAGATTCCAAAAGGAACTGTATTGTGTGCCTTTTGTCAAAAAAAAATAGATAATATATATTAACAATCCATGAGTTTTCATATCTCATTCCTGTAATGGATAGAAGATCATGTTCATCTTCCACTTACATGAAATTAATCAGAGTCATATTTGTAGACCCAATTGAAGGACTGCCTCTAACATGGGCCCATTAGCAGTGGTAAGCTGCTGCTGGTTCAGACCAGTTCACCCATACTGGTTGTCCAAACCGCCGGCTCTACTCCCTGTGGATGCATGAAATCGCTGTGTGTTTGAAACCATGTGCAAGCCCGAATGGCATGTGCACATGTGCTCACATTTTCAGTTCTGCACTAGGCAGCCCACCTCTGCCCATTAGTCAACCCATCCATGTTTTTCATTGGCTCCTTCCTTGACCAGAGGGAATCCAGGAATGACATCCTTCATTGTACACACTCACAACCTGGACCCAAACTTTATCTTCAACTTTATCACTACCGCCACAACCACCATTTCCAGGTAAGCTGGCTTAGACTTGTTTTCACAAAGGGCTCCAAACTTCTCAGAAGTAACCCTGAATGTTCTCTACTTCAAAGTGAAGAGCAATCTTGTTGCCACAGCAAGCAGCTTCCCAACACTTCACTTGCCTCAGCTGGCAGTTGCAGAACAAATGCAGAGAAACTTCTTCAGCTATTGCAAATGTCAGTCAAAGCAGGCCACAAGAAGGACCACTGATGCTTTGCTTTGTTGTTAGGAACATGGGAGAATATTGCTGTGTAGAATAGCTTTGAGGCTTTGTCCAAAGCCTTCATTGAAGTGAATCCCCTCTGGAAGCTCTGTATACTATAATGATTGCAATTATGGATGAAGCATAGTACATTTTCTCCATATTCTGATTTAGATGTTAAAGCTTAGGGCAAGCACAGAAGGGAAAGAACCTTTCCTGCCACTCTCACAAGCTCTGTGATCCACCCTGGATCGTGCAGGAAGGACTCCTGATTAATTGAAGCTTCTGCTGCACCAGAACAGTTTTCCTTCAGAAGTTGTGGGAGCTTCATCCCTGGAAGTTTTCAAGAAGAGATTGAAGTGCTATCTATCAGAAATGGTGTAGGGTCTCCTGCTTGGGTGGGTGGGGGGTTTGGACTAGATGACCTCAAGGTCCCTTCCAACTCTGTTAATCTGTACCTATTTTGGAGGGGAGGGGGAAAATAGGAAATTATCCTTCTGTAACTTTCCTTAAGTAAGGTAACCAAGAGCAGATCAGACATCCAGCCCTTGCTTATCAATGGAGACTGAATGGAGCAAGGGGCCAGTTTTAAGTTTCTGGTGTTACCATAAAAGAGGATCTGATTTAGGGTGCTCACATTGCAGCCCTGGTCAAAAGGGCCCAGCAGAGATTATACTACCTGAGACTTCTCAGAAATCAACAACTGAATGAAAAACTGCTGATGAGCTTCTACCACTACACCATAGAGAGCATTTTAAGTTACTGCACCTCTGTAAGGTTTGCCAATTGCACAGGGGCAGATAGGAAAACCCTCCAGAGGGTTAACGTTATTACCCAGAGGATCATGGATTGCCCTCTTCCCTCTTTGGAAGAGCTTTAGAGCTCCCGCTGCCTTAAGAAAGTTCAAAACATTCTCAAAGATCCATCTCATCCTGGGAACCCCTTTTTTCGAACTATTACCATCTGGCAGACGGTACAGAATAATAAAAACAAGGACAGATAGGCTGAAAAACAGCTTCTATCCCAGGACAGTAGCTCTTTTGAATTCTGTTGTATAGTGCAGTGTTGGTGCAGTGTCGGGGTTTTTTGGTTCAATGTGTGGAGGATGAAGGATGTGTGTTTGTGTTTATTTACATGGTCATGATGTGCACTGAAGACGGTGTTTGATTTCATTGTATGAGGTGCAACAACAATAAAGTAAACTAAATTAAACTAAATTTCTGGAAGGTCTGGTATAAGTGAAAAGGTTCCAGCCAGATAGTTAAATTATATCGTTCGTTCTCAAGTAAGGAGATGCCCCACTTTCCCTGGAACCAAGATTGGGCAGACAAGGATACTCCAAACAAGTAGTGATTGACTTACAGGTAGTCCTTGACTTACAACACTTCATTTAGTGGCTATTTGAAATTACAACACTGAAAAAAGTGAGCATTTTTCACACTTTTGACCTTTTACAGCATCTCATCAGGGTCACGTGATTTGCATTTGGATGCTGGACAACTGCTTCACATTTATGACGGTTGCAATTTCCTAGGGTCATGTGATTCCCCCTTTTGTGACCCTGGCTCAGCTGTGGTCGTAAGTCGAGGAATACCTGTCATTTTTCTGGAAGGCTATTCCCCCAGGTGCTGGCGGCTGAGATTTGGATGGAGTTCTCCTTGGGTATAGTTTGGTTTGATATATTAATCATGTAATATTTAGAGCCCCCAACCCACCTTTTTTTAAAAGATGGATTCATACAGTTTGGTTATGTTTTACTTCTATTTGCCACCCAGAATTCATTGGGTAGGATCTATGGTTTTATAAATGTGTTAAATAAATAACACCCCCCCCCACCTCCTTCCTCTACAATGAGCTTTCAAATGAATTCTTCAAGTTTTCCTCCTTTTTTGGAGGATGATCACTGTGGGATATTTTGGATCTGCACAGACCTCCCCCCAAGTGATGTAACAAATGAACATTTTCATTTTCATAACTACAACAAAGAGGGTTCTTGGGACCAGTGATGGGCTGCAAACTGGTTTAACAAC
The DNA here is from genome assembly GCA_023653725.1 of Bungarus multicinctus. Taxonomy (NCBI): domain Eukaryota; kingdom Metazoa; phylum Chordata; class Lepidosauria; order Squamata; family Elapidae; genus Bungarus; species Bungarus multicinctus. The sequence continues at coordinate 173,037,574 of CM042836.1, forward strand.
CGGTTCGATGCACAGCGTTCAAAAACTGGCTCAGGTGAGACTTCATTCAAAATCTAAGAAAGAAAACCTTGGACTTCATTGTTATAGAAAAAGGACTTCTACTGAAAATTGAAGTGGTAGCATCAGAAGAAATACAAGATCTGAGGCAATAGGCGCGAAAATCACATATACAAAGTTATGGCAATGTTCCCACCCCCAATAGTTCAAACTGGCCATCCAATCTGAGGTGTGTATAATGTCATGTGGATGCATCTTCAGGTGGCATTTCACACGTCTGTTATGCCAAGACGGTTGGCCTTGTCCTAGTGAGATAAGAGGCTACATCTGCACAGTAAGCAAATCAAGAAAGCCCTCCCCCGCCACAAAGCCCAATTATCCTCCCTTCTCCCGTTTCTATGGCAGCCAGAAAGAGTCAAGCAGAAGAAGGAATCTTGGAGCCTGACATTGGCCATTTTAAGTTTAAAAACAGAGCTGGTGAGTAAAACAGCTGAAGTGTGGCAATCTACTTTGCCTGTGAATCAGCTGAGCTAAAAAACAGGGAAATATAGGAGAGGAAAGGGCAGGGGTGGGGGTGGGGCAACTGCTCACCAGAACTACTGGTTCACTAGAATTGGTGCAAACTGGTGGAAGTCCATCATTGCTTGGGAAGTGATATAGTTGTACAAAATTCTAGGAAGCTGAAGTCATTATATAGCAGGTCCCAATCATTAAACACGAAAAGAAATAAAGAAGTCGCACAAAAAAGGTGATACTACACAACTAAGGAAGGCAAACTAAACTTCAGACCACAACTGGCTTGCCATCTTGAATACATTGGGGTGGGATTCAATTTTTTTTACTACCGGTTCTGTGGGTGTGACTTGGTGGGCCTGGCTTGATGGGCGAGGCAGGGGAAGGATACTGTAAAATCTCCATTCCCTCGCCACCCCACTAACCTGCTTTCCAGCTCCGTTCTCCTGTGCAAGGCAATCAAAGAAGACCCAACCGATCAGCTGGAGCTCGGGAGGCAAAGAAGAGATGGGGTTGGCAACCAGTCAGAGGTGGGATTTGCCGGTTCTCCAAACTACTCAAAATTTCTGCAACCAGTTCTCCAGAATTGGTTAGAACCTGCTGAAGACCACCTCTGCATTGGGTCCAGTTCCCCAAATGTTTTGGTCAGAGGGCTTAAGTTCCAGCTTTGGTCAAGAACATGCTACTCTAATCTCTGATATTTTCAGACTCTGCAGCCTATAAAATACTTCTATCTGTTTCTCCCAACATGAATTCCCCCCATCTTATGATTCCTCAATCTCAATTTTGAATGGAGGCACATCTGACACATGGTGGTACAGTGGTCAGAGTGCAATACTGCAGGCTACTTCTGCTGATTGATGTCCGTCTGCAAATTGATCATTCAAATCTCACCAGGCTCAAGGTTGACTCAGCCTTCCATCCTTCCGAGGTTGGTAAAATGAGGACCCAGATTGTTGGGGGCAAGAGGCTGACTCTGTAAACCACTTAGAGAGGGATGTGAAGCCCTATAAAGTGGTATATAAGTGCTATTGCTATTGCTCTTCCTTTTCTCCTTCCTTCCTTCCTTCCTTCCTTCCTTCCTTCCTTCCTTCCTTCCTTCCTTCCTTCCTTCCTTCCTTCCTTCCTTCCTTCCTTCGCAGGAGATATTAACTTATGGATGATTACTACAAAAGCACCATACAAAAAAATACTACTTCATTTTTTGCTTTTGATTTAGTCTCAGTTTGTCCTTTCTTAATATCAAGAAGATATTCAGGCATCACCTTACTTAGAATAACTTTATTGTCACTTTGAATATATACTGATCAGCATACATTAAAATGAAATTTCATTGCATACAGCTCTCAAAGGGTCACCACCTCCAATATGCACTACATAAACATGGCAAAAACATAAATAAATGAAAGATTATGCCTATACCCACCTACATTATATGATGCAGAAAAACAACACAGTCTAGTTCAGATATACACACGTACATGGTGAGAGGAACAAATCTTGCAAGTTTATCAGACGAGTGGCATATGGAACAAAGCTGTTACAGAATCTGCCAGTCCTACTAGAAATACTTTGAAACCTCCTCCCAGAGGGGAGCAACAGAATTCCAGAGGGATCTTATGGAAAGTATAAAAAAACCTAATCAATTCAAATATTTTTTTCAATTAATACATTCATTTTGGTTCTTTCAATAAAAGAAGAGAATACACACTCCAGAGCAACACTTTCCATGGATTCACCCATTGATTTGCAATGAAAATGTTTAAAATCTTTATATATATGTGTAGATTAAAGCAGGCTCACTTAGACTTTTTTCTTGATGAAGACTGCACGCAGAAAAAAAAATACATTCAAGATGGCCATATTAAAAGATAAATATATAGAATAACAGACCTTGGAGGTCTTCTACTCCAACCCCCTATACCATTTCAGACAAATAGTTACCCAAACTCTTCTTAAAAACCTCCATGTTGGAGCATTCACATCTTCTGGAGGGAAGCTATTCCACTGGTTACAATTGTCCTCACTATAGGAAGTTTCTCCTTGGTTCTAGGTTGCTTCTCTCCTTGACTAGTTTCCAGCCATCACTTCTTGTCCTACTTTCCAGTGCTTTGGAGAATAGCTTGACTCCCTCTTCTCTGTGGCAGCCCCTGAAATATTAGAAGACAACTATCACATCCCCCCTAGTCCTTCTTTTCATCTAACTAGACATAACCAATCCCAGCAACCAATCTTTATATGTTTTAACCTCCAGTCCCCTAATCCTCTTCTCTGCACTCTTTCCAGAGTCTCAGCATCTTTTTTACATCGTGGTGACCAAAACTGGATGCACTATTCCACATATGGCCTTACCAAGGCATTATAAAGTGAAAACATGAAAATGTGGATGAGAAAGGATATGCAAAATGTTCCATGAATAAGCCATGAAGCAGCTTGTTGGCCAGGTGGTTTAATGCCCAGAACAAAGCCAGCATCTTTTGAACCTTTGGGTCTAGGCACAGAATGAAAGAGAGCAACTGCATTGTGGGCAGAGAGAACATTCAGGATAACATATTGCAGCTGAGGGGAAGCAAGGCTGAGAAGGCAGAGGGCAGTGGGTGAGAGAGGACAGGCAGGGGCATGAGCGATGGCAGCAGCTGAAGGATCATCAAATACTGGAAAACTGCTAGTCCTTCTTTTCTCTAGATTAGCCAAACCCATGTTCTTCATATGTTTTAGTTGTTATCGCCCACCAGTTGCCAGCGGAGCTGGTGGCAGATTCGGACAGTGAGGACACTGGGAAGGAACTTGGACCAGTCCTGGAGACTGGGGAAGGCTCTGATGGATGCTCTGCACCAGAAGCAGAGAAAGGACCAGGGCCGTCCAACATTTCCCCATTGCCTATAGAGTCAGAGATAAAAGAGGAAGGAGAACAGTTGTAGCCTGCTCTAGATGCGCTTATGCACAGAACGGTCAGGAGAGGAGAACAATTAAGGAACAGGGGCCAACTCAGGAGGAAAGGCACACATGGACGCTGAATGAATAGAAGCAAAAAGGGAGTGGTGGTTGCAGGAGACAATTAGTTCATATTTCTTTTGGAAGATTTGCTTATCAGAGTTCGTGCCTCACAGAGATTTCTTGCCAGGTATTTAATCTCAGTCTGGCAACTATCCAAGGACTGATAAGGTCTGTTCTTGCAATTAATCCTTGGGAGAATTATTGCCAGGACTTTTCCATGTTTGAATGCCATGAATTCACAGTAACTAAATAAAGAGGGGTTTTTTTTCGGGACAAGGAGTCGGTTTCTTGGTTCTGCTAAGGCTGCATCAGAACATTAGTCTCCAGGTCTTTAATTATCCTAGTTGCTCTTCTTTACACTTTTCCCAAAGTCTCAACATCTTTCTTTTGTGATGTGGTGACCAAAACTGGATGCACTATCCCAGGTGTGACCTTACAAAGGATCTATAAAGTGGTACTACTAATACTTTAGACACTGGATGGATACTTCACTTTCCGAGGCATTTGCAGAAGAGAGCCTGTGGTATTTCCGGCTGCCTAATTGGCGAGTACACCTCATTCTCTGCTCAAGGACAACCAGCGGCATTGTTGCCATTCAAGAGTGGAATTTGGCACCCTTTAAGCTTTCTGCTGGAGATGCGTCTGAGTGCTCCTTCTCCATTCTGGATGGCCTTCCAGATTAGAGTTGCAGCCATGCCGGTCCCATTTTGTTTTTGAGATTAAAAAGAAGATGAAGGAGGCTTCACATTTGTATGAAGCACAAAGCAAAGTATAGGAAAAGAAAGGGGCCGCTTCCCCAGCAATTTGATCCATCAGATCAGTTCACCTTGCCAAAACAAAGTGTTGTGTTTTGTGTCTGTGTGTGTGTGTGTGTGTGTGTGTATACATGGGTGGCTGGCAGTGGTGGGATTCAATTTTTTTTACTACCAGTTCTGTGGGCATGGCTTTGTGGGCGAGGCTTTGTGGGCGTGGCAAAGGAAGGTTACTGCAAAATCCCCCTTCCCTTCCCACCCCACTAACCTGCTTTCCAGCTCCGTTCTCCTGTGCAGGGCAACCAAAGAAGACCCAGCCAATCAGCTGGGACTCAATGTGAGGCGGAGATTAGATGGGGGCGGGGCCAGTCAGAGGTGGGATTGGCCGGTTCTCCGAACTACTCCAAATTTCCGCTACCAGTTCTCCAGAACCGGTGAGAACCAGCTGAATACTACCTCTGATGGGTGGGGGAAAGAAGTGAGGAAGATAACAATTTTTGGCAGTTTTGTTTGTTGTATTTGGGAGAATGTTGGCCTCCTTCAGAGCACTCCGAGGCTACGAGTAAAGCTACAGAAACACCTTTGGATCCAGTTCTTCTCTGGGAATGGAATAATGATCATCTTGAAATAAGGAGAGACCTGATGATTGTTTCCACCAACTAGTTCTCTTCTCCTTTGGGCTGTGGCTTGGTGTGCCTTCCTCACAGGCTCTGCCACTGGGCTATTTCAGTCCTTGAGCAGAAAGAGGCAGGAAGATCAAGGACTGCAAGTAGAACTCAACACTCACTAAATGGTTGCTATAAAAGATTCCTTGCAGGTATGGCCGACCCACATGCCTGAGTGACTTATCGGAGAGAATAGCAATAGCACCAGCACTTAGACTTATATACTGCTTCACAGTGCTTTTACAGCCCTCTCTAAGCAGTTTACAGAGTCAGCCTCTTGCCTCCCAACAGTCTGGGTCCTCATTTGACCCACTTTGGAAGGATGGGAGGCTGAGTCTGCCTTGAACCAGTGACAATCGTACTCCTGGCTGTGGAATCAGCCAGAATCAGCCTGCAATGCTGTATTCTAACCCCTGCACCACCATGGATGGATAGATGGATGGATGGATGGATGGATGGATGGATGGATGGAAAGAAGGAAGGAAGGAAGGAAGGAAGGAAGGAAGGAAGGAAGGAAGGAAGGAAGGAAGGAAGGAAGGAAGGAAGGAAGGAAGGAAGGAAGGAAGGAAGGAAGGGGAATAGCACTAGCACTCAGATTTATATACCACTTTATAGTGCTTTTACAGCCCTCTCTAAGCGGTTTACAGAGTCAGCCTCTTTCCCCCAACAATCTGGCTCCTCATTTTATCCACTTCAGAAGGATGGGAGGCTGAATCAATCTTGAGCCTGGTGAGATTTGAACTGTCAAATTGCAGTTAGCTGTCAGTCAGCAGAAGTAGCCTGCAGTATTGCACTCTAACCAAGAAGAAAGAACTACGGTTCCCTAGAAAGTGAATGAACCAAAGGTGCTTTCCCACAAAGTATTGGAGCCAGGGGAGTGGAGCCTCATTTGGATGCTTTTATTATTACCGTGGTGGTGCAGTGGTTAGAATGCAGTACTGCAGGCTAATTCTGCCAACTGTCAGCAGTTTGATTTTCAATGGCTCAAGGTTGACTCAGCCTTCCATCCTTCAAGGTGGGTAAAATGAGGACCCAGATTGTTGGGGGCAACAATCTGACTCTATAAAATGCTTAGAGAGGGCTGTAAAGCACTGTGAAGAGGTATATAAAGCTAAGTGCTGGTGCTATTGCTATTGGTTCAGTCTTCAGCTCCCAGCATTCCTCAGCCAGCATGGGGAATGCTGATGATTTGCCACCTTCCTCTCCAGGAGATGCTGACTAGGGAATTCTGGGAGTTGAAGTCCAGAAGTCTTAAAATTGCCAGGTTTGGAGAGCCCTGCCTTAGAGGAGCAGCCTCCAGGGTCCTTCTCCCCGGCTACTCTGAGAAAGTTTAGGCGCCAGCAAGTCTTTCAAACTGGTATTGGCCTGGCTTTGCCTTGGCTAGATAGGAGAGATATGCAGGGTGGGGTAGAAATTGAGATGAGAGCTACCAAATCAGTGGTGGGATTCAAATAACATATAAGACTCGCTGGCCCATTTGCCAGAGACCCAGGCCTATCAAGCTTTTTCTCTGCCCAGCAACCCAGAATAAAACTTCTTCTCCCGGATTGCTTCAAAAATCAGAGTGCTAAATGAAGAAGAGCAGAGAAAGAGACGTCAAAGGAAAGATCCAGAGATGTGAACTCTTCCTGCATACTAAACCAGGGGTGTCAAACTTGATTTCATTGAGGGCCGCATCTGAGTTGTGTTGGGGCTGGGGTGGGTGTGCCCAGGGTGGGCGTGACCAGCTTGATGCCCCTTGTGTCTGGGGCGCCTGTGGTGGCTCAAGCGCACAGCCAGTGAAAATGGGATCCCAAGCTCCGTTTTCAGCTGCGATGGCCTCCTGCAACTCTCTGCCAACAAAAACAGAACTCCGGAGTGCCACGTGCACCAGAAGTGGTCTTCAGCAGGTTCTGACCAGTTCTGGAGAACTGGTCATGGACATTTTGAGTAGTTCAGGGAACCAGAAAATGCCCCCTCTGACTGGTTCCGCCAATCCCATCTATTCTCTGCCTCCCCCTGATCAGCTGGGACTTCTTTGGTTGCCCTGCCCAGGAGAACAGAGCTGGAAAGCAGGTTAGTGGAGTGGGAAGGGAAAGGAGATTTTGCAATAACCTTCCCTTGCCACACCCACCAAGCCACGCCCACCGAGACATTCCCACAGAACTGGTAGTAAAAACATTTGAATACCACCATTGACATGCACCCCTCCTGAGCTCTGTTTTTGCTGCCAGAGGCACCGTGGGCTAGATCAGTAGTCACCAACCAGTGGACTGGGGACCACTGGTGGTCCATGAGAAAATTTTCATGGTCTGCAGAGAAATGTCACCCCCACAAAGACTCATTTCTGGCAGAGTTTTGGGGAGGGAAAGAAAGACTTCTGCTGCTTCTGCTGCTTTCCTTGCATGAAGCCAAAAGTCTCTCTCTCTCTCTCTTCCTTGAGAATGGAGCTGGAGATGGTATCCTGCGCTCCCAAATAAAGAATGATGGGGAATTTTCCTGCAGACTTTTTGGGGGATTTTCCTAGGGTCTCTGCTGCTTTCTGGAAGATCACATCACGGCCGTCTCCAGGGGGGCTTTTTATCAGGTTCGCCTGATACGCCAGATGCGGCCCTTTCTTGATTGGGACGCCTTATGCATGGTCACCCATGCCCTGGTCACCTCCCGCCTGGACTACTGTAATGCCCTCTACATGGGGCTCCCTGTGGGGAGCACCCGGAGGCTCCAACTGGTACAAAATGCGGCCGCGCGGGTGGTTATGGGGGCGTCGAGATACTCCCATGTGATGCCTCTCCTGTGCGAGCTGTATTGGTTGCCAGTAGCCTTCCGGGTTCGCTTTAAAGTATTGGTTTTGGCCTTTAAAGCGCTTCATGGCATCGGACCAGGATACTTACAAGACCGCATTCTGCCAGTAGTCTCCCACCGACCGGTGCGCTCCCACAGAGAGGGTCTCCTTCGGGTCCCGACGGCAGCTATGTGCCGCCTGGTGACCCCAAGGAATAGGGCCTTCTCTGTGGGGGCACCCGCCCTTTGGAACGGGCTGCCCCCGGGGCTACGAACAACCACTGACCTGAGGGCGTTCAGACGTGACCTGAAAACCTGGCTCTTTGAGCAGGCCGGCCTGAGCTGACTTCAAATGGGATTTTAAATAAGGGGTTTTAGATTTGATTGGTTGGGGTATGAAAGTTTTAGCTTATTTTAATCGGGGGGTTTAAATTTTTAATTGGCAGCCCATAATTTAATTCTTTTTTAATTGTATTTATATTTGTAATTTATATATATTTTAGTTGGCTGTTCACCGCTCTGAGTCCTTCGGGAGAAGGGCGGTATATAAAATTATTTAATAAATAAATAAATAAATAAACAAACAAATAAATAAATAAATAAATAAATAAATAAATAAAATGTCAGCAAGTCGCCGTCAGTCAAAATTCATAGTAGTGGTCTGCGGGATTTAAAATTATGAGTTTGGTGGTCCCTGAGGTCCCAAAGGTTGGTGACCCCTGGGCTAGATCTAAGCACCCCACAGGCTGGATCTGGCCTGCGGGCCTTGAGTTTGACACCTCTACTCTAAACTGATCTGCTTACCAGATAATTTTCCAGATCTGATTTCCATGCAGCCTTGGTGTTGCTCCCTGAAGCGTTTTGCTTTGCTTGTTCTGATTCAGTGGGTTTTCCGTTTTCACTGAAGTGCACTTGCATGTATCCTAGAGACCAGGTGGGTAAAGGAGCCCTCTGAATTTCCAAGTCTCATGGCATAATTTGGTCTGCCCTTCCCGGCCTTCGCATTGATCTGCAGAGGTGAAGATAGCCACGCAGATCATCTCTCTAGCTCTCGGCAATGTCAGGGAAAACTGATAAGGAGCGACATGATGGCAGTCTTCCAATATCTTAAGAGGCAGCCCCAAGGGAGAAGGGGTCAGCCTATTCTCCGAAGCACCTGAAGCAGGGGTGGGATTCTACCAGTTCGCACCTATTCGCTAGAACCGGTTGTTAATATTCTAAGCTGTTTGGAGAACCATTTGTTAGAAGAAATTACTGGCCTAATCCTGTAAGGAAGGCAGGAAGGAAGCATTCTGGTGTTGCTTACAGAAACTGCCTCTCCGTTAACCCTTATTACATTCTTGGCAGGACTAGACTTCCTGTCTCAGGAACTTCTCTGGAGCTTTTTCCCCCTCCTTTGCTGGTACTTTGCTTGTGTGAAGTGACCATTCAAAGTTACAATGGCCCTGAAAAAAGTGACTTATGACATTTTTTTACACTTAACGACTGTTGCACCATCCCCACAGTCATGAGAGGCCAGGCGAGGAGACGCGTGCCTCGATGTGAGTGATATTGAGTTAGCCACACCCAGCCAATAACATGACCATCAAGCCACTTCTACCCAGTCACATGACCACCAAGCCATGCCCACCAACTAAGCCACACCCACAGAACCAGTTTTTAAAAATTTTGAATCCCACCCCTGACCTAAAGGCAAAACAAGAAGCAATGGATGGAAACTAATCACGGAGAGAAGCAACCTGGATCTACTGTAAGGAAGAATTTCAAGACAACCTTGAACGACGCCGGCTAAGATTGGACTTAAGCATAGTACATAAAATTATCTGCTACAATGTCCTACCTGTTAATGACTACTTCAGCTTCAACCATGACAATACAAGAGCACCCAACAAATGTAAACTTAATGTAAACCACTCCAAACTTGATTGCAGGAAGTACGATTTCAGCAACAGAATGCTCAATGTCTGGAACTCACTACCTGACTCTGTTGTCACGTCCTCTATCCCTCAAATCTCCTTTACCCTCAAATTAATCTCTATTGACCACACCCCATTCCTAAGAGGTCTGTAAGGGGCGTGCATAAGTGCACCATCGTGCCTACTGTCCCTGTCCTATTGCCCCAAATTATTCGTACCTATTTCATGTATTTATACGTACATTTATTTTATTTTTATTATATTGTTAGAGTTTGATGAATAAATGAATAAAAAATAAAAATAAAACAGTTAGAACAATTAACCAATGGAACAATTTGCCTCCAAAAGTTGTGGGCGCTCCATCACTGGAGGCTTTTAAGAAGAAACTGGACAGCCATTGGTCTGGAACGATATACGGCACAGATAATGAACCTTTTCAGCACTGAGTGCCCAAATTGGAATGAAGACCAGATGGTCTGTGCATGCATGCCTATTTTTTGGACGTTTTGGGGGCCATTTTCAGGCCATTTTCCAGGCCGTGTTTGGCTGTTTTCTGGGCCATATTCAGGCCATTTTTCGGGCTGTTTTCAGGCCAGCATGCACCAAGGGCTGTGTGTGTCACCTCTGGCACAAGTGTCATAGGTTCGCCATCATGGGTATAGGGTCTCCTGCTTGAGCGGGGGTTGGACTAGAAGACCTCCAAGGTCCCTTCCAGGAGAAGGAGCTGTCTCCAGCATCCTCCTAAAAGCTCCAAGATGGAGGGGCCAGCTCCTTCCTTCCACTCTGCAAAGGGTCCAGGCAGCTGCTTTAAATACTGCCAAGGTCACGTGGTCCAAGCTCCAGAGAAATGGAGGAATAATTTCTCCTTTGACTGGACAAATTTCTCCACATTCAAATATGGTGGAGAATTCCAACTTTCTTCCCAGCTGCATATTTTTTGGGGCAGGGGGCGGGATGAGGTATTTTTTTTATCTTGCCTTGTTGTTCAAATATTCAAGGCTGTTTATTGCACACACACACACACACACACAGAGTGTGCAGACCCATTAAAATGCAATTAGAAAATCCTTTATGAGAAAGGAAAGAGGCAAGAAAAAAAAAAGGAAAACAAGCATACCCAGCTGCTTAAAATTCCACAGAACTGTTGAGCAAAAGAGACTGAAAGCCATCAAGACAGACCTCTCTGTGCTTTAGGCAGTCCCAGAGAACTCAAGCCAGACATGAGGCAGAGGGAAGGCTACTCAATGACTCGCTGATGCTCATTGAAGCCCAAATGACTTCGACCAGGCAGCCCGAAAAGCTTTTGACCTGCTTCAGCATACTGTCAGCCAATTATGCCGCTCTATTATTGCTAATGAAAAGAACAAATGTCATCTCAATCTTGAGATTCTATGAATATTTAAAAGGGGTGCATGCAAGCTCTACGGAACAGAAAACATACATGTCATGTTGATAAGATTTGAAACCTGACCAGAAAAGTTTGGGAATGATGCAAGTTGAAGGTACTCCTAAATTTTCAATAAGAGGATGTGGAGAAGGAATTTACAAGGTCCCCGTTCTGTTTGAATGATGTCCACCTATTCATTTCTCCACATCCTACGGTATTGTTTTTTTTCCACCTCATTAGATGCATATCCACTGAGTTTAGTTCTTTGACTTGTCAGAATGCTGTGTAAGAATTCCAGTTCATTAAGAAGGATTTTAAAAGCTAGTCTTTATGAAGAAGACAGGTTAGCATTTTCCTCTAACTTGACATTAGTTCTGATATATTACAGGCTGCTCTTGCATGGCCAGTCTAGAGAAAAGAAGGACTAGAGGTGACATTATAGCAGTTTTTCTAGTATTTGAGGGGCTGCCACAAAGAAAAGGGGGGTCCAACCTATTTTCCAAAGCACCAAAGGCAGGATAAGAAACAGGTGGGAACTAATCAAGGAGAGAAGCAACCTGGAACTAAGGAGAAACTTCCTAAGTGAGAGCAATCAACCAGTGGAATGGCTTGCCACCAGAAATTGTGGGTGCTCCATCACTGCAAGTTTTTAAGTTTTTAAGAAAAGATTGGACAGCCACTTGTCTGAAATGGTATAGGGTCTGCTTGAGGAGTGTGGAGGGGGGTGTTGAACTAGAAGATCTTCAAGGTTCTTCCAGCTCTATTCTGAATTGATTGATTGATTGATATGCTGCACTTTATGACAGTCTTAGCAGAATAGAGTGCATTTGAGATCCCGTCTTCCACCTTTCCAGAGAGTAACACTTTCTACTTCAGTGGTGGGATTCAACATTTTTTACTACCGGTTCTGTGGGCATGGCTTGGTGGGCATGGTGTAGCTTGGCTTGGTGGGCATGCAGGGAAAGGATACTGCAAAATCCCCCTTCCCTCACCACCCCCCTAACCTGCTTTTCAACTCCGTTCCCCTGTGCAGGGCAACCAAAGAGGACCCTGACAATCAGCTGGGACTCAATGAAAGGCAGAGAAGAGATGGGAGCAGGACCAGTCAGAGGTGGGATTGGCCGGTTCTCTGAACTGCTCAGAATTTCTGCTACCGGATCTCCAGAACCGGTCAGAACCGGCTGAATACCCACCTGTTCTACTTGCACAGAAAATGCTGAGCCATACCGGAGAAAGCTCCTCATTTGAGCTTAAATGGGTCCATTGAGGGAGCAGCTTTGACTCTGCTTAATGGATCCTGGAAGCAGAGAAGGGAGACTTAGCCTTCTTTGCTTAGTTTCTACAACAGACCCATGACGGAGCCGCCTTTGTGAAGAAGGGGCCCCCAGGTCCTCTCTGTGTGACAAGAACAGCAGGACAGATGGCAATTTGATGGTGGAAATTAATTTCTGCTCTTCCAAGGAGATTGGCAAGTCCTCCCATTCCACAGGACAAGCGTATCCCACTGAGATTTAGCCAAGAGGCTGCCATACATCAAACTGTCCCAAAGCAACTTCCAGTGAGCCCAATGAATTTGGTCTCCTGGTCAGTTGGTTGGTTGAATCTCATATTTTATCATTTTTTATCCCAGAGCTATAATTGCACTTAACAATGAATTTAAGGACAACCATCAATGAGCTGTTGGACAGTATGTGTGGGTGCTTGTGTGTTTTTAGGGGGTGGGGAATTTTTTTGGGGGTGAGGGGTGTTTGGGGATTGTTATGTGTGCGTGTGTGTTGGATCTGGTCCCTGGGTGTTATGTGAATTTTGTTGTATGTATACTGTGTATATATATATAGACAATAAAGAATTCAAATTCAAATTCAATTTGAATCCTTTCATTGGACGCTGACCAGGAATGGGATTCAATATTTTTAGCAACCGGTTCTGTGGGCGTGGCTTAGTTGGTGGGCGTGGCTTGGTGGTCATGCGACTGGGTGGACATGGCTTGGTGGTCGTGTTATTGGCTGGGTGTGGCCAACTCAACATCACTCACATAGAGGCACACATCTTCTCGCCTGGCCTCTCATGACTGTGGGGATGCTGCAATAGTCATAAGTGTGAAAAATGGTCATAAGTCATTTTTTTCAGTGCCATTGTAACTTTGAATGGTCACTCCACACAAGCAAAGTACCAGCAAAGGAGGGGAAAAAAACTCCAGAGAAGTTCCAGAGGCAGGAAGTCTAGTCCTGCCAAGAATGTAATAAGGGTTAACCGAGAGGCAGTTTCTGTAAGTAACACCAGAATGTTTCCTTCCTACCTTCCTTACAGGATTAGGTCAGTAATTTCTTCTAACAACCGGTTCTCTGAACTGCTTAGAATGTTAACAACCGGTTCTAGCGAATAGGTGCGAACTGGTAGAATCCCACCCCTGACATTGGCCCTCAGTCCCTCCAATAAAACCTGAACACATTCCAGGTACTGACTGCCCTTCATTCACTCATTATAATAAGACTTTCTGGCCCTTTTTAAAGCAATTAAATTTGTCAGGAATGACTTGTGATGGCCCACATCTTCTTTATAGCCATAACTAATGCTGAATGCTAAAAAAAGAGAGAGAGATAAGCCCTAACATGTTTTCTCAAGCACCCCAAAGAAGTTTATTTGACCTGTTCTTTATCCGATTGCATGCTAGAAATTGCACATGGAATGGCTTCTTCAACCTTGTGCCCTCTTTACACCCTGAGGATGGTGGGAATGCCAGACTAAACAGAGGAGTGATGTTATTTGAGAAAGGAGAAGAAAAGGTATGCTCACTTCAAAGGCAACTTGTAACAGCTCTGTTCACACAACCTTTGGTGTATTTAGATTAAAATGGACTTGTATTCTTGACTTGATTCTTAACTCTTGACTTATGTATCTTTTCTTTTATGTACACTGAGAACATTTGCACCAAAGACAAATTCCTTGTGTATCCAATCACACTTGGCCAATACAGAATTCTATTCTATTCTATTCTATTTTATTCTATTCTATTCTATTCTATTGAAACAGAATGAAATTGTCCATTGTGTTGAGCCACAACATGGTTCACTTCTTTGACCATGATGTGGTTGGTGAACTCAGAAGTCTTGTGTGCAGAAATGTTTGGGTGTGTATGTCCCAGAGGGGCTGTCAAGATATAAGCTCCACAACATGTGTTCTACATTGCAATGCACATATGAAAGGAGCAGAGCTTGTATTGTGCTAGACTCGTTTTGACAAATCCTATGGACATTTCTGATTTTGTCTAACTGGTTTAACAGTTTAGAATTTTGTGGGGACTTAGAGGCTTGACATGAAGGGCATGTAATTGAGTATATATCGTATAAACCAACCAGGTTTTAAGTTTTGCAGGGTGGCTTGAAGAACTTCATTTGAAGAACCAATGGATGGAGAAATAAATCAAGGAAACAAACCCCTTGAACTGATTCCTAACCCTAACCCTAACCCCTCCAGGGTTTCTGCATGGGTGTCTGTCAAAAATCAATATATTGACCACAATTGTATGATTGAAGCCCCTGACCGTTTTTATGCATGTTGGATGGCCCTGATTTCTCCTAAATGTTTCTTTCAATTGTGTGTTGAAGCCAGCACTTGAAGCCAGCAAGGGAGCAAGGCGTCACTATGATCAGGCCCATCCGAAATAGGCAAAGTCTGATGGAATAAATTTTCCAAATAACAAATCAGTTCAACTGAATGATTGAAACTTTGGGAAAAATCATCAGGCTCCGTTCAGGCCTTTGAAACAAATCAGGAAATCAGGTCCATTTGATTCGGATTTCCAAAGATATTTTCAGAAAGTCCATTTCCTGAGTATCTCAATCCTCCCCAATGTTTGGGAGGCATTAATTTTTGAGGATTAAATTGACTTTCTGATCAGATTTGGCAGACTGCTTTGGAAATTCAGGTGCTTCATGTTCCAATCAAGCCTATGAACAAATATTTGGAAAGCTGAGACAGTGATTTCCCAAAGTAGTTCTTGCTAAATTACCTACAGGCATTCTTGATTGATTGATTGATTAGGTGCCGCCAGGTTGGTTAGGAAATGAAAATTGTAAAAGCAAGGGGTTGCAGCACAGAGAATCCATGAGAATAAAATTTGGTCTTAGGTCATCATCAGCACCTTGAACTGAACCAAGAAGGAAGCTGGTAACCAATCACAATCAAGGGAGGTACTAATACCACTCTATAAAGCCTTAGTAAGACCACAGCTAGAATCCTGCATACAGTTTTGGTCACCACACTATAAAAAAGATGCTGAGACTCTAGAAAAAGTGCAGAGAAGCGCAACCAAGATGATGAAAGGAGTGGAGGCTAAAACATAGCATGAATGGTTGCAGGAACTGAGCATTGCTAGTGTAGTGAAGAGAAGGAGACAGGAGAGCAGTCTTCCAATATTTGAGGGGCTGCCACAGAGAGGAGAAAGGGGTCAAGCTATTTTCCAAACCCCCTGAAGGCCAGACAAGGAATAATAATGGATGGAAACTGGAGAGATTTAATCTGGAAATAAGGAGACATTTTCTGACAGGGAGTACTATCAACCCATGGAACAGAAGTTGCCCTCAGAAGTTATGGGAGCTTCATCCCTGGAAGCTTTCAAGAAGAGTCCGGACTGCCATCTGTCAGAAACGTAGGGTCTCCTGCTTGGGTGGGGGGTTGACCTACAAGTTCCCTTCCAACTTTGTTAATATGAAACATCTGTAGCTCATAATCAATATAGCCCATGTTGATCCAGGTGTGTGCAACAATGCCCCAGGCTGCAAGGTTTGCACTAGCTGAAGCTTCTGGGTGCCTTCCAAAGGCAGCCCTATGTAGAGCATGTTACAGTCATTCATGCAGGAATGACCATGTAGGGGGCAGGGCTGAATTTCCTGGTCCAGGAATGGGCAGAACTGAACCCAAGGTTCATGAAGGCTATTCTAGCCATGGTTGCCATGGTGGTGGCTTATTGAGCAGCAGTTGTCCTGAAGGATTCCCTGATTGCACACCAAGTCTGTGTGGGGCAGTGCTACCCCATCCATAATTAAACATGGTAAATTCTGAGATCCAGGTGGCTCTCAAACTCAGTTTTACTTAGTCTTGCCAAGCCTGTTGAGATTCCCAGTCATCCAGGTCATGGTTGTCCCAAAGATACTTTTTCAGGAGGCAACTGGACTTTCTCGTTTTTTCTTAAAAGACGTTTTGCTTCTCATCCAAGACATTTTGCTTCTCATCCATTCTTCAGCTGTGACTGGATGCTGGGGAAAGGAAGGATTTGCACTCCTTGCAGACAGCTGGTTATTTGCATCCTTTTAGAGGGTCATTGAGGCCACTTGGAGGTTTATCTGTGTCCTCAAGGTCACCTGAGTAGTGTAAATGATTCAATTTTCCCTTCTGGAAATCCATTCCTACTCCCACATCATTCCAAGGGTGTGTTCATCCCAAATTGTATAAAAGTCTGTAGAGATTCTCCATCATCCAGGTCATGGTTGTCCCAAAGGTGATTTTTTCAGGAGGCAACTGGACTTCCTTGTTTTTTCTTTGAAGATATTTTGCTTCTCATCCAAGAGAATGAGAAGAGCTGAAGAAGTCTGTTGGTTCATATTCAGTTTGCATCAACCACTAGGTGTAACATGATACAATATTCTAGTATCCTAGCATCAGGGATGACACGAGAGCAGAAGTATTCCATTATTTGAGGGACTGTCACAAAGAAGGGGAGGGTGGTCAACCTATTTTCCAAAGCACCAGAAGGCAGGAGAAGTAACAACGGATGGAAACTGATCAAGGAGAGAAGCAACCTGGAACTAAGGAGGAACTTCTTAACAGTGGTGACAATTAACCAGTGGAACAGCTTGCCACCAGAAGTTGTAGGTACTTCATGACTGGAGGCTTTTAAGAAGAGACTGGACAGTCACTTATCTGAAATGGTATAGGCTTGCTGCTTGAGCAGGGGGGTGGACTAGAAGATCTCCAAGATCCCTTCCAGCTCTATTCGGATCGATTGATCAATTGACTATTCCAAGACCGGTATCACAGGTAGAATTACTATACATAGTGACCTATAATAGAAGGACATTTGATTTTTGTTTTCTAAGTGAAGAATTTTGCGTTTCTCTCTAATTTTCATTTTGTTACTTCCAGCCCATTTCTCCAACTTAGCATCATTCTAAATTTTTTTATGTCTGACTTCTAGGATATTATCTGTCCGATCCAATTTTGTCTTGCTTGCAAATCTGATAAGCAAATATCTGAATACTTCATTAGCATTACATTTCCAGACAAGTTGTTAAAAATATTCAAGAGTAGAGGATCTGAGGTCTGATCGTGTGACACTCAACTTGATATCTTTTCAATAGCTTGCAACATTTTAGCCACTTTTAATTTTTCAAAAAGAATTAAAACGTGTCTTAATTTTGGGGGGTCAGCAGGTGCCACTGTGGAGTTTTATAAGGAATAAGAGAATTATAGGCACTGATTGAAAGGGGAGGGGACTTGGACCTTGAAAAGGGTCTGTTTCATCCTTCGGTTCATGATCTCAGGGGAAGGTGGAACAGAGAAAAATGAATGAATGAATAGCAATAGCATTTAGACTTATATACCACTTTATAGTGCTTTCCAGCCCTCTCTAAGTGGTTTACAAAGTCAGCCTCTTGCCCCCAACAATCTGGGTCCTCATTTTACCCACCTCAGAAGGATGGAAGGTTGAGTTGACCTTGAGCTTTGTGAGATTCGAATTGTCAAATTGCAGACAACTGACAGTCAGCAGAAGTAGCTTGCAGTACAGCACTCTGACCACTGCACCACCGAGAATGAATGAATTCTTTATTGGCCAAGTGTGATTAGGCACATAAGGAATTTGTCTTGGTGCAAATGCTCTCAGGGTACATAAAAGAAAAGATACATTCGTCAAGAATCATCAGGTACAACACAATATACTCATAAGCAATCAAATCATACTAGGAAACAGTCAATGTAAATCGTAAGGATACAAGCAACTAAGTTACAGTCATAAGTGGGAGAAGATGGGTGAAAGGAAGGATGGGAGGATCAATAGTAATAGTAATGTAGACTTAGTAAATAGTTTGACAGTGTTGAGGGAATTGTTTAGCAGAGTGATGGTGTTTGGGAAAAAACTGTCCTTGTGTCTAGTTGTTCTGGTTTGCAGTGTTCTATATCATTGTTTTGAGGGTAGGAATAGAATAGAATAGAATACTTTATTGGCTAAGTGTGATTGGACTCAAAAGGAATTTGTCTTGGTGTAAATACTCTCAGTATACATACAGAAAAGGTACATTTGTTAAGGATCAAAAATCATAATGATAGTCATAGTGCACAATCAACAATCAAATCATACTAGGAAACAGTCAATAAAAATCATAAGGATACAAGCAACAAAGTTACAGTCCTACAATCACAAGTGGGAGGGGATGAGTGATGAGAAGATTAACAGTAATAGTAGTGTACACTTTGTAAATAGTTGAACAGTGTTGAGGGAGTTATTTGTTTAGTAGAGTGATGGCTTTCAGGAAAAAAACTGCCCTGTGTCTAGATGTTCTGGTGTGCAGTGCTCTATAGCGTCGTCTTGAGGGAAGGAGTTGAAACAGTTTATCTCTGAGATATAAATAATTTCACAGCCCTCTTTTTGACTTGTGCAGCATACAGGTCCACGATGGAAGGCAGGTTGGTAGTAATTTTTTTTTTCTGCAGTCCTAATTATCCTCTGAAGTCTGTGTCTGTCCTGTTGGGTTGCAGATAGTTATAACCAAACCAGATAGTTATAGAGATGCAGATACCAGACTTAATCATTCCTCTGTAGAACTGGATCAGCAGCTCCTTGGGCAGTTTGTATACTGAATTACAAAGGATCAGGTTAGGATGAAGTCAAATGGAAAATAGACTGGATTCAATGGCTTGAAACTCTGAAGAAGAAAAGCATCCTGGAAGGATAGTAAATCTGTGAAATGAGATACACATAGAATTTCTTATCAGAAAGAAAAATGGAGGAGGAAAAAAAATCTAAAGAATGCAACAAAGTCCTCTAAAATGTCAAAGAGAAAACAGACATTTATAGAAATGGAAGGAAGGGACTTTAACCACATAAGAATATAAGGAGGTCTCCAGAAATGTGAGGAATCAGTTAGAAAGTCTGAAAGAACCTTAGAATGCACGTAGGCTTGTAAGAGGTGTCAAAAACAGCAACCTGGGATATTGTGGATAATACAGAATCCTAGGGCTGTAAGAAGTCTTGGAGATCTTTTATTCCAAGCAGTAGACCTTATATCAAATGGTCAAAATTGGAAATTTTAAAAAAATTAAATTTAAAAAATGGACAACAAATGGTCAAAATTGGGAGCATCCTATCAAATTCTGTACCTGTCAACAGTGGTGTCCTCCAAGGCAGTGTTCTAGGACCAACTCTTTTCATACTCTGCATAAATGACCTCTGTGATCATATCAAGAGCAACTGCATTCTCTTCACTGATGATGTAAAGCTATTCAACACCACAGACAATACTACAATCCTCCAAAAAGACCTTGACTATGTATCAGAATGGTCAATCAAATGGCAACTTCAAATCTCAACAAATAAATGTTCTGTCCTACATATTGGCCAAAAAAATTCAGAAAATAAAATACAGTCTGAATAGTCAAGACCTTGTTGAGGATCCAAACTCTGTTAAGGATCTTGGAGTACTCATCTCTAATAATCTAAGTGCTAGAGCCCAGTGTAACTACATGGCCAAAAGGGCACTAAGAGTTGTTAATCTAATCTTACGTAGCTTCTTCTCTGGTAATATTACACTAATAACTAGAGCATACAAAACATTTGCTACATCTATATTTGAATACAGCTCATCAGTCTGGAACCCATATCATATATCTGATATTAACACAATTGAAAAAGTCCAAAAATATTTCACTCCTCTACTCATTGCAGAATACCTTATGCCACCAGACTTGAAACTCTAGACCTAGAAAATCTAGAACTATGCTGCCTTTGGTCCAATCTAAATATAGCATATAAAATCATACATTGCAATGTCCTACCTGTCAATGAATACTTCAGCTTCAACCATAACAACACAAGAGCACACAATAGATACAAATTCAAGGTTAATCGCACCAAACTTGATTGTAGGAAATAAGACTTCAGCACCAGAGTGGTCAATGTCTGGAATACTCTACCTGACTCTGTGGTTTCTTCCCCAAACCCCAAAAACTTTAACTTTAGAATGTCTACTATTGACCTCACCCCTTTCCTAAGAGGCCTGTAGGGGGCATGCATAAGCACACCAATTGTGCCTACTGTCTCTGTCCTATTGTTTCTTTTAATTTTTCTTATAAGTATCTATCTCATGTATTCAAAACTATGTTTATTCTTATACCTGTATCTTGTAAGCAATTGACAAATAAAATATCCCAGACAAATGGTTGTCCAACCTTTTCTTCAAAACCTCCAGTGATGGAACACCCACAATTTCAGGAGGCAAAAAGTTACCTTGATTAATTGTTCTCACTGTCAGGAAGTTTCTCCTTAGTTCGTAGTTTGACAAGCTTCCATCCTTTGCTTCTTGTCCTGACCTCAGGACCTTCAGAGAATATCAGTCGCCTCTTCTTTGTAGCAGCCCCTCATGTACCAGAAAACAGGTCTCATGTTGCCCTAATCCAGAGGTCTGGCAACTTTAAGACTTGTGGGCTTCAACTCCCATAATTCTCCATCTGGCTAAGGAATTCTGGGAGTTGAAGTTCACAAGTCTTACAGTTGCCAAGTTTGGAGACTCCTGCCCTAATCTCTTCTCTTTGATATGCTAGATGTACCTAGTTTCCTTAACTGTTACACCTATGATTTATCCTGCAAATCCTCCCATAATTAGAAATAATATTTTGCCTTTCACATCTAGATCCTGGCCCAGTCCTCACACGCCTGTCTCTTTATCTGTCTAATCTATCTATTCACTGCATTTATAATTTCACAATACCAAGGTCAGTACTGCCACCTTAATTCAAAAATCTAGGTGTTCTGGAGTGGCTCTCCAATTTTGAGTGGTGAGGCTGTGGTGCGATAGAATGGGGTCTGGTGTCTTTTGGAATTTGCAATATGCTCTTGGTCCTTGTTTTTGATCACACTGTGGTAGAAACCATTGTTCCCATTGTTAGCAACACACACATGATGCCCTTTTATGTTTATGCCAGGAAGATGCACACGATTATTTTGAATTGCAGATGGTAATTAAGTACAGTAATCTCTGAACTCCGCAGTGGTTTGAAACTTTTATTATAGAAAGAGTGCATTCAAAACAGCCCTTGTTTGCAAGACAATTGCATTTTTCAATTAATAGCCAAGGAGCTCTGAAATTTGGCATGTTCACAATGTGAAATGTGGTAGCATCTGCTAGTATGGCTGTTGCTGCAAACAGGGTTGAGAACTGTCTAAAGTTTGAGGAGATTAAAAAGAATCCATGGATGTGTGCATTGTAAGTTGTTGTAGGCTGATGAAATCAAGAAAGCAATTGATTGCAGAGGGAATTAATTTTCAGGAGTTCTCATATGCACAATTAAGAGAAAGATTTAATATAGATTAAAAAAGAACCAGGGATGGAATGTAATAAAATAGAATTTAAAAACAAATTATGTGCAAATGATGAACATGGAATTGCTAAAATGTGCACACGTTTATTGAGATTTGAAACAGAAGAAGAGCAAGTTAAAAATGTATTGTAAAATAGGCCAACAATTTTAGTTATTATATTCAAATGAGAGAGAATGTGGTTAAAAAAAAATCAGAAATACATATTGTCTTTCTATTTAAAAGAAAGTTTCAAAAAAGGAGGTACTGTTGGTATATGACACCAGAGCATCATAGAATCGCCCAGTGATGGAGCATCCACAACTCCAGGAGGCAAGCTTTTTAATTGCTTAATAATTCTCAACATCAGGAAATTCCTCATTTCTAGGTTGGGTCTTCCTCTTACAAGCATCTATCCATTGCTTCTTGCCTGCCTTTGGAGGCTTTGGAAAATAATAATAAGACTTTCACCACTCAGGGGCAGGCCCCCATGTACTGGAAAATGACACTCATCTTTTCAAAGTTTACTCTTTATGTTGTGGTTCGCCGACAGCCTGTGCAGACGGCAGTGGAATCGAACAGTGGGGAAGAACAGGGGCCAGTCAGGGACACTGGAGAGGACTCAGATGAGGGTTCTGCATTTGATACAAGGATGGGGGCAGGACTACCTGGGAGTGGGGTGCTGCCTCCAGAGTCTGGCAGCAGTGAGGCAGAGGAACAAAGGGAGCCTGTTCCCAGTGGGAGTATGCGCAGAGCTGCTAGAAGGCAAGAGCAGCTGAAACAAAAGGGGCAACTCGGAAGTAAGGCTGGGAGTGATTGGCCCTCCCATAAGGAATAAAAGTCAGGCCTAAATGACGAAACCTTTGCAGGAAGCAAAGTAGTTCGATTGGTTCTGAGTCATCCTTGAAGCTCTATGTACTTCGGTTGGTTTTTTCTTGTACTTCGGTTGGTTTCTTTTATAGATAATTGGATACTTCTGTTTTTGGCAGCATTCCATAGAACGGAAAGGTGTGTGCTTATCTCGGGGGACTGTTTGAGATTAATTCTGGCTGGGAATGAAAACAATTTCCAGTGTTGCAATAAAATTTTTGCTTTTTAAAACAAGCTTGTGATTAATTACGATAGATGAAGCCTGGGTCAGAACACTTTGCCAGTTTTCCTTTGAGAAAGTTCATTAAGGAAAAATCTGTAAAAAATATATTCATACAAATTAGAAATATGCATTTTATTAGGAAAAGTTGCAACATTATTTTAATAAAAATTACATTCATTTTAAAAAAAGAAACTGCATGGTGGGCATGCTTCATTTTGAGAAACTTTGTGTGGCAGAGGCATGTCCATGTGTGGCAATGACACAATTCATCTCGACAAGGTGCTTTGCTTGAAATCTTATGTGACTCATCACTGGAAGAGCCTTGTACATCAGAGTAGTCGTGCCTCAGACAAACAACTTCAGTTTCACAGAAACACCAGAAGAGGTGTCAGGCTTGCCATAGCTAGAGTCCTAGGAAAGAAAGACCTTCGACTCCATTTGATTGAAATGATAGGGTTCTTTTACTAAGAATTAGTGGTTGGAGCAAAAACAGGCTAAAACTGAAGTTCCCATGCAAAAGTTACAAACTTTTCCTCTTCCTCCTGGTCCCCCCACTTGACTGGCTCATCTTCGACCAATGGCATGTCACACAGATGATTTGGGAACCGCTTGGATGTTTGGTGCGATTTGTGTTCCTTTCTCAGGCTCCAAGTCCTTGAAGACTGAAACAAACTGGCTCTCACATCTCTGATTTCCATCAAGCCTATCATCCCCCTCCCTTTGGATACCCTCTACCGCCTCCCATGCCAATTGCCTATTTTCTCTCCTTCCCCCCCTTCATTCCAACAACTGATGCAGTGGTGGGATTTAAATTTTTTTAGTACCAGTTCTGTGTGGACGTGGCTTGGTGGCCATGTTATGGCTTGGTGAGTGTGGCAGGGGAAGGATACTGTAAAATATCCATTCCCTCCCCACCCCACTAACCTGCTTTCCAGCTCCGTTCTCCGGTGCAGGGCAACCAAATAAGTCCCAGCCGATCAGCTGAGACTTGGGAGGCAGAGAAGAGATGGGATTGGCCGGGCGAGTCAGAGATTGTATTTGCTGGTTCTCTGAACAACTCAAAATTTCCACTACTGGTTCTCCAGAACTGGTCAGAATCAGCTGAATACCACCTCTGAACTGATGGCAGAATGCCAGTGCAGCATCAAGCTGAAAAGGGCAGATCTGACAAGAGGTGACTGAGCTCATTGGCAGAAGCCTCATCTGGACACTGGGCATGCAGGAAGAATCCCCAGATTCATCAAGGTTGCTGTTTCCTTATTTAGAAGTAGGAACTACATGGCTTTTGCAAAGACAAGAACAGGGTCATCTCTTCAAATTTTGCATAACCAATTGTCACAGTGGATTGCCCTATTATCAGTAGAATAAGCTACAGTCACGTCCAAGGAAAGCCCTGGGAGTCATAGGACCACCCTGAGTTTCTAAAAATGTGCATTTTGTCCAGGTGGGGCCTAATGGCTTTCTTGGAAATGGAGGTAATCTTGCAGGATGGTGCTTTAATTGCTACCATGCCATTTGCCCCTTTTTTGAACAAAAAAAAAAAAGAACTTTAAGAATTAAATCTTCAGAGTTACCCTGTGGGGAGTTACCCAATGAATTTTTAAATAAATTGATAAATATTCAAAGAAAACCACTATCCATCAATTTTTAAGTTTTAAGGTTTAAGGGAGTTTGTTTTCAGCCAGGGCCTTTAATTTAATTTAGTTTTAACTTTTATATATTTAATGTTTTAATTGTATGGCTGTGCACCGCTCTGAGTCCTTCGGGAGAGGAGCGGTATATTAATAATAATAATAACAACAACAACATTATTATTATTGTTGTTGTTCTTCTTGTTGTTATTATTATTATTATGGATAGGCATCCAGAGAGGCATTCGTGGGTACAGATAATGTCCATGCCACAAAGCCATCTGAGAGTTCAAATTCCCTTTAATGCTCCAAATTTCCCCCAGATGTTCCAATGTTCTTGGAAATTCCAAGAGCAAAGCGCATGTGCACACAGCAGCCTCTAGCTGCATGCAGTCCAGCAAAGCAAAGGAACAGGGAAATGAGTCCACAAAGCAAGGAACAAATAAGGAGTTGACAAAGCAAGGAACAAGGCACTGAGTCCACGAAGTAAGGAAGAAGCAAGTAGTCCTGCAAACTCCCAGTGTCTATACTGGCACACCAAACTCTACCAATTCAGCATTTGTTCCCAACAAATGCCCCTCCCCAAAGTGTCTCCTTAAATCACAGTCCCCAGATGTGCCTTGTGAAGAGCGGCGGAGTGCTTTCCTCCCGAGTCGTTGGGTTGGCCAGCATTATTCCTTCCTTCTCTCCACTCTCCATGCTTGGGGATCAGGAGGAGGTGGTCCTTGCTGATTGCCTGAGCTCCATCGCTCCTCATATCCCCTGCTTGCCCTCCCTCAATCCTTCTGCCCCCATTCCTCCCTGCTAACAAGCCATCCCATTCCTGAGGGGCCCTGGACTACCTCGTCCTGCTCCTCCCCACATTCCTCCGAAGCCAACCAAGCTGCCCCCTTGATCTCTGTTGGCTCCACCTCCCGTCCTCCTCTGCAGGTTCAGGTTCTGATGGGGGCATGACAGTCTGTAAGCATCTCTTTGGAACCCTTAAAGTCCCTCTGAGGACACTGTTTTCCTTCTATCTCTATCTCAAGCCCAGTTCAACCTGTCAGGAACCTGCCTGATGCCATTGATCTTTATTTGGCATAAGCTCCTCCCCTTCTGTTTCAGGACTGGCCTCTTTGCTCTCCAGAAAAACAATTTTTCAGTGTTGGCAAATGTGAAACATCCCTGTTGAAAATGAGGAGAGTGTATCAAGTTAGTACAAGCCGGACTGGCCATATGGTAGAGTTGGCATGGTCTCCAGTGTTCACCATTTGCTGCTCCTCCAGTTGATGCCAAAGCTGACTCAGCAGAAGGACTCAAAGATCTGCATCAGGAGCCCCAAGCTCTTCATCTCCATCAAGTTGCAGATTGTTCACTAAGCCTCAATGAACAATTATTGTATGAAAGAATAAAGAAATAATTTTACAATAGTACTTTAATAGCACAGGTAGTCTTTGACTAACAGTTCCACAATTTCTTCAATAATAATGTAACTCTTGCCCCATGGTGAGTTGTCCCATGGCGAGTTGGCTATGGTGAGTTGTCATACACCTGTTAGGGGAGACCTGTCCAGCTCCTGAGGGCAGGACAAGAAGCAATGGACAGAAGCTCCTCATAATAGGACAATCCAACCTGGACATAAGGAAGAATTTCTTGACAGTGACAACAATTAAATTATTGGAACAGCTGCACCTCCAGAAATTGTAGGTGCTCCATCCCTGGATGTATTCAAGATTGAACAACCATTTGTCCAGGATGGTATAAGGACTCCTGTCTTGGGCTCCTGGCTGAACTAGAAGATCTGCAAAGCCCTCTGCAGTCTTATGATTCTATGTTGCTTAACAATTCGCTACAAAAATTTCTCCAAGTCATGAAAGTATCAGATAAATAAATGAAGAGGAAGCAAAGAAGGAGAGATTGACTTAAAATGCTCCTTATCACTCACTTGTTAATGACTTCCAAACCTCCTAAAGTGCATCATTCATGTCTGTGCCATTCCTTTTTAAAATTACAGACTCTGAAGGAAAAAAAGTTGTGCAAAATTAATAATGATCATTGGGGAATGTCTGGAATAGATATACAATATGCCAAGTTGATACAGTACTTATTTGATCTATGTCATCATTAGACTGAGATTATGAGGTCTGAGTTGGGGGGAAAGAAGGGAGTAGAATTGATTTAACTCTGCAGTTGGCTTCCCACAGGGGCCAAGTAGATGCTACCAGGAAGCCCTCAAGTTGGGTGTACAGGTAATCCTCGACTTACAAGTTCACTTAGTGACCATTTGAAGCAGTGGTGGGATTCGAATATTTTTGCCACCGGTTCGGTGAGCATGGCTTGATGGGCGTGCTTTGTGTGCATGCACACACTTTGGGTGCACACGAACGCCAAATGCACACTTTGCGCAGGCGCAGAAACATTCTAACTCGCCTCCTGCAAGCCTGCACGATCCCGGTCACTTCAGCAGCTGCCGCGCAGCGCTGTGCAAAGCAGCTGCGCTTTGAATTTTGGCCATCAAAGTGAGTATGGGAGCCTGGGTGGGCAGATGGGCCAAACATAGAGCAGCAGAGAGAACCAGTTCAGTCTCGGCTGCTCGTCACTGTTACTGGCTCACCTGAACCAGGCCGAACCGGCAGAATACTACCACTGGTTTGAAGTTATAACAGTCCTGCAAAAAAGGGACCTATGATCATTTTCCATATTGCAGCATCCCCCACAGTCATGTGGTTTATATTCGGATGCTTGACAACTGACTCGCATTTATGACAGTTGCCATGTCCCTGGGGGTTCACGAGATCCCCTTTTGCGACCTTCTGACAAGCAAAGTCAATGGGGAAGCCAGATTCACTTAATGACCTTGTGACTAATTTAAGAACTGCAGCGATTCACTTAACAAAAGGTGATCGGGAAAGTTCTAAAATTCACTTAACAAACATCTCATTTAACAATATAAATTTTGGGCTCAATTGTGGTCAGGGCTACCTAAATATGGATATTGCGCCTGCCTTTTTTCCCCTTCGCCATTGTGGAATGTCTGTATACAGAGGACAGGAATCCTAAGCATTTATTTAGGAGACCACTTTGTAATTTTTTCTTCTTTTTGTGAAGTTCCTAAAGTGGAAATAGCAATAGCAGTAACATGTAGACTTATATACTGCTTACAGTGCTTTTACAGCCCTCTCTAGGCAGTTTACAGAGTCAGCCTCTGGCCCCCAACAATTCTGGGTCCTCATTTTACCCACCTCAGAAGGATGGGAGTCTGAGCCAATCTTCAGCCAGTCAGGATCGAACTCCTGATAGTGGGCAGACTTTGTCTGCAATCCTGCATTCTAACCACTGCGCACCATGGATGGATGGATGGATGGGAGGGAGGGAGGAAGGAAGGGCAATAGCAGTGACACTTAGACTTATTTCTAATTACTGTGCACCAAGGAAGGAAGGAAGGAAGGAAGGAAGGAAGGAAGGAAGGAAGGAAGGAAGGAAGGAAGGAAGGAAGGAAGGAAGGACAATAGCAATAGCACTTAGACTTATATACCGTTTCACAGTGCTTTACAGCTGTCAGCCTTCAAGATTTTCTTCCTTTGCTTTGCATCTTTCGGCTGTCATAGGTAACAGGGGGAGGAGGGGGGATATGGTTATGGGAAGCGAGCTGGAGGTGTTACAAAACAGAACTGTATAAGTTGGAGGGGGGGAGATTCTTGCTTAGGCTTCTATCCTATGCTATGCGCAGCTGCAACTCTTTATCAAAATATGTCAAAGTCAACGGACAGAGGCCTCATCACCACCTGAAGATGCCCACATGATGCTATACACAACTTTTAATTGGATGAGCCAATTGAACTATTGGGGGGTGGGAACGTTGCCATCACTTTGTATATGTGATTTACGCGCTCATTTTCTTAGATTCAGAATTCTTTTGTTGCTACCACTTGATTTCCAGTAAAAGATATCTTTTCTCTAACTAATGGAGTCTAAGTATTTCTTTCTTGGATTTTGAATGGAGTCTTTCTTGGATTTTGAATGGAGTCTAAGTATTTCTTTCTTGGATTTGTTGACCAGATGACAACAGCCCTTCTCTAAGCAGTTTACAGGGTCAGCCTCTTGCCCCAAACAATCTGGGTCCTCATTTTACCCACTTTGGAAGGATGGACGGCTGAATCAACCTTGAGCCTGGTGAGATTCAAACTGTCAAATTGCAGGCAGTCGGCAGAAGTAGCCTGCAGTACTGCATTCTAATCACTGCGTCACCATGCCTCGTCTGCTATTGAGGACCATAATTGGTGATCCTAGAGGCCAGACACAAAACTGGCTGAATATGCTCCTTGTCATTTCCCCCATCTTCTGAGGATGTTCTCAGCCACCTCAGCCTATTTCCTTTCTCTTTTACTAGACCATGTCTACAGACTTCCACACCAAGCCTTGGGTGCAGCAATTCATGATAGACCATGCAGTCTTCTACCTAAAAGCTCTTTGGGAAGTTGGACAGACCTCATGGAGAAGCTGCTTTCCATGGTGGCCTCCATGATCTTGCCATCAACTGCTCCTGGTGACTCTTAGTGAGCAACCGACCATGGTAGCCAAACCACACTGTCCACCCCAGGTGACGCTGTACTTCAATTCACAGCCACATCTTTTTCCAGGCTGAAGCAAAATGTTTGGTGCAATCGCCTTTCTTTTTAGAATCTAAAATAGAAGAGAGCAGGAAGGGACATTGGAGGTCTTCTAGTCCAATCCCCTGCTCAAGCAGGGGACCTTATACCATTTCAGACAAATGGCTGTCCAGTCTCTTCATAAAAACCTTCAATGATGAAGCCCCCACAACTTCTGAAGTCAAGCTGTTTTCAAAGTTAGGAAGTTTTTCCTTAAGTCCAGGTTGCTTCTCTCCTTGATTAGTTTCCATCTGTTGCTTCTTGTCTTACCTTCAGGTGCTTTGGAGAATAATTTGACCCCCTCTTCTTTGGGGCAGCCCCTCAAATACTGTGTCATGCTCCTGTTGGAATCTGATTCTGAGGGGGAGGTGGAACAGCTGACAGGGAGTGGGAGTGTGGCTCTGGTGGCTGTGGAGGAAACTGGGGAAGGGCACAGTCTGGCTGGGCATTCAGAGGAAGACCCAGGCCCATCCCCTCTGCATCCTAGAGCATGCAGGGAGGAACAGATGAGGGAGCAACATGGGTTATGGGGGAGAAAAAGGCCCTGATTCCCTTCATTAGCTGCAAGAGGAAAACAGGATAAGGAGGGTGTTTGCACACAGCAAAACATGCATTATCTTTGTTTGTCAAGTCCTATCTGGGTTCTGGCATCCTCCCAACTATATGTGTTTCATTTCTTTTGAAGTCTGCAATTCCTTATCTCTATCTCGTTAATTGCTGCAGCGTGGTTTGTGTTGGTTTTTATTTAGAATTTAGATGCAGGGGTAGGATTCAAATTTTTTAACAATCGGTTCTGTGGGTATGGCTTAGTTGGTGATCGTGGCTTGGTGGTCATGTGACTGGCTGGGCGTGGCCAACTCAATATCACTCACTTCGAGGCACGCATCTCCTCGCCTGGCTTCTCATAACTGTGGGGATGCTGCAACAGTCGTAGGTGTGAAAAAGGGTCATAAGTCACTTTTTCCAGTGCCATTGTAACTTTGAATGGTCCCTCCACACAAGCAAAGTACCAGCAAAGGAGGGGAAAAAAACTCCAGAGAAGTTCCAGAGACAGGAAGTCTAGTCCTGCCAAGAATGTAATAAGAGTTAACGGAGAGGCAGTTTCTGTAAGCAACACCAGAATGTTTCCTTCCTGCCTCCCTTACAGGATTAGGCCAGTAATTTCTTCTAACAACTGGTTCTCCAAACTGCTTAGAATGTTAACAACCGGTTCTAGTGAATGGGTGCCAACTGGTAGAATCCCACCCCTGTTTAGATGTACTTTGAGTTCAGATGGAATTTCTTCCCTTTAAAAATTGTTCTTGGGAGAGTTTTTTCTGCGGCCAATGATAACTGAATATTGGGGGCCAAGTTGGAGGAATTAAAGGGACACAAGTCTACTTTCGTGACTGTGTTGCTTTTGTGCCATGCTGGAAGATTGCTATCATATCATTCCTAGTCCTTTTTCCCCCCTTTAGACCAGAGGTCTCCAACCTTGGCAGCTTTAAGACTTGTGGACTTCAACTCCCAGAATTCTCCAGCCAGCTGGGAGTTGAAGTCTCCAACCAGCTGGGAGTTGAAGTCCACAAGTCTTAAAGCTGCCAAGGTTGGAGACCCCTGCTCTAGTCTAGCCATGCTCAATTCCTGCAACCATTCTTGATATGGTTTAGTCCCCAAGTCTTTAATCATCCTAGTTGCTCTTCTCCATCCTTTTTCCAAAGTATCTTTTTGTTTTTGTAATGTGGATGCAGTACTCCAGGTGTGGTCTTACTAAGGTTTTATATAGCAGTATTAATCCTTCTTGGGAAGGAACTGGCTGTAAGCAGGCCCTCCATTTGCTGCCACACAAGAAACACATCCATTCTCCTCCTGCCTCCACATCAGAGACAAGCTCTCCTTTATCTGTCTGGCTCACTTAGCAGAGGGAACAATTAGCAGCCCCATTATCTTTGTGCTTGGTGCAATTGCTTATAATTGACACAAGGATAGATTTTGCCCTGCCTGCTTTCTGCAAGCTTGGCTTCTTTCTTCAGTTTCTTTAATTAGTTTTCATTCATGGTATTTAACGAAAGGAGCTCTGCCTTCTCTCGCTGCTTCTCCGACTATTCTCATTGTGCAGTTCGCTCCGTTCTGGGAAGAAGAAAAAAATAAGAAAAAGTGAATGCCAAGCAGTCTGGGAGCTCCAGAGCAGGAGAAATGGCTTGACAGGCGAAAAGCAAACTCATTGCAATGAAATTCTTAACGCCCCAATTCCTAGGGTGGCCCTTTCAGTTTTTATCCTCTGCTTCCGGGCCTGACTGGCGAAGAAACTTCCTTCGAATTTCCTAGGGCAGGCTGGCTCTGATTCCCAGGGTGCCAGGTTGGCAAAAGCCTGAATTCCCAGATCAGGGACATTTAATCTGTACATTCAGGAAGAGCAATTTGCACAGACGTGAATGCCAACACTGTGGCTATGCTCAGGGTGGCTCTTTCTCTTCCATTCCTTTCATTTTTGCCTATTAAATCACCAAGGAACAATTGCTACAAAGGTTCTCCAACCTTGGCAATTTTAAGACTTGTGGACTTCAAGCACCTGACGGCAGGGCAAGAAGCAACGGGTGGAAACTAATCAAGGAGAGAAGCAACTTGGAACTAAGGAGAAATTTCCTGACGATGAGAACAATTAATCAGTGGAACAACCTGCCTCCAGAAGTTGTGAATGATCCATCACTGGAGGTGTTCAAGCAGAGATTGGATAACCAATTTGTCTGAAGTGGTGTAAGGTTTCCTTCCTAAGCAGGGGGTTGGACTAGAAGACCTCCAAAGTCCCTTCCAACTGTTATTCTATTCCTATTCCTTTTTTTAAAACAAATTTTATTATTTTTTAAACAAACATACACAAACACAACATAAAAAACATCAAGCCATTTTCCACTTACGTACGTACAGTGTGTCGGTTGGTTTACACATTTTTTGTGCATCCACTTCATAGTCATCACTTACAATTATTTGTATATATTCTCATATAATCTATCAAATATTCCTAAATACATTAATATCCTTATTAATCTATCATTTGACTATACTGTTATTTATTCATGTTATGCAAAATAATCCATATTTTAATTGATTTATTTTATGACAATTCATATTATCTATCCCATAGTTATATTATAATAATACATCTTTATATATTTCTTTATATATTTCTAAAATTCTACATATTTCATTATCATATTTTATTGTCTAACCAATTCCTATTCCTACTTTACTCTACTCTACTCTACTCTACTCTACTCCACTTTACTCTACTCTACTCTACTCTACTCTACTCTACTCTAATCTACTCTACTCTACTCCACTTTACTCTACTCTACTCTACTCTACTCTACTCTACTCTACTCTACTCTACTCTACTCTACTCTACTCTACTCTATTCTATTCTATTCTATTCTATTCTATGCAGTTCTTCGATGAATTGCCTGATTAAACAGTTAATCTTTCTGCTGCCAGAGGATGCACTTGTTAAGAGAACACCAGTCTGAACCTGAGTTTAAATCACTGGGAACTGATGGATTAATGTACATCCCAGAGTTCTGAAGGAGCTGACAGATGTCATCTCACAACCATTGTACCATATCTGTCAACGATCCTGGAGCGCCGGGGAATTATCTGAGGACTGGAAAAATGCTGATGTGGTTCCCATCTTCAAAAAAGGGAAAGGGGAAAAAAAAACAGACCAATCAACCTGAGGTTAACAACTGGGAAGATAATAAAAAAAAATAGGTCTTCAAACTTCTAATTGTCAAATGCAAACTCATTTCAATCAGAAAACAGCTGGAAGGGACCTTGGAGGTCCAGTCCAGCCCCCTGGTCAAGCAGGATATGATTCCAGACAAGTGACTGTCTAGTCTTTTCTTAAAAACTTCCAGCGATGGAGCACCCACGATTTCTAGTGGCAAGCTGTTCCACTGGTTCATTGTTCTCACTGTTAGGAAGTTTCTTCTTAATTCCAGGTTGCTTCTCTCTTTGATTAGTTTCCATCTGTTGTTTCTTGTCTTGCCTTTTGATGCTTTGGAGAATAAGTTGACCCCCTTTTCTTTGTGGCTGCCCCTCAAATACTGGAAGACTGCTATCATGTCACGCTGGTCCTTCTTTTCTCTAGTGTGGCCATTCCCAATTCCTGCCACTGTTCTTCATATGTTTTCGTGTCCAGGCTTTTAATCATCCTAGTTGTTCTTCTCTGCATTTTTTCCAAAGCCTCAAAATCTTTTTTGGTAGTGCGATGACCAAAACTGGATGCAGTATGCACAATACACCCAGGGGTGGGATTCAAAACTTTTAACAACTGGTTCTGTGGGTGTGGCTTAGGTGATGGGCGTGGCTTAGGTGGCCATGTGACTGGGTGGACATGGCTTGGGGGTCATGTTATTGGCTGGGCATAGCCAACTCAATATCACTCACATCGAGGCAAGCATCTCCTCGCCTGGCCTCTCGTGACTGTGGGGATGGTGCAACAGTCGTTAAGTGTAAAAAAATGTCATAAGTCACTTTTTTCAGTGCCATTGTAACTTTGAATGGTCACTTCACACAAGCAAAGTACCAGCAAAGAAGGGGGAAAAAACTCCAGAGAAGTTCCTGAGACAGGAAGTCTAGTCCTGCCAAGAATGTAATAAGAGTTAATGGAGAGGCAGTTTCTGTAAGCAACACTAGAATGTTTCTTTCCTGCCTTCCTTACAGGATTAGCCCAGTAATTTCTTCTAACAACCGGTTCTCCAAGCTGCTTAGAATGTTAACAACTGGTTCTAGCGAATAGGTGTAAACCGGTAGAATCCCACCCTTGAATGCATCCCTTGTTCAAAAATATCCTTCAAAATGTCTCACGTTAAAATATTTTGATTCATTCTGGATTTGTAAGTTGTGTGGGAGTGAAGGGTTCACCTATTTTTTTAAAGCGTTCAAAACAAGCATTTTCCTACAGGGAGGATTTTTATTGTTAACTCTAAAATTTTATTTCAAATTTATCTGGAACATTAGTCCATTTGTAACTTTCTAAAGTGAAAGTTTTAATCCCCTCTTGTTTATAAACATTGTTTTTAAAACTTGTATTTGAAGTGTCTTTTGTTAAGGACTGAAGGAAACTTGTCAGCGCTTTAAAACTTGTCAATCTAAAGGTTCCCAACAGCTGAATGCCAGTTAAGTAGTCAAGCAATTCCTGAATGTGATTAAAAAGGAAGCATGTGAACACAGAGTCTTTTCAATGGTGCTGACTGATAACATAAGGGCTATTTCCTCATCTCCCAGAGGTTTAAATCAGCTTTCTTATAGTCTCCTTATGAAGAGCAACCATTTGGAGCATTTTGTGGGCAATCTCAAGTTCTTTCATTGTCCAGAGAGGAATTAGCAAACTGGCTCTTGCATTCCACTGTTGTTATTCTTCAGAGGAATTCTGGGAGTTGAAGTCCACAAGTCTTAAAGTAGCCAAGGTTGGAGACCCCTGGTCTATACTATATATCCTTACATTCCATTGTGTCATTCCAAATTAATCTGTGACCTGAGAAGAAATTAGTATGACCTTATAGATGAATTTTAAAATATATGACCTCTTAATATTTATTGGAGTCTAGGAAAGATTGTGGCAATTTTCCAGTAAGTACAGTAGTCCTTGACTTAACAATCATTTGTTTAATGACTGCTCAAATTTACAACGGCACTGAAAAAAGTGACTTACAAGTAGTCCTCATACTTATGACAAGTGCAATCTCCCATGTTCATAGGAACAAAATTTGGGTTTTTGGCAACTGGAATGCATTTGGGGTGTCCCAGAGTTATGTGATCATCATTTGCATCTTCTATCCTTGCCACTTTTTACAGAGGCACAATTGAGAACGTTTTTACAAACTGCATCACTATTTGGTTTGGTGGCAGCAGTGCCTCAGATAGAAAGTCCCTACAGAAGTGGTGAGGACAATGGAGAGTAGTATAGGAAGCTCACTTCCTGTCATTCAGGATACTGCTTACAAACGCTATGTGCTTAGAGCTCAAAGCATGGTTAGAGACCCCACACACCCACTTTATGGTCTGTTTCTGTTGTTCCCCTCTGGGAGGAGGTTTCAAAGTATTTGTAGTAGGACTACCAGATTCTGTAACAGCTTTGTTCCCTAGGCCACATGTCTGGTAAATTCACAAGATTCGTTTTTCTCACCATGTACATGTATACATGCAAACTACACTGTGTTGTTTCTCTGTGTCATATAATATATGTGGGTACATGCATATTTTTGTATTTATTTATTTATCTTATAATGTTTATGTTTATATTAGAGGTGGAGACTCTTTGAGAGCTGTTGTTGATTAGTGTACAGTCAAAGTGATAACAAAGTGTTCTATTATATTCTCTATTCTCTATCCTATTCTCTATTCTATTCTATTTTCTAAGTTCTCTTCTATTCTCTATTTTATTCTCTACTATATTTTCTATATTCTACTCTATTCTATATTCTATTCTATTTTCTAGGTTCTATTCTATCCTGTATTCTATTCTGTTCTCTATTCTATTCCATTATCTATTCTATTCTATTCTCTATTCTATATGCTATCCTATATTCTATTCTATATTCTATATTCTATATTCTGTTCTCCCCTCCCCTCCCCTCCCCTCCCCTCCCCTCCCTTCCCCTCCCCTCCCCTCCCCTCCCCTCCTCTTCTCTTCTCTTCTCTTCTCTTCTCTTCTCTTCTCTTCTCTTCTCTTCTCTTCTCTTCTCTTCTCTTCTCTTCTCTTCTCTTCTCTTCTCTTCTCTTGTCTTCTCTTCTCTTGTCTTCTCTTCTCTTCTCTTATCCAATCTTCCCAGGCAGCTTCCAACAAACAAGCCAATGGGGGAAGCTTAGCAACCAATTATTTCACTTACCAATGCAGTGGTTCACATAACAACCATGGCAAGAAAGATAGTAAAATCAAGTACGACTCCCTTAATAATCACCTTGCTCAGCAACTGAAATTCTGGTCCTAACTATTGTTGTAAGTTGAGGACTACCTATATGAAGATTTGGCAAGGGGTTGGCTTGTTGCATTGATGAGTGGAAAACTGAGATTTCTGAGGAACTTCGTCTCTGACTTGCTCTTATTTTTAGCATGGAAAAGTACATGCCTAAATGGATTAGTTCTTTGGCTTATTTTTCCATAGATCAACAGATTTAATTGTTAAGTAAATGGATTATCTGAAATACCCAAAGCAGAGGTGTCCCTAGGGCATGGCAGAAAAAGTCAAGATAGTGCCTGGGACAGTCTGATTGAAGGCTCTGCCTGGTTTGGTTGTTTGATTGCCTCTTTACAGCTGGTATCTTGACTTCTTAAACTGTGCCCCACAGACACCCCTGTCTCATACAACCCCAAGCAGTTCAATTATAAATATTAGATATAAATTTGCTGTACTTCTTTGTAAGCAGAATTTGTCTTACTGCCCTCACTCTCAATTATGGCCATAAAATTTTAGAATATCTGGGGACAATTCTCTGTTTCTGTCCCTGTTTCTGTCTCTCTCTGTATCTCTGTCTCTGTCTCTGCCTGTCTCTGTCTGTCTCTCTGTTTCTCTCTGTCTCTGTTTCTCTGTCTCTGTTTCTCTATCTCTCTGTTTCTCTCTCTGTGTCTGTGTCTCTGTCTGTCTCTCTGTTTCTCTGTCTCTATCACTGTTTCTCTCTGTGTCTGTCTCTCTGTCTGGGTGTCTCTCCCTATCTCTCTCTGATTCTCTCTCTCTCTCTCTCTCTCTGTGTGTGTGTCTCTGTCTCTCTATCTCTCTTGTTTCTCTCTCTGTCTCTGTTTCTCTGTCTCTGTCTCTCTATTTCTCTGTCTCTCTCTCTCTGTCTCTTTCTCTCTCTGTGTCTGTCTATCTCTCTGTTTCTCTGTCTGTCTCTCTCTCTCTCTCTCACACACACACACAAGCTTATGACCCTTGAGAAACAATCCAACATGGGTTTTGTATCTGAGAGCAGAGATATTGGCATTCTTTTGTATTTTTGGAAAACTGTTGAAAATCCTTGGTCAGCTTTATGTGATATGTAAATTATCTTTGATGAGAGGAGCCCTTTTTGTGCTCTCTGAGCTTTGCTTGTTTTCTTGCAGATGGTTCATTACCCAAATAGGTAACATCATCAGAGCTAGTAAGGAGTTTAAATTGACAGCAAATAGCACTTGTCACTAGCTCTGATGATATTACCTAGTTGGGTAATGAAACATCTGCAAAAAAACAAGCAAGCTCAGAGAGCACCAAGGACCCATCATTTCAAACCTGAGCTACAAAGAGTCTCCTTTATTGGTCCCTTTCATGTTTTTTAAATCCTTCCTTCCTACCTTCCTTCCTTCCTTCCTTCCTTCCTTCCTTCCTTCCTTCCTTCCTTCCTTCCTTCCTTCCTTCCTTCCTTCCCAGCCAGTATGTAAATTATCTTTGATGTTTTTAGATTCATTCTCTCTCTCTCCCTCCCTCCCTCCTTCCTTCCCTCCCTCCCTCTCCTTTTCTCTCTTTCTTTCATCTTTTCTCTCTTGTAATAATTCAGGTGTTCAGGGGAGGGAGAATCAATTAGTCTCGCTGGCAATGTTCCCCCCCCCCCTCAAGATCCTGAAGGAAACGAGACACTTTTGAACACCCATCTCTTTGGAGGTTTGTTCTTCTGCTCTTGATCTCTTAACAGAAATGATTACACCTATTAAATAAAAAAAGTCTAGACACAAAAGAGATGAAATTGATGCCAAGCAAAGACATTTTTCTATGTTTTTTTCCTACTAGCTCTCTTTCTTTTGTTTTAAAATAGTTTTGGTTTAAATATTCTTTCAATGAAGAAGATAGCTTTGGAGAATGCTTTTTTTAAGGATTGGGATGGGATGTTCTTGCCTTTTGGGCAAGGGGGCTTCCTAGCCCAGCTGGCAACACCCAGTTACACACCGTGCCCCCCAGCCCTTGCAATCCCCCGCCTCCTGCCCATTGCATGCAACATCCACTGTGCACTGCCACCAATCACCCACTGTCCCTCCCAATGCCATTGCTGCCACCCGCTGCCCAATCGGTAAGCGTCTACTTGTCCGGTGCAGTGAAACACCTGGGCAAAAACCATGCCTTGGGGAATGGGCCTGGATGAAGAGCTGGGGGTGGAGGGCCAGGGGGCCATTGGTGCTGGAGAATAGCCGGCAGAGGGCCCACAGAGGAGGAAAGCCCACTGTAGTTTGGCAGCAATTGGGTGGGAATAAACCAGGGGTGCAATTCAACCGGTTCGGTGAGCATGCATGTGCGCACCAAACGTACACTTTGCAAGCACGCAGAGCATTTGCTATTGACCTTCTCCAGCAATCCCTGCGTGTTAAACAGTTGACATGCGGAAATCCACCATGCCACATGAATCAGCTGATCTAGAAAACAGGATATAAAGCACAGCCTAGAACCCAGGCAGGCAGGTGGGCCCAACAGCTGATCATCAGAGCAAACTCAACCAGTTCACTCCCAGCTGATCCTCAGAGCTATGGGTTTGCCTGAAGCGGGCCGAACCGGTAGACTCCCACCTCTGGAATAAACATTGGAAGTAGTTTGGTCTTCTCTTGCTCTGGAAGTGCAGGAAGAGCAAAACATCTTTTGCAGCACAGATTGACATTCCCAGGGCGATTCTTACGCTCATGGAGATAGTTAGTAATTTAAATTGGGACCAATGCTGAGACGTGATGATGATCTCACCACTCCCCCATGCCTTGGGACCTGGCAGGCATTCCAGGTTGATTGATTGATTGATTATAAACCATCACATCCCTGTTGACTTGTAATATTTAGCGCCAGCCTTTTTTTCGTTTTCTCAAGCCAAAAGGTCTCATTTAGCCGATCTTTTCAGTACTGATCAGTATGACAAGCTTCTCTCTGCCTCCCAGGTGCCCTGTTTATAATGAGCCCAAATAATAAGCTACGTGGAAATATGACTTGCGCACTTCTTGCTTGAACAATGACTGCAAAATCTATGTTAATATTTTTTTTTAAGGAGGTGTATGGTAACATAACATCAAATCCGGAACTGGGGAGAAGGCATGAGAGGGAGATTCCATCCATTTTCTCTGTGAAATAACACTGACACTCGTTATCATTCAGGTGGTAACTTCAGAGCTTCCCTCGACCTGTGCTCGGGATTGCCTGCAGTTGAAGAGGATGCAGATCTTTCGTGCCATAGTCATCTTACAGAAGATCAGGATGTCGAGGAGTGGGGAAGCCAATTAAACAGAAATGCTACGCTTTGCTAAATGCAGCGCTGGAGATTTATGGCAATTCCAAAAGTGTTCAGTTTGAAGACTAGAAATATATTTTCCTACTAGGAAGATGTCTGGCAGGGTTCCAAGTAACACACCCATGGCGAACAAAACTCCGAGGCAGGTAGAATAGTTTTATTTGGATGTATCATATTGGCAGAGTTCTGGGGAAAACAGACTCTGAAGGTTCCTGCAGTTTTCACCTAATTAAAAGTAAAGGTTTTCCCCCCTTTTCCAAACAATCCGTCACATGGTCCAATCAAAGTGCCATCTGGCTGGCTGGTAACTTTACTCCTTTCTCTCAGTAGAAATGTCCTTGCTTCCCAGGAGAAAATCTTTTGTTTTGGCTATAAAGCCCCAGCTATCTCTATTCCCTCAGCTCCAGTGTGGCAACACTGAAGCTTCAAAATGGCTCCACTCAGATCAGATCAGTGGTGGGATTCAATTTTTTTTACTACCAGTTCTGCGGGCGTGGCTTGGTGGGTATGGCTTGGCTTAGTAGGTATGGCTTGGCTTAGTGGGCGTAGCTTGGTGGGCATGGCAGGGGAAGGATACTGTTAAATCTCTCTTCCTTTCCCACTCCTGGGGGAAGGTTACTGCAAAATCCCCATTCCCTCCCCACCCCACTAACCTGCTTTCCAGCTCCGTTCTCCTCTGCAGGGCAACCAACCAAAGGAGACCCAGCTCATCAGCTGGGACTCAATGGGAGGCAGAGAAGAAAGTCCCATTGAGTCCCAGCTGATGAGCTGGGGTGGGGCCAGTCAGAGGTGTCATTTGCCAGTTCTTCGAACTACTCAAAATTTCCACTACTGGTTCTCCAGAACTGGGCAGAACCTGCTGAATACCATCTCTGGATCAGCTTCATGGTTGACAATGTCATTCTTGGATGGAGATCTAATTCTGCTTCCCACTCTTTGTTTAATAGCAGAGGTGCATCTTCTGTCTTTGGGGCAAGAACAAAGGGAGGGAGACAGAGAATACAATGGGAGCATTCATATGTGGTTCTTTGTTTGAGTTATCAACATCCTGTAATTCTGAGGAAAATCTTAAATACAGCATCTAATCCTCTTTTTCTTAGCTTGCCTGAAAGGTTTGGCCCCAGATGGAATTTCAGATGGGCTTTGTGGAATCTGGAAATCTCACTGGCCCATTCAGTTTGATAAGAGAGAACTTGCTTTCCAAACTTCCAAGGAGAACTTACATGAAGTTCCCACGGGTGGAGATTGTTACTATAAGAGAGCAAAGAATTGTGTGCAGTTGCATTAGCAGACTTTGTCAGAATGATGAAAGCAAATTTGCAACAACATGGCACAAGATACACTCCTTGCAGGCACGCATGCAATGTCACAATTGTAAAAATAATAAAGGTGGGATATCAATCAATCAATCAAAATACATGGACAGGGCTTATGTCCTAATAGTCCAACACTATTTTCATCATGTAATTCCGTCTCCCACCTTCTGGGCAACATTGATTAAGTCTTTTTATGGCACTGTCCTCCTTCCAGTTGTCTACAACTCTCTTGGTTTCTCCTGTATCCCAAGGGAAGACAAGGGGACCACTCTTCCCACAGAACATCCTACTCTGTCTCTGCTAAGAGGGAAGCCTGCTCTTGAGAAGTGGCTGGAGAATGCCTCCTCTTAAAGAAATGTTCTAACCAATTATTTTCCTTAGCACGGTTACTGTCATCTTTAAAGAATGATTAATTGAGAAATGGCTTCCCTTGGATGGAGGCCATAATGTTGGTCCTAACTTCAAGGCACTTGAGAAGAAGCCTTTCAGGATCCTACTTGACTGAAAGTCTTCTCAAGTGCCTTGATGGTAGGACCAACAATCCAGAAATGAAGATATCTTGGAAACAATCCAGTGGAACTCCAGGGTTGCTTGGAAAGCTACTAATTTTCCCAGTTGCTGGAGGAAGAACAGGATTTGGTGCCAAGTTGTGAGTAGCATCATCTTCAACCCTCCTGATTTTCTGTGTGTGTGTGTGTGTGTGTGTGTGTGGGGGGGGGGGGGGGGGGGGGGGGGGGGCATCTGAAGCAACCAAATGAAACGTGGCGTGAACCACGGATGTGATTAATATTGCTTCTATTATTCTAAAGAGACCTTTTTTTGGCGCTGTAGATTTCTCCAAATGCTTCCTGAATTTATGATCACTTTTTGTTGCTGTTGCCATGGACAACAGCTTGTTAAAATCCCTAGCAACATATAGGCTGCTACATACATGGAAATTAGGTGCATACTTATCAACCTTAGAGTCATAAAAAGGCCCAATTTATTAACTATATGGTGAAAGTGACACCTTAACAGTCCAAGGGTGTGAAATGGCACATTCATTTGCATGTTGTGTGTAGGGAGAGTAGAGGGCTAACTCCAATGCTAAATCTGAACTTTTATAGCTGCCATCAAATTATGATATATGTGGGGAACATCGTTAGGGCTAGATGAAATGGGCTGAATTTTAAATAACATCTCATAGATGTAGATAGCCCGTCTCCTGCAAATATTTCCTACCTGATCTTAAATAGTAGCCAAGAGGATACTGGGAAGCTCAAGAGTTCAATTAAAATCCTGTCAGCTCTTGTATTGCACATTTGTTGGCTTATGTTTAGGAAAAAGCAATAGATTTCAAGGGCATAAAGGCCAGTTTTGAAACATCTCTCTCTGGACCCTTCCATTAACGGAATTTTAAATAGAGTCATGAATACTGAGTTCTTTTTAAAGGTAGATGGTGGAGCAATCCTATCCCACATAACGGGGCTGTTTCATTGCAGGCAATGCAAAGCTTTGCTCTTGAAAACGGACAAATTAACAAGAATCTTTGGAAGGCATGCGCAGGGCAGGATAATTTATTTAACCAAACAACAGAGGATAACAGAGTTGGAAGGGACCATTGTGGTCTTCTAGTCCAACCCCGTCCTCAAGCAGAAGACCCTATACAATTCTGTTGCTTATTTTTCAGCCCTTTTCCACAGCATTGTTGTTGGAAAGATAAAATGAAGAATTCTCAATGTAGTTTTGGGTCATCCATACCTGACATGCTACCTTCAGATATGTTGGATTTCATCTCCTCTAAACCTCAGGCAGTGCGATAAGGCTGGTCTGGAGATGGATGGATGGCCAGCTGGAAGGAGGTTATATGCCAGAAGACTCATTACCATATTTGATTTGACAACAGTCATGATGATGATGATGTAATTTTTGGGAGTAGTGCTCAGTCCATCTTATATTGAATTTGTCCAGGAGTGTTTAGGAACTCAGTTTCCCCGGCTGCAACCAGATGGGAGCTCAGGAGAAAGCAGAAAAATTAAGACAGCACCTTGGATACCTCTAAGAAGGAGCTCCATGGAACAACTGTCTCAATCATCTCAGCAAGGGAGACATCTAGGATCAGAACAAAACTGGAAGGGATCTTGGAGATCTTCTAGTCCAACCCCCTGCTCAAGCAGGAGATTCTAAACCATTCTGGACAAATCGTTGTCAAATCTCTTCTTGAAAACCTCCAGTGAAGGAGCACCCACAGCTTCTGGAGACAAATAAATACAATTTAGTTATCATGTTTAAGAACTGCCCTCTCCCACCCAAAGGGATTACAATAAAATCAACTTTGGGCACAGCCTTTCAGAATTTCTCCACCATATTTTCAGGCAGAGGGAGTGACGGTCAATTTCTCTGATGTTTGCACAGGGAAAGAAATTTCTCAAAGCAGGCCTCACCCCAGCACTGCTATTCAAAAAGTCTTCAGAAAAATATGCTTCTCGGGGCTTTCGGTTAGGGATTGGTTGGTTGGCTGGTTTGATTTATATTCCACCTTTCAGTCAGAAACTCAAGGCAGAGGCACGATACCTCCTCTTCGTCCTCCATTTCTCCAAAAGCCCCAGGAGGTGTTGAACCAGCTTTGATGGAGGTCAACAATAGGAAGCTGCTCAAAGTGCAGCAAACTAAGGATCAATATAAGAAAACAGCAATGCAAACTTGGGCTGACAGCTGGCGTAACAAAGCACTGCATGGACAGTTCCTTGAAAAGATCCAAGGAAAAGTAGATAAGGAAAAGGCCTGGTTATGGCTGACCAACAGAACACTGAAGAAAGAGACAGAAGGCCTGATTCTTGCAGCCCAAGAACAAGCCATCAGAATAAATGCAATCAAAGCCAGAATAGATAAATCTGCTGATGACCCCAAATGCAGACTCTGCAAAGAAGCTGATGAAACCATTGATCACATACTGAGCTATTTCAAGACAATAGCTCAGACTGACTACAAACAATGTCACAACACAGTCGCTCAGATGGTCCACTGGAACTTGGGTCACAACTACCATCTGCCTGTAGCAAAGAACTTGTGGGATCATAAGCCTGAAAAAGTGGTTGAAAATGAGCATGCAAAACTACTGTGGGACTTCCGAATACAGACTGACCAAGTTTGGAACACAATACTCCGGATATCACGATTGTGGAGAAGAAAAAAGTGTGGATTGTCAATATTGCCATACCTGGTGACAGCAAAATCGATGAGAAACAACTTGAAAAAGTCACCAGATATCAGGACTTGAGAATCGAACTGCAGAGACTCTGGCATAAACTTAAACACTTGGAAAGTGTTCGACTAGTAATTTGTGATATGAAACCCAGCATGGTTATCTCGTTTGCTGTGTATACTGCCATTTTTGTGTATAATAATAATAATAATAATAACAATAATAATAATAATAATAATTTGACCATTTAATTTAATTTAACAGTTGACCATTTAATCAGTGGGTGCAGCAAAATTTCACAAACTGACTATCTAGAACACCATAACTGAGTTGCTAAAACCATTCACTGGAAACTATGCCAAAAGTTTGGATTTGAGTATAGTAACAACTACTGGGAACATCAGGTTGAAGGTTTGGAGAATGAAAAAGTCAAAATCTTGTGGGACTTCAG
Source organism: Bungarus multicinctus (assembly GCA_023653725.1). Classification (NCBI taxonomy): domain Eukaryota; kingdom Metazoa; phylum Chordata; class Lepidosauria; order Squamata; family Elapidae; genus Bungarus; species Bungarus multicinctus. The sequence continues at coordinate 173,081,646 of CM042836.1, forward strand.
AATTCAGACTGACAGGTATTTGGCCCGCAACACACCTGACATAACAATAATTGAAAAGGAAAAGGGTTGGTTCATTGACATTGCAATACCTGGTGATGCACGAATTGAAGACACATAGCAAAAAAAATCACAAAGTATGGGGACTTACAAATTGAAGTTGAGCGTCTTTGGAAAAAGAAATCGTGTGTTATCCAAATTGTAACTGAGCCCTTGGAACAATACCAAAGGGCTACCTCGCTATTTGGAAATTCTGAATTTATCAGACTTGAATACCCTGATTCTACAAAAAACCCACCCTACTTGGAACAGCTTATATCCTTCAACGTTACCTGAACAGTTCCTAGGTCTTTGGTTAGGACTTGAGCTGTTGAGCTACCAACCAGCCCCAAAGGCTGTGAATCACATTAAAGATTAACCAATAATAATGATATGAAAAAGTTAAATTGCTCTGGGACTTCAGAATCCAGACAGGCAGGCTCCTGCCACATATACCCCGGACTTAACAGTTGTCAATAAGAAAGACAAAAAAGTCTGGATAGTGGGTGTGGCCGTACCTGGAGACAAGCAGAATAGAAGAGAAAAAACTGAAGAAGATAACAAAATACAAAGACCTACAAATAGAAATAGAATGACTATGGCAAAGGCAAGCAAGGGTGGTACCAATAGTCATGGGTGCCTTGGGTGGGTGCAGTCCCTAAACAACTGGAGCACTACTTGAACAACATCAGTGGTATTGACAAATTTGCCATCAGTCAATTGCAAAAGGCAGCTTTGCTTGGAACAGCTTCCATCCTGCGGCGAGATCTGTAACACCATCAAACATCCAGATTTGCCTATCCCAGCTCCTTGGTAAGGATTCGATAGGTAGACAAAAATGCCAAACCCAGTCTGAACATTAAATGTAATTCTTTATTGGCCAAGTGTGATTGGACACACAAGGAATTTGTCTTCAATGCATAAGCTGTACATAAAAAATACATTCATCCAGAATCATAAATACTACACTGAGTGATAGAAAACCCAAATCTGACTTCCCACGTGGTATGGCTTGTTGGGCGTGGCTTGTTGGGCATGACAGGGGAAGGATATTGCAAAATCCCCATTCTCTCCCCACTCCAGGGGGAAAGTTATTGCAAAATCCCCATTCCCCTCCCCACCCCACTAACCTGCTTTCCAGTTCTGCTCTCCTGTGCAGGGCAAACAAAGACCTAACCAATCAGCTGGGACTCAGGAGGCAGAGAATAGATGAGGTTGGCGGGGCCAGTCAGAGGTGGCATTGGACGGTTTTATGAACTACTCAAAATTTCCAGAACTGGTCAGAACCTGCTGAATGCCACCTCTGCTTCCTTCCCCCTTTGTTTCTCTCTTCCTTCCCGCTTCCTACCTCTCTTCCTTCCCCTTTTGTTCCTCTCTTCCTTCTCCTTTTGTTCCTGTCTTCCTTCCAGTGGTGAGATTCCAATTTTTTTACTACAGGTCCTGTGGCTTGGTGGGCATGGCTTGGTGGGTGTGGCAGGGGAAGGTTACTGCACAATCCCCATTCCCTCCCCACCCCACTAACCTGCTTTCCAGTTCCGTTCTCCTGTGCAGGGCAACCAAAGAAGACCCAGCTGATCAGCTGGAACTCAGTGGGAGGCAGAGAACAGATGGGGTTGGCAAAGCCAGTCAGAGGTGGGATTTGCCGGTCCTCTGAGCTACTCAAGATTTCCATTACTTGTTCTCCAGAACTGATCAGAACCTGCTGAAGACCACCTCTGTTGTGCCTATCCTCCCTTCTCACTGTCCTCTTGTTCCCACAGCTGCCCATCCCACCCCCCACCTCTGTGGCAGCTCTCAATCTGAATCAAGATGGATCTGGGGCTGACACAGTGAAAATATCAGTGGCTACACGGTGGTGAAACCTTTGCTGTCAATCTGACACTCGTTCAACTTGAATGCCAACAGCTCCAACCAGAGACGTCAAAGTGTTTGAATGTGCAGCAGAAAAAGGAGAGGAAAGAGCACCTCTGAGTTTCCTTTTATTACGATGTATTGAAAAAGAACAGGATATGCTTACAGAAATCTCAGCAGTTGGGTTGTTTTCAAATTTAGGAGCCCATTTATCACTCAGCTGATTATGATAGCGACTTTCTCAAGGTTTTTCTTCTTTTTATCAACAGACTCTCTGGGGATGGGCACCGAGGCTAAATCATTGCCTGATAGATCTGGATTGTGCAGGGGGTGGGGATACCAATCTCTTTGGAACTCTGATCCAGGCCCAAAATTACTACCCACCTGCCTTCCATGGAGGACCTGATGCTGCACGAGTCAAAAAGAGGGCTGTGAAAATATCTACAGACCCCTCACATCCTGGACATAAATTGTTTCAACTCCTTCTCTCAAAACGACATTATAGAGCACTGCACACCAGAACAACTAGACACAAGAACAGTTTTTTCCCGAAAGCCATCACTCTGCTAAACATATAATTCCCTCAACACTGCCCAACTATTTACTAAGACTGCACTACTATTACTATTAATCTTCTCATCCCTCCTTATCACCCATCACCTCCCACTTGTGACTGTAGGACTGTAACTTTGTCACTTACATCCTAACGATCTAGATGGACTGTTTCCTAGTATGATTTGATTGCTTATTGCACCCAATGACTATTATTAATTGTTGTACCTGATGATTCTTGACGAATGTATCTTTTCTTTTATGTACACTGAGAGCATTTGCACCAAGACAAATTCCTTGTGTGTCAAATCACACTTGGCCAATAAAAGAATTCTAATTCTAGAAAGAGGGAAAGGAAGGATTGTCCCTGAGTCTGTCAGGTGCCTTCTGGGCACTCCAACCAGAGTTTGCTTTCTCACGAAGGTCTTTCTCTCCTCCATCAAAGCAAATCCCAGGCTTGGCCCCCACAGTGGCCCAAAGACAAGTGGAGAGAGGTAACCAAGCCTCTCTAGAATAGAATAGAATAGAATAGAATAGAATAGAATAGAATAGAATAGAATAGAATAGAATAGAATAGAATAGAATAGAATAGAATAGAATAGAATTCTTTATTGGCCAAGTGTGATTGGACACACAAGGAATTTGTCTTCAGTGCATATACTCTCAGTGTAAATAAAGAAAAAACAAAATACATCCATCCAGAATCACAAGATACAACACTTAGTGGTAATCATAGGTTACTAATAAGCAATCAAATCATACTAGGAAACAAATAAAACAATATAAATTGTAAAGATACAAGCAATACAGTTACAGTCATAAGTGGGAGGAGATAGGTACTAGGAAGGATAAGAGGAATAATAGTAATATAGTCTTAGTAAATAAGTTGACAGTGTTGTGGGAGTTAGCTGTTTAGCAGAGTGATGGCGTTTGGGGAAAAACTGTCCTTGTGTTTAGTTGTTCTGGCGTCCTTTTGAGGGTAGGAGTTGAAACAGTTTATGTCCGGGATGTGAGGGGTCTGTAAATATTTTCACAGCCCTCTTTTTGACTCGTGCAGCATACAGGTCCTCAACTGAAGGCAGGTGGGTAGTAATTGTTTTTTCTGCAGTCCTAATTATCCTCTGAAGTCTGTGTCTGTCCTGTTGGGTTGCAGAACCAAACCAGACAGTTATAGAGGTGCAGGTGACAAAATGGCAGGGAAGCCCCCAGAAAAGGACAATGCCCATGGGATGACAGCAAGGGAGGAATTGAGAAACTAGTTCTGCCCTGAAGTCATCAGTTGAACCCTTCAATCATTGTAGTTAGCTCCTCTTAAGGGAAGAGACAGGGACCAAATGACCAGGTTGCCAGGGGTGGGCTTCAAAAATTTTAGCAATTCCTGCCTAGTTTTTGGGTGGGCGTGGCCAGGATGGGCATAGTCTAGTTGGCCTCCTGCACCACAGCTGGTGGGGGTTGCCTTCCCCAGGCTCCGGAGGCTTTCTGGAAGCTGGAAATGGACCCATTTTTCATCCTCCTTGAGCCTTCGCACATGCCCTGCACTTACCTGCATCCAAAATGGGCCACATCGGGACTCCTGGGAGGGCGGGGCCAGCCGGAAGTGGGATTTGGGGGTTGTTTGGGACAGAGTCTCAGTTAGAGGTTCTCCCGAACCCCTGCGAACCCCCAGCAGCCCAACCATGCAAATTGCATGAGAAGACTTAAGCCATCATCCTTCTCAATTTGCCCTTTGACTTCCTGAGAACCACTCACCCATTAGAAGGACAAGCCAGGCACTGGCTGTTTTGCAGTATTGGAAACCATCAAGTAATGATGTAAAGCTGTTCAGTACCACAGATAATACTGCTACCCTTCAAAAAGATCTTCATGTATCAGAATGGTCAAACAAATGGCAACTTCAAATCTCAACAAATAAATGCTCTGTCCTACATATTGGCAAAAAAAAAAAAAAACAGAAAATAAAATACAAGCTGAATAGTCAAGATCTTGTTGATGATCCAAGCTCTGTCAAGGACCTTGGAGTACTCATCTCAAATGATCTAAGTGCTAGAGCCCACTGTAACTGCATAGCCAAAAAGGCGTTAAGAGTTGTTAACCTAATCCTACGTAGCTTTTTCTCTGGTAATATTACACTACTAACTAGAGCATACAAAACATTTGCTAGAACAATACTCAAATACAGCTCATCAGTCTGGAACCCATATTACGTATCTGATATTAGCACAGTTAAGTCCAGAAATATTTCACAAGAAGGGTTTCTCCACTCCTCTACTCGTTGCAGAATACCTTATGCCACCAGACTTGAAATTCTAGACCTAGAAAACCTTGAATTACACCGACTTCGGTCTGATCTAAGTATGGTATATAAAATCATACATTGCAATGACTTACCTGTCAATGAATACTTCAGCTTCAACCATAACAACACAAGAGCACACAATAGATACAAACTCAAGGTTAATTGCACCAAACCTGATTGCGGGAAATACGACTTCAGCAACAGAGTGGTCAATGTCTGAAATACTCTACCTGACTGTGGTTTCTTCCCCAAACCCCAAAAACTTTAACCTACTATTGACCTCACCCCTTTCCTAAGAGGCCTGTAGGGGGCGTGCATAAGCGTACCAACGTGCCTACTGTCCCTGTCCTATTTCTTTTATTTTTCTTATATGTACCCATTTCATGTATTCATAACTATGTATATACTTATATATATTATCTTGTAAGCGATTGACAAATCAAATAAATTCTAAATAAATTTTAAATTAAACAAGGAGAGAAAGCAACCTAGAACTAAGGAGGAATTTCCTGACAGTGAGAATAATTAACCAGTGGAAAGATTTGCTTTTAGAAAGTTATGAATGCTTCATTACTGGAAATTCTTAAGAAGAAACTGGACAGCCATTTGTCTGAAATGGTATAGGGTCTCCTGTTTGAGCAGCAATTTGGACTAAAAGGCTAGAGATTAAGATTGCCAATGTAATCCTAAATTGCATCAACAGAGGGATACAATCAAGATCAAGGGAGGCACTAAAACTACTCTATAAAACCTTAGTAAGGCCACACCTAGAGGACTGCATCCAGTTTTGGTCACCACACTATAAAAAAGACATTGAGACTCTAGAAAGAGTGCAAAGAGCAACCAGGATGATTAGGGGACTGGAGGCTCAAACATACGATGAATGGTTGCAGGAATAGTGCCTGGCTAGTCTAGGGAAGAGAAGGACCAGGGAAGACAGGAGAACAGTCTTCCAGTATGTGAAAGGCTGCCACAGAGAGGAGGAAGGGGTCAAGCTATTTCCCAAAGCACCCAAAGGCCAGACAAGGAATAATAGATGGAAGCTGATCCAGGAGAGATTCAACCTGGACATAAAGATAAATTTTCTGACAGTGAGAGCAAGCAACTGATGGAACAGAAGTTGCCTTCAGAAGTTGTGGGAGCTTCATCACTTGAGATTTTCAAGAAAAGACTGGATTGCCATCTGTCAAAAATGATGTAGGGTCTGCTTGAGTGAGGATGGGGATTGGATTAGATGACCTACAAGGTCCCTTCCAACTCTGTCAATCTCCTATGTGAGGCACAGAACTGCATCTCAGAATTTTCTAAGAGGTTGCCAGGAAGCCCATTTCCACCCGGGTAGCTCAATCAACTTGTAAGGCCATGCACTGGCTGAAACTGTCCCCCCTCCCACTGCCCAGCCCCTCGTTACTCACCGAACAGATTCAATTTTTTTTCTTCCAAGGTGATTATTTGTGTTTTGTATGCCTTTCCTCATCACCTCCCCAAATTCATCTTACTCTGTTTATTAGCGTTCTCTTTGCACATGCAGCTAATATGCATTCAATATGCAAAAGAGCATTTCCTCCAGAATTACAGAGTTCCCAATGGTAGAATTCTCAGCAGGGAGGTAATAGCAAAAGATGACGCCTAGGAGATTTATTAAGAGGAAGACCGAGGTATAAGGCAACAAGGCTGAGGGGAGGAAAAATTGCTCAGGAATTAATGAGAAAGTCTGAAGTCCAACAGCTTGATGGATTCTGGGTTTATTTTTTTTTTAAGTTGCTAATCTCATTGACAAGTAAGATCGCCCTTGTTTTGTGGGACAACCAGAATAAAAACACGAGGATTCTTTTTCATCACTGCTGGTGACCTTCTACCACAGCGAGTATCTTAAGTTACTGCCCCTCTGTATGGTTTGCCAATTGCACACTGGCAGATAGGACAGCACTCCAGAGGGTTAATGTCCCAGAGGATCATTGGTTGCTCTCACCTCTCTGGAAGAAGCTGACCTGGCTGAAGTCACCTTTGGAGCTTCAGGGTTGCCACTCTGCAGCAAGGGATAAGGGGGGATTAGAGATAGCTGGGGATGTGTAGTCAAAATAAAATACTTTCCTGGGAACTAAGGATGTTCTCACAGAGACAATTATGCTATCTGAGACTTCTGAGGAAACAACAATTGAATAGAAAACTGCTGGTGACCTTCTACTGCTGCACTATAGAGAGTACTTTAACTTACTGCACCTGTGTATGGTTTGCCACTTGCACAGTGGCAGATAGGACACCACTCCAGAGGGTTAACGTCAGGGGTGGGATTCAAATTTACTAACAACCGGGTGTTGGGGTGGTTTAGTTGGTGGGCATGGCTTGGTGGTCATGTTATTGGCTGGGTGTGGTCAATTCAATATCACTCACATCGAGGCACGCATCTCCTCGCCTGGCCTCTCATGACTGTGGGGATGCTTTTCACATAAGTGTGAAAAATGGTCATAAATCACTTTGTTCAGTGCTATTGTAACTTGAATGGTCACTCCACACAAGCAAAGTATCAACAAAGGAGGGAAAAATAACTCCAGAGAAGTTCCTGAGACAGGAAGTCTAGTCCTGCCAAGGATGTCATAAGGGTTAACGGAGAGGCAGTTTCTGTAAGCAACACCAGAATGTTTCCTTTCTGCCTTCCTTACAGGAGTAGGCCAGGAATTTCTTCTAACAACCGGTTCTCCAAACTGCTTAGAATGTTAACAACTGGTTCTAGTGAATAGGTGTGAACTGGTAGAATCCCACCCCTGGTTAATGTCATTTAAAGATAAATGATACCTTTAAATACCTCTTTTAAAGGTAAAAGTTCCCCTCGCACCTACGTGCTAAGAGTTTCCAGCTCTAGGGGGTGGTGCTCATCTCCAGTTACAAAGCCGAAGAGCCAGCGCTGTCCAAAGACATCTCCATGGTCATGTGGCCGGCAGGACTAAACACCGAAGGTGCAAAGAGCACTGTTCCCTTCCTACCAAAGTGGTCCCTATTTTTCCTCTTGCAATTTTTTAATGTGCAACTAGGTTGGCAGAAGCTGGGACAAGGAACGGGAGCTCACTCCGTTACATGGCGCTAGGGATTCGAACCGCCGAACTGCCAGTCTTTCTGATCGACAAGCTCAGCGTCTTAGCCACTGAGCCACCGCGTCCCTCTCCCTTCTTTGAAAACAGAACCTCAAAAGCCCATACATCAGCCCATTCTGATGGATTGTAATAAAGGCATCAGCCAGCCATCAATATTAAATTTCTTTTTCTTAAAAGACTAACAGAATTATGAGGATTTTGTCTCTCCCTTGAAGGGTTATTTCTCTTCGGTTCCACTCTCTTATGTTTCACCCAAACAACTGTAGGGCTCCGTCCTTCTCCATCATGTTATGGCCTCCCTCCCTCCTTCTCACACACTGAGGCTTTGCTGATAGGCATTGAAAGGCATTTGAAGGCATTTTCAGTTGAAGTGGGGCCTTTAATTGCCGCTGTGTTTTGATTGGGGTGGAGTGCTTGTCAGGTATCTAATTGTTTTATGGCACTGTAATTCTATGAGGTCTCTTGGGAAACTGTGCTCTGAAAGACGAGTTTAAAAAATCCATTCATGAATGAATTGCCCCAGGGGGGTAAGGCATACGAGATGAAGCCACGGAAAAATGGCATGAAAAGTTCACTGTTGCATTAAAGGTGTCCAGAAAATGAAGAGCCAAACTCCAGATTGGAGCAATGACATTACTTGCCCAGCTGAAATGGGTACAAGTGCCCAAACAATGGAAGGAGGCTTATCAGAGGGAGATCCAACCTGGAAATTAGGAGGAATTTCCTGACAGTGAGAACAACTAACAAGCTGACTGTTCTGACCCAAGCCTTGTTCCAAGGAAACAAATACCAAACAGAAGTAACAGCAAAACCTTCTAATGATTCTTTATGAATTCTGTTCCTTCCCAGTTAAAAGGCTGTTTCCAACTAATTGTCTCTGATAAGAACGAGCCTTGCCAAGGTGGTGCAAGGCTGCCAAGAATACTAGATAAAGTTGCCAAGAAATATTTCAAACCCAAAGAGTCTCCAAACACCAACCAAGATAATCCAAACGTCCACAAGGCTTGAGTGCAAAATCTTCTTTGCTTCCTGCAAAGAACTGCAGTTTCTCAGCTGGCTTTTATCTCTTAAGAGAGGGGCCATTACCTTGCAGCCTTACTCCTGATTTTCCCGTGCGGCTTCAGCTACTCTTTCCTTCAAACAGCCCTATGCGCACATGCACTGGGCACAGGCTCCTCGGGGACCTCTTCATCATTGCTGCCAGCCTCCAACTCTCCGAAGGCAGCACTCCACTCCCTGATGGTCCTGGCCCCATCCCTGCATCACACGCAGGCCCCTCATCTGAGTCCTCGCTCTCCGAGACCTCAGCCATCCACACCTGCTACCAGCGAACCACAATGCTGGCATTCAGAAGTTGTGGGAATTTACATACTGGGAAGGAAGGAAGGAAGGAAGGAAGAAAGGAAGGAAAGAAAGAAGGAACAAAGGAAGGAAAAGAGAAAAAGAAGAGCAATAGCAATAGCAATAGCACTCTGTATATACCACTTCACAGTGCTTTACAGCTGTCTTTAAGTGGTTTACAAATGTCAACATATTGCCCCATCAATATGGGCCCTCATTTTATTGACCTCGGAAGGAGGGAAGGCTTGAGTCCATCAGGATCAAACTGCTGGCAATCAGCAGAGCTAGCCTGCTAGCTAACCACTCTGCCACCACAGCTGTTGTATAATGGTACAACAATTGATCTCGATATGCCAAACCAAATCTTTTGCTGAGGGTTTATGATTCATTGCATCAACTATAATCGGTCAGGTTCATACATGTTTTAAGCCTTAAACCATGGTTACTACAGTTGGGTTCAGGTTGCAAAAAGTTGGACCCTGACCCACTGCATGATTGCTCAACATGAATCCTATCACTGTGTTGGTTCTGGTTCCTTATGATGCGACAATCTACTGTTGGTGGTTTGTAAACAGAGATGGTATTCAGCAGGTTCTGGTAGCGGAAATTTTGAGTAGTTCGGAGAACCGGTGGTAACCTTCCCCCAGGAGTGGGAAGGGAATGGAGATTTTACAGTATCCTTCCCCTGCCATGCCAACCAAGCCACGCCCACAGAATTGGTAGTAAATTTTTTTGAATCCCACCACTGTTTGTAAACTATGATTTAGCCTTTGTGGCTTGTTCAACAAATGGTGGATGAGGTAGTGGGTGAGCCCAACCCTTGAATCAGAAGAGTTCATGTAAATTATCCTTGCCTACTGGTGTTTTCTGGTTTCTCCTGCCTGTTTCCATGTATTTCTTTTAGGAGAAGTTGGTGGGAAAACTAATCCATAGCCTAAACCCAGGGGTGGGATTCTACCACTTCACATCTATTCACTAGAATCAGTTGTTAACATTCTAAGCAGTTCGGAGAACTGGTTGTTAGAAGAAATTATTGGCCTAATCCTGTAAGGAAGGCAGGAAGGAAACATTCTGGTGTTGCTTACAGAAACTGCCTCTCCATTAACCCTTATTACATTCTTGGCAGGACTAGACTTCCTGCCTCTGGAACTTCTCTGGAGTTTTTTTTCCTCCTTTGCTGGTACTTTGCTTATGTGGAGTGACCATTGAAAAAAGTGACTTATGACCATTTTTCACACTTACAACTGTTGCAGCATCCCCACAGTCACGAGAGGCCAGGCAAGGAGATGCATGCCTCAATGTGAGTGATATTGAGTTGGCCATGCCCAGCCACTAACATGACTACCAAGCCATGTCCACCCAGTCACATGACCACCAAGCCATGCCCAACAACTAAGTCACGCCCACAGATCCAATTGTTAAAAATTTGAATCCCACCCCTGCCTAAACCTCACAGCCCTATGGTTTAACACCTAATCAAGTTTTTTACAAAGAAGATTTGGTGGTTGAACACAATCAATGGCATGATAGCAGTGTTCCAATATCTAAGGGGTTGCCATAAAGAAGAAGGGGTCGACCTATTCTCCAAAGCATCAGAAGCCAGGACAAGAAGCAATAGATGGAAATTGTTTGAGGACAGAAGCAACCTAGAACTAAAGAGAAATTTCCTGAAAGTGAGAACAGTTAACCAGTGGAATGAATGACTTGCCTCCAGAAGGTGCTGCATCAGGGGTGGGATTCTACAGGTTCGCACCTATTCGCTAGAACCAGTTGTTAACATTCTAAGCAGTTCGGAGAACCAGTTGTTAGAAGAAATTCCTGGCCTAATCCTGTAAGGAAGGCAGGAAGGAAACATTCTGGCGTTGCTTACAGAAACTGCCTCTCCGTTAACCCTTATTACATTCTTGGCAGGACTAGATTTCCTGTCTCAGGAACTTCTCTGGAGTTATTTTTCCCTCCTTTGCTGGTAGTTTGCTTGCATGGAGTGACCATTCAAAGTTACAATGGTGCTGAAAAAAATGACTTATGACCCTTTTTCATACTTACGACTGTTGCAGCATCCCCACAGTCATGAGAGGCCAGGAGAGGAGATGCGTGCCTCGATGTGAGTGATATTGTGTTGGCCACGCCCAGCCAATAACATGACCACCAAGCCACGCCCACCAACTAAGCCACACCTACAGAACCAGTTGTTAAAAAATTTGAATCCCACCCCTGTGCTGCATCACTGGAGGTTTTTAAGAAGACTCTGGCACATCCATTTGTCTGGATTGGTATAGCAGAGGTCTCCAAACTTGGCAACTTTAAGACTTGTGGACTTCAACTCCCAGAACTGAAACCCACAAGTCTTAAAGTTGCCAAGTGTGGGGACCCCTGGGGTGTAGGGTTTCCTGCCTGAGCAGCGGGTTGGACTGGAAGATCACCAAGGCCTCTTCCAACTCTGTTACTCTGTTCTGTCAGCCACCAGGATCAAACTGATGGGAACACGGAGACAGCGCTGTTGGATTATAAACCCAGAGCTGAATCAGTACCGCTTGAGTGCAAAGATTTCAGGGAAAAACCCTGTAAACTTGAGCAGGGCACAGTTGCTGCCGCCATTAGAGGAGCCGAGAAGAGGCTTTCGCTCTGCGAGGCTGCCTGGAGCAGTTCCCAAAAGTAATTATCAGCGAGGAGCTGCTGCTAATTAAAAGCACTAGTGCCCACTGAAGCAGTTGGCATTGTTTCTCTAATTTGACACTCTGTAGGTGGGATAGACTTTTTTTTCTCTTTTTGCTGATGTTCCTGTAGTAATCCCGAGCCGCCGAAGGGCTGGAGGCCTAATTTAAAGAGCCTGAACTGGAGAGACGGGGCTTGCTATCCAATTTTCCATGTGCCCCATTTTCATCTGGCTCCTTCCCAAACTTCTCCCTCCCCCCCATCTGGCATTCACACAGCAGAGGCTGGGGTCGAAAAATTAAAGCAAATGCCTTCAGATCTTGCCAGTGGTGGGATTTAATCTTTTTTTATGACCGGTTCTGTGGACGTGGCTTGGTGGGTGTGGCAGGGGAAGGACACTGCAAAATCCCCCTTCCCTCCCCACCCCACTAACCTGCTTTCCAGTTCTGCTCTCCTGTGCAGGGCAAACAAAGACCTAACCAATCAGCTGGGACTCAGGAGGCAGAGAATAGATGAGGTTGGCGGGGCCAGTCAGAGGTGGCATTGGACGGTTTTATGAACTACTCAAAATTTCCAGAACTGGTCAGAACCTGCTGAATGCCACCTCTGCTTCCTTCCCCCTTTGTTTCTCTCTTCCTTCCCGCTTCCTACCTCTCTTCCTTCCCCTTTTGTTCCTCTCTTCCTTCTCCTTTTGTTCCTGTCTTCCTTCCAGTGGTGGGATTCCAATTTTTTTTACTACCAATCCTGTGGGCGTGACTTGGTGGGGGTGGTGTGGCTTGGCTTGGTGGACGTGGTGGAGACTCAATGGGAGGCAGAGAAGAGATGGGGGCAGGCAGGGGTGGGATTCCAATTTTTTTATTACCAGTTCTGTGGACGTGGCTTGGTGGGTATGGCAGGGAAGGGACACTGTAAAATCCCCCTTCCCTCCCCACCCCACTAACCTGCTTTCCAGTTCCGTTCTCCTGTGCACGGCGACCAAAGAAGACCCAGTGGATCAGCTGGGACTTGATGGGAGGCGGAGAATAGATGGGGGCGGCACCAGATAGAGGAGGTATTAGTCAGTTCTCCAAACTATTTAAAATTTCTGCTACGAGTTCTCCAGAACCAGTCAGAACCAGCTGAATCCCACCTCTGGTCTGAATCTTCCTTCAAATGTGCTTCCCTATCCCAGTAGACTCAGATCAATGGAGAATGTCATGAAATGGTTACTTCCTATTATTTGGAAACTACCCATCAGCTGTGGTCATATCATGCCTTTTTGTCACATAGTAGATACTGATTCATAGATTTATAGTCATGGTGTTGACTCATGCCATTTTAACTTCTATATTAGCCACATTTATCATTCTGTTGGGCACAAAGTCTTGGTGAGTTTTTTTCCCCCCAGGCAGCTTGGTTCTTCATTCAAAACATAACCATTTTGTCCTTAGGGCCAAACATTTTGGTCTGTCTACTCTAGGGGGGCTCTAGGGGCCACCAAATAGGTACTAAACAGCTATATGTATTTTGCAAGCCAAGATTTCCAGTTATGTCTTGTGAGTAGCTGCAGATCCTCATGAAATGCTTGCTTTATAGGCTTTCATGAGCCCTGGTGGTGCAGTGGTTAGAAGGCTAACTCTACCCACTGCCAACAATTTGATCCTGATCAGCTCAAAGTTGACTCAGCCTTCCATCCTTCTGAGGTCAGTCAAATGAGGACCCGGATTGTTGGGGGCAAGAGGCTGACTCTGTAAACTGCTTAGAGAGGGCTGGAAAGCATTGTGAAATGGGATATAAATCTAAGTGTTATTACTATCTTCCTTCCTTCCTTCCTTCCTTCCTTCCTTCCTTCCTTCCTTCCTTCCTTCCTTCCTTCCTTCCTTCCTTCCTTCCTTCCTTCCTTCCTTCTTCAAGGTTGACTCAGCCTTCTATCCTTCCAAGGTCAGTAAAATGAGGACCCAGATTGTTGGAGGCAAGAGGCTGACTCTGTAAATCGCTTAGAGAGGGCTGTAAAGCGCTGTTTTATAAGCCCAAATGTTATTGCTATTCTTCAGTGACTGGGCATTTCAGTACATGAGCCGTGTATGTGCAGATCCCCATTATGGTTGAAAGCAATTTGACATTGCTTCTTTCCTGCACCTCCTTGACCAAACACCCCAATGAAATGGAAAGACACTCTGAAGGTATGCACATCCCAGGACAATGCCCATGGTCCATACTCTAGCTGTGTGCCTGGAGTGTTAATGGTGGCAACAGCAGCAGGAAATTTGGTTGGAATCAGCAGAGAGGAAATGAAGAAGACAGTGGTGGCAGTTGAGAGAGGAAGAGATGAAGAGGCAGACCAAGAATTAAATTAAGAATCAACCTAGAACTAAGGAGAAATAGCATCTAATAAACATTTTAGTAATAATACTACAGTTTATTCTATTGATCTCTAGCTGTCCCTGTTCCCAAGTCTTGGCTAATGAATGCCCTAGGAATTATCTAATACACATTTGATTTGCTGCAGACCTAACTTTTAGCTGAGGTCTGCAAGTTGTCTTATTCGTGTTACTTTTATCTGCTTTCTAATTAGCCAGGATTGGTACAAGATTTACACATGCATATTTCCTGTTGGATAAGAATTCTTTGTTCTTGCCAGACATATTCCACAATTACAGTCTTCCTGGTTTACTTTGAAGTGTGTGCCATGACCTGGCTTTATTTTAGCAGATAGCCCATTACTATAATCTCTCTCTCTCTGTCTCTCCCACCCCCCCCTTTTTTTTTTATTAGGATTTCTATACCGCCCTTCTCCCTAGGGACTCAGGGCGGTGTACAGCCAAATCCAATCCCAAAAAACAATACAAAAATTAAAAAGACATTAAATAGTGGCTGATTATATTAATAGGACCCACCCCCCAACTTTAAAACCCAATTAAAACCAAATTTAGGAGACAATTTAAAACTACCTCAGCCCAGGCCAGCCTGCTCAAAGAGCCAGGTCTTCAACACGCGCCTGAAGGCCCTCAGGTCCGTGCTGGTGCGTAGTTCAGGTGGCAGAGTATTCCAGAGGGCAGGGGCCCCCACAGAGAAGGCCCTACTCCTTGGGGCCGCCAGACGACACATGGAGGCCGACGGCACCCGGAGAAGGCCCTCCCTGTGAGAACGCACCGGCCTGCTGGAGATCACCGGCAGAATGCGGTCCTGCAGATAACCTGGCCCCTCCCGCTCTCCCCACTCTCTCTCCCTCCCTCCCTCCCTCCCTCCCTCCCTCCCTCTCTCTCTCAAAGTATGATATGTCTCTGTTTCAGGAATATTAGGGGAAGGCATTGAGGGAGGGAGTTAAAAAAGCAAGATCACAGCCATACATTAAAAAATTAGGTCTTCAATTGCATAGCTATGGACTCCATCTTCATTTTTTTGACCAACCCTCTGTGCTCCTTCTCTTTTTATAGGTGACATCGAATCAGCATTTTGAAATATGCCGCAAATCATTTTTCAGGTATATGTCTCCCTTAATCATGGTCTATGGCAGAAAGTGCCTCCACCCGCCTTCCTGTTAAAGTACAGATGTAATCTAAGTGAAAACAGTGTTCAATTGACCCCGAAAATTACAAAGGTTACCATGGCACAGCAGATCCACAGTGAAATTAGCAACGCACCTCTACATCAAGGCGTGTAAACTGATTTGTTCCCCGGATCCATCTGAACCATGCTCTGAGAAGGCAGCATTACTTCCTTTCCATTAGAGATAGCAGACTTCAACATCAGTTCCGTTTCCACTCTTCTGAACCCAATATTTACATAATTGTTCAGATCTTATATCTGACAGATATTTATGGAAAGATAACACCATCTCTCTCACAAGCTGTAAAATAGGTTTGCATCAAGCATATTTATAGCTTCTTACACACCCAGCTTAGATTTATGGAGGTAAAGCTACATTCCTAGTATCTGGCATATCTCTGAAATAGCTTTTCATACAAGTTTTGGGGCCATTTGTGGAGATCTGCAATCCCAACATAAGCAAGTCATTTATAACTCTAACATCCCACATTTTATGATCTTTCCTAGTTCTGCATCTCATTGATAAAATGCCATCAACTGTCTGGGCCAAATCTGGATAGGGACTGCAGGTTGCTTTCTTTCCAATCAGCCTTTGATCTCTCACGAGAATCATTGGCATTTTTCTGACCAAGTGTTTTTGTCAGCCTTCAAGATTTTCTTCCTTTGCTTTGCATCTTTCGGCTGTCATAAGTAACAGGGGAAGAAGGGGGGCCACAGTTATGGGAAGCGAGCTGGAGGTTTTAAAAAACAGAACTATATAAGTTGGGGGGGAGATTCTTGCTTAGGCTTCTATCCTATGCTATGCGCAGCCGCAACTCTTTATCAAAATATGCCAAGGTCAACGGACAGAGGCCTCATCACCATCTGGAGATGCCCACATGATGCTATACGCAACTTTTAATTGGATGAGCCAATTGAACTTTTGGGATGGGAACGTTGCCATCACTTTGTATATGTGATTTACGCGCTCCTTTTCTCAGATTCGGAATTCCTTTGTTTTCCAGTAAAAGATATATTTTCTCTAAGTAATGGAGTCTAAGTATTTCTTTCTTGGATTTTGAATTGAGCACCATCTGACAGTTTTCCTTAAAGATCCAGATCAGGGTTCTCAACTCTGGCCAACTTTAACATGTGTGGATTCTCGGAGTTTTCTGAGAATTTCCCAACTAGCATAAAGACCAGACACCTTAAAGTTGTCCAGGTTGAGAAACCCCAATCTAGGTTATTAATTCCATGGACTTTGCCACCTGAATTTTGAATTGTGTGGGTCAGGAACAAGAAGAGTTTGGGATCTGAGGAGACCTTTAAGGATTCTTGTCTGAGGCACCCTAAGACTGCGTAGCCTTCATTTTGGCCAGAGTGTCACTGTTGCTGTCTCAGCCCCAAAGAATAGAATAGAATAGAATAGAATAGAATAGAATAGAACAGAACAGAACAGAACAGAACAGAACAGAACAGAACAGAATAATAGTAGAATGAAGAATGGAATTCTTCATTATTCTAGAATAATAGTAGAATGAAAAATAGAATTAGAATAGAATGAGCTGGAAGGGACCTTGGAGGCCATCTAGTCCAGCCCCCTGCTCAAGCAGGAGACCTTATACCATCTCAGACAAGTGACTATCCAGTCTCGTCTTAAAAACCTTCAGTGATGGAGCACCCACAATTTCTGGAGGGAAGCTGTTCCACTGGTTCATTGTCCTCGCTGTTAGGAAGTTTCTCCTTAGTTCCAGGTTGCTTCTCTCTTTTATTAGTTTCCACCCATTGTTTCTTGCCCTGCCTTCTGGTGCTTTGGAGAATAGCTTGACTCCCTCTTTTTTGTGGCAGGCCCTCAAATACAGGAATATTGCTATCATGTAAGTGATTTTCTTACATAACAGGGAGCTTTTTGTGAAGGGAAGCAATGTGGTACCTCAAGATTTTGTCTTAGGGCCCAGCACTCTTCAACATCTTCATAAATGCAACTCAGTGGTAAGAAAAGCAAGGCGTAACACTAAAAAAAGGAGAAATGCATTTGTCATGGGAGAAGGTGGAAGGAGATGAAGAATAGAGATGATGGCAGCGAACCCCAACCGTAATGTTAGTATAGGAAGTCCTTGACTTACAACAGTTAAGGAAGTCCTTGACTTACAACAGTTCATTTAGTGACCATTCAAAGTTACAATGGCACTGAACAAAGTGACATATGACCGTGTCAGCTATGGAATTCATCGCTGCCACATAGTTGGAGAAAGTGGGGGGGGGGGTTGATGTTAATTGAGTAGCTCTTAGTAGACAAAATATAATTACTTAGATAGTTCAAGGTTACAGAGTGTGGCACAGAAGGAATTAGAACTTACTTTGGGATTGGTTCATGGGATGTGGTGATGAGGGAAAAGGGGATGGTTTGTAGGTTGGGACTTTGTGGGGAAGCCAGGAAGATTTTAGTTCTGGATTTCCACAGAATGTACCAGGTGCTATTCTAATAAAAGTACTTTGAGATGAAGTGTGTCTTGGAGTTATTGACAGGAATGGATTTTCCCTGGAACGCTGACATTTCATCTTTCACACTTACGACCTTTCCAGCATCCCCATGATCATGTGATCAAAATCCAGATACTTGACAACCGGTTCTTACTTATGATGGTTGCTGTGTCCCAAGGTCACATCATCCCCTTTAGTAACCTTCTGCCAAGCAAAGTCCATGGGGAAGGCAGAGTCACTTAACAACCGGGTTACTAACTTATCAACTGAAGTGGTTCACTTAACAACTGAGGCAAGAAGGGTCATAAAATGGAGAAAAATTCACTTAACCAACATCTTGCTTAACAACAGAAATCTTGGTCGTAACTGTGGTCAAGGATTTCCTGTAGATTAGGGCTAGGATGGTGTTGGGGAATCAGGGTTTCTTAAGGGCTGAATTGTGGTCATAAGACAAGGACTACCTGTACAGAATTGCTTCTGGAACAAATGGACTGCTAACAGAGTCAGTTCAGCTGGTGCATTTCTATTATCAGGATGCAATATCTTTTTCACCAAAGTGTTTGCAAATGTCTCCAATCATTTCCATGAATGGCCATTTTTCAAGTAAAGGAAGTGAAATTTGTTTATCCAGGTGAACTATTAATATTAATTATGTTGAATCTTTAATTATTTTCAATTTGTGTAAATGCCAATCTAATTTTCTTTTTCTCCTTGTTCTATCGACCTCTTTATCTCATCCCTCTTTATTTGAGAAGCTCCTTCAGAATGTAGACTCTAAAGGCCTAATTATCCCCAACTTTTGAGATGGGTCTATGACAATTCATCATGGCCAACTCACCACAACCAACTAACCATGGCCAACTCACTACATCCAACACGGCACAGCCAACTCACCATGGCCAACTCGCTACGTCTAACCCGGTACAGCCAACTCACCATGGCCAACTCATCACAGCCAACTCACCATGGCCAACTCACTACAGCCAGCCCACCATGGCCAACTCACTACGTCCAACTCGCCACAACCAACTCACCATGGCCAACTCATTACATCCAGCTCACTACAGCCAACCCACCATAGTCAACTCACTATGTTCAACTCGTCACAGCCAACTCACCATGGCCAACTCACTACGTCCAACTCGTCACAGCCAACTCACCATGGCCAACTCATTACATCCAGCTCACTACAGCCAACCCACCATGGCCAACTCACTACGTCCAACTCATCATAGCCAACTCACCATGGCCAACTCACTATGTCCAACTCGTCACAGCCAACTTACTATGGCCAACTCATTACAGCCAACCCACCATGGTCAACTCACTACGTCCAACTCATCACAGCCAACTCACCATGGCCAACTCACTATGTCCAACTCGCCACAACCAACTCACCATGGCCAACTCATTACATCCAGCTCACTACAGCCAACCCACCATGGTCAACTCACTACGTCCAACTCATCACAGCCAACTCACCATGGCCAACTCACTACGTCCAACTCATCACAGCCAACTCACCATGGCCAACTCACTATGTCCAACTCATCACAGCCAACTCACTATGGCCAACTCACTATGTCCAACTCGTCACAGCCAACTTGCCATGGCCAACTCACTAGGTCCAACTCATCACAGCCAACTCACTATGTCCAACTCAGTACATCCAGCTCACTACAGCCAACCCACCATGGCCAACTCACTATGTCCAACTCAGCACAGCCAACTCACTATGTCCAACTCGTCACAGCCAACTTGCCATGGCCAACTCACTAGGTCCAACTCGCCACAACCAACTCACTATGCCCAACTCACTACATCCAGCTCATTACAGCTAACCCACCATGGTCAACTCACTATGTCCAACTTGGCACAGCCAACTTGCCATGGCCAACTCGCTGCATGACAAGAGTTACATTAACACCAAAAAAATGGTGGAAAAGAACCATTAAAGAAAGGATGCAAAAGAATGGGCAGAATGAAATGTGAACCAAAAAAATTAAAATAATTTTGTATTTATTTTAAATAATTAATTTGAATTATTCAATTGTCCCATGGCAAGTTGCTCTGTGACAAGTTGTCTGTGGCAAGTTGACTGTGGTGTGTTGGTCATGTCTGCCGTGAGTTGTCCCATTCCATTCTGGGGCTCCTGATGAAGAGCGAACAGGGCTCCTGCCAGCAACTGCCAAGAAAAGAGCATTGCATCTTGGAAGAAGGGAGGCGGAAGCAAAAAAAAGATAAACTGCTAATTGGGAGAAGAGAATCAACCGGTATCCATATTGTTGCCAGATGGAAAAATTGTCCTTCCGGTTGTAATAAAATTTCCACCAATTTCAGTGAAATTCTCTCAAGTGGCATTTAGTGTTCTTAGCCTTCTGGGAGTTGAAGACCACAAGTCTTCAAGTTGCCAAGTATGGGGACTCCTGAGTTAAAAGAACAACCTGGGTCAATCAGGGAACCTTCGAGAGAGCAATTGCACCATCTGAATTCCTGATGTCTCCCTAACAGAATATTTCCTCCCGTTGCTGGACAAGCACCTCAGGCAAGAGAGTTAGAGGCACCAACAGACTCGAATGTTCTCATTTCTAGGTCTTGAGAAACAGATCAGCCTCAGCCCAACAACCCATCAGTGGAAAAGGACTTCAACAACCTGATTAATTGAACTGGGAGATTAGCATATGCAGATGCCAGAACATCTGCCTGAAGTTGCTCAAATGCTTAGCTAACATTCGTCCAGATTGTCCCAAAAGTGCTTTTTTTCAAGAGGCAACTGGGATTTCTTGCTTTCCTTTGAAGATATTTTGCTTCTCATCCAAAGAAACATCTTCTAAAGAAAAACCAAGCAAGTCCAGTTGCCTCTTTGGGACAACCATGACCTGGATGATGGAGGATCTCCATAGAAATTTGTCCAGAATGGTATAGTCTCCTGCTTGAGCAGCAGGTTGAACTAGAGAAGCTCTAGCCACTACCAACTCTGTTATTCTGTACTCTGTAGGACAGCTCAGGACTTACACATGGAATAACATGGAGTCTTATCATGTTGGTGGACTCCAGTTCTGTTGGGTGGCATTTAATGTCACTTCTAATGCTGAAGGGACTCTAACCAATCCCCCAACCCCAGTATCCTGCAGTTCCCTTTCTATTTATTTATTTATTTATTTATTTATTTATTTATTTATTAAATAGTTTTATATACCGCCCTTCTCCCGAAGGACTCAGAGCGGTGAACAGCCAACTAAAATATATATAAGTTACAAATATAAATACAATTAAAAAAGAATTAAATTATAGGCTGCCATTTAAAAATTTAAAACCCCCGATTAAAAATAAGCTAAAATTTTCATACTCCAACCAATCAAATCTAAAACCCCTTATTTAAAATCCCATTTGAAGTCAACTCAGGCCAGCCTGCTCAAAGAGCCAGGTCTTCAGGTCACGTCTGAACGCCCTCAGGTCAGTGGTTGTTCGTAGACCCGGGGGCAGCCCGTTCCAAAGGGCGGGTGCCCCCACAGAGAAGGCCCTATTCCTCGGGGTCACCAGGCGGCACATAGCTGCCATCGGGACCCGGAGGAGACCCTCTCTGTTGGAGCGCACCGGTCGGTGGGAGACTACTGGCAGAATGCGGTCTTGTAAGTATCCTGGTCCGATGCCATGGAGCGCTTTAAAGGCCAAAACCAATACTTTAAAGCGAACCTGGAAAGCAACCAATGCAGCTCGCGCAGGAGAGGCGTCACATGGGAATATCTCGACGCCCCCATAACCACCCCTGCGGCTGCATTTTGTACCAGTTGAAGCCTCCGGGTGCTCCCCGCAGGGAGCCCCATGTAGAGGGCATTACAATAGTCCAGGCGGGAGGTGACCAGGGCATTATTTATTTATTTTGCCAAACAATTATTAGATAACAGGTATAAGTATAAACATGGTTACAAATACATGAAATGGATACGAATAAGAAAAAAAGAAACAATAGGACAGGGATGGTAGGCACGTTTTGGTGCACTTATGCACGCCCCCTACAGACCTCTTAGGAAAGGGGTGAGGTCAATAGTAGACAGTCTAATGTTGAAGATTTTGGGGTTTGGGGAAGAAACCACAGAGTCAGGTAGAGTATTCCAGACATTGACCACTCTGTTACTGAAGTCGTATTTCCTGCAATCAAGTTTGGTGCAGTTTACCTTTAGTTTATATCTATTTTGTGCTCTTGTATTGTTTTGGTTAAGCTGAAGTATTCATTGATAGGTAGGACATTGCAATATATAATTTTATGTACTATACTTAGATCAAACCGAAGGCGGCGTAGTTCTAGGTTGTCTAGGTCTAAAGATTCTCCCAGATCTTATCCACCCCCATAAAAGTAGCAAAAGCAACAGCACTTAGACTTATATACTGCTTTACAGTGCTTTACAGTCCTCTCTAAACTGTGTACAGAGTCAGCCTATTGCCCACAATCTGGGTTCCTTGTTTTATGGGATGGAAGGCTGAGCCAGTAAGAATCAACTGCTGGAAGTTGCATTCTAACCACTGGACACCATGCAAGGAAGGAAGGAAGGAAGGAAGGAAGGAAGGAAGGAAGGAAGGAAGGAAGGAAGGAAGGAAAGAAGGAAGGAAGGAAGGAAGGAAGGAAGGAAGGAAGGAAGGAAGGAAGGAAGGAAGGAAGGAAGGAAGGAAGATAGCAATAGCACTTAGACTTCTATACCACTTTACAGTTCTTTACAGCCCTCTCTAAGCAGTTTTACAGAGTCAGCACATTGCCCCCAACAATTTGGGCCCTTAACCCATGTCGGAAGGATGGAAGGCTGAGTCAACCTTCAGCCTTGTGTGAATCGGACTGCCGAACTGCTGGCAATTGGCAGTCAGCGGAAATAGCCTGCAGTACTGCACTCTAACCACTGCACATCATGGAAGGAAGGAAGGAAGGAAGGAAGGAAGGAAGGAAGGAAGGAAGGAAGGAAGGAAGATAGTAATAACATTTAGATTTATATCCCATTTCACAATGCTTTCCAGCCCTCTCTAAGCAGTTTACAGAGTCAGCCTCTTGCCCCCAATAATCTGGGTCCTCATTTTACCCACCTTGGAAGGATGGAAGATTGAGTTAATCTTGAAAATACTTTCCATGTTCTTTTAAAGAAGAGCAGCTTGATGGCATTCTCAGGAGTGGATTCTGATTGTTCTGGCCCAGAATTATGAGATGGATGCATCTTAGTTTTCATATTCTATTTCCCCCACAGTGCTCTGTGCCTCCGTGACTGCTCATCCCTCTGTGGATTCCAGAAGAAGATTTCAGGAAGGCTCTCCTTGTCTGGAAGACTTTTCAAGTAGGAATGTTCTGTATTAAGGCAACGTTTTGCCCTTGAGAAATGGCTGGAGAATGGTTTAATTTCTTTCCTTAACAGGAGTGGAAAAGCCAGGCAGCTTCAAAGCTATTTCCAAGTTTGTTGTCAATACCTCAAAACCAGCCAGACCAATGAAGCAAAAATGCCATGGATTTTTGATAAGCATCTTTGAAGCTAAAGCTTTGGAGACTGTAAAAGGAAATTTCCCGGCCTCCTTTATAGTGAATTAATTAAGGCAGAGTTTTCTTTGAAACCTCTTTCCCCAGATGTCTTCCCACCTGGCCTGAATTGCTGTTTTATGACTCACCCCTTGCCTCCCTGTTTCCCCACAGTCTCACTCTGAAAGGCCAATACAAAAGGCTTTCCAAGGCTGATGGCCATATAGGTGTGCTTGGTATTCCTAGCATCCTCAGACTGGTTGAGGATGACCCCTTTCTCCTTCGGTTCCAGATGACCATCATGTCAGCGTTCCAAAGAAACTCCCCTTTTCCATTCAGCACTCAGAGACAAAGTCCATCCAAGTAAGAATTTATTAAAGAAGTCATGTAGGCACAACTGGGAAAACCCAAACCTGAAGCTTCCAGGTTTTCCCTTCTCCTAGGGAAAATCAAAACTCCATCCCTTACACCCACCAGTCCATCACGTGGCCCAATCAAACGTCATTCTATTTGAAGCCATTCCTTCACACGCTCCCATCCCAGGTGCAGACTGACATGTCCTTGACTTTGCATAAGAATGTTGTTGTCTAATCTACCACTCACTAAGAATTCCCCCCTCCCAAATTTCTTCCCCATTTTGGTTTCTTCCCCAAACCCCAAAAACTTTAACCTTAGACTGTCTACTATTGACCTCACCCACTTCCTAAGAGGCCTGTAGGGGGCGTGCATAAGCGCACCAACGTGTCTACCATCCCTGTCCTATTGTTTCTTTTTATTTTTCTTATAAGTGTCTATCTCATGTATTCAAAACTATATTTATTCTTATACCTGTATCTTGTAAGCGATTGACAAATCAAATAAATACTAAAATACTAAAAATACTAAATTCCCAGGCACTAACTGTCACAACCTCAAAGGGCATGGCTAAGTTGGTGGGCGTGGCTTGGTGGTCATGTTTTTGGCTGGGCGTGGCCAATTCAATATCACTCACATCGAGGCATGCATCTCCTCGCTTGGCCTCTGTGGGGATGCTGCAGCAGTCATAAGTGTGAAAAATGGTCATAAGTCACTTTTTTCAGTGCCATTGTAACTTTGAATGGTCACTCCACACAAGCAAAGTATCAACAAAGGAGGGGAAAAAAACTCCAGAGAAGTTCCTGAGACAGGAAGTCCATTCCTGCCAAGAATGTAATAAGGGTTAACGGAGAGGCAGTTTCTGTAAGCAACACCAGAATGTTTCCTTCCTGCCTTCCTTACAGGATTAGGCCAGTAATTTCTTCTAACAACCAGTTCTCCGAACTGCTTAGAATGTTAACAACCGGTTCTAGCGAATAGGTGCGAACCTGTAGAATCCCACTCCTGCCAGTAGCTGCTCTTTAATATGCCGGTCAAAAAATAGCTTCTCTTGAATCAAAGAAGTGTCTATGGACTGATGGCAATAGATCTTAGAATCTCAAACACACAAACTCCAAGTCCTGGCAAAAAAAGCCCATGAATCTGGTAGTGTCCTTTTCAAATAACAAATTTTATGATTAGGCATAAACTTCACGAGATGTCTATAAAGTGGACTTTTCCCCTCTTCTGTTCAATCGTGTCTGATTCTCAAAAACAAAATAACAGAAGAGAATAATAGAGTTGGAAGAGACCTTGGAGTTCTTCTAATCCAACTCCCAACTCAAAGTAGGAAGCCCTATGCCATTTCAGACAAATGACTGTCCAATCTCTTCTTAAAAATCTCCAATAATGGATCACCCACAACTTTGGGAGGCAAGCTGTTCCACTGGTTAATTGTTCTGTTAGGAAATTTCTCTTCAGTTCTAGGTTGTTTCTTTCCTTGATTAGTTTCCATCCATTGCTTCTTGTCCACTCTTCTGGTGCTTTGGAGAGCAGGTTGGCTCTCCTCTTCCTTGTGTCAGCCCCTCAAATTTTGGAACACTGCTATAATGTCACCCCTAATAATCCTTCTTTTCACCAGGTAAAACATACCCATCACCTGGACAAGTCCCTGTGTCAACTCGTAAAGCATTCCTATTTTTGAGTTGCCATAAACAAGGGAGTAGGGGAATCTGAAGGAGCAGTAGGGCAGTTTAAAACCAGAAGTACATTCCACACTTATCTTACAAAGATTGTAGCTAGACTACCGGATCTTTTGCCTGTGAAAATCCTTCATTGGAGAAAGTGATTGATGACACCCAGCCTGTGAACATGCTTTATTGGAGAATGTAATTTATGACACACCCAGGGGGAAAACAGGGTCACAGGTGAGTGTAAATTACATGTACCAGAGTTGGCTTCATTTAGGTTAATGCCGACATTTTGCTCCTGATAAATCTTTTGAATTCTTTTGAAGCTTGGCCCGAGGCTCATAATTTAATTAGGGCAATCGCTGGAACCCTGACATCCTGCAGTTTTCTTGGCAAGATATTTCAGAAGTGGTTTGCCATTGGCTCCTTCCTAGGGTTGAGAAAGAGTGACTGGCCCAAGATCACCCAGCTGGCTTCATGCCCCTAGAACTCGTAGAACTATGATAGGCATGATTAGAAACTAAGTCTCCCACTTTCTAGACTGATGCCTTATCCACTACACCGGTCTGGCTCTCTGTAGAATAGACTGACTTAAATCCGAAGAGATGCTACTAAATTCCTGATTTATTTTTTTTGCCACCACAGCCTAACAATTTCTAGTTCCTGCTTTCAATGCTCCTTTGAACTGGAAATGCCATGGATCAAAGCAGACTCTTGCTGCATGTATCTTAAGTGTCTGGGTGAACTGTGAATTTTCCCCTGTACAAGAGAATCAACAACCTACTCTTTGGCTGACATTTAGCCCAGGACTAGGCTAAGTGGAAACAACATTTCTTCTGAGCTTTATACCTGGATTATCCATGACCCATCAGAGGACATGCCGAGGGGGAAATCTTAGAGGTGAATCCAGGCTTACTGATTTCTGTGCAGCTCCTTCCGCAGAGTGCCAGACACTTTCTCAGACTTAAACTAAGTTTGTGTATTTGGATAATAGCAGACTGAGAATTGGAACTCTGCTTGTCACCGATGGGAAGAACAATGTTCCTGTAGATTTAAGAGCTCCCTGGAGAACTGCAGCAAATCTAGGTGTGCTGCACTGGGGTTTTATAAAGCAAAACAGAATCTAATCATAACGGGACTTTCCTTCTGACTTGTTCAGAAATTGCTTTTCCCAACCTTTCTTCTTCCTCCCTTCAATCTGTTATTCTGCCAGCCAAGAAAAGTTCTGCGGGGTTTTTTTTTTTTTTACTTATTCAGTTCATCAATTTCATCAAAGAGAATTTGCTTTCGACATTTACTTTGAAGGAAAAGAGAAATTCGTCCAAGAGGGTGACTAGATTTTCAGAGCACACCTGTTTTTTTTCTGCCAGGTCCCCTGACCTTCTGTAGGTCCCCAGTGAAAGATCTCAGAGCGTCTTCTTCAAAGAGTGGGGATGTAGCAGGATCCCAATCTGGGTTGCTCATTGGGACCAGCAGTTTCGTCTCTGCATAAAGAAATTCCCTGAGGATGGGCTCCAGCACGAGTCCGAAAGACAAAACCTCTGTCCCAGGGACCAACCTGGGATTGGATCCTGCAACGTTATCCTGGGACACATATTGTCAGCCTTGGAAGCCATATTTTACTGGAAGCCACTCTCATGCCCTTGTTGGAGGGGGAGATTGAGCAGCTGACAGAGAGTGGGAGTTTGAATCCGGTGGCTGTGGAAGAAACGGGGGAAGAGCACAGTCCGGCTGAGCATGCAGAGAAAGACCCAGGGCCACTCCCTCTTCATCCTAGGGCACACAGGGAGGAACTGAGAAGGGAGCAACATGTCTTATGAGAGAGGAAAAGGCCCTGATCCCTTTCATTAGTTGCAGCTGGGAGAACAGGATATAAGTGGGGCATTTTAAATAGCTCTTTGCTGGAAGCAAAGCATGTTTTATCTTGGTCGAGGCTTATCTGGGTTTCGGCATCTTCCCAACTGTGGTTGCTGCATTATCTTGTGGAAGTTTGCAATTTATCATCCTGGCCTGCCATGTTAATGACTCCAGTGTGGTTTATGTTGGGTTTTTAAAATTTCTAATTATTTTAACTTTTGGTTCGGACTGCATTTACTCTCTTCGTAGACTGATTTTTGGAAGAATTTGATATTAAGTTGAGAATAATTGGACATTGAAGCCCACGTTAAAGGCATTAAAGGGAATTTATTCAACTTTTATGACTGTGTTATTTTTGTGTCATGCCCTGAGTCATCACAGCCACATTCAGTACCTGGGAATTTGGGAGGGGGGATTTCATGAGAGATGGAAGATTAGTCATAACAACATTCTTCTCATAAAGTCAAGGACAAGTTACCCTGTACCTGGCAAAGGAGTGTCTGGAGGAATGTCTCCAGTTGGGATGAAGATTTGATTGGACCATTTAATGAACTGGTGGATGCAGGGGGAATGGATCTTTGATTTCTCTTTTGGGAAGGGGAAACCTGGAACTCTCCAATTCAGGTTTTCCCAGATGTGCCAATATAACAACTCTAATAAAACGGAACTTTGAGGAATTGTTTGTCTCGGAGTTTATTGGGTTGGAGTTGGTTAGTTGGATTGCTGACACGTATATTCACCTTCATTTGTGGGAATATTGTCCTTCTAATTCAACCTTAAAAATCAATGAAGCATTTTTCCCTTTGTCTGGCAACTTTTGGAGGAATCATCTACCTAACTTAAAGGCAAAGTTCTCCTTTGCCCAGTCATGTCTGATACTAGGGGATGGTGCTCATCTCCATTTCCTAGCCAAGGATGCCAGAGTTATATGAAGATCTTTCCGTGGCCATGTGGCCGGCATGAAGGTACATCAGGGTGCACAGAACCCTGTTAACTATCCAGTCTTTCAATCCACAAATGCTGTGGTCAATTGGGAAAGTTTGTTTGTTTAAGTAGATTCTGAGCAGCCTACAGTGCAATAAAATAATCAAAAACATTAAAATTAACAAGAATCAGACAGAAACTACAAACCAAAAGTGCAGATACAGATTAACAGAATTGGAAGGGATCTTGTAGGTCATCTAGTCCAACCCCTCACCCAAGCAGTAAACCCTACACCATTCTGACAAATGGCAGTCCAGTCTCTTCTGGAAAACTTCCAGTGATGAAGCTCCCACAGCTTCCGAAGGCAACTTCTGTTCCACTGTTCTCACTATCAAAAAAAATCTTCTTATTTCCAAGTTGAAACTCCTTGATCAGTTTCCATTCATTGCTCCTTATCTGGCCTTCGGGTGCCTTGGAAAATAGCTTGGCCCCTTCTTCTCTGTAGCAGCCCCTCAAATAGTGGAAGACTCATGTCTCCCCTGGTCCTTCTCTTCACTAGACTAGCCAGGCCCAGTTCCTGAAAATAGTCTGGAGTGGGAATCTTCTCCATTTCTCCACCAGCATGGAGTTGCCACATCAGGGCTCCAAGCCAAACAGTAGAGCCAAGTTTTAAAGACTTTCCTAAAGGCCAAAAGGGTGGAGCCAGACCTCTTTCTGGCCACAAGAGGTTCCATCAGTCAAATTCTTTGACCGCAGCATGCCTCTTTTGCTAGAGCAGTGGTAGCCAACCAGTGGGCCGTGGCCCACTGGTGGGCCATGATAAAATTTTGGTGGGCCGCAGAGAAATCTCACCCCCAGAGCACCCCCCCCAAAGCAATTAATCCAGGCTGTGAAGAAACACAAGGCTGCGCCTCCCACATGGCCCGCAGGAACCCTCCCTGCCCACTCACTCCTTACCCGGCAAACTTGCCTGCTAAGTTGCTATTTTTCTTTTTTCTGACCATCATCTGTTCTGCTGTGCCGGGAGATTTAAATTAGCTAGGAAGCAGGAAATGGTTGGATTTCTTGCTTTCTAGCTAGTCTTTAGATCTTCGGCTCAGCACAGCCGAACCTCCCTTAGGACTGAAGGTTTGCTTGCAAGCAAATTCAGTGCAGACTCACGGCAAGCAAATTTGAGAGACTGAGCTAGCTGATGGCAGATAGATAGATCACTGAATGATTCTGTGAGCAACTCAATCTGCCTGCTTTGCCTGATTTTGGGTAAAAGTTGCTCTTTTTTTATAAAATAAATCAATATTTACATGCATGGTGTGTTGTGAGTTAATTTTGTGAGTTTGCTTACTAGCAAATTTTATGAGTTTGCTTGCAAGCAAATTTTATGTGACAGATTGAGCTAGCCAATGGCAGATAGATAGATAGATCTCTGAATGAATCTGTGATTCTGTGAGCAACTCAGTCTGCCTGCTTTTCCGGATTTTGGGTAAAAGTTGCTCTTTTTTAAAATACAAAAATCAATTTTTATATAAATATTTATAATATTTACATACAAGCCATGCCCAACCAGTCACATGACCACCAAACCACATCCACAAATTAGGCCATGCCCACAGAACCAAGTTAGTGGTCCCTGGGATCTAAAATTATGAGTTTGGTGGTCCCTGAAGTCCAAAAGGTTGGCAACCCCTGTGCTAGAGCACACGGTGTGGATTAAGTCAGATCATGTGATAAGCTAGGCCCATTCTTTGAAAGGTTTTAAAGATGATAATCACCACCCTGAATTAGACTGGAAGCAACCAGTGATTAGTTACTATGAAATGAACCTAGGAGGATAAAGCTTGCCTGCTGTGTGAAGTTATTATTCTTTGCAGGTCCCTCCTTCCTCCTCAAGGCCTCCCAGAGGTGATCCTGAGCTCCTCTTGGCTCATTCCCTCCTTTCTCTTCCTCAAATTGGGGTTACCTTCAAAGTGACCTTCTTTCGCTCTTTGTTTTGATTTATGGAAGCATGTCATGACTTTGGTTACAAAATGATGAGACTGCAGACAATTCTTCGTATATGACCCTTTCTAACAAGAATTGTGCTATAATTGTATTTAGGAGCAGAATACTTACTTGGGCCTTTGGGGACTCTGAAAATAAAAGCATTTCTATAAAAATATATCGGCAGTCAAGAAGCAAGCAATTAATTTCCTTCTGTAGGGTTGAGGGCTTTTTGAGTGGGATACTGCACAACCATTAAAAAGAGAGAGTGGTGCTGAAAGGAACAGCTCCTGTGGGGGCCAGGAAGTGAATTGGGGGGAGGAGGAGATGCAACTGAAGGCTCTGTTTAAATAAATACGAATCAGGTTTGTTACTTTAGGGGCTGTGGTAAGTTTATAATAATTCTGCAGGCCAACTTAGACGACTTCAAACTACAGTGGGGACATCCTTATGGATGCTACCGTACTTTCTTTGTTAGCAGTGACAGGCAGGAAGAGTAACTGCTACAAGCTCAGTTGGGCGAGTGAATAACTTTACATATTTTTTATTTGCTGTGGTGCTTGGGTTGGAGGGGTGTGAAATCTTAAAAAACTGCACCTGTGATGACCTGTGGCATGGCACAAAAGCAACACAGTCAGATGATCAATAAGAGTCCCTTTATTAGCTCCAACCTTGCCCCCAATGTCCAGGTTACCTTCTGGCTGGAGAGAAACTCTCCCAGGAACAGCCTTTGTCTGCAGAGAATTAAGTCCAAAACACGGTCAACACAAACTGTAACTTTAAGTCCAAACAAACCAAACTGAAGTAATTCGTTTGGCAGGGCAGGAGCAAGAATTCCAGACGTGAAGGCATGGCAAAACTCACACGGTTGGGAAGACGCCAGGAACACAGATAAGCAACACAGGATAAAATCACATTTGCTCGCAGCAGCTGCCACAGTCAGCATTCAGTTCTTATAAACTTTCATTCCCAGGTGTGGCTAATGAATGGAATCAGGGCCCTTTCCTCCCATGTAAGCCATGCAACCCACATTGCTCCCTTCTCCATTCCTCCCTGCATGCCCTAGGATAAAGAGGGGGTGGGTGTGGGTCTTCTTCTGAACTCTCTCTCCCTTGCTCTACCTCTTCCCTGCTCTGCCCAGCCAGACTTTGCCCTTCCCCGGTTTCCTCCAAAGCCAATGGAGCCACACTCCCGCTCCCTGTCAGCTTTCGGCTTCCTCCTCGGATTCAGACTCTGACAGGGGCATGACAGTGCCTTGCTTTTGCATAGACATGTGATGGTCAATGTAAGGATATAGGAAGCTGGATATGCAGAGATTTCTCTGACCAGAACACCAAGGATGTTACCTCAACAAGGAATTAAACACATGCAATTGAAAAAACAAACTCTGAATTCCTGCAACCCAATGAAACAGATGTGTCGGCTTTCCAGAATTTCTAGGCTGTGGTCCACTGAGGTATACATATCTGGAGGGCATCAGGTTGGGGAAAGCTGTCAGAGACAGGAGCATCTAAAGGAACTTCTTTACATTCTTCACTTGACTGCAAAGGCTTTGCTCCTGCAGATCGGTTTCTGGAAACTGGATGTGCTGCTGCTCTAATGAAGGTGGATTGCTCATCTTCTGAAAAATGGTACATGTACTTTCTTCACCTGTCATTACACATTGCACAGGACAAACTATTTATAAAAAAAGGATACTTGGTTTGATAGCTGTTGAGATTGTTTGTGATGGCTCTGCATCCCTTGGTAACTTTCTGTATCCAACAGGGCAGGAAATGTGCATTAGGACTTCAATGCACTGGAAGGGCCTGTCTTGAAGTCACTCAGTAGTCAAGCAAGCCAAGGTCATCCAAAGAGACCTTGCAAGGGTGTCTGAAGAGAGGAGGGCGAGCTCAAAATAATCAAGAGGCAGCCCCAACCATGCCATTAAAGCCACACCCTTTTTACATGTATTGCATGTAACCAAGGTGGGGCTTCAGTCCAATGGGAGTGGCCACCATTTTGAATTTTTGAATCCCTCTGGTTAATGGCAAAATGAGCAGCATTCCAAGCCTATTATTCCATGTCTATGGAGATCCTCAGCCGTCCAGATTGTCCTAAGATGTTTTTTTCTTTTTTAAAAATATTTTTATTAAACATTTTTTATCATTTTATATCACTTTTACAGTCTTTACAGTGCTCCAGCATCAATAGTACTCATATGTACATATCAATTACATTCCTTTTTCTTCCTTTAACTATATGCATTGCCATTAAGTTTGATATACCTCTCAAATTACCTTTATATTTAATCTTTACTTCTATTTTCTAACCATTTATGCCATGTGTCCCAGACCAAACAATACTCCGTTTCCCCTCTTTCTTTTAATTCTAATGTTAGCCTGTCCATCTCCGCCCAATCTAACACCCTTTTTTTAATCACCATCCCCTCAGAGAGCGTGCTGCCCAGTTCCAGTTTTGCGCATATGCAATTCTGGCTGCGGTCATTATGTGCACTATAATATATTGAATTTTTTTACTGTAGTTTCCTCTTATTATCCCTAGTAGAAATAGTTCAGGTTTTAACTCAGTTCATTGACTCATGATTTCCTCTAGCTAATTTCTTGTTTTGGTCCAAGATGTCCTAGCTTCTGTACAAGACCAGCACATGTGAAAAAAGTATACCTTGGTTGTGTTTGCATTTCCAATATTTTTATTTTTTATTTTTATTTATTTATTTATTTATTTATTTATTTATTTATTTATTTATTTATTTATTTATTTATTTATTTATTTATTGTCAATTGCTCACAAGATAATAGGTATAAATAAAAACATAGTTATGGATACCTGGATACATATAAGAAAAATAAAAAATATAAAAGAAACAATAGGACAGGGATGGTAGGCAGGTTTGTGCGCTTATGCACGCCCCCTACAGACCTCTTAGGAAAGGGGTGAGGTCAATAGTAGATAGTCTAAGGTTAAAGTTTTTGGGGTTTGGGGAAGAAACCACAGAGACAGGTAAAGTATTCCAGACACTCTGTTGCTGATGTCATATTTCCTGCAATCAAGTTTGGTGCGGTTAATCTTGAGTTTGCATCTATTGTGTGCTCTTGTGATGTTATGGTTGAAGCTGAAGTATTCATTGATAGGTAGGACATTGCAGCGTATGATTTTATATACATTCCGCAGGTCTATTTGGAAACATTTTTGCCAATCTAGCTGGAGGTAAATGCCAACGATAAAATATTTTGTACAAATTTTCTTTATAAGCTGCCAACATTGTTAATTTATAATTTTCCCCCCATAGTTTTTCCCAATGGTCTAATTCTATATTATATAGTCAAAATTCTTTGCCCAGGCTATCATGGTTTCCTTGACCATTTATTCTTCCATTTTAAATCTCAGGAAATAATTTTATGCTTTTGTTATCATCCTACGGTGCTTTTTCAACAGGCAACTGGCCTCAGAGCTGCAGAAACATCTTGGATGAGAAGTGAAACATCTTTAAAAACACCCCAGAAAATCCTGTTGTCTCTTGATAAAGCACCTAGGGACCTGTTATTGCCATGTTCATTCTCACTTCTTTCTTTTATTCTATGTTGATTCTTGGTTCATTCTAATCAAGGAGAGAAATAAAGGAAAGAAGCAACCTAGAATTAAAGAGACACTTCCTAATGGTGAGAACAATTAACAAGTGTAACAGCCTGCCTTCAGACATGGTGGGTGCTTCATCATTGGAGGCTTTTAAGAAGAGACTGGACTTGTCTGAAATGGTATAGAATCTATTTTTTGAGCAGGGGGTTGGACTAGAAGACCTCCAAGGTCCCTTCCAGCTCTATTCTGATCCCAGATGTTTCCCTTGCCAAGATGATGGAGACAGTTGTTCCATGGAGCTCCTTCTTAGAACTGTCCAAGGTGCTGCCTTAACCTTCCTGCTTTCTCCTGAGCCCCCATATGGTTTGTATTAGATAAGATTAGATTAGATTAACAGAGTTGGAAGGGACTTTGTAGGTCATCTAGTCCAACCCCCCACCCAAGCAGGACACCCTGTGCCATTTCTGACAAATGGCAGTCCAGTCTCCAAGGCAACTTCTGTTCCATGGGTTGATTGTTCTCCCTGTCAGAAAATTTCTCCTTATTTCCAAGTTGAATCTCTCCTGGATCAGTTTCCATCCATTGTTCCTTGTCTGGCCTTTGGGTCCCTTGGAGAATAGCTTGACCTCCTCCTCTCTGTGGCAGCCCCTCAAATATTGGAAGACTGCTGTCCTGTCTCCCCAGGTCCTTCTCTTCACTAGACTAGCCAGGCCCAGTTCCTGCAACCGTTCATTGTATGTTTTAGCCTTCAGTCCCTTAATCATCTTGGTTGCTCTTCTCTGCACTTTTCTACAGTCTCAACATTTTTTTTATAGTGTGGTCACAAACACTGGATGCAATATTCTAGGTGTGGTCTTATAGAGTGCATTAGTACCTTTATCGGCTTTATAGAGTGTATTAATGCCTCATTTGATCTTGATTGTATCCCTCTGTTATTCTGCATTTATTTGGTTATTCCATTCCTTCTTGGTTCCTTCTTCATTCTGTGTTCATTCCAACCCTGCTATTTTATGTTCTAAATTCTAGTTTACAGTTTAGAGTGCGATGCTATCAGTCTAAAGGTCAGTCAAGTAACGCAGTAAAGTCAAAATGAAGGCATCATATCTGGATAGACAAATCTTGTTCAGCCCTGAAGCAGCTGCGGAGATGATCGTAGATATTTCTTCCAGCCAACTGACTGTTTTGTAGCCTGGGAGAAATGGAACCGATCAAGGGGCCCATCTGATTGCATTGTTGCTGCCTTGAAGGGTAGACTAGGGTTTTTGTTTTTACATTTTTATGATATGACAAATTTTTAATTTTTAAAAAAAATCTTGTAAGCCGCCCAGAGTTACCTCTGTGTGAGTTGGTGGGCTTATAAATCTGTTTAATAAAAATAAATTTCTATATATATAAAAGCAAAATACCACTCATGTCATCACAAAATCTTCAGAACCATAAAGCCTACAAACTTGAAATTTGGCGTGTATGTTCCTTTTTGCTTCTAGGTGCTCATTAAGAAAGGATTTTTCAAAACGACCACCAGAGCATTAGTATTTTCTATATTATTATTATTAACACACTCCGATGCTAAGTGGTTCTACTCCCCCTCTCTCCCTGAAAAGAAATCTGTTCCAAATGCAAAACACAAGCAGAGGAGAGAAGTTTCAGCTTCAGTTTTAGTTTCACAGCACCAAGCAGCCTTAGTACAAAACAGTTGAGCTAAGCCACGCCCAGGCTCCTTGTTGTCTCTTTCTTGCTCACACAGCAAATACTGTTTCAATTTCCAAACAGCTCTCAACTCTCTCACACACTGACAGGACGCTAGCCAGATGAATGCCGATGGATGCTGGTAGGCAGTGGCAGAATTCCCACCCGCCCTTATTTTTCTCCCCAAAAACTAAGCCCAATCATATAGTTTTGTAGCGAAGCACGGGTATTGAGCTAGTGACTCCATAAAGAAACAAATAAGTATAGACTGCTGAGGGGGATGAGGGGAGGGAGGGGACTGGCTGTTGATGCATTTGAAGAGGCTTTCTTAGAAACAGCAGGACAATTCCCACCTTGAGGAAACAGTATACAAACAGGAGCAATTTTTTTGTTTGCAGGTGAGGAAAACATCTGAAAAATTACAAAGCAGACTTCAGCACATCATTAAACACACAGCTATTTTGGAAATGCAACCGATACCCTCAGAACTGCACCTCTCCCCACTTCCATTACAGAGACAATCACGCCAATAGCAAATAAGGCATCCTTGAGAGGCCTGTCATTCTTTCAACCATCCCTGGATTTTTCAGAAACCGAGATGTGGAGTGTTTACAATTTGTTTACAGTGTGTTGGCAATGTTTACAGAGCAGATCGAGCTCCTTCTATAAAATAAACTCTTGGCCCTTTTTTGTAGTTGCTTTCTGGCAAACACTTCAAGAAACAGCATTATAAGAAAAGCGTCTCAGCCAAGTATCTGGGAGGGAAAAAAAATCAGCGTGTGCCATTCAAACTTCCATTATCAAGGTTATTTACAGAAATAATGATAATAGTGGCTCCTCAAGGTGATTTCCTAGGAGACATGCACATCTTTTTATTATAGATAACCCAGACACACACACACACATACACACACACACCTCTCTTCTAAGCTTATGGATTTAAATGCTGCATTTGAGACTCAAATGTGAACAGGGGAGTCGGAAGAGGAGATAAAGAGCCAAGGAGGAGAAGAGAAAGCTGATTGATTATTGCTCTCAGCCCACTGTGTATGAGGGCAGTTTTACTTGCCTGTGGCCTCAGCTTCAGGAGACATACAAGGAAGGCTGGTTCCTTAGACAGACAACTCTTAGAGTGAATGACCAGGGTAGGTGAACAAGACTTTGGTGGGGAGTGTGATGATCTGGGACAAGGAACGAAGGTCACACAGGCAGCTGAGAGTTCAAACTCCCTTTTAATGCTCCAAATTTCCCCCCCAAAATTCCCACCTTCTTGGCAAGTTCCAGAGCAAAGTGCACGTGCACACACACATACACACAGACACAGACACACACACAGACACACACAGAGAGACACAGAGACACAGACACACCCACACACACACATGGCAGGCTCTGACTGCGCCCAGTCCAGGAAAGCAAGGGAAATGAGTCCATGAACCAAGGAACAAACAGTGAGTTGATGAACCAAGAAATAAACAATGAGTCCACAAGATAAGGGACAAGGCACTGAGTCCACATCATGACTTCAAGGCTCTCCAGGACATATCTCAATAACGGATCCTGGGATCCTGAGAGATGGTGTGGCCGGAGGAAGCGCGGGAAGCCCGGGGTTTTTAATTTTTTAGTGGGTTTTTTGAAGGGACTGGGGAAATCCGAACCGGGTTTGGGGGACAACCCGCGAGGATCTGGGGGCAGCCAAGCCAGCACGCACGTCTGGGGGGGTTCGGGGGGATGTGTGTTGGGGGGGCGGACGGAGGGTGGGATGCCGAGGGCCAATTTTATCGGCACGGTTAGTGGGAGGGGCAGATATGGCGGGGGTAGAGGGCCATATCAGGTTAGGGGATCGCGCTGTCGATATCTTCAAGCGGTAACGCGCTCCGACCCTCTTTACCCATCCTGCAGACCTGGTTGTCCAGAGCCTCGGGCCCTGAGTACCCGGCTGATGTTATGCAATGCCAGGTCCGTTGTCAACAAAGCCCCCCTGATCTGTGATCTGGTTCAGGAGGAGGGCGCGGACCTGGTAGGTGTTACCGAAACCTGGTTGGGCCCAGAGGGTGGTGTCCCTCTGAGAGAGATGTGCCCACCAGGTTTCTTAGCATTCCATCAGCCTAGGTCTCAGGGAAGGGGTGGAGGGGTGGCAGTGCTTATTAAAGAGGTCCTTCATCCTAGGGAGGCCACTGTCCCTCAGACGGCTGGTTGTGAGTCTCTCTTTGTGAAGTGGGGACAAGGGGTTCAGATGGGCCTTTTGATGGCGTACCTGGCTCCCTGCCACGTGTCATTGGCCCTGCCCGGACTCCTCGAGGTGATAGCCGGGCTGGCGGTTGAGACCCCTAGGCTTTTAGTCATGGGGGATTTCAACCTGCCGTTGCTCGGTGAAACCTCTGGGGTAGCCCGGGAGTTCATGGCTTCCATGACGGCCATGGACCTGACCCAATTAATTTCTGCCCCTACTCATATAGGAGGACACATGCTGGACCTTATTTTTGTCTCCGGTCAGTGGTTGAATGACTGTAATTTTGGGGATTTAGTCATCAAACCCTTGTCATGGACAGATCATTCTCTTCTTAGACTAGACTTCTGTACCGTCACCCCCCAACGCAGGGAGGCGGAGCCATGTAGATGGTTCCCCCCCAGGCACCTGATGGACCCTGAGCGGTTCCAGAAGGAGCTTGGGCCATTTCCCGAGACTCTGGCTCACAACTCGCCTGGAGACCTGGTAGCCACCTGGGATAGGTTGGCTGCCGGGGCTCTGGACCGAGTTGCGCCTCTGCGACCTCTGACTCGGCACAGATCCCACTTGGCTCCGTGGTTTACGGAGGAGCTACGGGAGATGAAGTGCCGGAAAAGATGTCTAGAGAGTGTTTGGAGGGCTAGCCACACTGAGTCCGACCGAACACAGGTGAGATCTTATATTAAGATCTACCTTGTGGCGATAGAGGTGGCAAAACGTTCGCATTTCTCCGCCCTTATTGCATCGGCAGAAAATCGGCCTGCCGCCCTGTTTAGAGTGACCCGCTCCCTGCTTGAGC
Organism: Bungarus multicinctus; assembly: GCA_023653725.1. Classification (NCBI taxonomy): domain Eukaryota; kingdom Metazoa; phylum Chordata; class Lepidosauria; order Squamata; family Elapidae; genus Bungarus; species Bungarus multicinctus. Next base: position 173,120,033 of record CM042836.1, read on the forward strand.
CAAGAGCGCGGGATGACCTCTTGCAGGGTAGGGCGGAAGAGTTTTCCCGATTTCTGCACGACAAAATCGCTCAGATTTGGGACGGGCTGGACTCCAATTGGGTGGTCCTGGGGGAGGTGTCCGGGGCAGGTCTTGAGAATATTATCTGGGAAGAGTTTGACCCTGTGACCACCGAGGGTGTGGACAGGTTGCTGGGGGGGCTGAATGCCACCACATGTTTGTTGGACCCGTGTCCCTCCTGGTTGGTTTCGACCGCCAGGGAGGTGACACGAGGCTGGCTCCAGGGGATTATCAACGCTTCGTTGAGAGAGGGGTCGCTCCCTACTGCCCTGAAAATGGCGGTGGTGCGGCCCCTCCTCAAGAAGCCTACCCTGGACCCGGCTGTTTTAAATAATTATCGTCCAGTCTCCAACCTTCCTTTCCTAGTGAAGGTTGTAGAGAGCGTGGTGGCACGTCAGCTCCCTCAGTACCTGGAGGAAGTGACTTACCTCGATCCATTTCAATTGGGCTTCAGGCCCGGGCATAGTACCGAAACAGCATTGGTCGCGTTGGTTGATGATCTCTGGAGGGCCCGTGACAGGGGGTTTTCCTCTGTCCTGGTCCTGTTAGACCTCTCAGCGGCTTTTGATACTATCAACCATAGTATCTTATTGTGGCGGTTGGAGGGGTTGGGGATTGGGGGAACTGTCTTGCGATGGTTCTCCTCCTTCCTCTCCAACTGCTCGCAATTTGTGTTAGCGGTGGGGGAGAGATCCACCTCTAGGCCCCTTATTTGTGGGGTGCCTCAGGGGTCGGTCCTCTCCCCTCTCTTGTTCAACATTTATGTGAAGCCGCTGGGCGAGATCATCCGTGGTCTTGGGGTGCGGTGCCATCTGTATGCAGATGACACCCAGCTTTACATCTCCACCCCGGACCACCCCAACGATGCTGTGGAGGCTATGTCCCGGTGCCTGGAGGCCGTGCGGAATTGGATGGGCGGGAACAGGCTCCGATTCAACCCATCCAAGATTGAGTGGCTGTGGTTTCCGGCGGCCTGATATAGCCAGTTGACGCCTTCGCTGGCTATTGGGGGAGAGATTCTACCCCCTACAGGGAGGGCTCGCAATTTGGGTGTCCTCCTGGATGCACGGCTGTCTCTAGAAGACCATATTGCGACTGTCTCCAGGGGGGCTTTTTATCAGGTTCGCCTGATCTACCAGTTGCGGCCCTTCCTAGATCGGGACGCCTTACGCACGGTCACTCATGCCCTTGTCACCTCTCGCCTGGATTACTGTAATGCTCTCTATATGGGGCTCCCTGCGGGGAGCACCCAGAGACTCCAACTGGTGCAAAATGCGGCCGCGCGGGTGATTATGGGGGCGTCGCGAAGCTCCCATGTGATGCCTCTCCTGCGCGAGCTGCATTGGTTGCCGGTGGCTTTCTGGGTTCGCTTTAAGGTTCTAGTTTTGACCTTTAAAGCGATCCATGGCATTGGGCCAAGCTACCTGCAGGACCGCGTTCTGCCGGTGATCTCCAGCAGACCTGTGCATTCCCACAGGGAGGGCCTTCTCCGGGTGCCGTCGGCTTCTATGTGTCGTCTGGCGGCCCCCAGGAATAGGGCCTTCTCTGTGGGGGCCCCTGCCCTCTGGAATAGTCTGCCCCCAGAGATACGCACCAGCACGGACCTGAGAGCCTTCAGACGTGTGTTAAAAACCTGGCTCTTCGAGCAGGCTGGCCTGGGCTGATACAAGATTTTAACTGTCTCCCGTTTTAAATTGGGTTTTAAATATTTGGGGTTTTTAATTAGTTATGGGGGAGGGTAAACTTTTAATTATACAGCCCAAATTATTTAATTAATTTTAATTTTTGTATTGTGTATTGGGGTAGGATCGGCTGTGCACCACCCTGAGTCCTTCGGGAGAAGGGCGGTATATAAGTGTTTGAATAAATAAATAAATAAATAAATGAGGAAAAACCAAGCAGTCCTGCAAACTCCAAATGTCTGTACCGGCACACCAAACTCTACCAATTCAGTGTTTGTTCCCAACAAACACCCCTCTACACTGCGTCTCCTTAAATCGCAGTCCCCAGGTATGCCTTGTGAAGAGGGACGTGGCACTCTCTTCCCAAATAGTCAGGTCAGCCTGCGCTGTTCCCATCTTCTCTCTACTCTCCTTGCTCAGGGATCAGGAGGGGGCAGTCCTTGCTCATCGCCTGAGCTCTGTAGCTCCTCATGTTCACTGCTTGCCCTCTCTCAGTCATCTTGCCACTGTTCCTCCCTGCTGACAAGCTGTCCCATTCCTGAGGGGCCCTGGGCTGCCTCGGCCTGCTCCTCCCCACATTCCTCCGAAGCCAACGAAGCTGCCTCCTTAATCTCCAGTTGTCTCCAGCTCCAGGGGCATGAAGAGGGAGGACAGGGGTGAAGCATTTCTTGTTATTTGTTTTCATAGACAGAACAGCTCCTGTGAACTGTGCAGAGTGGACCATGTCCATTTGCCTCCCTGAAGGCAACAAATACTAGACATTCTCCAAATGCGGGTTGGTCACTCTCAAGGAGCAGAGAGAGAAAAAACCGGAACTGAACCTGTTGACCCCTCTGACTTTATAAAGAAAGTCAGGAAGTTCATAAACTGGACACGAGAAGGACTGAGAAGGAACAACAGCACTAAGGGGCTTCTCAGAAGATAAAAGAAAGCCAAGCGGAAGGTCAAACAGATGGAGCAATGGGGCAGAATGGCCAAGCCTATCTGTGATGACCTGGGCAACAGAGACAACACAGTCAGCTGACAGTTCAAACCACCCCCTTCTTGCTCCAAATGTTCCCCAAATGTTCCCACATTTCTGGCAAGTCCCAGTACAAAGTAACGATACCCACACCCAGACACCTCCAGCAGCCTCTGGCTGCAAGTAGTCCAGCACAAAGCTGTGAGCACAATGGCTTCAAAACAAGAAATCCAGCAGGTCAAGGGAATAAATCAATGAGTCCAGGAAGCAAAGGAACAAGGCAATTAATCCAGGAAGCAAGAAATAAAACAAGAAGTCCAGGAAACATCAAACTTCGGCGATGGCACACAAGCCTCCAGGGGTGGGATTCAATTTTTTTAACAACCGGTTCTGTGGGCGTGGCTTAGCTGGTGGGCATGCTTGATGGTCATGTGACTGGCTGGGCATGGCCAACTCAACATCATTCACATCGAGGCACGCATCTCCTTGCCTGGCCTCTCATGACTGTGGGGATGCTGCAACAGTCGTAAGTGTGAAAAACGGTCATAAGTCACTTTTTTCAGTGCCGTTGTAACTTTGAATGGTCCCTCCACACAAACAAAGTACCAGCAAAAGAGGGGAAAAAATCTCCAGAGACAGGAAATCTACTCCTGCCAAAAATGTAATAAGGGTTAACAGAGAGGCAGTTTCTGTAAGCAACACCAGAATGTTTCCTTCCTGCCTTCCTTACAGGATTAGGCCAGTAATTTCTTCCAACAACCGGTTCTCCAAACTGCTTAGAATGTTAACAACCGGTTCTAGCAAATAGGTGCAAACTGGTAGAATCCCACCCCTGCAAGCCTCCATGAATTCAGTGTTTGTTCCTGACAAATACTCCTCCCCACAGTGTCTCCTTAAGTCTCAGTCCCCAGCTGTGCCTTGTAGAGAGGGGCAGGGTGCTCTCCTCCAAAGTTGTGGTTCAGCCTGCGCTGTTCCCACCTTCTGTCCACTCTCTGTGCTCAAGGATCAGGAGGGGAATGGTCCTTGAGCTGATCGCTTGAACTCTGCCTCCCATGTTCACTGCTTAGCCTCTCTTGGTCATCCTGGCCCCATTCCTCCATGCCTATAAGCTGTTCCAATCTTGAAAGGCCCAGGCCTGATTTGACCTGTTCCTCCCCACTTTCCTCCGAAGCCAGCAAAGCTGCCCCCTCGATCTCCATTGGCTCCAGTTCTGGCTCATCTTCCTCTACAGATTCAGGCTCCGATGTGGGCATGATGTCAACTCATAAAATATTTCTCTGGTCTTTTTAGAGTTGTCAACAGAAAGGGAGGGGGGAACAGTGTGGCAGCTTGCAAACTGAAAGTGCATTTCATAAATGTTTTCATCGATAGTTTCTGGCGATTGAAGTTTCTGCCGTACAAAATTCTAATTGGAGAGCATGATTGATGAATCTGGGCTATGGATGTGTCCCATTGGAGAATATGAATTATGATACACCCAGGAGGTGGGGGAAGACCAGGGTTAAAGGTGACAATGAATGATGTGTCTCAGAGCGGCTGCACCCAGGCAGCACCCCTAATAAATCTTCTTTGAGATTTGAAAATTTGGCTAGAGACTCATGACTTAAATGGGGGTAACTGCTGGAGCCCTGACCCATGACACTATCAAGCAAAGCTCTTCTCTAGGGCTTCTGGACAGATCCTGTTGAGATGTACTAACTTCCTAGGACACACATGCAGGATGCAAGCAAAGGAACCACAACATCTTTGAGCCTGCTGACAAATATTGGTGCTCATACAAGAACTAACAATGCAGACAGATGTGGTTTTGCAAGAGATGATGAACACAGAGCAAGAGGGTGAAGGAGCTGCAGGCAGCAGTGATGCTTGCTTTATTCCCTTCTATAGAAAGACATGGCCTTGTTTTCCTGATAGGAAAGTTTCTTAGCAAGATAAAAATTCTTTGTAAAAATAATAAAGGTGGGATGCCAGTAAACAAGCAAAATGAGTTCGGAAAGCACCTTTACAGATCTTTACAAACTCGATCCTGCTTTAAACTTAATAGTTAATGGCAGGAGAATGTGGAAGAAACACAGAAAGCTTGGAGCGGTTTACCTTGAGTTTCGGTTTTTTGCCTGTGTATTATTGTGATTGAGGCTGAAGAAGTCCTTGACAGGCAAGATGTTACAGCAGACAATTTTGTGAATTATGCTTAGATCAGATCGCAGGCGGCGCAGTTCCAGATTGTCCAGGCCCAAAATTTCGAGCCTGGAGGCACAGGGGATTCTATGGTGAGTGGAGGAGTGGAGAACTCTTCTCAAGAAATACTTCTGAACCCGCTCAATCGTGTTAATGTCCGATATACAGTGCGGGTTCCAGGCGGACAAGCTGTATTCAAAAATTGGTCTGGCAAAGGTTTTGTATGCCCTGGTTAGCAATTCAGTGTAGCCACACTGGAGCGAGGGATGGTGGGGTGGGGGGGATTAGAGATAGCTGGGCTTGTGTAGTCAAAATGAAATTCTTTCTCCTGGGAACCAAGGACCTTCTCACACCTGGCCGGAGGATGGAGGAGTGATGTTGTCAGGAGTCTGGCGGTTACCCCCATTTAAATCATGACTCTTGAGCCAAACTTCTAAAACTTCAAAAGGATTTATTAGGAGTTAACATGTCCGGCACTGCCTGAGTGCAGCCGACTCTGAGACACAACATCCATTGTCACCCTTGACCCTGGTTTCCCCCCACCCCCTGGGTGTATTATAATTCGTATTCTCCAATGAGATACATCCAATTATTAGTATTACGTCTTATTGTCAGAGTACAACATGTGTACAAGGAGATTGGCTGAACCTCCCTTCGTGCACTCCCCACAACACAACTTACAGTGAGGACAGAAGTCCCTAAACAGTCCCAATCTTATTACACTATGTGACCTTATTGCACAAAACGTGTTGCCCCCACAAGTCTATCATACTATGTTGACATGAAGTTATTTTCCGTTCAGGAGTCTGACAGCCATGGGTAGAAACTGTTCTTCAGCCTGTTGGTGTGGCTGGCTATGCTTCTGTATCTCCTACCCGATGGTACAAGAATGAAGAAGTGCTGACCAGGATGTGAGTCATCCCTGAGAATTTACCTTACTCTTCTAAGGCAGTGAGCCCTAACGAGGTCATCTAGTGATATCAGGGAACAGCCCACAATGTTTTGGGTTAGGCTCACCACTCTCTGTAATGTCTTTCTATCTGTGGCTGTCAAGCCAGCATACCACACCATCATGCAATATGTGGGGATGCTTTCTATTGTGGACTGATAAAAGGAGGTCATCAGTCATTGTTCCACTTTATTCTTTCACTAAGGAAATGGAGTCTCTGTTGGGCCTTTCTGGCCACCTGGGTTGTATTGATTTTCCAGGTGAGATCTTCGCTGAGGTAGACTCCCAGGAATTTAAAGGAGGAAACTCTCTCCACACAGCCCCCGCTTGATGTAAAGTGGGGTGAGTTCCTCTCTCTTCTTCCAGAAGTTTAACACCAAGAGCCAAAATTCATCAATCATGCTCTCCAGTTAGAATTTTGCGCCGCAGAAACTTCAGTCACCTAGTTACAATTTTTGAAAAACTATTTATGGAATAGTCTTTTTAGAGTTGCCACCATGAGCAACCTGGCCAAGAAGCATAAGCACAGCAGCAGGAACTTCAAGGAGGGTGGTGTCAAACTCGATTTCATTGAGGGATGAATCAGGGCTGTGGTTGACCTCTGGGGACCGGGTGGGTCTGGCCCTGGTCTCGCCTTCCTCTGCTGGAGACAATGGATCCCCCCAGCCCCACCCATGCTACCACAGGTGCCCCCCCCGATGCAAGCGATGTTCAGCTGGCCACGCCCAGCCACACCCACCCAGCACCCTAAGGTCAATGGCAACCTCAATGTGGCCCTCAATGAAGTTGAGTTTGACATCCCTGATTTAACAAACACACTACCGGGAGCTCCTTTCCTGAAATTATCCCATTGTCCTGTCTTCTGAAATGAAAGAATGGAGGTTTGCATCTCCTCCCATATGAGATCTCTTTGGTTTTGGAAGAAGCCTACTGGCAGATTCAATACTTTATATCTTGGAGGACAACCCTTTGATCCATTGATGTTGACTAGATACCAGCTCTGTTATTAATTCATTGGCTGATTGTCACTTTCAGTTTGTCCATATTGCTATGCTCAGGAGAAAGTGTTTGCATTTGTTCAATTTAAATAGCTTGAAGAATCGCTGCTGTTGTATTCCTAATTGAACATATGTTTCTTTTATTAAGTATCTGCAAATAAACGAAGGTCTTTTCACCAATATAACATATAGGAAGTAATCAAAAGTAGGTTCACCAGATACAGATTAACAGAATTGGAAGGGGCCTTGTAGATCATCCAGTCCAACCCCCTGCCCAAGCAGGAGACCCTACACCATTTCTGACAGATGGCAGTCCAATCTCTTCTTGAAAGCCTCCAGGGATGAAGCTCCCACAACTTCTGAAGGCAACTTCTGTTCCATTGGTTGATTGTTCTCACTGTCAGGAAATTTCTCCTTATTTCCAGGTGGAATCTCTCCTTGATTAGTTTCCATCCATTATTCCTTGTCTGGCCTTTGGGTACTTTGGAAAATAGCTTGACCCCTTCCTCCTCTCTGTGGGAGCCCCTCAAATATTGGAAGACTGATATCCTGTCTCCTTCTCTTCACTAAGCTAGCCAGGCCCAGTTCCTGCAACCATTCATCGTATGTTTGAGCCTCCAGTCCTCTAATCATCTTGGCTGCTCTTCTCTGCACTCTTTCTAGAGTCTCAACATCTTTTTTATAGTGTGGTTACCAAAACTGGATGCAGATCTCTAGGTTTGGCTTTATAGGGTGGTATTAGTGCCTCCCTTATTCTTGTTTGTGCTTGGTATAGTGCTAGTATAGAAGAGAAAGGAGATGAGTTATGAACCAGGAAGAACTCTAGATGGAATCTCTGATCAGCCTTGCATGATGGCTTCTTGGACAACCATCTACATATCACCCAAAGGTTTGGATGGTCATCTGTAGGGCAGGGGAGGGCAAATCAGTGGTCCCAACCTTTCTGTCTTGGCGGTCCGGTGGGGGAACTGGAGAGGAGATGGTCCTGTGTGAGAGGCAGGTGCGATTGTGAGCTACCTATCTGAGTTGCTTTAATTTGATTGGGTTGCGCCAGGCAGGTTGCGAAGTGGATAAGCTGTAATATTGTACTCCTGATAACTAAGATCATATATGGTATTTTCTTGGTTCTTTTGGTTATCAAATAGCATCCTTTACTATTCTTCTGTTGTTCTCCTGTCAGATAAATGCAAAAAGATGCCTCTTCAAAATAGTAGCCCCAACAGTAACTCTCCTTGATCTTTCTGACACAAAAATCCGCTTAAGCACAGTCAAAAAGAAAAGAAACGCTCAAAAATTGTGTGAAGATTTGCAGGGGCAAAAAGCAGCTAAGGAGCAACGAGATTTATCTAAGAAGATTCTCAGTTATCCAGGTCATACAGTAGATGTATCAAAAGAGATTTTTATTTCGAAAAAGCAACTTGACTGATTTTTGGGGGGTGGGAGGGAGAAAAACAGGTGATTTGATTTGATTCAGACCCTGAGGTCACAGATAAACCACAATGGCTCTCAAAAGAAGGCCTGGGATGACATGATAGCAGTATTCCAGTATTTGAGGGGCTGCCACAATGAAGAGGGGGGTCAAATTCTTTTCTAAGTTCCAAAAGGCAGGACAAGAAACAATGGGTGGAAACTAATCAAGGAGAGAAGCAACCTGGAATTAAGGAGAAACTTCCTAAAAGTGCAGACAATGAACCAGTGGAACAGCTTGCCACCAGAAGTTGTAGGGGCTTCATCACTGGAGGCTTTTAAGAAGAGACTGGACAGACACTTGTCTGCAATGGTATAGGGCAGGGGTCGCCAAAATTTTGGACCTCAGGGACCACCAAACTCATAATTTTAAATCCCAGGGACCACTAACTGGTTCTGTGGGCATGGCCTAATTTCTGGGTATGGCTTGGTGGTCATGTAACTGGCTGGGCATGGCTTGTATGTAAATATTATAAATACTTATATAAATATTGAATTTTTTATTTAAAAAAGAGCAACTTTTACCCAAAATCAGGCAAAGCAGGCAGGCAGATTGAGTTGCTCACAAAATCACAGATTCATTCAGATATCTATCTGCCATCGGTTAGCTCAGTCTCTCAAATTTGCTTGCTGTGAGTCTGCACTGAATAATAGAACTTTCAGTCCTAAGGGAGGTTCGGCTGTGCTTAAAAGCAGAGCTGAAAATCTAAAGGCTAGCCAGAAAGCAAGAAATCCAACCATTTTCTGCTTCCTAGCTATTCTAAATCTCCTGGCACAGCAGAACAGATGATGGTTGAAAAATAGTAATTTAGCAGGCAAGTTTGTCGTGTAAGGAGTGAGTGGGCAGGGAGGGTTCCCGCGAGCCATGTGGGCAGCGCAGCCTTGTGTTTCTGCTCAGCCTGGATTAATTGCTTTATGGGGGTGCTCTGGGGGTGAGATTTCTCAAGGCCCACCAAAATTTTCTCAAGGCCCACCAGTGGCCACGGCCCACTGGTGGGCGACTGCTGGTGTAGGGCTTCCTGCTTAAGCAGGGAGTTGGACTAGAAGACCTTCACGGTATCTTCCAGCTCCATTTGGATTGATTCTGATTGAAGACCAGCCAACTTGAAAGATCACAAAATCTTTTCACTTCCATTCCCTAACCATCCTGTCACGACTTACCATTTCCCCTCCCACCAACTAATCTCAACAGTCCATAACTGTCCTTCCATCTCCCACAGCATCCAATACTACCAATGAAGCTTCCAGGAATCAAAGAGTCTTCTTTTTCCTTAAAAAAAAAATCATGACAGTTGCCTTTTCAGAATAACAACCACTTTGGCTATAACTACAAGATGCATTTCAGCAGAGCATTCCCTGTTTGATGGGGCAAGCTACACCTGTATCCAGGGCCTAATAAAAGCAGGACATTTTCCACGGGAATGGAAGGGTGCTCGCAATCTCGCCACTCTGCGCATGCTGGATGGCCCAATCCATCGCCCGCACTGACAGTTCCAACAGTCGCCTTTGTAATGGGCCGTTTCAGGCGAAGGGCTCTAATTGCCTCTTGCTCATGGATGCTGGATCAGGCCCAGTGCTCCCACTCCCCTCCATCTCCGCAATCCCTCATTCTTCTCTGATAGAAAAGGTTCCTCTTGTCAGCCCTTCTCAACCATGGTGGGAAGCCAATTATCCAAAGAGACAAACTGTCCAGAGATAATAATTGGAAGTGTGGGCTTTTAACTGATAAGAATGTCAGCTAAACTCATGTGGATCCTTTAAATGTGTCTCACTATATCACCGAGTCTCTGTTCCTGTTTAGCAGATATATTATCCTGTCAAATCAGGCAGGAAGCAAAGCTCCTCAGCCAAATGAGAAGAAACATATCAGCCCTCCTCCATTTGGTGCCCTCAACATGTCTTGGACTGCAATTTCCTGTATCCCAAAGGCAGCCCCATCTGGGAGTTAGAGGTTGCACCCAAGACATCTGAAGTTCTAGTCTAGGAAGGCTGCTACTCGCTATCCAGTTTTGTTGGATCAATTTGCTTTAGTGATTTGTTCAACTTTATGATAATTGTTCTGTCCTCACTACACATTAGTCTGTGTGCAGCTCGACATGCAGCTAAATCATGCAGTATTGGATGGAGCGGAACAGGCTTCAGCTCAACCCATCTAAGACTGAGTGGCTGTGCTTCCCGGCACCCCGATACAGCCAGCTGGTTCCATCGCTGGCTGTGGGGGGGGGGGAAATTCTTGCCCCCACAGAGGGGGCCCGCAATTTGGGTGTCCTCCTGGATGTGCGGCTGTCATTGGAGGACCATGTGGCGGCCGTCGCCAGGGGGGCTTTTGGTCAGGTCCATAGGATCTACCAGTTGCGGCCCTTTCTGGATCGGGATGCGCTTCGCACGGTCACTTCCGCCCTTGTAACCTCCTGCCTAGACTATGCCAATGCTCTCTACATGGGGCTGCCTTTGAAGAGCATCCGGAGGTTCCAGCTGGTGCAGAATGCGGCCGCGCGGGTGGTGTTGGAGGCTCCTCGGGGCTCCCATGTCACGCCACTTCTGCGCGAGCTGCATTGGCTCCCGGTGGCCCTCTGGGTGTGCTTCAAGGTCTTAGTTATTATCTTTAAAGCGCTCCATGGCTCGGGACCAGGATATTTGCGGGACCGCCTCCTGCCATTATTGGCCTCCCGTCGACCAATACGCTCCGATAAAGTCGGACTCCTCAGGGTGCCGCCAGCTGGACGGCTGGCGACCCCGAGGGTGCGGGCCTTCTCGTTGGGGGCACCCTCCCTCTGGAACGAATTACCCCTGTAGATGAGGACTATCCCTGATCTCCTGACCTGGCAGTAAGCCAGTCTGGCCTAGGGGTTTTTAGAGTTTTTAATTCGGTTTTAGCTTTCTTAATCTCCTAATTTTTTAATCTTTTGATAATGGCCAATCTGTTTAATTCTTTTAACTTATTTTAAGTATTGTATGTGTATTTTTATATGTATATTTTATCTGGCTGTACACCGCCCCGAGTCCTTCTGGGAGAGGGGGCGGTATACAAATTTAAATAAATAAATAAATCCCCCTATCCTCCAATAAAACAGACCCTGTGTGTAGGTCTGAATGCTTTATTGAAAGACCAGGATATGGTGAAATTGGTGAAACTGGGGATACATACAATGGAGAACCAAACACATAGACAGTATTGAGTTACTGTTGAACATAACAATGAATAAATACAAGCAATTTAAAACTCACCAGTGATGCTCTGTGTGTGGGATGTGGGTTTGTCCTTAGATGACCATGTGCCACAGATTAAGATTGCTTCTTCTTTGTGCTACTGTCTTCTCCAAATGCTAAAGGAAATGGAGTCTGGCTTCCCAGCATGCACTTGGTTTGAGAGTGCAGGCTGATGGGTAAATGGGTGGGGTCAGTTTCAAACAATATATTTGGTATTTGTCTCTCCAGCCACTAGATGGGGCTAGAGAGCAACAACAGTATATAAAAGTTATATGCTGGGGCATGACAATAATAATTGCTAATTGCAAACAAAATAAGAATTAGCATAAAAGAGGGACATCCAAACATTTGAAGAGCTCCATGTACTGCTAAACACAATATAACCTAGGGTTAGGGTTATAACCTTGAAATTAATTCAAGATGCAAAAAAGAAGTCCATCTCAATATGAACAACTTAGTTGCAGAAGTTTTTCCCCCTTTTGATTAAAACATATCTGCATATATAGGCATAAACATGGATTAAATCAATATGTTCAATAAAATAAAAAATATTTTGAAAGATAATGAAATTAGAGTTGGTGCTGTGTTATTTTTGTGTCATACACAAAAGTAGCAGCTGGTTGATCAAGTGGGGGAAAGCCCTCAAATTGACAGAAGCAATATCTTTCCTAGATCAGCCAAAATTGCAGGCTTTCCTGTTTAAGAGAACTTCGAGGAGCACGTTGGCTGGAAGCCAGAACAATTGGAGGAGACAAGGTCTGCTCTTAGAGCCATATCTAATCGCTTCTACTTTCCCACAAAGGAGGGTGGGACACTTCAGCTTCCTTGCATGTTAAGTAGGGTGCTGAGGGCATCCCTGAAGCTGGGAAGCAAGGTAGGCTGCTTCATTTACATTCCAGGTTTAGCTATTAAGATAAAAAGATGTTGAGGCTTTGGAAAAAGTGCAAATAAGAGCAACTAAGATGGTCAAAGCCCTGGAGGCTAAAACATACAAAGAACGGCTGCAGGATCTGGGTTTGGCTAGTCTAGAGAAAAGAAGGACTAGGGGGGACATGATAGCAGATTTCCAGTATTTGAGGAGCTGCCCCAAAGAAGAAGGGGTCAAATATATTCTTCAAAACACCAGAAAGCAGGACAGGAAACAATGGACGGGAACTAATCAAGGAAAGAAGCAACCTGGAATTAAGGAAAAACATCCTAACAGTGAGGACAATGAATCAGTGGAACTGCTTGCCACAAGAAGTTGTGGGTGCTCCATCACTGGAAGTTTTTAAGAAGACACTGGATAGCCATTTGTCTGAAATGGTACAGGTTCTCCTGCTTGGGCTGGACTAGAAGACCTCCAAGGTTCCTTCTAATTCCATTATTCTGTTAAAATGGCAGACATGCTGTCAGCGATGGATATGGGGGATGGATTTGTAGGTTTTACTTTTGCAAGGAAACCTGAAACTTTCAGATTCGGGATAATGTCAGCGTTCCAGCAAACCTCCATTCTAACCAATAACTTCGAGACCGACATCTCTCAAAAATTCCTTTTATTTGGATAGTAACTGGCACATCTGTGGAATCCCAAAATTGAAAGTTCTGGGCTTCCTTACAATAAGTAAAACCTACAACTCCATCCCCCATACTCATCATCACATCACATGGCCCAATCACCATCTATCCCCAAAGTAAATTTCCTTTTCACTGTGTGCAACACTATGTGACCTTGAAGCATCAAAATATTTTTAGTATTTTTTAGTATTTATTTGATTTGTCAATTGCTTACAAGATAACAGGTATAAGTATAAACATAGTTATGAATACATGAAATGGGTACATATAAGAAGAATAAAAGAAACAATAGGACAGGGATGGTAGGCACGTTGGTGCACTTATACACGCCCCCTACAGACCTCTTAGGAAAGAGGTGAGGTCCAAAGTAGACAGTCTAAGGTTAAAGTTTTTGAGGGTTTGGGAAGAAACCACAGAGTCAAGTAGAGTATTCCAGACATTGACCACTCTGTTGCTGAAGTTGTATTTTCTGCAGTCAAGTTTGGTGCGGTTAACCTTGAGTTTGTATCTATTGTGTGCTCTTGTGTTGTTATGGTTGAAACTGAAGTATTCATTGACAGATAGGACATTGCAATGTATGATTTTATATACTATACTTAGATCGGACTGAAGGCAGTGTAGTGCTAGATTTTCTAGGTCTAGAATTTCAAGTCTGGTGGCGTAAGGTATTCTGCAATGAGTAGAGGAGCGGAGAACTCTTCTTGTGAAATATTTCTGGACTTTTTCAATTGTGTTAATATCAGATACATGATATGGGTTCCAGATTGATGAGCTGTATTCAAATATAGGTCTAGCAAATGTTTTGTATGCTGTAGTTAGTAGTGTGATATTACCAGAGAAGAAGCTATGTAGGATTAAATTAACAACTCTTAATGCCTTTTTGGCTATGTAGTTACAATGGGCTCTAGCACTTAGATCATTAGAGATGAGTACTCCAAGGTCCTTGATAAAGTTTGGATCCTCAACAAGGTCTTGACTATTTAGCTTGTATTTTATTTTCTGTTTTTTTTTTGCCAATATGTAAGACAGAGCATTTATTTGTTGAGATTTGAAGTTGCCATTTGATTGACCATTCTGATACATAGTCGAGGTCTTTTTGGAGGGTAGTAGTATTGTCTGTGGTGTTGAATAGCTTTACATCATCAGCGGTGATTTATATTTTGTCTAACTAGATTTACTTCAATGAATTCTCCCCTCCCACTTTCTTAGGCTCAATTGTAGCAGTGTGGGAACATCAGATCTCAATATGGCTTCCAAAGCTGACAGACAAGCCTTTATGATCTAAGCCCTGGCTCTTTCACCCCAAATTCAAACAGAGTTTGTATGATGACATTGCATCAGCCATCTGCAGTTGTAGCTCTGGTTTTCTGTTGGTTAACGATCACAAGAAAGGCCTTTGATTTGTAGCTCTGGTCTCAATACAGGTAGTCCTTGACTCACAACCACAATTGAGCCCAACTGTCATCCCCCTGTTGGAATCTGATTCTGAGGGGGAGGTCCAGCTGCTGACAGGAAGTGGGAGTGTGGCTCCTGTGGCTGTGGAAGAAACTGGGGAAAGGCACAGTTTGTGTGAAGAGGAAGACCCAAGCCCACCCCCTCTTCATCCTAGGGCATGCAGGGAGGAATGGATAAGGGAGCAATGTGAGTTATGGGGGAGAAAAGGGCCCTGATTCCCTTCATTAGCTGCAGCTGGGAAAACAGGATTTAAAAGGGGCGTTTGTGCACAGCACCTTGCTGGAAGCAAAGCATGAAGTATCTTTGTTTGTCAAGTCTTATCTGCGTTCCTGCATCCTCCCAACTGTGTGTGTTTTGTTATCTTTTGAAGTCTGCAATTTCTTATCCTGCCGTGTCTCATTAATTGCCGCAGTGTGGTTTGTGTTGGTTTTTATTTATAATTTAGATGTACTTTGGGTTAGGACTGAATTTCTTCCCTTTCAAAACTGTTCTTGGGAGAGTTTTTTCTCCAGCTGATGATAATTAGACATTGGGAGCCAAGTTGGAGGAATTAAAGGGACTTTATTTTGTGACTTTGTTGCTTTTGTGTCACGCCCCAACATTTCCATTATTAAGTGAGACATTTGTAAAATGAATTTTGCCCCAATTTTTTACCACCTCTCTTGTCTCAGTTGTTCAGTGAATCGCCTGCAGTCGCTAAGTTAGTAACCCGGTAGTTAAGTGAATCTGGTTTCCCCATGGACTTTGCTTGTCAGAAGGTCCCAAAAGGGGATCACGTGACCTTGGGACCCAGCAATGGTCATAAATATGAACCAGTTGCCAAGCATTTGAATTTTGATCAGACGATCAAGGGGAAGCTGCGAAGTTCGTAAGTGTGAAAAACAGTCGTAAGTCACTTTTTTTCAGCACCTTTGCACAGTCACTAAACAGATTGTTGTAAGTCGAGTTGTTATCAAAAAGCTGTAAGCAGGATTGGATGCCCTGTAATTTCTGAAGCAAATGGGTTTTGTTTTGTTTTTGATGGGGGACGGAAGGTTGTACCAAATTAGCTCTGTTTGTCCTTGCAGGATCTATTAAAATCCTTTGGAATCTTTTGTTTCCTACTCATGGGTTCCAAAAATTGATCTGAGCATTTGCTGCCAGAGGTTGGGGGCGGGCAGGGAGGGAGAGAAACTTAGTAAAGAGGCAAGATTGGAACAGCTCAGCTGGTGGGAAGATTGGAAGTTCCCTCTAAACAGAATTTCCTGCTGCTTTTCATATACTGCTGCATTTTCCTGATGAGCTGCTCCAACAAGTTTGCCCATGAATCCTTGTTTGAAAGCGTCAGCCTGCTCTGGTTATGTTTAGAACTCACAGGGTGATAGAGTAGTTAAAGCATTAGATTAGGACTGGGAAGACCAAAGTTCAAGTCCATCCCCTGCCATGGGAGATTTTTCAGGAACTTGGGTAGCCTATTGCTACTTTTCAGCCTCATTCCCCACAGCATTGTTGTTGGAAAGATAAAATGTAGTTTTGGGTCATCCATACCTGACATGCTACCTTCAGATATGTTGGATTTCATCTCCTCTAAACCTCAGGCAGTGCGATAAGACTGGTCTGGAGATGGACGAAAGGCCAGCTGGAAGGAGGTTATATGCCAGAATTACCATACTTGATTTCACAACAGTCATGATGATGGTGGTGATGATGCAATTTTTAGGAGTAATGCTTGCTCTGTCTTATATTGAATTTGTCCAGGAGTGTTTAGGAACTCAGTTTCCCCAGCTGCAACCAGATGGGAGCTCAGGAGAAAGCAGAAAAATTAAGGCAGCACCTTGGATACCTCTAAGAAGGAGCTCCATGGAACAACCGTCTCAATCATCTCAGCAGGGGAGACATCTGGGATCAGAATAGAATTGGAAGGGATCTTGGAGGTCTTCTAGTCCAATCCCCTGTTCACGCAGAAGACACTATACCATCTCAGACAAATGGCTGTCCAGTTTTTTCTTAAAGACCTCCAGTGATGGAGCCCCCACAACTTCTGAGGGCAAGTTCTGTTCCACTGGTTAATTGTCCTCACTATTAGAAAGTTTCTCCTTAATTCCTCTTTTAGGGGGGAAAACACAGGCCGTTTCTATGGAGATGGCTGATTTAAAGTGTTTGCTGGATTTGCATTTTGTCATCAAAAAGGGGTGCCTGGTTTTGGAAGTCGTTATTGGTACATATAGTTTGATGACTCCTTTGATTTCTAGTAAGAATATGTTGTAATGGTCTTCAACAGTATTGCATCCAGTGAATAGAAATTGCCAATCAAGGGAAGAGAGATAGTTGATTATAAGATCATAGTTGCCTTTTTTGAAGTTATAAATAGGGATTTTGTCATTGTGATGATTTTTGTGTGGACGTATGTTGAGACAAAAGTCAATCATGTTGTGGGCACTGTTGAAAAAGGGTTCTTTAATTTGTATTCTGTAAATTGAATTCAAACTATTGCAGAAAATGAGATCGAGGCAGATGTTAAGTCTAGTGTTGTTGGTTACTAGTTGTTCCAGTCCCAGATTTGTTACAGCATTGTAGAAGGTTGCATGATGGGTTCAGTTGTACATTTGTTTAGGGTCCAGTTAATATGAGGTAGATTGAAGTCACCAAGAAAGATAAAAGTGTGTGGGCAGGATGCTGCCCATGTTAGTAGTGTATTTAGCTTGTTTGCATGTTCGATGTCATAATCAGGGGCTCTGTAACATAGTAAGAACTGAAAAGTGATATTTAAGGTCAGTTCACAGACAATGGTCTCAGGAAGACCATCTCTTGAATAACTTGGATGTTCTTTAGATGTAGGGACTTTTTATAGAAGATAGCAACACCACCTCCTCTACGGATTTCACGATCAGATTGGTAAACATGATAGTCTCTTACTGAGATCATGGAGTCACGGAGAGATGTGTTGAGCCATGTTTCACAGACAAATACGATGTCCAATTTAGCCACATTTAGTAAGAGGAGAAATTCAGGTATTTTATTCACAAGGCTTCTTGCATTGAGTAGCTTGCATTTAAGGCCAGTTGTAATTCCAGGTTGCTTCTCTCTTTGATTAGTTTCCATCCATTGTTTCTTGTCTTGCCTTCTGGTGCTTTGGAAAATGATTTGACCCTCTTTTCTTTGGGGAAGACCCTTAAATACTGGAATACTGCTATCATGTCACCCCCCCAATTCTTTTTTTCTCTAGACTGGCCAAATCCAAATCCTGCAGGCATTCTTCATATGTTCTAGTCTCCAGGCCTTTGATCATCCTGGTTGCTCTTCTCTGCCCTTTTTCCAAAGTCTCAGCATCTTTTTTTGCATTGTGGTGACCAAAACTGGATGCAGCATTCCAGGTGTGGTGTGAATTTGGGCAATTCATTCTCGTTCTGCTGGGTTAGAAACTTCCCCTTGTACTTTGCTTTCTTAGCAAACCTCAGTGACTGAAATTATTTCCCAGTGTCTAATTGCAGCAGATCATGGGGTGAGGACAGGCAAGCTCTGAATCTATTAATAGACTCCTCTTTTTAAATTGAAACTAATAAGTGTTAATTTGCAAGGAGAATGGTAGGGAGGGAAGAGGTTTTCTGGTGTGTGGGTGTGAATGTTTGAAGAAGCAACTTGCATATGGGAAGGAGGAGTCTGTTGTGCATAAGAAAGAGAGAAAGAAGTTGGGTGCTCTTCCCCCATTTGTGGGCCCTGTCCCCAGGACGCTGTCTAGGTTACAGGGGTCTCCAACCTTGGCATCTTTAAGACTTGCGGGCTTCAACTTCCAGAATTCTCAGCCAGCAAAGCTGGTGGAGTTAGAGCAAAGCTGGCTGAGGAATTCTGGGAGTTGAAGTCCACCAGTCTCAAAGTTGCCAAGATTGGAGACCTAAGCGAATAAATCAAGGACTTGGGTTGTTGTACATGTGGAAAGACGCTTCTTTTTTAAAAAAAATAGCATTTTTCCTCAGTTGATGGGCAGGGTACACAACACCAAGCTGAAAGTTTAGATAGCCTTTTAAACTCACGCACTGATGTGCATGAATAAATGTAATATGAAAAAAGGCGCCTGCATCTCAGCAAGCTTCAGGTGTCACTAAATGATGGTCACACATTTTGCCTTTCTTTAATCTTTGTATATCTTAAGCTGTAAAAAAAAATTGCATTGCAGGTGCAATTCCAGGGGTTGGTTGCCACCTGTAAAGCCCTTCATGGCTTGGGACCAGGTGATCTTGCCAGTCACATCTACCTGATCCACCAGAGCAGTGAGGCAAGGAATGTTGCGGGTCCCATCCCCGAGGGAGATACACCTGGTGGGACCTCCCAAAAAGGCCTTCCCCGTGGTGGCTCCCTCTGTCAGGAACGTCATCCCTCCGGAGATTAGACTGCCCCCTCTCTAATACTCTTTAGGACGGTCCTGAAGACCTGGTTCTGCCAACGGGCCTGGGGAACCCCGAATGGGATGGAGCCCATCAAATGGCTGACACGAGTGTGTTATTGCTGAGGGGAACATGGGGGAGGGGGTTATTATTTTATATTATTTTTTATTTCTTCTATATTGTGTTTTTATTTTCTGTAAGCTGCCTAGAGTCACTGTGAGCAAGTAGGTAGCTATATAAATTTTCCAAATAAGTAAATAAGTAAAACAAAGTCAGACCATAGGCAACTTAATCTCTCTCTCTCTCTCTCTCTCTCTCCCTCCCTTCCTCCCTCCCTCTCTCTTTGTGTGTGTGTGTGTCTGTCTGTCTCTGTGTCTCTGTGTCTGTCTGTCTCTCTCTCTCTCTGTGTCTCTCGTTTTTCTCTCTGTGTGTAGGTGTCTCTGACTGTCTCTGTCTCTCTTCTCTGTCTCTGCCTGTCTGTTTACCCCCTCTCCCCCTCTCTGTCAATCTGTGTGAATGTGTGTATGTGTCTTTCTTTCTCCCCCTCCCTCTTATGTGTGTGTGTTTGTGTGTGTGTATCAAAATTTAGGATTACTTTTGGAAGGAAGCCCTGGGGCATGTGTCCAGAGGGAGCAGAGAAAGCTTTCCAAAGGGGAACGCATCAACCAGCAGAGAAGAGCCAATTTAGAGAAGGAGGCAAGACCAGAATCAAGCAGGGACAAAAGAACTGCTTTGGACAAGGAAGACTGATGTAAGTAGACCTTTGCATCATCTGCACAACTGATAATCATATTTTCTAATCCCTCACCTAAGTGATTTTTAAATATGTTAGCTCAGCATTTCTCTCCAGTTTGATGCAGTTGGGCAACGCAACCAGCTCAGGATTCATGTAAAGGCCCAGTTGCCATTTTCTCATCTTTTCAACTAGACTCCCATGGAAGAGTTTGCTAAATCAATTGTTGAAATCAACATGTTCAGAACATTCCCATGGTTCACCAAATAAACCACACTATCATGAAAGGAGATGAGGGTTCTTACTGGTTTGTTTGTTTGAGGGGTGGGGCAGGGGTGGTATTCTACTGGTTTGGACAAGTTTGGGTGAACTGAATGTTAAATTTGCATCGGTTTCGCCAAACTGGCTGGCCAACTGGCTGGCCCTGCCCATCCCACCCCTCCCAGGAGTCTCCACACAGCCCATTTTTGATACAGGTAAGTGCAGAGTCTGCATAAAGGCTCTGGGAGAGGGAAAAAATGGGCCTTCTGGAAGTCGGAAAAGGGCCTGTTTCTGGCTCCTGGAGGGCCTTCAGAGCCCAGAGGAGGCCATTTTTGCCCTCCCAGAGGCCTGACGGAAGCCTCTGAACACTTGGGAAGGCGAAAAATGGCCCTCCCGGAAGTTCTGGTAGGCCACACCCGCCATGGCCACACCCACTGGTCAGCAAACTGGTTGCTGGGATTTGTCAGGATTCCGGCAGTTGCTCCAATTCAATCATGAGCCTCGAGCCACATTTTTTGCATGACAGCAGCTTCAGTTATCTAATCAGTGTTTGAAGAAAATATGAATGGAATGTACTTTTGATTCCACACTGCTGCCTGCTCTTTGAAACTTCCTCTTCTTTCTGTTGTCAACTATAAAACATGTATACAATATGTTTTATGCGTTGACAGGATTTTTGAATCCCATCCCTGGGTTGGGGCTTTGTACGATTTGTTGTTAATGAAACTTTGTTGGCTCTCGCCAGGCCTGGCATTTCCCTCTAAACTCTCATAAAGCAACTGCTTACTTCTTTGTTGCTGAGTTTTGCCCAGCCATCGCTGTCTGAACCCATTCGTCCTCCTTTCACAAATCAGACAGAGGAGCTCCAAGGTAGCTTTAACAAGCTCCTTCAAACCTCCTGGGTATAAAGATAAACCATTCTTAAACTCGTCCCTAAGGGACTTCCTATCTCCGCTGACCCAGGATTGCCACACTTGTGGCAACTGTTTTGATTTGGCCCATTTGAGAAGAATCTCACTTTAGGAAGAAGGCACAATAGAAATGGCCTATCATTTTGTCCCAGCAGTGGCTCCACCTCTCCCTTTTCCTAATGAGAGAAGTTTTTTGTCTTCCCTTTAGAACCTAAGTTCCTTTTGCACATTAGTGTCCCAAAGCAGAGGTAGTATTCAGCCGGTTCTGACCAGTTCTCAAGAACCGGTTGTGGAAATTTTGAGTAGTTCGGAGAACCGGTAAATCCCACCTCTGACTGGCCCCGCTAAGCCCATCTATTGTCCGCCTCCCGAGTCCCAGCTGATTGGCTGGGTCTTCTTTGGTTGTTCTGCACAGGACAGCGGAGCTGGAAAGCAGGTTAGTGGGGTGGGGAGGGAATGGGGATTTTGCAGTATCCTTCCCCCAGGAGTGGGGAGGAAATGGGAAATTTACAGTATATCCTTCCCTGCCATGCCCACCAAGCCACGCCCACTAAGCCATGCCAACAGAACCGGTAGTAAAAAAAAATTGAATCCCACCATTGTCCCAAAGGTACATTTTTTCAGGAGGCAACAGGACCTTCTTGTTTTTTCTTTTGAAGACATTTTGCTTCTCATCCAAGAAGCTTCTTCAGCTCTGACTGGATGGTGGGGAATGGAAGGAATTATATTCCTTGCAGACAGCTGGTTATTTGCATCCTTTTACAGAGTCATTGAGGCCACTTGGAGGTTTATCTGTCTCCTCAGGATCACCACCATCCAGTGAGAGCTGAAGAAGCTTCTTGGATGAGAAGCAAAACATCTTCACAGAAAAACCAAGAAAGTCCAGTTGCTTCCTGAAGAAAAACAACTTTGGGACAACCATGACTTGGATGACTGAGAATTTAGCATTTATTTTTGCTCGGATAGATAAACCTCTGCCCTTTCCACCAGAGTTTACCAGCCAACAGGTTTCACCAAAATGTTGATTCCTTCCTCCCCCCAGACTTGGTTCAGTGTGAAAACGAATAAAGCCATTTTGATTGGTTACCATGTGGAACTTAGTCTATGGCAGGCACAGACACAGTGCATAAATCAAACTTAAAGCAAGCTTTTGGTAAGTAGAATACACAATGCTTTTCTCACTGAGTCAAAATGAGAATATTTCTCCATTTTCACCATGACTAGATGATGATGACGAACAAGGTGCTTATTCAGTGATGCAGAGTTTCTACCACCCTCGTATGCCTCCGGTGTTTGCTGACATTCACGGGAAATATCCAGATTATTTTTTTCAACCAATGGCAATGGCTCTGCGATGATCGTCTCCCTAATGATAATTAGCCATGCGAAGACACAAGTTGATATGTTTTAAATCAGATGGATGGCTATTGATTCAACTGCTCACCATATCAGAAACAAATACAACACAGTCAGCTCTGGGCCTAATTGCCATTTACTCAGTCCAGGCACAGGGACTCAAAAGGCCACATCCAGGTAATAAACTAAACTTTGCATTCTTTTCCTGCTGAAGCACCCTAATGGAACAATGAGCATGCAGATACAGATACAGATTAACAAGAGTTGGAAGGGACCTTGTAGGCCATCTAGTCCAACCCCCTGCCCAAGCAGAAAACCAAAACCATTTCTGACAGATGGCAGTCCAGTCTCTTCTTTAAAACTTCCAGTGATGAAGGTCCCACAACTTCCGAAGGCAGCTTCTGTTCCACTGGTTGATCGTTCTCCCTATCAGAAAATGTATCCTTATTTCCAGGTTGAATCTCCCCTTGTTCAGTTTCCATCCATCATTCCTTGTCTGGCCTTTGGGTGCTTTGGAAAATAGCTTGACCCCCCTCCTCTCTGTGGCAGCCCCTCAAATATTGGAAGACTGCTTTCATGTCTCCCCTGGCCCTTCTCTTCACTTAGACCAGCCACGCCCAGTTCCTGCAACTGTTCATCATAGGTTTCAGCCTCCAGTCTCCTCATCATCTTGGTTGCTTTTCTTTGCACTTTTTCTAGAGTCTCAACATCTTTTTTTATAGTGTGGTGACCAAAACTGGTTGCAGGAATCTAGGTGTGGTCTTACTAAGGCTTTATAGAGTAGTATTAGTACCTCAAGATCAATCACTTGATCTTGATTGTATCCCTCTGTTAATGCAGGTTAGGATTGCATTGGCTCTTTTGGCTGCTGCCACACACTGTTGGCTCATATTTAGCTGGTTGTCCACTAAGACTCCAAGATCCCTCTCACAGTCGCTGCTATTGAGCCTGGTTTCACCCAGTCTATATGTGTCCTTTTGGTTTTTCTTGCCTAAGTGTACGACTTGACTTTTCTCTGCAGCTCAACAGGAACACCAATTGCAAGGAAAAGTTTCTCCACTGGCTGCCAAGCCGCTGTGCACGTGGCAGTGCCAACCTCCCAAGAATTCCTTGACCATTACAAGTAGAGAAAACTCTCCCCCACACACTATAAGTCTGCACTTATCTTAGTTCCTTGCCTTGATCCCAACAATTATTTTCTATGCTTTTTCCATCCATTATCCAGTTTACACCAAAAAATATGACAGTTCTGTGGCACACTAAAGAGCCAAAGATTTACAGCATTAGAAGCCTCTGCCACAATAAATCTGCTCAGTTTTAAGGGGCTCCCAGCTTCTTTCTTGCTGCCACAGATGATCCAAGCTGACCGTCTGGGATTTTCAACAATTTATATCAGTGCCTTTGTGTTTAACTAAAGAACATGATGCAGAGTTATGTGTGTGCCACAGAACCATAATTTAGATCTGTGGCGTTGTCAAACAGGACACATAAAACATACTTCCCAACCATGAACTACAAACTGGTGCTCTGGACTAGCAACCATACCATCTGGGGACATGCAAACTCTACAGGCGACAGAAAGGTATGAAAATCTGCCAGTCTGAAACCACTAGAGGGGGAAAAAAAATTGCGCAAAAGACACAGGCAGCAGATTCTTTCCACTCGGAATTCCTGTGACGGGTCTTTGCACATGCTGTGTGCATGCACGATGAAGAAGGCAATGGCCTGTGGAGATCCATTGCAACTGCCTTCTCTTTGAATATGCCTTTGTCTTAAAAATTTAAGGATTTGTCTCTCTATGTACAGTATATACATGCATAACAAGGGTGCATCCCTTCTTGGTTCTGTGCTTTTTGCAAGGGAGACCAAATCCTTTGCTTGGCCACTTACTTCACTTTAAGAAAAGAGCTATTTGTCCTGCGTAGTGGCATTACACGCACACTCTCTCTCTCTGTGTCTCACTCTCTCTTTCTGTCTCTCTCTCTCCTTTTCCCTTTCTCTCTCTTTCTTTTAGTCTCTCTGTCTCTCTTTCTTTCTCTGTCTTCTCTTTCTCTCTCTCTCATTCTTTTCTCTTTGTCTCCGTCTCTTTCTTTCTCTCCCTCTCCCTCTCTTTCTCTGCCTTTTTCCTTCTCTTTCTCTGTGAGCGAATGGGTGGGCAGAGCACAGAGCAGTGGCAGCAGCTGGGGGCTTCCCATTTTCACACCCTCCCATGCCTGCTGCCATCATCCTCAGCCTCTTTGACCCAGTGGAGGCAGTCGCAGCAGCGGTGGGGGCGTGGAAATGGGATGCCCCTGGCCGCCACTGTTTCCCCACCGCTGACCCCACCCATCACCACCCCACCATCCCCGGCCTCTACGGCTCGGAGCTCAACAGTGGTGGTGACAGCAGCAGCAGCAGCAGGGGGAGTGGAAATTGGAAGCTGCCGGTCATTGCCGCTGCTTTCCCCACCTGCTTGCTTACCTGCTTGCCCGGCTCTCCCACTGGCCATTCATGGCAAGTTGTCCCCATAGCTAGTTGGCCATGTGGAGTTGTTTGGTGTTGATTTGGCAGTGATGAGTTGGCAGAGGTGACTTGGTGATGGCAAGGTGGTGGCAGTGAGGTGGCTATGCCAGTGATGGGATTCAAATTTTTTTACTACCAGTTCTGTGGGTGTGGCTTGGTGGGCATGGTGTGGCTTGGCTTGGTGGGCGTGGCAGGGGAAGGATCCTGCAAAATCTCCCTTCCCTCCCCACCCCTCTAACCTGCTTTCCAGCTCCATTCTCCTGTGCAGGGCAACCAAAGAAGACCCAGCCAATCAGCTGGGACTCAATGGGAGGCAGAGAAGAGATGGGGTTGGCAGGGCCAGTTGGAGGTGGCATTTGCCAAATCTCTGAACTACACAAAAGTTCCACTACTGGTTGGAATTTAGAGGCATGCCAGTGTAGAGTTGCTCCTAGGAAGGGAATGTCCTAGGATAGGATAGGATAGGATAAGATAGGATAGGATAGGATAGGATAGGATAGGATGAGGAAGAATGGAATAGAATGGAGTGGAACGGAGTGGAGTGGAGTGGAATGGAGTGGAATGGAATGGAATAGAATAGAGTAGAGTAGAGTAGAGTAGAGTAGAGTAGAGTAGAGTAGAGTAGAGTAGAGTAGAATAGAATAGAATAGAATAGAATAGAATAGAATAGAATAGAATAGAATAGAATAGACGCTGGAAGGAACTTGGAGGTCTTCTAGTCTAACCTCCTGCTCAAGCAGGAGACCCAGAGCTGAAGAAGCTTCTTGGATGAGAAGCAAAATGTCTTCAAAAAATTTCCAGAAAGTCCAGTTGTCTCTTGAAAAAAGTACTTTTGGGAGATCTGCTTCAAGAACTGAAAAACGAACCAGAATGTTAGAATTAGTAAATATTGAGTTAGTAAAATTAAAACTAAAATAATATAAATACAAATTATATAAATAGCCTTTTACATAGACCCAATGGCAGTGATTGGTGGGTGGTTTAGCCATTGATTGAATAAAACAAATGAAACAGAAAATATAGTGTTTCTATAAATATATGATCTGTTGTTTCTGGGTGTTTCTTCAAGTTTTTTCTTTGCTGAATTGGTTTTTTTTTGTAGCACCAACTACTAGAGATACGTACAGGGAGGAACCTAAGAAAGTCAAGATGGCAGCCCCTGTAATGTCATCAAAGTCCCTCCTTTTTTATCCAAGTGTTATATGTGGAAATTATATATTGTGAGTTACACCTGTGAAAATGAAGAATAGAAGGGGAGCCATACTTATCCAATATTTGAACTATGAAATGATTACTGGATAGTTATTTAACTGTATCTAACAAACACATTATGTTTTGTAACTTGTTATGTTTTAAAAGTAAAATGTCAAGTTTTTGGGTGGAATAGGTGTTTCTAATCTTGGCTTACTGATAAATGTGAGAGATGCTAGGTAATTCTGACCCAACAGAAATCTGTTAAAGATCCATTGTGCTCAGATGGACATAACAGGAAGAAAAGCCAAGAGAATGAGGGTAGTTTCCAAGGACAAGGAAACAGGTGTTACGCAACAATAATATCGGTGTGGCGTCAGGAGATACATAGCTTGGATTGTGAACCCAGGAAAGGGGCAAAGGCTGTATATTTGAACCTGTATATAAACCCCAGCCCTCCTGGAAACTGTCTTCTGCCATGAGCAGAATTCCCTTTTGCAAAAGCTTATTAATAAAGCTCTTCCATATTGTTCACGTGTCTCTGGTTGTTTTTTTGTGATTATTATCACAAAAATGTCACAGCTGGCTGGAGAATTCTGGAAGTTGAAGTCCACAAGTCTTAAAGTTGTCAAGTTTGGGGACCCTTGTCTTACGGAATCACACTGAAGAATAGATTTGTCTTTTGTCTTATTAATTTCTGAGGTTGGGTGCAGCTTAGAGATAAGGTGAGCTATAAATTTTGTTTAATTGCTCAATTAGTCTATCAAGGAAGAAGGGAAAGAGAAAGGAAGCCAAATTCTTACACATTAGTATACATTAATTATTATGTTGGATTATGATATTTCTTTCTAGGCAGCCCTTTGCCTTATGATGCTGTTTCATGTCTGTGCTTTTAAACCAAAAATAGGACTTCTTGTAAAAACAAGACAAAAAAGAATAATAACATTTTTGAAATGTCATCTGAGCATGACAAATTAGTGTAACATTTCTTACGCATAAACATGTTTTGTTAAATTCCTTCCCATGAAGTAATGGGATACTCATAAACTTAATATTTGCTTTGTCAAAACAGTCCATGTAGATGCTTCTCTGGCTTTCTAGAATGTAAATGTTAAAAATAAAATGCATAATAAGAATAACTTGGAAACAACAAATGGAAAATACGTTATGTAAAACAAATGAAGAGTTGAATGAATTACATATTCACATTTAAGGAGTTGATGGGAAATGGGCATGATAGGTGGGTGTTCCTGGCCTGATTTAAAAGCAGTCTCACTCCCTCTTTGGAAGCCCCCCTGACTGAATGAAAGGGGCTGGGGGTGGTAAAAGAGGCTACCCGACCATTCTTGACAATGGACCCCTCTCCAGGACCAGGCATATCCTCAAAGAATTTGCCTCAAATTCTCAACTGTTTGCTGAACATTGTCCCCAGCAGGCCTGGATGTTCTGCAATTAAGGTTTTAGTTTGGTTTTCATTGTGCTAGGAAGGAAGGAAGGAAGGAAGGAAGGAAGGAAGGAAGGAAGGAAGGAAGGAAGGAAGGAAGTCGCAAAAAGGTTGATTCAGAGGGAGGGAAGTAAGTAAATAAGTAAGTTGTATATAAAACATTATTTTCCCCATTTAGAAGATTTGATTGATTCTTTTGCTGTTGAGCAAAAGGAAGTAAGAGGAGGAAAAATGCTTGACATTTGTTTAGAAGAATCCGAAACTACTATTGAAATATTCAAGATTTTTTTAGCAGTTCAAATATGCTCTTCATGTTTTAGGAGCCCTTGTGCTAGTAGAAGTCGTTCCACATGTCCACATTGCCCTTCCTTAGATTGGCTGGCCTCAGAGCTGGGAGCAAATAACAAACCAGATTAGCTCTGCTGCAGTCCATTGCTAACCCATGAAGGAGAGGTGATTTGAAAACACACTATATAAATAAAAACAATATTTTGCTCATAATATCCTGAGGAAGAGATCACATAAAATTATATCCATGGGCAGTGTGGAGAACCAACTTCCTCTGGGAAACCTGAAGATCCTCATTTTGAACCAGGAACAACCTTTTAATTAGAGTAATGTTTTTGACTTTAAAAGACAAAAATAATATTATGCCTCCTACAGGCTTTGAATGCATGGTTTTGTTTTTTGAAGAAAAAAAGAGAGAAAGAAAGAAAAAAGAGACAGAAGGAAAGAGAGACAGAAAGAATGAAAGAAAAAAAGGAGAAAAAGAAAAAGAGAGAGAAAAGAGAAAAGAAAGAAAGAAAAAGAAAGAAAGAAGCAATTTTAGTAAATCAAGAGTAGAAAGGATTATTGGCAGGAGATATTTCACTAGCAGGAAAATCTTAATGGATACCTGCAGTTTTACTTGGATTTGATCATCTACCTTAAGATCTCTTGGGAGAAAATGCCCTTCATTGCAGTTTTCCTTGAGTAACACTCACCAATGTAAGTTTCAGCTGGAGACAAATAAACTAGTTTCAAACTGGGTTTCTGTTCACATACACCTGGGAACCAAAACTCAGTTGCACAATATGCTGAGAGCTGCATTCTTTGCAGCACAGATGTAATGGGATTCTTTTGCCCTGGGAATGAGAAGGGTCATGTCCAAAATATCACAGAGTGAGAACAGATGAACGTTTCCGCAATGTCCAATTGTATGAATTAGTTTTGTTTTTTGAAGAAAGAAAGAAAGAAACAAAGGAAGGAAGGAAGAAGGAAAGAAAGAAAGAAAGAAAGAAAGAAAGAAAGAAAGAAAGAAAGAAAGAAAGAAAGAAAGAAAGAAAGAAAGAAAAGAAAGAAGAAGGAAAAAAGCAAAGAAGGAAAGAGAGAAGTGTTGAGAGAAATATCCTTCTGGGTTCAGTTCCAAGTGGGGAAAAAGACACTGGAAACATGGAGGCTGCTTGGAAGGTTTAATGGTTACAGGGCCTCATGGCCTGAAGCTCCAGAGAAGAATGATCACATGCTTCAAGGTGAGAAGAGAAGGGGAAAAAGGGCTGAGGTGCTGAGAGTGCTGGGTTTTATACCCTCTGTTGGGATTTGAATTGGAGCTTGTATTCTAATTGGTTGTCAGACTCCCAGGGGCGGGGGTCTTAACTTTATAGGCTGTCCTGAGTTCCAGGCTTGGTCTAGCCTTGCTGGGTGATTATGCCCTTAAAAGGGCCTTTGGCAATTTCTATATAGCTTTTACCTGGAGTTTCTTCTTATGTAAAGTATTCTGGCCCAGGCCTTAATGGCCCACCCATTAACAAAGGTGGGGGTGAGTTTCTGCTTCTTGAGTGAGTTTCTGCTTCTTGAGTGACTACTCTTTTTAGGAGAAATATTTTGTCTTTTTAATATTTCCTAGGCTATTTCAATTTTCTAGGAGAGGAGTGGGTGCTAACTTCCTACAGAAGGAAGCAAAGAAAGAAAGAAGCAAAGAAAGAAGGAAAAAAGCAAAGAAGGAAGGAAGTAAGGAAGGAGGAAGGAGGAAGGAAGGAAGGAAGGAAGGAAAGAAAGAAAGAAAGAAAGAAAGAAAGAAAGAAAGAAAGAAAGAAAGAAAGAAAGAAAGAAAGAAAGAAAGAAAGAAAGAAAGAAAGAAAGAAAGAAAGAAAGAAAGAAAGAGCTTCTTGGGCTATGTCCCTTTTGGTCATCTTGGCCACATCTTTGCCAGCTGATGGGGTCATGACAGCTGCCCCCTCTCCAGCTCACCCTCCTTCATCAGGAAGGCTTATGGGCGCATTGACCCTTTTGAAAAGTGAGCATGATGCTGTGAGATGATGAATCTGGGCGGGAATATGGGGGCATCTATCACTCACATGGGCTGTTTTCTCAGTCAGAAGGGGGAGACTTGATCCATCAATGCTGCTCCTGTGGGGATGGAGAGGAGCAATAGAGACCATTGATTTTGTGTTAGTAAATAATTAATTGTTGCACAAAGTGTGGCTCCAGCTTGAAATGGGAGCACCCAGCCTGAGTTTTCGGGGATGTGTTTTTGGCAGCTGAGAAGAGGGAGGCGATTGATTCTGGGTGCAAGATCTGCAATGCAAAGAGGAAGGAAGGAAGGAAGGAAGGAAGGAAGGAAGGAAGGAAGGAAGGAAGGAAGGAAGGAAGCAAACAAGCAAGAAAATAAGGGAAGAACGAAAGGAAAGAGGGAATGAAAGAAGGAAGGAAGAATGGAAAGATGGGAAGAAAGGAAGGTGGAAGGGAGGGAGGGAAAGAAGGAAGGAAGTGTTTCCCCCTGTTGCATTTGAGCATCCAAGAAGAGACAGGAAAGGAGAAAGAGAAAAGAGGAAAGACAAAGAAGGGAAGATGGGTAGAGAGCAAGGAAAGAAAAACTAGGAAAGAGGGCAAGGAAGAAGAAAGGAGAATGAAGAGGGAAGGAAAAAGAAGAAAAGGAAGGAAGGAAGGAGATTATAATGAGAGTGAGAGAGGATCTCAGGGGAGTCCTGCCTTAGCACTGGGCCACCACAGGTGCCCCCGACATGAGTGTTGTCCAGTTGGTCAAGTCTCTGTTTCTTCTGTGCTTTGGTGCTTTTGAGCCCATCTCTGCCTCCTTCTCTGGTTATCCATGCCTCCTTCCATGCCTACCCTGGACTCAGAGGTGGGATTCAGCAGGTTCTGACCAGTTCTGGAGAAGCAGTAGTGGAAAATTTTTGAGTAGTTTGGAGAACCGGCCAATCCCACCTCTGACTGGCCCCGCCCCCATTTATTCTCCGCCTCCCGAGTCCCAGCTGATTGGCTGCGTCTTCTTTGGTTGTCCTGCACAGGAGAATGGAGCTGGAAAGCAGGGTAGTGGGGTGTGGAGGGAAGGGGGATTTTGCAGTAGCCTTCCGCTGCCATGCGCACCAAGCCACACCCACCAAGCCAAGCCAAGCCACACCTGCCAAGCCACGCCCACAGAACCAGTAGTAAAAATTTTTGAACCCCACCACTGCCCGTGCTCTTTCCTGAAAGCCCTGTGCATATCCACCCTGGCTCTTCAGCTGTCTTCTGTTTTCCTTCTCCTACAAATTCTTTGCAGTCGCATCTTCAGGTTTCATTTTGTGGGATTTCCTGCCTGCCTTCAAAATTTCAAGCTTTGGATCATTTTTCCTTTGAGCTCATTCAAAATCCTTCCTTCTGAAAGGTAGCATTTAAGTCTGGCTCACTGCTATTTTTTTTCTCCTTCGAGTTCACAATACCTCGACTGACAGTACTCAACTTACAACCACAAAGTGAGCCCCTCCCCCCCCAAATTCCATTGTTAAAGTGAGACATTGGCCAAGTGAGTTTTGCCCCATTTTACAAACGTTTCGTGCCACCGTTAAGCGAATCATTGCGGTTGATAAGTGAGTAACCTGATTGTTAAGGGAACCTGACTTCCCTGTTGACTTTGACTGTGCAAAGGGTGCGAAAGGAGATCACATGTTCCTGGATCATAAATAGGTCGTAAATACCACGTTTCCCTGAAAATAAGACCCTGTCTTATGTTTTTTTGCCACCAAAAAAAGGCACCGGGTCTTATTTTCAGGGGATATCATTCCACTGACTAACCTCACTTGTGTGCATCGCCCCCGGCCTCCTTTTCACTGTCAGATGCCTTCAGGAACTTCTTCTGCAACTGGCAAGGTGTTCCTGAAGGCCCCTGCAGAGGATAAGAAAGTTCTGGATTGATCCAGAGTTGCAGGCAGCTACAGAGACCTTCAGGAAAGCCTAGCCACCCTTGCCAGCCAGAAATAGAAGAAATAGGCCAGCAAGGCAGGGGTCCGAGTGTGCGAGGCCTGGCTACAATTATCCAAAGGATAAGTAGTAGGGCAGCTCTACCCCATACCAAACCCTAGCTTAATTTTCACCTGTGCATTCTGGAATGGGTGGGATCTTAACTAGGGGTTATTTTTGGAGGGGGTAGATCTTATATTGGGTGCATATGTAAAAATCAAGCTAGGACTTATTTTCAGGGTAGGTCGTATTTCTGGGAAAACAGGATATAGGTGTCAAGCACCTGAGTTTTGATCATGTGATCATGGAAACGCTGCGAAGCTCATAATTATGAGAAATGGCCATCAGTCACACTTGTCAGTGTCATAACTTTGAACAGTCAGTAAATGAAGTGTTGTAAGTCGAGGGCTATTTGTATCAAGAATAACATGGATACCCTTCACTGCTTCAACTAACTCTTGCCCGTTGGGAAGAATTAAGTCCAAAGCCTCCAACCCCTTATTCTTTCTTCCACCTTCTGGCAAATGAAGCTGTCAACAAGAGAGAACAAGACCATTTTTGGGGGGACTTCTTACTGTGGGCAGAGTTGGCTCCCAGCTGATGTCATGATAATTGATGTCCACCACAGTATCATCTTCTGCCTCTTTGAAAAGCTGGTCATCTGTGGCATAAAGATCTCATTGGTATCTTCTGCCTGTCCTGATGATGATCTGTAATAAACTGTCATGAGAATGGCACTTTTGCTTCTCTCTCCTCTTATTAAAAGTCTGTAGAGATTCTCAGTCGGTTTCTTGGATGAGAAGGGAAATGTCCTCAAAGAAAAAAAGCAAGGAATCCAATTGCCTCCAGAAAAAACACCTTTTTTCTTCCCTGGACAGTTCCAGCTAGATTCTCTCTCTCTGCTCTCTGACTGTCTGTGCAGGAATGTGCTTCCTTTATGTACGATGCAACATCCCAATCCTTCTCTGTTGAGCCTCTTCCTTTTGAGTAATTTGTAGCCTTCTGTAGAAAGTTAGCACCCACCCCATTCTTCTCCTAGAAGAATGAAACATTTTGAGAAATATTTTAAAAAAGGCAGAATATTATATTTCCCTGGATGAGAAATGGAGAAACATGCTCTTGGAAAGCAGCTCCCACCTTGCTTAATAGCCCTCAGCAGATGTCAGCACTTCAGAGATAAAGAGATAGCTAGCTCTATTCATAAGGAAATACCCTCACCCAAGATCCAACAAAGGTAGGATTATCCCTCAGCCATAATAGGAATTGCCCAAGGCCCCTTCATTGCATCCTCTCAGTTGCACCACCCCCAGTAAACTTCAACCAAACCTGGGAGCTCAGACAACTTATAGAGCCAGCTATGACCTCTACACAACAGTTAATAGAATACATGTTCTTGCACAGGAACAGGAAGCTCAAGTGCAAAGCCCAAGAGAAGGTATAAATGCCTCCCACTCTCAACTCCATGTGGTCAGCTGCCCAGAACCACACATGCTTGGTGGTTCTGCTTCATCATGAAACCATCTTTCCAATCGATGTTTCCAGTGTTTTTCTCCCGACTAAGAACAGAACCAGATGGATATTTCTTCCAACACTTCCAGGGCTGGAATCCCATTAATTTTGTCATCTACTGTCGTTCGGTGATGCTTCTGCTATTATCGTGGTCCTCCTACATTAGGATTTTAAATTCTCTTTTCTGGTTTTCTTGTTGCATTTATGCAAAAGGATCTGATTTTGTGAGTTATCCTTCCTATTAATTTCATAGTTTCTTGCCTGTTTAAGTCCTCCCTCTGCCCTTGGGTTCTGCATTATTGGCTTAGCCCTCAACAGAATATTCAAGTTCTAGACTTTGTTACCATCCTGTTCTGGCCCATTTTACCAGCCTCCTGATGAGATTGTGAGATTAACAGATTAACAGAGTTGGAAGGGACATTGTAGGTCATTTAGTCCAACCCCCTGCCCTAGCAGGAGACCCTACACCTTTTCTGACAGATGGCAGTCCAGTCTCATCTTGAAAGCTTCTAGTGATGAAGCTCCCACAACTTCTGAAGGCAACTTCTGTTCCATGGATTGATTGCTCTCACTGTCAGAAAATTCCTCCTTATTTCCAGGTTGAATCTCTCCTTGTTCAGTTTCCATCCATTATCCCTTGTCTGGCCTTCGAGTGCTTTGGAGAATAGCTTGACCCCTTTCTCCTCTCTGTGGCAGCCCCTCAAATATTGGAAGATGCTCTCCTGTCTCCCCTGGTCCTTCTTTTCCCTAGACTAGCCATGCCCAGTTCCTGAAACCATTCATTGTTTGTTTTAGCCACCAGTCCCCTCATCCTCCTGGTTGCTCTTCTCTGCACTCTTTCTCAACATTTTTTTTATAGTCTTATGCTCCTAGAAATGGACTGACGCTTCAGTGTTGTTTCCGGTTTTCCATTTATCCATGCTTCAAACGATTCCTGTGTTATCTTGACAATCTGGGCATCTATTCATGCATATCTTCCCAACTATAGGCAAAATTGTAAACAATATTTATTTATTTATTCCATTTCAATAGCTGCTCATCTCAAACAAATGCTCAAGGGAATCATGTATGTAAATAGAATGCATTTCTGTACATCGTTTTAATTAATGTATGACTTTTTGGTTCATTTTCCCCCCTTCCTATTATATATTCTCTTAATTAACGAACCACACATTTTCTGAAGTGCGTATTTTGAGGAATAACTATGCTGGTTAATGTATTGGTTAAAATGCAGAATTAGATACATTTGCATTGGGATGTAAATGAAGTAGCTCTCTCCCCTCCCACCAAATTCTGCTTTGACATTCATAATGAGAAATGCTTCAAATCAAAGATGTCTTTGTAAAACAGCCTAAGCAGCCTTTCTTGGACTGGAAGGTTTCCAGAGGTGGAGGGATCTCCCCAACTGCCACTCCACTGCTGAACATCTGGCCAGTCCAGATATCTAATAGGGACCAAGGTTGGAGATCTAGAAAGAACAAATGATCAGGTTTTATGAGTCTCAGAAAGAACATCTAATGATATCCTTCCCATATATTGCATACCCCTATTCCAGGGGTGTCAAACTTGAGGCCCGTAGACCAGATCTGGCCTGCAGGATGCTTCAGTCTGGCCCATGGGGCCACCCTGGAAACAGCCAAGGACCGGCCTGTGGTGCCTCTGCCAGTAAAAATGGAGCTCGGGAGCCTTCGGGAGCTGCATGCAGCCTTCCCAGCAGGGATGGGCTGCTGGGGGTTTGCAGGGGTTCGGGAGAGTCCCCTAGCTAAGATTCTGTGCAATTCTGTGCAGAACCCCCAAATCCCACTCCTGGCTGGCCCTACCCACCCCGCCCTGCCCCTTCCAGGAGTCCCCAGGTGGCCTGTTTTGGATGCAGGTAAGTGAAAGGCATGTGTGGGAAACTCAGGGAGAGGGAAAAATGGGCCTCTGCTGGAAGGCTGGAAATAGGCCCGTTTCCGGCTTCCAGAGAGCCTCCGGAGCCCAGGGAAGCTGTTTTTGCCCTCCCGGAAGCTCAAGGAAAGCCTCAGGAGCCCGGGAAGGGCAAAAACACACACACACACCTCCGCTGTGGTGCAGGAAGCCAACCAGGCCACACCCACCATGGCCATGCCCACCCAGCAACCAGGCAGAGAACCCCTTGTTAACATTTTTGAAGCCCACCCCTGTCTCCCGAGCTCTGTTTTCAGCTATGACAGCCTCCTGCAGCCCTCTGCCAGCAAAAACAGAACTTGCCCCCGCCACACGCTCTGTTTTTGCTGGCAGAGGCCTGCAGGAGGCTGTCACGGCTGAAAACAGAGCCTGGGGGGGCACAGGAGCCCCTTCCAAGCTCCGTTTTCATTAGCAAAACAAACTATTAGCAAAAGTGGCATTTATTTATTTAATTTATATACCGCCCCCTCTCCCATTAGGACTCGGGGCGGTGCACAGCCAGATTAAAAACCATACAGAGAGATTTAAAATTTAAAAATAGATTAAATAAGAGGCTGATAAATAAAAACAATAAAAACAAGGGAATATTAAAAAATAACAAATTTAAAACCCCACAATACTGCTAGGCCAGACCAGCTCGTTGGAAGAGATGGGTCTTCAAGGCGCGCCTGAAGGTCCTCAGATCAGGGATAGTCCGTATCTCCAGGGGCAACTCGTTCCAAAGGGAGGGTGCTCCCACAGAGAAGGCCCTTACCCTCGGGATCGCCAGCCGACATCGTCCAGCTGACGGCACCCCAAGGAGGCCCACCCTGTGAGAGCGCACAGGCCGGCAGGAGGCAGATAGTGGCAGAAGGTGGTCTCGTAAGTACCCGGGTCCCACAAGGCAAGGAAGCATGGAGAAATTCTTCTGCTGGAGGCCCACCACAGGTGCCCCTGAAATGGATGATATCGAGCTGGCCACGCCTACCCTGGCCACACCCCCCCGAGGTCAAGCACAACCCTGGTGCGGCCCTTGACGAAATTCCATTTCACACCGCTGACTTATTCTATTAAAGCGATTAATATTGGAATGAAATCATTCACACTGGGAAAAAGGGTGTGAAATTCCAACTGCTTTAGGGATGAAATGACGGCTTCTTTGAATTGTGGCCAAGAGATTTTGGACACGCAGTCAGGGATTTCTTTTTTTTCCCCTTTTTGCAGGAAGACTCTGGTTCCAGAAACACACACCCCTCCCCTCCTGCATCACATCAAGTCAGTGACAGTTCCATTATTTGAGGTCTTGCCACTGATGGGTTTTAATAGAGAGTAACCTGTCATTTGCAAGCAGTAAGTGACATTTCTTTTATGATGCTCTTGTATAGACTATTTAGTTCAATCAGACTTACCCAGGAGAACTTCTATAACTTGATGGTTTGTGTTCTATTCAATCTCTTCGATTCTGCCCTGCGCGCGTCCCTGATATTTTGTCTTAACCAGGTATTTTAGAATTGGTTTGTCATTGCCTTCTTCCAAGGGCTGAGGGAGAGTGACTGGCCCAAAGTGACCCAAGTGGCTTTGTGCCTAAGGCAGGACTAGAATTTGTGGTCTCCTGCCTCTAGCCTGATGCCTTAACCACTATAATAATAACAGAATTACAGAATTGGAAGGGACCTTGGAGGTCTTCTAGTCCAACCCGCTACTCAAGCAGGAGACCCTGCATCATTTCAGACAAATGGCTGTCCAATCTCTTCTTAAAGCCTCCAGCGATGGAGCATCCACAACTTCAATAGATGGTAACAAGATAGATAGATTAAAAGAGTTGGAAGGGACTCTCATCTATATTGAGAGTTTTGCATTGATAATTCAGTGCCAGAAAAATAAACACAGATGGCTGATGCTTCATTTAATATATTTATAAACGTAAGTAGATTTTACAAACCAGTTGTAGATTTCTCCAACATGGAGCTGTAGGAAGTTAGCACCCACCCCTCTCCTAGAAAATTGAAATATTCTAGGAAATATTAAAGAGGCAGAATATTCCCCCTAAAAAGAGTAGAAACTCTGAAGCAGAAACTCACTTCAGAAGTAGAAGTTCACCCCCACCTTTGTTAATGGGTGGACCATTAAGGCCTGGGCCAGAATACTTTACATAGCAAAGATCTCTAGGTAAAACTGTAGCAATTATCCAAAGCCCTTTCAGTGCATCATCATCCAGCAAGGCTCAACCAAGCCTGGAACTCAGGACAGCCTACTGAGTTGACAACCAATCAGAATACAAGCTCCAATTCAAATCCCAACAAAGGTTATAAAACCCAGGCACTCTCAGCATCTCAGCCCTTCTTGACCTTCTCTTCTCACCTTGAAGCATGGGATCATCCTTTTCACTTTGGAGCTTCAAGCCCTGTAATCCTGTCTACCATTAAACCATCATTCCAAATAGCCTCCATGTTTCCAGTGTCTTTTTCCCCCACTTGGAACTGAACCCAGAAGGATATTTCTACCAACAGAGCAAACTCAAACAGAAACATGTTGCATGTTCAGAACAGAGCTCCAGCCTTCAGCAAGCAAGAAAGTTGGTTTCATCTTCAATAGACCAGCAGGGAAGCAAGTGGAGAAAAGCAGTTTCATTCTCAAGAGAGAGACTCAGAGCTCAACATAACTGCAGAGTTGCAGAGCTTCACATTGAGCTACGCCTAGGCTACTTTTAGTTTCAGTTTCCAGCCCCGGCTAATTCTGGTTTCAGTTTTCAAAACAGTCCTCACTGGCTGATTTAGTTGCTATGCCTATTCATTGGCTGACCTTGTTACCAAGCTCTATTCCAGTTCATGAATATACTCTGACAATCTAGTCCAACCTCCCGCTCAAGTGGGAGACTCTATACCATTTCTGAAAAATGGCAGTCCAGTCTCTTCTTGAAAGTCTCAAGTGATGGCCCCTCCCACAACTTCCGAGGGCAAAGCTGTTCCATTGGTTGATTGTTTTCACTGTCAGAAAGTTTCTCCTTATTTCCAGGTTAAATCTCTCCTTGTTCAGTTTCCATCCATTCTTCCTTGTCTGGCCTTCGGGTGACTTGGAGAATAGCTTGACCCATTTCTCCTCTCTGTGGCAGCCCCTCAAATATTGGAAGGCTGCTATCATGTCTCCCCTGGTCCTTCTCTTCCCTAGACTAGCCAGGCCTGGTTCCTGGACATAACATATTTCACCTTTATTGAATTATTCATTCAATAAAATTCATTATTAAATTACAACTTGATTAAATGGGTTGGGTTTGCACAACATGTTAAACCATGGAAAAACAAGTCCTAAGGAGATGTTGTATGAATGCACTGGTCTGGTCTTGGTTAAGCATATTAGTGCTTTGTTGAATATGTTTGTGAAGCAAAGAGATTCTCTTGACATATATGGAATCTCCCGTGAATTACCCAGATAAAACGGGAAGGTGCATTTTCTTCCTTTTCTGCCTCTACTTAAAGCTTCTTTCACTCTGCTCACACTTTCAGCTTAAGATTTAAGATCCAAAGACGAAGCTCCCAGCTTTAGGGACCAATAAGTGTTTATTGCCCGGATTTGGGGCTCTTCATGTTTATGTCACCTAATTTAGATGTGTCATTCCCTTCAGATTCTCTGAACAAAAATCCAGGAAGTCATGCGATTGAAAATTGCAGGCAACCAGCAGATATTATTTTTTTTTTCAAATGAGAGCTTTTATTGGAAAATGGGCACTTAAAAAGCTCATATTGAGGAAAATAGATCTGCCAAAGTACTAAAGAAGGACAAGCCAAATATAAAATATCAGAATTCTTGACTGTGCTGCATCAAAAGCTGTCTGTGATCCTTCAAAAGTCTTCAAAAGTTGGAACAACTTGCCTCCAGAAGTTGTAAATGCTCCAACACTGGAAGTTTTTAAGAAAAGATTCGATAACCATTTGTCTGGAACGGTAGGGGGTTTCCTGCTTGAGCAGGGGGTTGGACTAGAAGACCTCCAAGGTCCCTTACAGCTATGCTATGCTATGCTATGCTATGCTATGCTACAGTGGTGGGATTCAAATATTTTTACTACCAATTCTGTGGGTGTGGCTTGATGGTCATGGCAGGGGAAGGATACTGTAAATCTCCAGTCAGAGGTGGGATTGGCTGGTTCTCTGAACTACTCAAAATTTCCACTACCAGTTCTCCAGAACTGGTCAGAACCGGCTGAATATCACCTCTTCTCTTCTCTCCTCTCCTCTCCTATTCTATTCTATTATTTCTTTCTTTCTTTGATTCTTTCATTCTTTGATCCTTTCATTCAATTCTATTCTACTCTACTCTACCCCACCCTACCCTACCCTACCCTACCCTACCCTACCCTGTCCTGTCCTGTCCTGTCCTGTCCTGTCCTGTCCTATCCTATCCTATCCTATCCTATCCTATCCTATCCTATCCTATCCTATCCTATGCTTTCATTGTATTGTATTGTATTGTACTCTACTCTACTCCACTCTACTCTACTCTACTCTATTCTATTCTATTCTATTCTATTCCTTGCTCAGTGAAATAAGGTTCTCTTTTCCCCTCACAAGATCCTGAGGAGGCAGGTTTTCTGCTGCTCCCCTACTATCTCTCTGCAGCCTCACTGGCTGCTCCTTCTTCCCGCCAAATCTTTCCCCTTGGGACAGGTTGAAAGGCTGCCAGAGAGCAGATTCCCCTTCACAGATCTTCTCATCCCTCTGCAGCTTCCTTGTCCATCCTTACTTTCTCAACTGAAAAATCCCACCCCAAAGAGAGCTTCTTCCTCAAGTCTGTCCTGAACTCTCCCACTGCAGACCTCTGGCTCAAAGCCCGATGCATAAAAGGATGCATCCAGAGGTGAGCTGCTGGAGCAGTGGTTGTATTCTACCAGTTCAGCCCAGTTCTGCCGAGCCGGTAACAGCGATGAGCAGTGGAGACCGAACCGGTTCTCTCTGCCGCTTTGCTGTTGGGCCCGTTCGCCCACCCGGGCTCCCATACTCACCTTTATCCTCAGAATTTGAAACACAGCTGCTTTGCATGGCACAGCAATTGCTGCGTGGCAGCTGCTGAAGTGACCGGGAGAGTGCAGATTTGCAGGAGGTGAGTTGAAATGCCTCTGCACCTGCACAAAGTGCATGTTTGGCGTGCGTGCATGCAAAGTGTGCATGCACACAAAGCGCGCCCATCAAGCCACACCCACTGAAACGGTGGTAAAAATATTTGAATCCCACCACTGTGCTGAGGGTTCGCAAGACAGCCCCTAGCTATGATTCTGTGCAGTTCGGAGAACCCCCAAATCCTGGCTGGCCCCACCCACCCACAGCTCCCCTCCCCTCCCAAGAGTCCCCACGCGACCCATTTTGGAAGCAGGTAAGTGCAGGGCGTGCATGGAGGCTCTGAGAGGACGAAAAATGGAACTCCTGGAAGTTCGGGGTGGACAGAAATTGGCCCATTTCCAGCTTCCAGAGAGCCTCTGGGGCCCAAAAAGGCCATTTTCGCCCTCCTAGAGACTCAAGGGAAGCCTCAGGAGCCTAAGGAGGGAAAAAATGCCCCCCCCAGTGGTGCAGGAGGTTGACTAGTCCACACCTACCATGGCCACGCCCACCCAACAACCGGGCAAAGAACCACTTGCTTCCACATTTTTGAAGCCCACCCCTGGATGCATCCCTCAGCTATGCTCCCTCTCAAGGAAAATAATTTTATTTATTTATTTATTTATTAATAGGTTTTATATACCGCCCTTCTCCCAAAGGACTCAGGGCGGTGAACAGCCAACTAAAATACATATAGACAAATATAAATATTGTTAAAAAAAGAATTAAATCCTAGGCTGCCCCAATAAAAATCTAAAACTCCCAATTAAAATAAATTAAAACTTTGTACCCCATCCCAACTGATCTAAAACCCCATTTAAAATCCCATTTGAGTCAGCTCAGGCCGGCCTGCTCGAAGAGCCAGGTCTTCAGGTCACGTCTGAACGCCCTCAGGTCATTGGTCGTTCGTAGTCCCGGGGGCATCCCGTTCCAAAGGGCAGGTGCCCCCACAGAGAAGGCCCTATTCCTCGGGGTCACCAGGCGGCACATAGAAGGCATCGGGACCCGGAGGAGACCCTCTCTATGGGAGCGCACCGGTCGGTGGGAGACTACTGGCAGAATGCGGTCTTGTAAGTATCCTGGTCCGATGCCATGGAGCGCTTTAAAGACTAAAACCAGTACTTTAAAGCGAACCCGGAAGGCCACCGGCAACCAATGCAGCTCGTGCAGGAGGGGCGTTACGTGGGAGTATCTCGACGCCCCCATAACTACCCGCGTGGCCGCATTTTGTACCAGTTGAAGCCTCCAGGTGCTCCCCGCAGGGAGCCCCATGTAGAGAGCGTTACAATAGTCCAGGTGGGAGGTGACGAGGGCATGAGTGACCATGCGTAAGGCGTCCCAATCGAGAAAGGGCCGCAACTGGCGCATCAGGCGAACCTGATGAAAAGTCCCCCTGGAGACGGCCGTAATATGATCTTCCAAAGACAGCCGTACATCCAGGAGGACATCAAGATTGCGGGCCCCTTCTGTGGGGGTCAAGATCTCATCCCCAATAGCCAGCGACGGAGTCAGCTGACTATATCGGGCCGCCGGAAACCACAGCCACTCGGTCTTGGAAGGGTTGAGTCGAAGCCTGTTCCCGCCCATCCAGTTCCGCACAGCCTCCAGGCAACGGGCCATGACCTCCACAGCATCGTTGGGGTAGTTTGGGGTGGAGATGTAAAGCTGAGTATCGTCAGCATAAAGATGGCATTTCACCCCAAAACCACGGATGATCTCTCCCAGCGGCTTCACATAAATGTGAACAGATAATAATAATCAGAATTCTC
Organism: Bungarus multicinctus; assembly: GCA_023653725.1. Classification (NCBI taxonomy): domain Eukaryota; kingdom Metazoa; phylum Chordata; class Lepidosauria; order Squamata; family Elapidae; genus Bungarus; species Bungarus multicinctus. The sequence goes on from CM042836.1 coordinate 173,161,797, forward strand.
TTTTCTGCAAAAGGCATTGCAGCCAGCAAGCTCTCTTTCGTCCAATTAAAAGAGAACTGGTTTAGAAAAGGAAAAGGAAAAAAAAACGAGGCAGAAGGCTTTTTCTGTCCGGTGCTAATGAAGATGCTGGAAGACAAAGGCGGGGTGGAGGTTGCAGAGGAGGACAGATGACTCCATTTCCTGGCTTTGGAGTTGCTCATTGGGAGCCTGTGTGAATGTAGTTGCATAATGGAAGGCAAGGAGGCCCTGGAACTCTCTTGAAAGCCTCAGCAAGTCTCTCGGCTGTTTTTTCCCCCTTCTCCTTCTTGTGTGCGCACGCTGCCTTGTCATGTCTTGTTCAGACACTGGGAGGTACTGACGAAGCGTCCCACAGCAGCCTTTGAAAGAGCCACGAACACATGTTTGAGTTGCTAATTAAAAGCCTGAACTGAGGGCTGTGGTGGAAATTGTGATCCTTCTCATGTTCCCGGGAATGAAAACCAAAGGCGTTTTTGATCCTCCAAAGACCGAATTCTGAAAAGGGGAACTTTCCCCCTGCAGATTGCTAGTGAAGGGGCTCTCTAGCTATGATTGGAGGAAAAGTGTCTGGGGAATTTTTGTTCAGCGGAGACGAACGGTGGGAGAAAAGAAAGGAGGGGGGGGGGGCAGATGAAAAGAAAATGAGAAAAAAAAAAGGTTTTAACTTGCAAAGAAAGGAACGTAATTGCAAAGAAAGGAACGTCTGAAGGGCAGTTTTATAAGCCTGGTTGCCAAGTTACCTGGCTCTTGTACCATTGGAAGAAAATGGATGTGCCAAAAATGATCAGGGAATGCTTAGAAAAATAGTACGAGGATGTGGTTTTGTCTGGGTTTGTTCATGTTGTGAATTAGCACTGGTAATAACCGTTAGATGTATACTGCTCCACAATGCTTTTACAGCCCTCTCTAAGCGGTTTACAGAGTCAGCCTCTTGTCCCCAACAATCTGGGTCCTCATTTTACCCACCTCGGAAGGATGGAAGGCTGAGTCGACTTTGAACCAATCAACATAGAATTCATGGCAGTGGCAGAGTTTGCCTGCAATACTGTATTTTAACCGCTGTACACCATGAATGGGTGGGTGGATGGAAGGAAGGAAGGAAGGAAGGAAGGAAGGAAGGAAGGAAGGAAGGAAGGAAGGAAGGAAGGAAGGAAGGAAGGAAAATAGCAATAGGAATAGCTCTTAGTTGGTATGAAAGGTTGAATAGTAGGAATAATAATAGTAGAGATAAGAAAAGTGTATATAAATGTATAAGAATGAATATAAACGTATGTATATGTAACAACGATGTTGCAGTGTTGTTAAAGATGAGAATGAGATATGTAAACATGAAAAAGCATAGTAATAATAATAATAATAATAATGGACTAGCACTTAGACTTATATGCCTCTTCACAATCCTTTCCAGCCCTCTCTGAGCAGTTTACAGAGTCAACCTTTTGCCCCCAACAATCTGGATCCTCATTTTACCCTCCTCGCAAGGATGGAAGGCTGAGTCAACCTTGAGCCTGGTGAGATTCAATCTGCCAAGTTGCAGGCAGCTGGCAGTCAGCAGAAGGAGCCTGCAATACTGCACTCTAACCACTATGCCACTGCTGCTCTTATTAGGATGATCGTCAATCGATCGCTGCAGAACAAAGGCCTCTTCAATGAAGGTTCTGGGTTGCAGTCTTGAATCAAGTTGCTTCTCTCCTTGATTAGTTTGCATTGTTTCTTGGGTCAGAATAGAGTTGGAAGGGACCTTGGAGGTCTTCTAGTCCAGCCCCCTGCTCAAGCAGGAGAACCTATATCATTTCAGACAAGTGGCTGTCCAGTCTTTTCTTAGAAACCTCCAGTGATGGAGCACCCACAACTTCTGTTCCACTGGTTCATTGTCCTCACTGTTAGGAAGTTTCTCCTTAATTCCAGTTTGTTTCCTTGATTAGTTCCCATCTGTTGTTTCTTGTCCTGCCCTCTGATGCTTTGGAAAATAAGTGGAGCCCCTCTTCTTTGTGGCAGCCCCTCAAATATTGGAATACTGCTATTGTGACACCCCATAGTCCTTCTTCTATCTAAACCAGCCGTACCCAAATCCTGCAACCATTCTTCATATATTTTTGTTTCAAGACCTTTAATCTACCATGTCTGGTCCAGACTAGTTTAGTTTCGTTTACTTTATTGTCATCATACATCATACAATGAAATTAAATACCATCTTCAGTGTACTATGCAGTAGAAATCAACAGAGCTACTGCCCTGAAATAGAAGTTATTTTTCAGCCTATTTGTCCTTGTTTTTATTATCCTGTACTGTCTGCCAGATGGTAATAGTTCAAAAAAAAGGGTTCCCAGGATGAGATGGATCTTTAAGAATGTTTTGAACTTTCTTAAGGCAGCGGGGGCTATAAAGCTCTTCCAAAGAGGGGAGAGGGCAACCAATGATCTTCTGGTAAATGACATTTAACCCTCTGGAATGCTGTCCTATCTGCCACTGTGCAATTGGCAAACCATACAAAGGTGCAGTAAGTTATGATACTCTCTATGGTGCAGCAGTAGAAGGTCACCAGCAGTTTTTCATTCAGTTGTTGTTTCCTGAGAAGCCTCAGGTAGTCTAATCTCTGCTGGGCCCTTTTGACCAGGGCTGCAATGTGGGCACCCCAGGTCAGGTCCTCTTTTAGGGTAACACCCAGAAACTTAAAACTGACCACTTGCTCCACTCGGTCTTCATTGATAAGCAAGGGCTGGAGGTCTTATCTGTTCCTTCTATAGTCCACTATAGGCTACCTGGTCTTATGGGTGTTGAGGACCAAGTTATTGTCTCCACACCAAGAAAGCAAACTGGTCCATCTCATCTTAATTGGCAGACTCATCCCCCCCTCCCCCTCCCCCCCCGGAGACGAGTCCCACTACTAGGCTGGTAGACAGATGCTTTCTGACTTTCCAGCCTAGGGATGAGAGAGAGCCCTTGTCCCAAGGCCACCAAGGCAGCATCCATGCCCAATAAAGATGCCAAACCTGGCCCAGCCTGGTCTTCTAGGAAATAAATACTTTTTATTTCATTCGCAGCAAAAAGATAATTTTTACTAAAAGCCAAAGGAGCAAAGCCAGATCTAAATATTTGCGTGTAGTTAATTTTCCCTTCTCCATTCCACCCCCTCCCCCATCTCCCCATTGTTCAGTCATATTTTATTTATTTATTTATTTATAATCGTATTTCTATACCGCTCCCTCTCCGAAAAGGGACTCGGGGCGGTGTACAGCCTAATAAATACATAAAATACAGAGATATAAAAATATATTTGATATATTTGAAGATGTTTTGGTACCTGTCTCTGTAAATGGACAGGCACTGCATTCCATTCCCAGGACTGCAACCTTGGCAGTTCACTTTCATTTCCCCCTCGTTTTCCCACAGCTTCCTCCCCACATGGCTGATGGCAGACTGGCATGTAGTGAAGCATGCATGCGAGTGAAGGATGGCAGCTCTGACATTAGGACTAGGACCTGAGTCTCCCTACCTTCACCACTAGACCACACTGTCAGAGTATATTCCTGAACTGGAATAGAGCATAGTAACAAGGGCAGCCAATGAATAGGCATAGCAACTAAGTCAGCCAATGAGGACTGTTTGGAAACTGAAACTAGAAGTAGCCTAGGCATGGCTCTATATTAAGCGCTGCAGCTCTGAAACTATGTTAAGCTCTGAGTCTGTCTATTGAGAATGAAACTGCTTCTCTCCTCTGCTGTGTGTCTTGCTTGCCTGCTGAACTAAAGTGAAACCAATGTCTGTTTCTGCTGAAGTTGAGCTGCTGTTCTGCTCTGAACCTGTAACATGTCTGCTTCTGTTTGAGTTTGCTCCATGTTGGAGAAATCTACAACTGGTATTGTAAATTTTACTTTTTGTGTTTATAAAGAAGTTAAATGAAGCCTCAGTCATCTGTGTTTACTTTTCTGGTGCTGAATTTATGCTGCAATACTCTGAACACACACTGCTTGTGAAGTTCAGAGAGAGGCTTGTCCATTTTTCCAAGGAGTGTCAGTGTTCCAAGTAACAACCTCCGAAGAAAAAGATTCCGAGAATATCATCTTCCCAAAGATCCATTTTATTTAGAGATATCATATTGGCACATCTGTGGAAAACCTGAATCTGAGAGTTCCAGGTTTTCCCTAGCCCAAAGAAAACCCAAAATCCAAACCCTGCATCCATCAGTCCATCACATGGTCCAATCGTTACTTTGTTCCAACTGGAGACTATCCCCAGTCACTCCCCTCCAGGTGTCAGGAAATTTCTCCTGAATTCCAGATTACTTCTCCCCTTGATTAGTTTCCATCCGTTGTTTCTTGTCTTGCCTTCCGATGCTTTGGAAAATATTCTGCATTTCTTGCCTCCATCAGCAACCCTGTCCCGCAGCAGTGGGGTATCATTTGGGAGAAAGGAATAATTAATTCTTCTCTAGCTTACTGAGGCCAGGAGAGCTCAAGACCCTGGGAGACAGATCTTTCAGATTAACAGAGTTGGAAGGTCATCTAGTCAAACCCCCTGCCTAAGCAGGATACTCTACATAATTTCTGACAGATGGCAGTCCAATCTCATCTGGAAAGCCTCCAGTAATGAAGCTCCCACAATTTCTGAAGGCAACTTCTGTTCCATTGGTTGATTGTTCTCACTGTCAGAAAATTCATCCTTATTTCCAGGTTGAATCTCTCCTTGTTCAGTTTCCATCCATTGCTCCTCATATGGCCTTCGGCTGCTTTGGGAAACAGCTTGACCCCCTCCTCTCTGTGACAGCCCCTCAAATATTGGAATTCTGCTCTCCTGTCTCCCCTGGTCCTTCTCTTCCCTAGACTAGCCAGGCCCAGTTCTTGCAACCGTTCATTGTATGTTTCATCCTCCAGTCCCCTATTCGGCCTGGTTGCTCTTCTCTGCACTCTTTCTAGAGTCTCAGCATCTTTTTCATAGTGTGGTGATCAAAACTGCAGTACTCTAGTTGTAGTCTTACTAAGGCTTTATAGAGTGGTATTGGTACCTCCCTTGATCTTGATTGTATCCTCCTGTTAATGCAACTTAGGATTGCATTAGCTTTTTTGGCTGCTGCTGCACATTGTTGGTTCATATTTAACTGGTTGTCCACTAGGACTCCAAGATTCCTCTTATAGTTACTGCTTTTAAGCCTCGTTTCACCCAGTCTGTATGTGTACCTTTGGTTTTTCTTACCTAAGTGTTTTTCTTAGTTTTACTAGCCTAAGACAGGAGCACCTGTCTAAGGGAAAGAGCCAACACTTTGTTTTCTGCACCTATAAAAATAGCTGCCCTGTGTAAGCATTGAAGAGTTGGAAAAAAAGGATATTCTGTGCAGAGAGCCTGCTGAGGATTAAAAGTGTCAGTGGGGAGCGAGCACATGGAGGCTCAAAGAATGAAATGGTGTTCATTAGTAAAGGGGCAGATCTGCCGATCAAAGTGAAGCTTTCAACATGTGCTGCCTTTGGATCTAATTCCCTGTTGGGCAAAGGAAGCTCCTTTGTTGCTGGAAAAAGTTAATGTGGCTAAAATAGATTCTTCCCCTGCCTGCCCACAGATCAGAAAATACTGAAAATGGGATGATTAGCAAACTGAGTTTGAAGTCCAGGACATGGCCAATGTTCATGAGGAGCGGTCCTCTTTTGCTTTCTTCAGCATTGGTGAGACCTACCTCATGATCTGGCCACTTGCAAGAGATGTCCTGTGAGGATAAACAAGAGGAGCCTGGAATGTTTAATTTAGAGGAAGAAAGACTATGAGAGAAGATATCGAGACTCTAGAAATAGTGCAGAGAAGAGCAACCAGGATGATGAGGGGACTGGAGGCTAAAACATATGAAGAATGGTTGCAGGAACTGGGCCTGGCTAGTTTAGTGAAGAGAAGGACAAGGGGAGACATGATAGCAGCATTCCAATAATGAATCTGACTCAAATGAGGTACTAATAGCACTCTATAAAGCCTTAGTAAGACCACACTTAGAATACTGCATCCAGTTTTGGTCACCACACTATAAAAACGGTGTTGAGACTCTAGAAAGAGTGCAAACAAGAGCAACCAGGATGATTAGGAGACTGGAGACTAAAACATACGATGAACGGTTGCAGGAACTGGGCATGACTGGTCTAGTGAAGAGAAGGACCAGGGGAGACATAGCATCATGAAATATTTGAGGGGCTGCTACAGAGAGGATGGGGTCAAGCTATTTTCCAAAGCACCTGAAGTCCAGACAAGGCATAATGGATGGAAACTGATCAGGAAGAGATTCAACTTGGAAATAAGAAGAAACTTTCTGACAGTGAGAGCAATCAACCGATGGAACAGAAGTTGCCTTTGGAAGTTGTGGGAGCTTCACCACTGGAAGCTTTCAAGAAAAGACTGGACTGCCATCTGTCAGAAATGGTGTAGGGTCTCCTGCTTGGGCTGGACTAGATGACCTACAAGTTCCCTTCCAACCCTGTAATCTGTCTTTTTGGAATGGCCCAATGCTAGACACATACTAATGGCTCTAAAGTACAGGAGGAGGCATTCCAGTTGACCATTTCAACACTTTAGCAAACCAAGGTGCTGGGCTCCATTGAGCTGGGGGTTTGGCATCCATCTTTTTGGGGTGCTTTTAACTGGATTCCTTCAACAGGCATGGATTGGATAGATGGCCTTGAGGGCACCTCCTACGCTTCGATTTTATGACCTAACAAGCAACCTTTACTCAGTTCCATTACTCCCTAAATAGCACTGTGGCACGCCGTACTCTGTGCCTATTTAGGAACCACTTGTTCCCCCAGAGACATTAAAAATAAAAGCCTTAGATGAAAAATTGAAGAGGCCATCTAAACTAAGGGTGCAACACCTTTCCTGGATCAGCAAGGAACAAAAGTCAGGGCAGCCAAGGCAACATTTCTATTGCTTTAAATTAAACTAATCTAATCTTAATGTTAATATTAATGCTGCATTAATTAACATAGTTAAGAGCATGATTTCCTGTGTAATGAGTTATTTTGGGCTTTTGACATATTAAAATATGTGATCTAATAGTAACAGCAATAGCACTTAGACTTATGTACCATTTCACTTAGAGCCCTCTCTAAGCAGTTTATAGAGTCAGTATATTGGCCCCCACAATCTGGGTCCTAATTTTAGCATCCTTGGAAAGGTGGAAGGCTGAGTCAACCTTGAGCCGGTCAGGCAGTGGGCAGAAGGAAGGAAGGAACTGTTGGCAGTGGGCAGAAGGAAGGAAGGAAGGAAGGAAGGAAGGAAGGAAGGAAGGAAGGAAGGAAGGAAGGAAGGAATGGGAAAAGGAAGAACAATAGTAGCAGCACTTAGACTTGAGCTGGTCAGAATTGAACTGCTGGCAATGAGCAGAGTCAGGCTGCAATACTGTGTCACCATGGCTTATTCTTAAAAATTAAAAATTTAAATTTAAATTAATATTAATTTAAGTATTAATTCTGCATTCATTAAGAGCATGATTTCCTGTGTGCCGAAATATTTTGGGCTTTTGCCATATCAAAGCATGTGATTTAATAGCCATTTTTAAAAGCGATGTAGGCACTGCCCACAATAAATGGGGTAGAAGCAATCAGACTCTCGATCTCTAAGCATCGAAAACAAAATTACAGAGAGAGAGACAGAGAGAGAGAGTGATGCAGCGAAAGCACGACAATTTTCTGTTCCAGCCAAGTTGTTTTGCGGTTGGGTGGGCATTTGGAAAGTTCCTCTTTAGGAGACATGATGAAAAAGTAAGAGGAACCCAGAAGATGTGAAGGAGAGAAAACAATTACTCGGGAAGGAGCTCAGTGCAAGGTCAGCCTTTGTCCCAAGTGGCCAGATAAAGTCAGTGACCTTATCAAATGTTGCACCAAAACTTGCCTGGCATTTTCTGTCTTTTTCTTCTCCTGGCCGAGAGGATTTTGGTCTTGCACTTGGAGCACTTCAGCCTGTCTTTGGAATTCTGTTCGGTGGTATTTCAGAATTTGCTCTACTTTGGTGCTGCTGTGCTTGTTTTCCATGACAAAGTGATTGTTCCAGCAACCCTCCATTCATAACTCCAAGACTTCTCAAAGATTCCTCTTATTTAAATAGTAACTGGCACAACTGGGGAATCCCGAATCTGAAAGTTCCGGCTTCCTTACAATAAGTAAAAACTACAAATCCATCCCTTGCACCCATCATCACATCACATGGCCCAATAATCATCCGTCCCAACTTGAGACTTCCTCTCACTTATGCACAACACGACCTGACCTTGAATCGGAAAAAGAATTTTATATTATGTCTAACTAGATCTACTCCAATGAATTCCCCCCCTCCCACTTTCCCAGGGTCAATTGTGGCAGCGTGGGAGCCTCGGATCTCAATATGGCTTCCAAAGCTGACAGACAAGCCTTTCCATCTCTCAACAGCCTCCCTGGTTACCCCCAATTTATTTATTTATTGATACATTTACATGGCCGCCCATCTTAATCAGTGTAACTGTGAGTGGCAGACAAGAAGACTTAAAACATGATTATGAACTGACAAATCTTGGTCCAGGCCCCTTCCACAAACCTATACATGCTGGGATCTACTAACATCCTGGACCCCAATAGGTGGGGTGGGGGAGCCAGGTATTCAAGGCCTTCCAGAAGGCCAGCAGGGTCAGGCTACCTGGACCACTGGGGGAGGATGTTCCATAGGGTGAGAGTCATACACACACACCCCTCCCATCGGAGCCTGAATCCATGGACAAGGACAAGCTGGAGCTGGGGATGATGGAGATCAAGGGGGTGGCCTCGTTGGCTTTGGAGGAATGCAGGGAGGAGCAGGACGAGTCAGACTCGGGTGTCCTTGGGCTTGGGATGGCTTGCCAGCAGGGAGGATTGGTGGCAGGATGACCAAGAGAGTGAAGAAGAGAGGGCAGGCAATGGAGATGAGGAGCGACGGAGCTCAGGCGACAAGCAAGGACTGCCCCCTCATGATCCTCAACGCTCTGGGGAGGGGCATTTGTTGGGAACAAACACTGAATTGATAGAGTTGGGTGTGCTTGCTTTATTCCTTGCTTTGTGAATTCATTGCCTTATTCCTTGCTTCATGGACTCATTGACTTGTTCCTTGCTTCTTCCTTTACCTCTCTGGCCTTAAAGCCATTGTGCTAACAGAGTTTTGCTGGATTACTCACAACCAGAGGCTGGTGTGTGTCTGTGTGTGTGTCTGTGTCTGTGTGTGTGTGAGTGAGTGCTTTTCTCCGGGACTTGCCATAAATGTGGAACCATTTGGGGGAAAGTTGGAGCAATAAAGGGGAGTTTGAACTATCAGCTGGCTGTATTGCCTTCATGCCTTGTCCCAGGTCATCACAATGAGCAACACAAAAGAGAAGCCTTCAACACCTGAGTCCCAAAGGGAACCCAAAGCATGCCCATGGAGCAGGGTAGCAGATCCTATCTCGAAGTCTGGAAAATCTTCCCCCTGAAGAACTGGAGCATTTGCTTGGAATTGAATGAAATCCAGAGATGAAAGGAGGATTACAGGTCAGCCAAGCGACAAGTGCACAGGGACAGGACATTCCCACCCAACCCATTCCTCAATCACTAACTAAATTGTTGTGGCCTGCTAGCAGCCAGTGAAGCTGGCAGCAGATTCAGACAGTGAGAAGGTTGGGAAGGAACATGGGCCAGTCCTGGAGTCTGGGGAAGGGCTCTGCATCGGAGGCAGAGATGGGGCCAGGGCCGTCTGATAGTTATCAGCTGCCTTTGAATTTGGAGATGGGGCAGAAGAACAGCTGGAGCCTGTTCCCAGTCTGCACATGTGCAGAGCTGCCAGGAGAAGGGTACAGTTAAGGAATAAGAGTTGACTTGGGAGTAAAGCCACAGGTGAACAGTGAATGATCCCTCCCATAGGGAATAAAGAGAAGCGAAAGGAGAGTAGGGTTTTGCAGGAGACAATTAGTTCATTTGGGTGACGATCTGTTCCTGCAGTCTTGCTACAGTGTGGCGTTGACTCTTGTCTGAAAGATATCAGCCTGGCAACTCTCCAAGCCTGATAAAGGTCGGTAATTGGGAAATATCTTGCAAGACTGTTGGGCGGGACTTTGCTGGAGAGGAGTTCACTGTAAACTCAATAAAAAGAGTTTATTGGGATGAGGACTTCATGCTAGTGGGGAAACCTAGGTCAGAATGTAAATACAAGGGCCTTATATTCAACTCTGGGGAATTTTTCAGGTTTTCTTTCCTTTTGAAAGAAACTTTGAAAGCAAATTCTTTCATCGGTTTGAAAGAGAATCCAAGAGAAAAATACACAGGGCACAATTCTGGTTTGCAATGGCCCAACGCCAGTTGCATCCAGCTTTTCTTGCTGTCCTCACATTTGGCACTAGCATAAGTAGATTAGGGAGGATTGTGTGGGTTAAATAATGTGATTAGTGCATTAGCTCCGTTGGGCATTAGCCCCAAATTCTTCAATCCCCCTTAATGCCTACAGAATATTGGCATCTCTCCGGTGTTGATAGGTAGCTCCTTCTGCCAAGCGGCGATGAGATTCAGAGGTTTCAGAAAAGCCCTTTCATCTTCAGCATTGTTCTGGTGGCCTTAATGGTTGCCTTCTATCTCCTACGGCAGAAGACACAGGTTTTGTGGCATCCTTTGTGCATGCAAATGATTTCGTCTGCATTCGTCTGAATTGATGAACGACTTGCTTGGCCATCGCATATTAATTGGGTATGCCCCTAAGTTCGGTTCTCCTCTCCCATTATCTATTTGCCTTTTATCTTTATATTGTTATGTCTCTTATAAATGCCATCTGGATACTATTAACGTGTCAAAGAGTCACGTCTTCTTGAAATCAAGTTTGCCTTCGCCATCGTGGACAAAGCTGCCACTTTTGAAGAAGAAATACAGATGGGGCTGCTGCTGCTCTTGTCCTGGGGATCTCGAACCATCGAGATGCAAAAAGTGAGCCCAATGGAAGGACCAAGGGAACTGCCTTTTTTTTTTCTTCCTTTCTGAAATGCTGCAACGTTTCAGCATTCTGCCCCAAGTGGTGAACTTGGGAACCACAACTCTCTCTGTCTGCCTGAAGCCACAAGAAGATGGCAGCTACTCCAAGAAAGGACCTTTTGTCTGTTCCCTGGGAGTCGGGACTGAGGCTGTTTAAAGGCCAGCCCAAAAGAATAAAGGGCTAAAGTCTGCTCCTGACCCCACTGAAAAAGATTCCCAAAAGCCACTGTCTCCTTCCCTGAGAGCTAAGCCAGGGGTAGGCTGCTACCAGTTCACCCAGGTTCGGGTGAACTGGTATCTAATTTTATCATTTTTAATAACGGGTTCAGTGAACCGGTAAATCCCACCCCTGGCTGCCCCATCCACCCATCCCCTCCCCTCCTAGGAGTCCCCATGCAGCCCATTTTGGATGCCAGGTTATTCGGTCCGATCTAAGTATAGTATATAAAATCATACATTGCAATGTCCTACCTGTCAATGAATACTTCAGCTTCAACCATAACAATACAACAGTACACAATAGATACAAACTCAAGGTTAATCGTACCAAACTTGATTGCAGGAAATACGACTTCAGCAACAGAGCGGTCAATGTCTGGAATACTCTACCTGACTCCGTGGTTTTTTTCCCCAAACCCCAAAAACTTTAACCTTAGACTGTCTACTATTGGCGTCACCCCTTTCCTAAGAGGTCTGTAGGAGGCATGCATAAGCACACCAATGTGCCTACCATCCCTGTCCTATTTCTTTTATTTTTCTTATATGTATCCATGTATTCATAACTATGTTTTTACTTATACCAATTATCTTGTAAGCAATTGACAAACCAAATAAATAAAATAAAATAAGGTATAGGGCCCTCATAGACAGGGGTGGGATTCAATTTTTTAACAACTGGTTCTGCGGGCATGGCTTAGTTGGTGGGTGTGGCTTGGTGGTCATGTGACTGGGTGGGCGTGGCCAACTTGACATCACTCACGTCAAGGGGTGCTTCTCCTCACCTGGCCTCTCATGACAGTGGGGATGCTGCAATGGTCATAAGTGTGAAAAACGGTCATGTCACTTTCTTCAGTGCCATTGTAACTTTGAATAGTCACTAAATGAACTGTTGTAAGTTAAGGATTACCTGTACAAAAATACAAAAAGCTTCTTTGCTTGCAAAAAGCTGCCCTAAATACCAATCATTAGATTAAAAATACCTGCAAGCTGGAGTTACAAATCAGGCAGGGTGCCATTGAGGACTTAAAATAGTTAACATGCAATCAGCAGCCAATTCTTGCTCATAAAGTGAAACCCTTTAGCAGAGAGGTCATTTAAGCTCTCCAGAAAGAGCACACCCAGGAGAAGCAAACCTTAGATCCATTTCCACCCCTTAAAAACACCAGCTGGTCTCACTCACCTCATAGGATATTCTAAGGAAATCATCCAGATTTAAGGAAAGATCACATGCCCCTCAGAAAGGCAGTAAAAAATCAGTGCCAAGCTTGCATCCTGCCTCTTGGAAGTACACCCCAAAAGGACAGTGCCAGATACCACTAAAGCAGTGAAAGAAGACTCCCTCCTCCCCAGATAGAAAGAGAAACCATGAGGCAGGAAAAAATTAAAACACAATACAAATAATTAAATCACAACAGTAGCTGTTGCTTGTTAAACCAATTACCAGAACAAATAGACACAGGAACTACCCAGATTTCTTAACCCAGTTTCTTTTCAGGAACAGAGATTAACCCCTTTCCTCCCAAACAAAGCTGAATAGGGAAAATTATCCCATCAATAAACACAGGATTAAACGTCACCAAACACAGAATTAAACGTCACCAAAAACCAGTTTTAGACCAAAACTCAGAAAGGGTATGTAAACTCAAGTTTGAATGTCAATCTTTTTAACTAGCCAAGAAGCCTTGCTGAATGTCACTCATTTTGGTTCTTTGTCATTAAAAGCTTCTTTCTGGCACCTCTGCTTCCTTATTCAATTCAAAGTGCTAACTCCAACAGGGGAGTATTTCCTCCAAACAGCAGTGTAAAAAGCTTAAAATAACCCTTCCCCTTTAAGAAAGTCAAGCCGTTAGGTTTCCAAGTGAAATGGCTACATATATGTCAATTTCAGGCTCCACACAAGCAAAGTCCCAGCAAAAGAGAAAAAAAAAAAAACTCCAGAGAAGCTCTGGAGACAGGAAGTCTAGGCCTGCCAAGATTAATGGAGAGGAAGTTTCTGCAAGCAACAACACCAGAATGTTTCTTTCCTGCCTTCCTTACAGGATTAGGCCAGTAAAGTGGAAAAAAACAAAAGGAAATTTCTTCTAACGACCGGTTTTCCAAACTGCCTAGAAGGTTAACAACCGGTTTCAAGTGAATACGTGCAAACTGGTAGAACCCCACCCCTGTGCCACCGCAGCTCTTCTTGTTACAAGCCCAAAACTGTATTGACTTTCTTGGCAGGTGCATCACATGTTTGGCTCATGTTTAATCTTAATCTACCAGGATGCTAGGGAGTACTACTGCTATCTTGCACCTGTGCTTTGGACTCTTCCTACTACATGCAGGACCTCAATGTTTCTCACCACTGAACTGCATCAGAAAACGGCTGTAAGAGGCACTGAAGACTATTTGGGAAGGGAGAAGTGTTTTATCCAAAGACGTACAGTATCTAGACACCCTTCGGTGCAAAATAGTACAACACCTACCGCTTAAAAACAGAATCCAAGGAATCAGGGCAGCCAACCACATATTTTCTCAACCTTTTTTAAGCTGAGGGGGACTGCTAATGATAACATGATTAAACATACATAGAGAAGATAAGTGTTTCTAGAGAAGAAGCTGTTTGGGTTTCCTCACTTCCTTTGCAGAGAATATGATTAATTGTAGTGTATCCTTGAATCTTTGGGGAAAAAAGTGTGGAAATGGGCAGGAGGAGCTGTGGAGAAGGGAAGAGAATCAAGAAGATCAAGAATAGAATAGAATAGAATAGAATAGAATAGAATAGAATAGAATAGAATAGAATAGAATAGAATAGATGGGAGGGACCTTGGAGGTCTTCTAGTCTAACCCCCTGCTTAGGCAGGAAACCCTACACCACTTCAGACAAATAGTTATCCAATTTCTTCTTAAAATCTTCCACAGTTGGAGCATTTACAATTTCTGGTGGCAAGTTGTTCCACTAGTTAATTGTCCTCACTGTCAGAAAATTTCTCCTTAATTCTAGGTTGCTTCTTTCCACGATTAGTTTCCATCCGTTGCTTCTTGTCCTATGTTCAAGTGCTTTCGAGAATAGCTTGACTCCCTCTTCTTTGCGCAGCCATGACGGCACCATCAGTGCCCAAGCTCCCTTTTTTGAGTGCATGGCACTAACACAAAGCAAGACAATTTCCAGAGGCACAATTAATGAAAACATTCACCTGCCCAGCCATGAACAAAACAATTCACTTCCTTTAGATTTCTTTGGTGATCTCATGTGAAAAAAAAATGTATGTACAACCAGGAGAATATTTCTGCAAATAATCTTGTTTTCTACACTTGGGAATCCTTATCCATAGTCCTTTGATCCCAACTGGAGAACGCATTCAAAGGAAAGGAGGCCATGCATTTAATTGTACAACATCCTCTCTAATCAAGAGGCTTGTCTAACCATGAAAAGGTCAGTTTCCTTATGTCTGAAATAGAAAGTCAGGAAACTCTGATTGGATCTGATATTCGTTTGTTTGTTTGCCTTCATGTTGTGCTAGGCTCCCACATTGTTTCAGGGGAAGACAGACCATTGGTTTGGTGGGCAGTGGCCCAAAAGGAAGTAGTTGTGAACTACTTCTTCCTAAAATAAAAAAATGTTGATTCAAACACTGGCTTATCTGGAAAAACGAAAACGGGTCTTTTAATTTGAGTACTTGGAAAAAAGAGGGTCGTGGAAAATACAAACCCTGCCTTAATCTCTCCCCCCCGTCTTCTGTCTGTCTGTCTGTCTGTCTGTCTGTCTCTCTCTATCATTTATCATCTATCAATCTATAATCTACCTATCTATTTTCTCTCTCTCTCATTTCTATCTTCTATCTATCTCTATCTCTATCTTCTATCATTATTATCTATCTATCTATCTATCTATCTATCTATCTATCTATCTATCTATCTATCTGTCTATCACCCACCCATCTATCTATCTATCTATCTATCTATCTATCTATCTATCTATCTATCATCTATCTATATTCTATCATCCATCCATCCATCCATATATTTATTTATTTATTAATTAAACTTTTATACCGCTCCCTCTCCCAAAAAGGGACTCGGGGCGGTGTACAGCCTACTAAAAACACACAATAAATATACAATAAATACAATTAAAAATACATTAAACAATTTGATCCGGCTGTGTCCATCCAAGGGAAGCAATTAAAAATTAAAACTATAAAACCCCAATTAAGATTGAATTAAAACCGAGACACAGTTACTGGGCCAGGCCAGCCTGTTTAAAAAATAGGGTTTTCACTGCGCGCTGGAAGGTCAGGATATCCGTCATAGCCCGTATCTCCGGGGGGAGATCATTCCATAGGGAGGGAGCTCCCACAGAGAAAGCCCGAACTCTCGGGGCCGTCAGCCGACAACGGCCAGGCGGCGGTACCCCAAGAAGGGCAACCCTGTGGGAGCGTACTGGGCGGCGGGAGGTTGACGATGGCAGTAGGCGGTCCCGTAAGTCCATCTATCCATCTATCTATCTATCTATCTATCTATCTATCTATCTATCTATCTATCTATATATCCATCTCTTTTATCAATCATTTATCTATCTTTATAAGGCAACCAACTCAGTTGCAATGAGTGTGGGCAGCTTATAGAAATAAAATTCCAAATCTAAACCCCAGTAAACTCCACTGGTGACAACCAGCTAATTCTTTCCAAAGGGAAGTTCCTTGTCTGCTCTTGACATGACTGTAGTATTATATATATTATACTACATTATATTATAATGATTATAATATTGTTGTATAGAAGAGGATGAGAGATTCCATGATGCGTCTTGACATTAAATCTAAATAAAGAAGCTTGATGTGATTCTTGCTTGCCTGGTCCTGCTTGCTGTACGGGCTTCACATTATTTCATACATTGATTTGTGTCTCTGTGTGTGGTGTTTGTGTGTGTGTGTGTGTGTTGTGTGTGTACCCATTTTTACAATCATTACAAACTAACATAAAATGAAAAGAAGGAAGAGGATAGAAGGCTAAAGCTAAAAAGAGACCAAATAAAATAAATACATAAGAAAAGTGACCTTTGGATTTTCCAGTACAAAGACAAGTACAGTCATCTTTCTCCAAGTTAAAATGAATAATATCAATACTTAAAAACCTTTGAAATGGTAATACTCAACATCCCCAGAAAACAATGCTCAGATATTCTTAGTTTAACTTTAATTAAACACATAATAAGTTATTAACTATAAATAACCCATAGCCATATATTTAACAATCCACAATATTTCTCTAATCAAAGTCAGCTCTAATCCTCAAATCCCAAACTTCATTTTTCTCTTTTTCCCTGTAAGAGATCTAACAGTGGTCTCCAAGCTTCTAGAAATTTAACTCAAATTATTACCTCTAATCAAAGTAATCAATTGAGCCATCTCAGCTGGCTCCATTAGTTTCAAACTTCATTCTTCCATTGTAGGTTTATGCTCCTCTTTCCATCTTTGTGCATATAACAGCCTTGAAGCCAATGTCATAGAACAGGAACAAAGCCCCATGTTTTCTTTCCAGTCTTGAGTAGATTCATCTGGAGGCCAGAGGTCGACAGTCACTAGCCTGAATTTCTGGAGGAAAAGTGAGATGCCCACCTGAATAATTAACTCTCAAACTCCACAATGGATGAAGTAAGAAGGTTGGTTTGTCAAAACAGAGGCATAGAATCAAAATCACAGGAAGTATTAGTACTGCTTTATAAAGCCTTGGTAAGGCCACACCTGGAATATTGCAGCCAGTTTTGGTCACCACATTACAAAAAAGATGTTGAGACTTTGGAAAAAGTGCAGAGAAGAGCAACTAAGATGATTAAAGACTTAGTGATAAAAACATATGAGGAAAGGTTGCAGGATTTGGATTTAGCTGGCGTAAAGAAAAAAGAATTAGGGAGCACATAATAGCAGCATTCCAGTATTTGAGGGGCTGCCACAAAGAAGAGAGGAGTCAACTTATTTTCCAAAGCACTGGGCGGCAGGACAAGAAACAATGGATGGAAACTAGTCAAGGAGAGAAGCAACCTGGAATTAAGGAGAATGAGGACAATTAATCAGTGGAACAGAACATTGCCTTCAGAAATCATGAGCGCTTCATCACTGAGGTTTTTAAGAAGAGCCATATTGTCTGAAATGGTATAGAGTCTCTTGCTTGAGCAGTGGGCAGGGTCCAAGGTCCCTTCCAGGTCTATTCTGATTGATTGAAGATAAAACTTGCCACGTGTCCATCACGTGTATGGTCCAAGCACCAACCTTTCTTTAACCTTCAGTGGCTATGCAATGGAGTAGGAGAACTGAGCATCATCTCAGCACCCCTATGCTGAAGCCATCTTTTGCTGCCTCATAGTTGCCACAAACTCTGAGAGGGGGAAGTAAACAGACATGGTGGTTTGGAGCACAGAGGAGAAGAAACTTTCCTTTACCTGTGAAAGATCTTATTTGTTGTTGAAATTGCAAATCTGGTGAAAGGGCGAGGGGAGAGCCCCAAATCCAAGTGGATGGCAAATGGCTGTGCTTGATATTTTTGAAGGGGAGGGGAGGGGATGTATGATGAACATGGCTGGAGCTACACGACAGAGGCAGACAGGGCTGATGGCTCTATTTTGGAATGGTGGTGTGCCTATTTTAGGATTTGCACCATCGTTTTGTACTATTCCCCACCTCAAACTGGGCTATCAGTTTCCAGGAATCATGATCAGAGGCATTCTGGGGAGGGATGCACAAAGGAGGCTCACGGGGATATGTGCAACTTTGGGGTGCAGGTTTCCTGCTCGGCAGTGAATGCACTTTAAGGAACCGGGGAGATTGCACAAGCTTTCACCCCCACCCCCACCCCAAGTGCCAAGAGGTTCACACTATCGCTAATTTTAAAGTGCCTTAGCGGTGGAAGTGTTAGGTCTCCCAGGCAATACACAGCCACTGAGCATGTGGTGCTAAGATGTTTCTGCTAATGGTGTTAAAATCTCACTCTTCACAAGCTGTGAACCATGGAAATTAGACTCTGTCAATGCTCTAGCAGGTGTCACTGTGGCTTGGCAAGCATCCTCTTGGGATAGAGAAAAAACTTTCCAGTAAGAGCCTGTAGAAAGATGAGAAGCCGAACCCAAAATACAAGGGTGTGCATTGTACAAAACAGGCTTTATTATTTTTATTTTATTTATTTATTTATTTGTCAATTGCTTACAAGATAATAGGTATAAGTAAAACATAATTATGAATACATGGATACATATAAGAAAAATAAAAGAAACAATAGGACAGGGATGGTAGGCACGTTGGTGCGCTTATGCAAGCCCCTACAGACCTCTTAGGAAAGGGGTGAGGTCAATAGTAGACAGTCTAAGGTTAAAGTTTCCATTTAACATTGTGCGGTTAAATGAGAATTGTGTGGTTTGGGGAATTACAGTCCCAGCGCATCTGGGAAGGCCATGGTGCAGTTTCCAAATCCAAGCATGACCTGGGCAGGCGTGTCTGCAGGGTGTGGTCAAAACAGTCAAGATCAGGGGTGTCAAACTCGAGGCCCATGGGCCAGACCTGGTGTTTAGATCTGGCCTGTGGGGCCACCATGGAAGCAGCAAAGGACTGGCCCATGGTGCAGTGGTGGGATTCAATTTTTTTTACTACCGGTTCTGTGGGCATGGCTTGGTGGGCGTGGCTTAGTGGGCGTGGCAGAGGAAGGTTACTGCAAAATCCCCCTTCCCTCCCCACCCCACTAATCTGCAGCCAAATCAGGAGGCAGCGTGGGAGTCAGGGTCAAAGCAACCTGAGGGCTCCGAGGGGGAAGAGGGAATGGAGCTGGCAGAGAGAGACACGAGGTGGCGCCTGGACCACCCGTCAGCCCTCAGATAGAGAGTCAACAGCCCTCAGGTTTGGAGGTGGCTGATGAGTAAGAGGAGGAATAGCTGGGTCCAGTGCCTGACACATGGTTGCACAGAAGGCAGAGGAGAGGAGAGCAGGGGAAATCTATGGGCTGATTCTTGGGATGAAAGCAAGGCTCCACCCTAGCTCTGGGGATAAAAGGCAGGGGCAGAGATGAATAAGTGTGGGAGACAACTATTCATCTTCTGGCCAGACAGACTTGTTAGTCTGCGGTGAGAGAGAAATTTTTTTGGAAAAGGAATTCAAGGAATCATTGATTTAACTTTGTTTGTGGTGTTTGGGAGCCAGGTCAGAACAGGTAGAAAATACATAGTACTAGTATCAAATGGGGAGACCTGGCTTGGAAGCAGTATGTGTGAAAGGCACCTGTGTGTCTTGTCCAACTTCTAGTTAAACTTGAACCAACAATATGATGCAGCTACTAAGAAGACAAATGCTACCTGGGAGTGCATTAACAGGAGTGCAGGGTCCAAATCAGAGGTGGGTATTCAGCAGGTTCTGACAGGTTCTGGAGAACCGGTAGTAGAAGTTTTGAGTAGTTCAGAGAACCAGCTAATCCCACCTCTAACTGGCTCTGCCCCATCTCTTCTCTGCCTCCCATTGAGTCCCAGCTGATTGGCTGCTGGAAAGCAGGTTAGGAGGGGTGGGGAGGAAAGGGGGATTTGATGGTATCCTTCCCCTGCCACACCCACCAATCCAAGCCATGCCCACCAAGCCATGCCCATAGAACTGGTAGTAAAAATTTTTGAATCCCTTCACTGGTCCAAATCATGGAATTGTTCCACTTTGTTCTAACCTTGGTCAGACCCCATTTGGATTTCCAGTCTGAGCCCCACAGTTCTAAAGGGATAGTTACCAATTGGGGCATGTTCAGAGAGGCTACAAAGACAGCATAGAAACCAAGACTTATCTGGAAAGATTAAAGGGTATCTGGGTATATTTATCTTGGAGAAGATCTGATTGAAGGGAGGTATGAGTAGCAGCTTTCAAATATCCAATATATTGTCTGTTGTCACACAGAAGAGAAAGCAACCCTTATTCTTTTATCCCGGAGGGTAAGACTAAAATCAATAGGTTAAAATTACAAGTAAGGAGATTAGACATCAGAACGAAGGTGCTGACTATACAAGCCGTCAGCCAGTTGAATGGGATGCCACATGAAATTCTGAAATTCTCTGCTTTCCTTCAATTTTTTTCAAACAGAAGCTAGATGGTTATTGTCAGAACTGTTTTAGTCAAGATAGCACTGTGCAGGGGGGCTGGAATAGATGACCTTAGATACAGTATTGGAACATTGCTATCATGTCATCCCTAGTCCTTTTTAACAAAAAGAAGGACTAGGAGTTACATGATAGCTGTGCTGTCTCAGCCAGTTTATAGGAATGGGTTAGTTACTTAGGAATTGTGACCTGTCCCCTTAAGGGAATGCATCATAGGAAATGTAGTTAAAGGTATCCTGGGAAACGTAGTTCGTATCACGTGGCCACATCTGTAATCCTGATTGGCCACTAAATTGACCCTCGAGGGGTTGAAGGAGGTTGCCCTCCATTCTTACCCTCGAGGGGTTGAAGGAGGTTGCCCTCCATTCTTACCGACACTTATATACTGATAACATAGTTTCCCTCTATTGATACGAGATGAGTTAGGAGATAACTATTTTCCACGTGCAAGGCTGATATATAAAGGATTGGTCATTGAAAGAGGAACTTCATCACAAATGTGAGTTATGAGGATACCTAATGTACCAATAAATGAACTTTGTTATGGAAGCTTTGTTGAGTTTTCTATCTGCATCTGCACAGATATAAATCTACCTCTGTGCAAGAACAGAATAATAGCAATGTGCCAATATCTGAGGAGTTGTCACAAGGAAGAATGAGTCAACCTATTCTCCAAACTAGTGGTGTGATTCAACATTTTTTTTACTCCCGGTTCTGTGGGCGTGGCTTGGTGGGCATGGCGGGGAAAATCCCCCTCCCCTCCCCACCCCACTAACCTGCTTTCCAGCTTCGTTCCCCTGTGCAGGGCAACCAAAGGAGACCCAGCCGATCAGTTGGGACTCAAGGGGAGGCAGAGAAGAGATGGGGGTGGAGCCAGTCAGAGGTGGGATTGGCCGGTTCTCCAAACTACTCAAAATTTCTGCTACCGGTTCTGTAGAACCGGTCAGAACCAGCTGAATACCTCCTTTGCTCCAAACCATCTGAAGGTAGGACAAGAAGCAATGGGTGGGAACTAACCAAGGAGAGAAGCAACCTGGAACTAAGGAGAAATTTCCTGGCAGAATAATTAATCTGTGGGACAATTTGCCTCCAGAAGTTGTAAATGCTCCAACACTGGAAGTTGTAAAGAAGGGATTAGACAGCTATTTATCTAAAATGGTCTATGGTTTCCTGCCTGAGCAGGGGGTTGGACTAGAAGACCTCCAAGGTCCCTTCCAACTCTGTGATTCTATGTCTTTCAACTCTGGTTTAATTCAATTGACTGACCCGATGGAGATAGGTTTCTGAATGGAATTCCAATTTAAGGCCCTGAAGAAAACCAGGCCTCCGTGATTCACTGCTTTTTAGTGTTACAAGCAATACACACGTTGTTCAAACATTATACTAGTGGTCCTTGACTTATAACCACAGATGGCACCAGAAGTTCCATTGCTAAGTAAGGCTCTTGTTAAATGAATCACACCTGATTTATTTATTTTTGTCCATGGTTGTTAAGCAAATTGTTACAGTTGTTCAGTGAATTGTATGGTGATTAAACAAAGCTGACTCCATTGACTCCTCTGGTTGCAGATGGAGATCATGTGACCCTGGGATTCTGCATCCATCGAAAATATATATGCTGGTTCTCAAGCGCCCAAATTTTCATCACGCAACTAGGGAGGTGCTGTAACAATTGTAAGTGGGAAGACCAGTCACAAGTTCCTTTTTTTCAGTGCTGTTTAACTTATTTTAATTTTTAAAATAATTGTATATAATTATATTATATTGTATTGTATTGTATTGTATTGTATTGTATTGTATTGTATTGTATTGTATTGTATCGTATCGTATTGTATTGTATTGTATTGCATTGCATTGCATTGCATTACATTACATATTATATTATTTATTTTGTCAAAAGCTTACAATACAACAGAAATAAGAATAAACATAAGTTTAAATATAAGAAATAGGAATGAATAATTGGGGACAATAGGACAGGGGTAGTAGGCATGATTGTGTGCTTATGCACGTCCCATTATATTATTAGATTAGATTAGATTAGATTAGATTAGATTAGATTAGATTAGATTAGATTACATTACATTACATTACATTACATTATGTCTGATGACAAGGGTGGGATACAAAACAAACACAGTCACAGAAAACAGGTGAAGCCCCTTTTATTCCTTCAGTTTGCTTCCAAGCTCCAAATATCTTTGCTGGAAGACAAAAACACTCCCACGCAAACAGTTACATGAAGAAGGGAAAAAACAACACAAACCAGGCAAGATAAGGGCTGGAGGATGTCCACAGATAACAGAACACACACTGGGAAGGACGCCAAACTCAGAAAGGAACTATAAACTAGAGATATTTACATGCTTTATTTCCAGCATTTGCCAGTATGCAGGTCCAAACTTCTCACACCTGCAGCCCATGAAAAGGATCAAGGCCCTCTCCTCCCCTGTAAACTACGTCTCTCCCTTATCCTCTCCTCCCTGCGTGCCCTAGGATGGAGAGGGGATGAGCCTGGGTCCTCCTCTGACTGCCCAGCCGGCCTCTGCCCTTCCCCAGCCTCCTCCACAACCTCCGGAGTCATACTTCACTCCCTGTTGGCTATTCCTCCTCTGTCAGAGTCAGTCTCCACCAGGGGCATGACACTATGCTTAAATACTTTATATATATTATATAATATAGTTGTATGTAATATATTAATAATTTAATTATTTTTTAATTATTTTAATAATTGTAAATTGTTTATTTATGGAATTTATATTGTTGCCTATTCACATATGGTGACTCAAGGCAGTTTACAGAATATATGCCCCATATAAGAACAATAAGACTAATAAAATAAGTCATATAATAAATTAATATACTAAAATCAGCCCCCCACTCCCTGCCCCGGGCAACAGCACCTCACATGAGCCATTTCGTGGGCTCCATCCCAGTCCGTGTTCCCCAGACCCATTGGCCGAACCAGGTCTTCAGCGCCTTCCAGAAGAGTATTAGAGTTGAGGCCATTCTAATCTCTGGAGGGAATGATGTTCCAGAGAGAGGGAGCCACCACAGAAAAGGCCCTTCTTCTGGGGGCCCCCCCAGGTGTATCTCCACCGGGAATGGGACCTGCAACATTCCCTGCCTCCCCACTCTGATGGGCTGGGTGGATGTGACCGGTAAGAGATGGTCCCTCAGAGAATCTGGTCCTGAGCCAGGAAGGGCTTTAAAGGGGACAACCAGCACCTTGAATTGCACCTGGAAGCAAATCAGCAACCAGTGCAGGAAAGGTGACACACGTGCACAATGAGGCCTGTATAAAACCATGCGGGCCACTGCATTTTGTATCCACTGGAGCTTCCAGATGCTCTTCAAGGGCAGCCCCATGTAGAGCGCGTGTAGAATTTCCAACAGTTATTAAACAAAGGGCTATGAGGACTGCCTGTAATGCCTTTCTGTATAGGAAGAGCCCTGCAAAGAGGGCTGAATGGTGGGTTGGGCTCTCTGACTTTGCAAGTTGGCTCAAGGTACCTTATCACCTCATTAACCTCTGGCTAGCAGAAAGAGGATGTTTAACCTCCTCCTGCAAAACCTCATTTTTTTTAAGTTGGGAGAGGCCACTTGCCACACAGCACAACCGAGGCTCTTTGTTGTGTAATTTGGTGCCTGCCTGGCATTTGTGCCTTAAAAAGAGATGCAGGGGGAAATGTTTCAAACGTTTATTGCAATAAAACCCTTGCAGCTATCTTATTAAGACTTGGCAGGGCTAACATTCTCTAAAGCAGCAGCCGTCGACCGGTGGGCCATGGCCCACTGGTGGGCCGTGAGAAAATGTTGGTGGGCCGCAGAGAAATCTCACCCCCAGAGCACCCCCCCTAAAGCAATTAATCCAGGCTGTGCAGAAACACAAGGCTGTGCCACCCACATGGCCCGCAGGAACCCTCCCTACCCACTCACTCCTTACCCAGCAAACTTGCCTGCTAAAATTGCTATTTTTCCTTTTTCTGACCATCATCTGTTCTGCTGAGCTGGGAGATTTAGATTAGCTAGGAAGCAGGAAATGGTTGGATTTCTTGCTTTCTAGCTAGTCTTTAGCTCTTCGGCTCTGCTTTTAAGCACAGCCGAACCTCCCTTAGGACTGAATGTTCTATTATTCAGTACAAACTCACAGCAAGCAAATTTGAGAGACTGAGCTAACTGATGGCAGAGAGATAGATCACTGAATGATTCTGTGAACAACTCAATCTGCCTGCCTGCTTTGCCTGGTTTTGGATAAAAGTTGCTCTTTTTTATAACAAATTCAATATTTATATAAATATTTATAATATTTACATACAAGCCATGCCCAGCCAGTCACATGACCACCAAGCCACACCCACATATTAGGCCATGCTCACAGAACCTGTTTGTGGTCCCTGGGATTTAAAATTATGAGTTTGGTGGTCCCTGAGGTCCAAAAGGTTAGTGACCCCTGCTATAAAGAGTTTATCATCCCTGTTATTTTCATCCCATTCTACCATCAAATGAAGCAGCTGCGGCAGACATTTTGATGTGTTCCCATTGTAGTCAATGGGCAAATTGGGTTCTCCCCCCCAAATGAAATCTCCAAGAAGGTAAATTCCAATTGCTTTCCCCTTGATTAAATCATGTCCTTTTCAGATCTTGAATTCAAACCAGGGCTGATTCCTACAGGCAGGCTCTTTCTAACCCCATGCCTCTAAAAACCACAAAAATGACCATTTTCGAGTTTTGAGAGCTTCAATGTGCTCCTTCCTCTTCCTTTCACAACCAGATAGGAGGACTACATGTGAACATCAGGAAGAGGATGGAGGGAAACCACAGAGGAGAACCAGAATACAGAAGGGCAAACAGAGCGTGACAAACCTCTTGACATGTGACTTTCTTCTGGAGATGTTCCAGGGGATCCTGCACTCATCAAGGGTAAGACTAGATGGCCTAGATGGCCCATTCCTGACTCCACGATTCCATGTTTTGTTGGGCAAAAACAGCAAGCAGGCCCTCTCCAGGAGAGGTCGAAAGCAGCAAGGTGGTGGCTGCTATTTGATCAAAGTGCTTATGCATGGTTCCAAGCCGGGAGAAAGACACTAGAAATAAAATGGGAAGGACTCTGTTTATTGATGAGCAGAACCAACCACAGCATGCAGTTCTGGGACAGCTGACAAATTGGTTGGATGAGTACATGGATTTTTCTAGGGTTCTGAGATGCTGCAGGGGGTTGTGCAATGCAGTGATCCTGGTGTCTTTTGCTATTCTAATGGCAGTGGGTTAATCCTATTATGTCCTAAATGTCTCGTTCTGTCCTTAGAATTTGGGTGGGGGAATGGAAATTCTCAATCCCATCACCTTGAGCTGAAGTTGTTTTCTTTGTGAATAGATTGGCCCAGCCTTCCTTAATGGGCACATCCATCTCTAAAGCATCTGCTGAGGCTGTTTAACTAAACTGGGGCTGCTTCCTGCCTTTAAGAACATGTTTCTCCATTTCTCCTTTGGGGAAATACAGTATTCTGCATTTTTTTTAATATTCCCCCAAATATTACATTTCCTACACCTTGAAAGAAATGGCTCCTCTACTGGTTTTCAGAGTGCAGGAAAAAGACTTTAGTGGCTTCATCACTTTTGGCTTGAAAATGACGACAGAAATTCCTCGCATTTGTGGTTCAGTAAGCCTGAGGGGGAAAAGGCCACTGTGGAGTTGGAGTTTCTATACAACCTTTTGCCTTTAACTGTCTTCTCAATCTCTTCACCCCAGTAATGGTGAACAGAGCTTGCAAGCATTTTCAATTGTCTGTGAAATAACAAACCACAGCCCACGCTCATAAAAACACCATTCGCATTTACAAATAAGCACAACTTATTTTTGCAACTATCTGCTCTAAATTTTACCTAGAAGGAATAGGTGAGATTTACAAGCTCATGAAGTAGCTGGAATCCAACCCATCATTTACTGTCAGCAACCAGGCTATAACTCTCCAGCAGAGGTGGGAGCCCTGTATTTGCAATTAACATTACAGACCTGGGTGAGGGAGGTAAACCTTGCCTTGATCAGTTGCTTTCAATCATGAAGGACACTTGGTTCTCCTCAGCAAGACCAGGAATAGGGTAGGGTAGGGTAGAGTAGAGTAGAGTAGAGTAGAGTAGGAAATAGAATAGGGAATAGGGAATGGAATGGAATGAAATAGAATAAAATAGAACAGAATAGAATAGCTGAAAGGGACCTTAGAGGTCTTCTAGTTCAGCCCCTTGCTCAAGCAGGAGAATCTATAGCATCTTGGACAAGTGACTATCCACTCTCTTCTTAAAAACCTCCAGTGACGGAGCACCCATGATTTCTGGTGGCAATTTCTGTTCCACTGGTTAATTGTCCTCACTGTTAGGAAGTTTCTCCTTAATTCCAGATTGTATCCCTCTTTGATTAGTTTCCAACCATTGTTTCTTGTCCTGCCCTCCAGTGCTTTGGAGAATAATTTAACCCACTCTTGCTTTTCTCTGAACTTTTTCCAATCTTTTTCCAACCTTTTTTTGTAATACGATGACCAAAATTGCCTGTGATTGCAATGGCTGCAAGGACCTGCTGACTCCATCTTCTATTGATTGAATTGGTGTCCTTCAGTCTCAAGTGTGGTATCGTGCCATGAAACCAGTAACTGCCACTTCCTGTGTTGTTTCCATGCTGTATACAAAGTTGGAGTGTCCCCTCCAGAGCACGAGGCCGGGGTAATTCAATATGGAGGATAAACTCTTACTCAAGCAGCAGGTCTCCCCCACTCCACGTCACGGAAAGTCTAATGGAACTGCAGAGCTGATACGATTCGTTCCAGCTGCATCACAGGAGTTACCAGAACGTGATTGTACACAGTCACGAACTACTTCCGGAACTCCGGCCCCGGATTTTGCCTGGAGGTTGAACTCCTGAAGCCTTTTCCAAGAATAGATATAGCCACAAATCAGTGGAGGTTTGAAATCAGAGTTTCCCTTCTCCTAGAAGATGCTTCTACCATTTTATCTGCCTTGGGGGCATAGAGCCCTCTTCCGCCTTCAAAACTGTTGGCCATCTTCTCCTGTAACCCTGGAAAGGGTCCCTTATGAAGTGCTACCAGCCGGGCCAGTTGGATCAAAGTTTTTAAAGGAGGTATTACTCCTCCGGCACTCCTCCTCATGCCCAGCTCGGCTCCATTTGCAGTGTCTTCTATTGATAGAACCTGGAAATGTCTGATAGGGAGGTTCAGGTACTTTCTTCACTCCTCTACTCGTTGCAGAATACCTTATGCTACCAGACTCAAAATTCTAGACCTAGAAAACCTAGAACTACGCCGCCTGCAGTCCGATCTAAATATAGTATATAAAATCATACATTGCAATGTCCTACCTATCAATGAATACTTCAGCTTCAACCATAACAACACAAGAGCAAACAATAGATACAAACTCAAGGTTAATCGCGCCAAACTTGATTGCAGGAAATACGACTTCAGCAACAGAGTGGTCAATGTCTGGAACACTCTACCTGACTCTGTGGTTTCTTCCCCAAACCCCAAAAACTTTAACCTTAGACTATCTACTATTGACCACACCCCTTTCCTAAGAGGTCTGTAGGGGGCATGCATAAGCGCACCAATTGTGCCTACTGTCCCTGTCCTATTGTTTCTTTTATATTTTATTTTTCTTATATGTATCCATGTATTCATAAATATGTTTTACTTATGCCTATTATCTTGTAAGCAATTGATAAATAAATAAATAAATAAATAAATAAATAAATAAATAAATAAATACAACAAACTGCACACCTCTAGAAGCCTTTTGGGCCAATAAGGCAATAAGGTGGGAGATGCAGCTTAAGAATGAAAGGACCTTTTTCCCCTAAGAAAAACAGAGATGGTTGAAGTGCCTCTAACGAGCTGACAGTAGCTCAGTCATAACCAGCCTAAGTGAAAATTTATCGCTTCATTCAGAACTGACTTAATTGATGGGGAGGTTGGGCATGTGTTTGTTTACCAAGCAAATTGGACAGATAGCATCAAGCAGGCCTGGCTAATTGCCCAGCGGAACGGAAGGCTTGTCTAACAAGGCTGTTCATTAACCCACCGGCTACAGATGGGTGCCCCGTGAATGACTGGTCACCCAGGGAACTCTCCCAAAGCCCAAAGCTATGGAGAAAATGCCAAGCTTCCCTTTCCAATAAGGACTGGATCGAATCTCAGTCATCTGTGAAGGAAACCTCTGCTCCCTTGGGGTTCATACCTAAGGAGGCCCTGTCCCTGTTTATGGTGGACGTGTGATAAAGCAAAGAAATATTGGAGTAGGAGTCATATCTCAATACCGAAAATTCTTAAAGTGAATATAAAGAGAAAGGCAGATATCTTTGGGGTTTTAATGGGAAAAAATGGATCTTTGATGTTATATTTGTTGTCTTTATGGACAGAAATGGAAGGTTATATCAATCCCCACAATGGCTGCAGAAATTGATGGAGTTAGCAGAGGTAGCTAAATTGACTGTTTTGATCGAAGGGAAAAAAATACAAATACTTTTATTTCTGCTTGGAAACCGCTTCTGGACTTTATGCTCAAGGTACAGAAAAAAATGAAAATTTGATTTTGGGTTTCACTGATTTAGAAATGGCTAGTTTATAGGGGACTGGAGACTAAAACATTCAACGAACGGTTGCAGGAACTGGGCATGGCTAGTCTAGGGAAGAGAAGGACCAGGGGAGACATGATAGTGGTTTTCCAATATTTGAGGGGCTACCACAGGGAGGAAAGGGTCAAGCTATTTTCTAAAGCGCCTGGATGGAAACTGAAGAAGGAGAAATTTAACCTGGAAATAAGGAGAAACTTTCTGACAGTGAGACCAATCAATCCATGGAACAGAAGTTGCCCTCGGAAATTGTGGGAGCGCCATCACTTGAGACTTTCAAGAAGAGATTGGACTGCCATTTGTCAGAAATGGTGTAGGGTCTCCCGCTTGGGCGGGGGTTGGACTAGATGACCTACAAGGTCCCTTCCAATTCTGATTATCTGTTAAATCTGTTAAAGGGAGTTGGAAATCAATGCCTTTTCTTTCTTGTTCCCTTTTTCTTTCCCTCAATTTCTCCTTCCCTTTTCCCTTCCGTATTTTCCTGACTATTTACTTTTGTATTTTCTTTCTATTCTATATTATAAACTATTTTTTTAAAAAAGGAGGACTGGCCAGAGGCCCCGGATCTAGGCCCTGTTTATTCAGGATGGTGTAATGTACAGTATTTTATCATGCTTAGAAGCAAATGGCTGCCTCTGGAGGGGTTTTTCAACTTCATTTAAAGCAAGGGCCTTCAAACTGGGCAAATTTAAGACTTGTGGACTTCAACTCCCAGAATTCCTGAGCTAACATGACTGGAGGAGGAATTCTGGGAGTTGAAGTCCACAAGTCTTAAAGCTGTCAAGTTTGGGACCCTTGGTCTAATCTAACAAAGAGAAGGACTAGAGGTGACTTGATAGCAGTGTACCAATATTGGAAATGTTGGTACATATTGGTACATATTGTCTGCCTTGAACCCCACCTCTCCTTTATTTGCGCAGGGAAGCATGCCACTGTGGCCTTAGAACAAGGTTCTTCAAACTTGGCAAGTTTAAGACTTGTGGACTCTGACTCCCAGAATTTCACATGACTGGAGGAGGAATTCTGGGAGTTGAAGTCCACAAGTCTTAAAGCTGTCAAGTTTGAAGACCCCCTGATCTAAAGGTTTGGGATCCTGTTCTGTTTTGTTGCTGGGGCTTGAATGGCCAAATCCTGGGATTCTGGAGGTTGCTTTCTTGCAATTCTTTTGAATGCTTCCCGGTACTGCTTTTATTTATTTATGTATTTATTTATTTATTTGTATCCTGCCTTGATTATTTTTACAAATAACTTAAGGCGGCAAACATATCCAACACAACTTCCTTTCAAAAAAATTTTTTAAGGCTTTCTCTGCTAAGAAGAAGCTTCTTGGATGAAAAGAAAAAAACGAACAAGAACGTCCAGTTGCCTCCTTGAAAAAGCATCTTTGGGACGGCCATGACTGGATGACTGAGAATCTCTACAGATCCAAGGAGCTTCTTGGACGAAGAAAAAACAGAAAGTCCAGTTGCCTCTTGAAAAAAACCATTTTTAGGACAGTGTGTATGTGTGTGTGTGTGTGTGGTTGTTGGTATTTAGAAAGGGAGCCAGGTTCCATAAGCTGTTGGAACCAGGGGTGGGATTCAAATTTTTTAACAACCGGTTCTGTGGGTGTGACTTAGCTGGTGGGCGTGGCTTGGTGGTCATGTTATTGGCAGGGCGTGGCCAACTCAACATCACTCACATCGAGGCACGCATCTCCTCGCCTGGCCTCTCGTGACTGTGGGGAAGCTGCAACAGTCATAAGTGTGAAAAACTTCTAATTGTCAAATGCAAACTCATTTCAATCAGAAAACAGCTGGAAGGGACCTTGGAGGTCCAGTCCAGCCCCCTGGTCAAGCAGGATATCATTCCAGACAAGTGACTGTCTAGTCTTTTCTTAAAAACCTCCAGCGATGGAGCACCCACGATTTCTAATGGCAAGCTGTTCCACTGGTTCATTGTTCTCACTGTTAGGAAGTTTCTTCTTAATTCCAGGTTGCTTCTCTCTTTGATTAGTTTCCATCTGTTGTTTCTTGTCTTGCCTTCTGATGCTTTGGAGAATAAGTTGACCCCCTTTTCTTTGTGGCTGCCCCTCAAATACTGGAAGACTGCTATCATGTCACGCTGGTCCTTCTTTTCTCTAGTGTGGCCATTCCCAATTCCTGCCACTGTTCTTCATATGTTTTTGTGTCCAGGCTTTTAATCATCCTAGTTGTTCTTCTCTGCATTTTTTCCAAAGCCTCAAAATCTTTTTTGGTAGTGCGATGACCAAAACTGGATGCCGTATGCACAATACACCCAGGGGTGGGATTCAAAACATTTAACAACTGGTTCTGTGGGTGTGGCTTAGGTGGCCATGTGACTGGGTGGACATGGCTTGGTGGGCATGTTATTGGCTGGGCATAGCCAACTCAATATCACTCACATCAAGGCAAGCATCTCCTCGCCTGGCCTCTCATGACTGTGGGGAAGCTGCAACAGTCATAAGTGTGAAAAATGGTCATGTCACTTTTTTTCAGTGCCATTGTAACTTTGAATGGTCCCTCCACACAAGCAAAGTACCAGCAAAGGAGGAAAAAAACTCCAGAGAAGTTCCAGAGACAGGAAGTCTAGTCCTGCCAAGAATGTAGTAAGGGTTAACGAAGAGGCAGTTTCTGTAAGCAACACCAGAATGTTTCCTTCCTGCCTTCCTTACAGGATTAGGCCAATAATTTCTTCTAACAACCGGTTCTAGCGAATAGGTGTGAACTGGTAGAATCCCACCCCTGATTGGAACATCACTGGTCTCAAGGGGGCTTGGTCACTCCCCATTAATCAACCTCCTTGACTACAGCACTTTCCTGGCTTCCCTTTCTCCCCTTGGAAGGTGTCCTCCTAGGGGATCTGCTTCTGCTTGTACAAAGTTGAAACTAAAAGCACAACTCTGAGATAAGCCAGGTGGATTTATTTGCTGACCTTGAAGTGGAAAAGAGCTGCTTCTCCTGAAGCCAAAGCTGAATGTGTGCTGCAAAACCCTTTTTCTCTCTCCCAGAACTACCAAAAAGGACATCACCATTCTGTCCCCTAAGATCCTGAGAAGCTTATTTTAGGATAGGGCTGCACATTTTTTTTATTTTTTTGAGTGATGCTTGGTTAGGAGAGGTGTGCAGGAGCCGTGCTCTAAAGAAAGTCGATATAAGCTGGGCAAGGGCAAAAATTTCATTTTATTTCATTTCAATCTAATTCAATAGAATTCCATTAACATGATAGCTTTCTTTACCTTTTTTACACTTTCTGGGTTCTGCAAAGCTTCGCTGATATAATTCAAAAGCAATTTGCCTGAATTACCAAATTGATTCGGTACATGGGAGGGAAGTCAATGATTTAAGTAGTTTTGGGCACTTTCAGGCAAGTCCGGAAAGGGTGGTTAAAAAAAACCCGAAAATGGCGGCTGTAACTGAGCACCTCCCGCCCAACCAGTTTTCATATTTGTTGCATTATCTACACACACACATACTTTTATTGTACCCAAAGGACTCTTTCAACTGAGTCATAAATTTGAATGAGACTGTGGTTGATTTTTATACTTTATTTACTTACCTGGATATAAGATTAAGCCTCTACGATCAGATGGCACATAATCAATCAATCAGTCAGTCAAAATTAGCTCCCCACTCCCCTCGAAATTTTTAAAATAGGATTGCATGATGGCGCAGTGGTCAGAGTGCAGTACTGCAGGCTATTTCTGCCGATTGCTGATTGCCAGCAGTTTGGCAGTTCAGGTCCCACCAGCTCAAGGTTGACTCAGCCTTCTATCCTTCTGAGGTCAGGCCGAAGCGCCAAAATCCCATCTTTGTGCCGCTGCTTGAACGGTGATTACAATCCCTGTATTTAAATAATGGGCTGGAGGCAGTTCTTCCATGAGGCGAACACGGGAGAGAAACAATAATGCCATACAAGCCAATGAGAAAGCAGAATCCTTGACATTCGCTAAGTGATACCTTTTTTTTCCTTAGTGCATTAAAGTCCTTTCAGAAAAGGGAAGAAAATCTGTTGATGAAAGGCAGAAGCTCTTTACTCTTCAGGAAGGAGGTTAATGGGCTGAATGTCGCATCTGCTGGTTAAGTTGTTTCTGTTCCTGATGACCCTCAAGGCAGCATCCTTAAGACACAAATGGCTTTAGCGGTTTTCCTTTTTTTAACCTTGATGAATGGGTAGGAGATGGGGCTTTGTGGGCTGGTTTGGACTAAAAAAAAATGCAAAAATAAAAAAAAATTCCGTGCCATATGGAGGTGGTCTGCGTTTCTGGGCAGAAAAAAAACCAAAGGCATGAGTACAGATTAGGCAAAACCTGGCTTCAAAACAGTAACTGTGAGAGGGATCTTGGAGTCCTAGCGGAGGATTGCTTAAATATGAGCCAGCATTGTGCCAAAAGAGCTAATGCAATCCTCCTTGATTGTATAAACACAGGCAATTTATTTATTTATGTATTTATTTATTTATTTAATTTATATACCGCCCCTTCTCCCAAATTGGGACTCGGGGCGGTGTACAGCCCAAATAAAATGATACTGTTACAAATAGAAAGTTTAAAATAGATTTAAAAGGATTAAACTAATGGCTGAAGCTAAAACTACAACAGGACTATAAAAGCAGGGTAAAAAGTTAAAAAATTTAAAAACCATTCTAATGATACTGGGCCAGACCGGCCTGTTGAAAAAGGTGGGTCTTTAATGCGTGCCGGAAGGTTGATAGGTCAGGGATGGCCCGCATCTCCGGGGGTAATTCATTCCAGAGGGAGGGTGCTCATGTCAACTCATAAAACATTTTCTATACATGTGTTATAGCTGTCAACAGAAAGAAGGGGAGGGGCGAGTTTCATAGAGCAGGCAGCAGCGTGGAATCGAAAGTACATTCCATTCATATTTTCTTCAGAGACTGATTAGATGACTGAAGCTTCTGCCGCTCAAAAATCTAATTGGAGAGCATGATTGATGCTCTTGGCTATGGACTTCTTTCATTGGAGAATATGAATTATGATACACCCAGAGGGGTGTGGGGGAAAGCAGGTTCAAGGGTGATAGTGAATTACATGTCTCAGAGTCAGCTACGCCCAGGTCATGCTGACATGTTGACTTCCAGTAAATCGTTTGAAGTTTTGGGAGCGTGGCTCGAGACTCATGATTTAATTGGGCTAACTGCCGGAATCCTGACAGGCATAGAATCAAAAGCATGTGAAGTATTAGTACCGCTTTATAAAACCTTAGTAAGGCCACCCCTAGAATACTGCACCCAGTTTTGGTCACCACGTTTTCTCGCGCTCACATTTTTGGCGAACCGGTTGTTCAAGAATGGGCAGCCCATCTCTGCTTAAGGATCATCTAGTGTGATGACCCAAGGCATGGCACGAAAGCAACACAGCCAGAGAACGGGTCTAACTCCCCTTTATTGCTCCAATTGTGCCCCCAAACGTCCCCACATTTACCACAAATCCTGGAGCAAAGCTCTCACATGCCCCTTCAGCAGCTTCTGGTTGCAAGTAGTCCAGTAAGCCAGGTGAGCCCAAACATTAACCAGGTCCAGCAGTCCAGCAAGCCAGGTTAGCCAAACAGTAACCAGAGCAATAAGTTCAGCAAAGTAGGCTAACCGAGCAAGCCCCACAAGACAGAGTACAGTAATCTCCAGGCATCGTCAAGTGCACACAAGGCTCCACAGATTCAATGCTTGTTCTCAGGGTACTCTCCTCCCTCGTAGCCAGTTCAGTCTGTGTTGGTCTCATCTTCTCTCTTCTTTCCACACTCTTGGATCAGGAGAGGGTAGTCCTTGCTCATTGCCTGAGCTCTGTTTCTCCTGCTCCTCCCTGTCTGCGAGCCTTTCTAATCCCAAAAAGCTCTGCCTGGACTGGCCCTGCCCTTCCCCAGTTTCCTCCAAAGCCAATGGAGCTGACCTCTCAATCACTGTCAGCTCTTGTTCCAGCTCATCTTCCCCCACAGATTCAGAGTCCAAGGGGGGCATAACACTTAGTCCAACCACCAGCTGGGTGTATAATCTGCTAAAACCGGTCAGAGAGATGACAATCCACCTTAGTTTGGAGACATGCAGTAAATGGGAAGATGCCACTTGGAGAGGCAGACTATTCTACAGGCTGACAGCTTCAACCAGGGGTGGAATTCAAAATTTTTTACTACCGGTTCTGTGGGTGTGACCTATTTTGTTGGTGTGGCCTAGGGGGTCATGTGACTGTGTGGGCATGGCTTATTTGGTGGGCGTGGCGTGGCGGTCATGTGACTGGCTGGCATGGCCTGGTGGTCTTGTGACTGGCTGGGCATGGCCTGGCAGTCATGTGACTGGCTGGGCGTGGCCTGGCGTCATGTGACTGGCTGGGCATGGCCAAGTCGATGTCACTGACTTCTTTGCCCTAATGACTTACAAAAAGAAGATATACAAAAAGGTAGTTTTGTAGCCTCCAGCCATCATTTAGAACATATAACCTGAGTCTGCTTCCCTGCAGTTTCCACCCAGTAGTTGGACCCCTTATTTCAATCCATATAAATGTGTTTAATTAAAATGACATTAAAAGAGGGAATTGGTATGCTGCCAGGAAAATGCTAATCTCCGATAGGGATGTGCAGCATTTTAGATTTGAAGACCAAACTATCTCTGGGACCGAATTTATCCTGAATTGAGCAGGCATGTTCAGCTCTTTAAAGCAGCTGCATCTTTTCTTGGGTGTGCCCGGCTGCCCTCCACAACTGCAGCAGGACCCCTAGGAAATAGTAATCAATTTTATAAGGGGCTGTTCATGCTTCAAATCACTTTTCCTCCCCACCAGATTCAAATTGTTGCACAGTCATGATAATTGCCATAATCGGAGGACATAAAAGACAATTGTAGCTTTGTTGAAGAAACCCCAAAGTCCACCGTGGGATAATACTTTGGATCAATCAAGATGACACAAAAGAACATGCAGGCTCTGGATTCCTCAAAAGCGTTTCATCTGGAAAGGTGGTGCTAAAATCCAAGGACAGGGTGGGGATAGGATATTTCATCAGATGTTTAAATCAGAGCAGTGGTGAGATTCAACCGGTTTAACAACCAGTTCACTGAACACACGACTAGGGCAGGGGCAGCTGGGCGGGGCCAACTGATCACTGGAACAACCAGTTCGCCCAAACCGGTCTGAACCATCTGCATCCCATCCCCTGAGTCAGAGTGGTATTTATGGGCTGAATCCATGGAGCACATGGAATTGGGGCCAATTTTCACCTAGGATGCAGCAAGAATGAAAATAGGGCTTTCCCTCCCAGCTCTCAAAGCACAATCATTATCTGTTTTTTTTACCACTGGGAGACTCAGAGACTCCTGGACTGACCAAGAAGGGAGGAAAAAAGAAAAACAAAGAAACACAGCATCCTTCAGCAAAGTAAGAGAACAATTTTAGTGTTTGACTGCTCACAAGAATCCATTAGGCCAAATTATGGAATGCCACGAGATGCTCTCACAGGGCTTGTCCAAAGCCTGAGTCCAACCATTCCCTTTTGCTAACAGGAAAATTATTATTTTCTTTTATGGGGGGGGGGATTACCTATGGGGATTCTCTGCTTACTCCTCTACTGATAGTGAGTCCAGATGGCCTCCCTGGTACAAAAGGCAGTTAGGATTAATAGAGAGAAGGAAATTGAATCAGATCCAGAAATTAACCAGTGGAACAGCTTGCCTTCAGAGGTTGTGGGTGCTTCATCACTGGAGGTTTGAAGAAAAGACTGGACAGACACTTGTCTGAAATGGTAGAGGGTCTCTTGCTTGAGCAGGGGGTTGGACTAGAAGACCTCCCAGGTCCCCTTCCAGCTCTATTCTGATTGATTTATTGATCATTCATCATCCTATGGGAACATTGAAGTATACCTGCTGGTCCTATCAGAGCTCAATGTCCATACTACCATAGTTGTTGTGTTACCCAGCCTGTTTTTGGTTTTTTTTTGCAATAATTTATTTTTATTTATTTGTCAATTTGTCAATTGCTTACAAGATAATAGGTATAAGTAAAAACATAGTTATGAATACATGGATATATATATAAAAAATAAAAGAAACAATAGAACAGGGACAGTAGGCAGGTTGGTGCGCTTATGCACGCCCCCTACAGACCTCTTAGGAAAGGGGTGAGGTCAATAGTAGACAGTCTAAGGTTAAAGTTTTTGGGGTTTGGGGAAGAAACTACAGAGTCAGGTAGAGTATTCCAGACATTGACCACTCTGTTGCTGAAATCGTATTTCCTGCAATCAAGTTTGGTGCGATTAACCTTGAGTTTGTATCTATTGTTTGCTCTTGTGTTGTTATGGTTGAAGCTGAAGTATTCATTGACAGGTAGGACATTGCAATGTATGATTTTATATACCATACTTAGATCGGACCGAAGGTGGCATAGTTCTAGGTTTTCTAGGTCTAGAATTTCAAGTCTGGTGGCATAAGGTATTCTGCAACGAGTAGAGGAGTGGAGAACTCTTCTTATGAAATATTTCTGGACTTTCTCAACTGTGTTAATATCAGATACGTAATGCGGGTTCCAGACTGATGAGTTGTATTCAAGTATTGTTCTAACAAATGTTTTGTATGCTCTAGTTAGTAGTGTAATATTACCAGAGAAAAAGCTACGTAGAGTTAGGTTAACAACTCTTAATGCCTCTTTGGCTATGTAGTTACAGTGGGCTCTAGCACTTAGATCATTAGAGATGAGTATTCCAAGGTCCTTGACAGAGTTTGGATCCTCAACAAGGTCTTGATTATTCATCCTGTATTTTATTTTCTGATTTTTTTTTTTTTTGCCATCTGTAATGCAGAGCATTTATTTGTTGAGATTTGAAGTTGCCATTTGTTTGACCATTCTGATACATAGTCAAGATCTTTTTGTTGGGTGAGGAAGCTGTCCAAACCCTCAACCATTTGGCCTTCCCTTCCCTTCTCCTTTTCAACCCTTTTCTGCGGTGAGGGACTGGCCTGGGATGGCTTGAGTTGGTTAGCCAAATGCTTGCTTTCCTTTGGCAGCCCATGACAAATTGTTCTGACATTTCGCACTATGAGCTAATCCTCTCTTCTGCTGTCCTATTTGCCAAAATGATCCCAATTCTATTCCAGAGAGAACAATTTCAGTATCGATCTGCTCGGGGGACAGAGATGTCACCAATTATTCCTGGAAGGTTTTGCAAAACTGCACCTTCCTGCAGAAGGAAGCAGCCTTAGAAGGAATCACGGGGTGGGTACTTGGGGGCTTTTTCTGGCTGGTTGTATTGAAACAATCATGTCTCCAGGGCTGGCACATCAAAGCTGAATGATACAACAGAGAGATTAAGACAGTTGGAAGGGACTTTGTAGGTCATCTAGTGCAACCCCCTCCCCACAGCCATTCGGGGATACAAAATATCCCTGAGGTGACAAAGAAACACCTGGCCCGATTCATCCCTGTCATGGCAGGGTCAGGAACTCAACACTCCTGAATTCCAGGATTTTCCTTACTCCATCCTGGCCTGACATCTTGCCCAATTACTGTACATTAAAATAAAGTTTTATGGTGTGAGAATGTTCAGTGGCACAAAGTTTCGTGGATCAGATGCAAGATTTCTAAATTATGATGGGAGATCTCATAAGGTCATTGAAATGAGAAGAGGTTTTGCAGTTTTGATATATTTTAGGTTAGTATTTATTTTGGGGAAGGAAAAAGGCCTAGCAACACTTGAGATTAAGCAATAATTCTCAGAACTGAAAAAGTCTCTCTCTCTTTCTCTCTCTGACTGTCTCTGTCTCTCCCTCTATGTCTGTCTGTCTATCTGCCTGCCTGCCTACTTATCTATCCATCCATAAACTGTTCCAAGTAAAGCTGCCTTCTGCAGTTGACTGACAATGACTTTTCAATGACAATGATGTTCAAGTAGTACAGATTAGGAAATAGATGCCTTTTGACTTCCCAGGCTACTGATGTAAGAGGTACTCAGCCTAAGTCACCCAGGTAACTTTCAGGCCTAAGAGAGAGTTGGAACTTAGTCCCCACCACTCATCCAGCCCTTTAACCACGACCCTACACTGGTTTGTGGATACATTTATCACTAGGCCTGGGACAGGGGGATTGGCCCAAGGCCTCTGAAGAGCTTTACAGCTGAGGGGAAGCTTGAATCTGGGTTTCTCTGCTCCCAGTCCATCATCTTCACCACTGGACCACACTGGATTTCATATACAGGCATAGGTATAGTTATAGGTATTTTCATGGCTGCATCTCACTTATCCAAACTTCATGAGCTGAGAGTCTGACATTAGTGGAGAGGGTGGAGGAAAGATTCAACTATAAGGAAGAAGACAGGGGTGGGGGTGGAAGCCCTGCTTAACCTTGTGAGAAGTTCCAGCTAAAAAGGTAAAGGTAAAGGATCCCCTCGCAAATACATGCTAGTCGTTTCCAGCTCTAGGGGCCGGTGCTCATCTCCAATACAAAGCCGAAGAGTCAGCACTGTCCGAATATGTCTCCGTGGTCATGTGTTCGGCATGACTTAACACCGAAGGCACACAGAACACTGTTAACTTCCCACCAAAATGATCTGTTTTTCTACTTGCATTTTTTAAAAAACAAAATTTATTTCAGTTTTCCACATTTTAAAAACGTCTCTTTTTAGTGAACAGCATGATTACAGGTTCATCTTTACATACAAATATGACAATAATTACATATTCAATTTTTATATTCAACTTCTTATCCTAACAATATTTTTATACATTTTCTACTTTATTATATTATTCCAAATGCTTGCCTCTTTATTTAATTCACCTATATTTCACATATCTTCACAGCTGTTATACTTTAATACTTTTAACTGTCAGATTTGCATATTTCATCATATATTCTTATTACATCCATTCATAAAATCTAATATAATACAATCATTCAATAAAATTAGTTTCCCACTTAAATTACCAATCTTAAGTGTGCCACCTCTAAAATTTACATATTCACTAATTATCTCCCCTTTTAATCTCAATGAATATTTAATCTTTATTACCTAGAAAATTGAAATTAATAATCCTTTTAAAACTATATAGCAAATATAAATCAGATTCTGCATGGTTTTTCCCCTTCTTAAATTCATAAAAATTATTTACAATTTCAATACTCATAACTTTAAGTATAAACTACCCCTCCTCACCTTGCAGAATCCCCCTTTAAAATATTAATTAGCCATTGTTTTTATGCATTCTAAATAACCAATTCCTTTTCATTTTTTTACAATTCCCATATTTCTTTGTTTCTAAATCTTGCTTCTTATCCCTTCTTTTCCCGTTCATTCTCCCCTTTATTCTGCCACTCCAGTTTTTATCTCTCTCCCTATTTATAGCTTCCTTCCACCCTTCTATTTTCTGCTGTTTCTGTTTACTTTTTTTAATTTTGCAAATACGCCCTTTTTTACTTAACTTCTTACATCTCAAATTTTTATTTCCCACTCTTCTCCTGCTTCTTTTCAGAGTTCTTTGTTCCCGATGATAGTAAAAATGACCTCTTCTGTAGTCGGCTCCACCTCATCTTCCATCTTTTGTCTTTGTTATTTTTGTTGTTCATATTCTAAGATCTTGTTTTCTAAACATTTTAAAGTATAACCCAGCAATTCACTTCATTCTTGTAATATTTCTTTCATGTTTCTGAGTTCCATTTTTAATTCCAGAAGAGATATCGCCATTCTACATGTTTTTGTCTAGTAATTTAATCCAAAGAGTGTCTATGAGGTTAGTTTCCAACAGTCAGCTTTTGTTTTATTCCTCTCAAATTTTAAGTTCATAACTAGTCCAAATCCAAGCCAAGCCAAAATCAATAATTAATCCCAGGGCAGAATTTTCCTGCTTTTCTCTTTGTTTCAAAGTTTCAATTTTTCCAAAGATCTTGTTATATTGTATCAATAAGATTTTTTAGAAGTAGAATCTTTTAGTAACAAAACAAATTAATTTTAACCATTCGATGGCACTCTTTATCATAACAAATCTTCACCCATTTTTTCCCTTCTGTTCGGGGCTTTTTAAACCACAGTTTTCCAAAAAAATCAAATCCAATTAATCCAAATTAGTTAAATGATTTCTTCTTCCAGCTTCTACCTTTTCTGATTCAAAGCCTCACCGCTGTCAAAAAACAATTCACACCCTTTTTTTCTCCTTTCTCTTTGCTGCTTAAAGTCCTTTAAAACAAATTCTTAAAAATTAATCCTGGAATACCTTTCATTTAAGTATAATGTCCCATTTCTCCTGCTGTCCACTCCTTTCTATCTCCTGCGCAATTTTATTCCAGCTTATTCTTCCCCTTCAGAGTGGCCATTTTAGACCAACGCTTCAGACATCTTCGGGAGGGAGCTTTGTCAAGCCAGGGAGGGGGTTTGTGACCCCCTCTACCCAGATGATGGTCTCCCCTCCTCCTCCACCCCATGAGGCAGCTTCTGCCCCAAATCTAGCCAATCAGGGCTCTCAGACGAAGAAGCATGGACCAAAGCCATGGACAATCACGGTCAGCAGTCTGCCTTCGGGGAAGTCCAAAACCGGAAGCCCTACTTGCATTTATTTATTTATTTATTTATTTATTCTATTTATATACCGCCCTTCTCCTAAAGGACTCAGGGCGGTGCACAGCCAACTAAAACAATACATATAAAAAAGTTAAAACAAGATTAAATATGGGCTGCTTCTAAATCTAAAACCCCAATACTAAAATCCTGATTAAAACCCAGTTTAAAATCAATTTAAGATCAGCCCAGGCTGGCCTGCTCAAAGAGCCAGGTCTTCAAATCATGCCTGAGCACCCTCAGGTCGGTGGTCGTTCTCAACCTGCTCTCTGGAACAGGCTCCCCCACAGAGAAGGCCCTGTTCCTCGGGGTCACCAGGTGGCACATGGAGGCCATCGGGACCTGGAGGAGGCCCTCCCTGTGGGAGCGCACCGGATGGTGGGAGACTACTGGCAGAATGCGGTCTTGCAAATAACCTGGTCCGATGCAATGGAGCGCTTTAAAGGTCAAAACCAGAACCTTAAAGCGCACCCAGAAGGCCACCAGCAACCAATGCAACTTGCGCGGGAGAGGCGTCACATGACAGCTTCTAGACGCCCCCATAACCACCCACGCGGCCGCATTTTGTACCAGTTGCAACCTCCGGGTGCTCCCCAGGGGGAGCCCCATGTAGAGGGTGTTACAGTAATCCAGGCAGGAGGTGACCAGGGCATGAGTGACCGTGCGTAAGGCATCCCGATCGAGAAAGGACCGCAACTGGCACATCAGGCGAACCTGATGAAAAGCCCCCCTGGAGACGGCCAGAATGTGATCTTCCAATGACAGCCGTGCATCCAGGAGGATGCCTAGATTGCGAGCCCTCTCTGTGGGGGCTAAAATCTCACCCCCAATAGCCAGCGATGGAGTCAGCTGACTATATCGGGACGCTGGAAACCACAGCCATTCGGTCTTGAGACAAAGCCTGTTCCCACCGATCCAATTCCACATGGCCTCCAGGCACTGGGACATAACCTCCACAGCATCGTTGGGGTGGTTTGGGTAGAGATGTAAAGCTGAGTGTCATCCGCATAAAGATGACATTTTACCCCCAAACCATGGATGATCTCCCCCAGCGGCTTCACATAAATGTTGAACAAAAGAAGGGAGAGGACTGACCCCTGAGGCACCCCACAGATGAGTGGCCTAGAGGTGGACCTCTCCCCCCCCCCCGTCAACACAAATTGCAAGCGGTCAGAGAGGAAAGAGGAGAACCACTGCAAGACGGTCCCTCCAATTCCCAACCCCTCCAACCGCTGCAATAAGATACTATGGTCGATAGTATCAAAAGCCGCCGAGAGATCTAATAGGACCAGGACAGAGGAGTAACCTCTGTCACGAGCCCTCCAGAGATCATCAACCAATGCGACCAATGCTGTTTCAGTTCTGTGCCTGGGCCTGAAGCCCGATTGGAAGGGATCTAAATACGTCGCTTCCTCCAGGTACTGAGG
The DNA here is from genome assembly GCA_023653725.1 of Bungarus multicinctus. Classification (NCBI taxonomy): domain Eukaryota; kingdom Metazoa; phylum Chordata; class Lepidosauria; order Squamata; family Elapidae; genus Bungarus; species Bungarus multicinctus. The sequence goes on from CM042836.1 coordinate 173,204,699, forward strand.
GAGCTGAAACGCCACTACACTCTCCACAACCTTCGCCACAAAGGGAAGGTTGGAGACTGGATGATAGTTATTCAAAAGTGCTGGGTCCAGGGCAGACCTCTTGAAGAGAGGCCACACCACAGCCGTTTTCAGGGTGGTAGGGAGCGACCCCTCTGTCAACGAAGTGTTGACAATCCCCTGGGGCCAGTCTCGTGTCACCTCACCGGAGGCAGAAACCAACCAGGAGGGGCACGGGTCCAACAAACATGTGGTGGTGTTCAGCTGCCCCAGCAACCTGTCCACGCCCTTGGCGGTCACAGGATCGAACTCCTCCCAGATAACCATCTCAAGACCTGCCCCGGCCACCCCCCCTCCCCTGGGACCACCCAACTGGAGTCCAGCTCATCCCGAATCTGAGCGATTTTATCATGCAGAAATCGGGAAAACTCCTCTGCCCTGCCCTGCAAGAGGTCCTCCCACACTCTCAGCTCCAGCAGGGAGTGGGTCACTCTAAACAGGGCGTCAGGCCAATTTTCTGCCGATGCAATAAGGGTGGAGAAGTGCGAATGCTTCGCCGCCTTTATCGCCACTAGGTAGGTCCTAATATAGCACCTCACCTGTGTCTGGTCAGATTAGGTGCGACTGGCCCTCCAGGTGCCCTCCAGACGTCTTTTTCGGCACTTCATCTCCCTCAGCTTCTCCATAAACCACGGAGCTGGATGGGATCTGTGCCGAGTCAGAGGTTGCAAAGGCACAACTCGGTCGAGAGCCTCAGCAGCCAACCTATCCCAGGTGGCCACTAAGTCTTCAGTTGAGCTATGAGCCAGAGTCTCAGGAAATGGCCCAAGCTCTGTCCGGAACCATTCAGGATCCATCAGGCGCCTGGGGCAGAACCATCTGCATGGCTCCGCCTCCCTGCGGTGGGGGGTGGCGGCACAGAAGTCAAGCCTAAGAAGAGAATGATCAGACCATGACAAGGGTTTTATAACTAAGTCCCCAAAACTACGATCATTCAACCACTGACTAGAGACAAAAATCAGGTCCAGCGTGTGTCCCCCCCAGGTGAGTGGGGCCAGAAACTAATTGGGTCAGGTCCATGGCCGCCATGGAAGCCATGAACTCCCGAGCCACCCCAGAGGTTTCACCGAGCGAAGGCAGGTTGAAATCCCCCATGACTAAAAGCCTAGGGGTCTCAACCGCCAGCCCGGCTATCACCTCAAGGAGCCCGGGCAGGGCCGATGATACGTGGCAGGGAGCTAGGTACGTTACCAAAAGGCCCATCTGATCCCCCTGACCCCACTTCACAAAGAGGGACTCACAGCCAGCCGTCTGAGGAACAGTGGCCTCCCTAGGACAAAGAACTTCTTTAATAATGGCCGCCACCCCCCCACCCCTGCCCTGGGACCTTGGCTGATGTGCTTTTTTATGTGCTTTTGAACTGCTAGGTTGGCAGAAGCTGGAACAAGTTACAGGAGCTCACTCCATTACGCGGCACTAGGGATTTGAACCGCCAAACTGCCGACCTTTCTGATCGACAATCTCAGCATCTTAGCCACTGAGCCACCACGTCCCTTACATTCCAGCTAGCCACAGTTAATTATCGATTTGCAAAGCTGGGAACTGAGAACCTGTTTCCTGAACAATATACAAGCACCTGATTGGACATTTGCAGATAACTGAGAGAGGGAGGGAAGACGGAACTTTCTGATATGTTGTTTGCATGGGGAAAACTGCAGGTTCAGCTTAATGTCAACTGTCCCTCTCTGTCGTCTAGCAAAGAAAGACTCCTGGCCATTTGTTTTGCCAAGAGTATATTTTACCAAAACTTAGGTGATTGCAGAAGTGGCATAAGTTGGTATTGTCAGCTTTGGAGGCCATATTAGCACCAGATGCTTTCAGACTGCCACATTCTTGAGCCTGGGAATGTAGGAGGGAGGAATTTCTCAGAGCGTATATGGTTAGACATAATAGCATCCTTTTTCTAAGTCAAGGTCATGTCATTTCTGCACCTGGGTGAGAGGACGTCTCTAGTTGGGACGGATGGTGATTGGGGCATGTCATGTGATGATGGGTGCAGGGGGTGGATTTGTAATTTTTTTTACTTATTGCAAGGAAACCTGGAACTTTCAGATTCAGGATTTCCCAGATGTGCCAGTTTACTAATCAAATAAAAAGAACTTTGGAGAGGATGTTTTACTCGGAGTTATTTGTTGGAGTGGAGGTTTTCTGGAATGCTGACACGTATAGGTATAGGTATGAATTGAACAATCCTGCCTGAGTTTATTGGCCTGAATTATAAGGGACGTGGCTTGTGTGTAGTATGTGTGTATTTGTAGCATGTGCATGAGAGAGCAGGTGGCTGGATGAGAGGAAGGAAGGATAACCCATTAATCTCGAGATTATGCATTTAAAGCCAGTGAGCAAATTTGTACTTCTGATTCCTCTTTGGCCATTTCCTTGCTCTGCTAAGAACAACCATCAGCTTGGAAAATTTAAACAGAAAAATCCAATCACCACTAATCTGTCCACAAATACACATAGAGGGGAACAAATTTACAAAGATTGCTTCTGACTTGGTCCTTTGCCATACTGGAAGCCTGTGAAAGGACCTGCGGTAGCTTTTCCCAAGCCTCTCCCCACCCACCCACTGCCTCCAGGAGCTGCCGTTTTTCTACAAGTCTCCTATAGCCCTCCCCCCAGTTACAATTGCAGGCAGTCCTTGGCTCACAGCAATTCATTTAGTGACCATTCAAACTTACAACAGCATTGAAAAAAGTGACTTATGACCATTTTTCGTGGTTACAACCTTGGCAGCATCCTGTTCTGATCCAAACCTGGTTTCAAGGAAACAAACACCAAACGGAGATAAAAGCAAAACCTTTTAATGCTTCTCTGCAAATTCTGTTCCTTCACGGTTGAAAGGGTGTTTCAAACTAATTGTCTCTGATAAGAACGAGCCTTGCCAAGGTGGTACAAGGCTGCCAAGAACACGAGATAAAGTTGCCAAGAATAATTTCAAACATGAAGAGTCTCCAAACACCAACTGAGATATTTCGAACGTCCACCAGGCTTGAGTGTAAAAACTTCTTTGCTTCCTGCAAAGAACTGCGGTTTCTCAGCTGGCTTTTATCTCCTCAGGGAGAGGGCATTATCTTGCAGCCTTACTCCTGAGTCACCCATATTGCTGCTCTTTCCTCTGAGCAACCCTACGTGCATGCGCACTGGGCACAGGCTCCTCGGGGGACTCTTCATCACTGCTGCCAGCCTCCACAATCTCTGAAGGCAGCACTCCACTCCCTGGTAGTCCTGACCCCATCCCTGCCTCACACGCAGGCCCCTCATCTGAGTCTTCACTCTCTGAGGCCTCAGCCGTCTGCACCTGCTGCCGGCCAACCACAACACATCCCATGATCATGTGATCAAAATTCAGATGCTTGGCAACTGGTTCATACTTATAACCATTGCTGTGTCCTGGGGTCATATGACCTTTTGTGACCTTCTAACAAGCAAAGCCAATGGGAAATTCAGATTCACTTTACAATCGTGTTACTAGCTTAACAGTTGCAATGATTCGCTTAACAACTGTGGCAAGGAAGGTTGTAAAATGGGACAAAACTCACTTGACAAATATTTCACTAACAACAGAAATTTTGGATTCAATTGTGGTCATAAGTCAAGGACTTTCTGTAATGGAAATGTCTGCATGTTGTGGTTTCTTGGCCCAAATGTTGGCTTTGCTCTACTGCTCATAGGCTCTCTCAAAAGCAGGATGTCAGGCCTATCCCAACTTGGGTATTCAGGAAAGAATAGCACCTAGATTTATATACTGCTTCACAGTGCTTTACAGACCTCTCTAAGTGGTTTACAGTCTTTTTCCCCCAACAATCTGGGTCCTCATTTTACCCACCTCGGAAGGAGGGAAGGCTGAGTCAACCTTGAGCTTGGTAAGATTTGGATTCTCAAATTTCAGGCAGCCAGCAATCCGCAGAAGTAGCCTGCAGTACTGCACTCTAACCACTGGGCCACCACGACTCATATATAGTTCCTAAAAGTGGAATCTGCAGTGACCTAAGGGTACCATGGCTCATATAACTAGGTATGTCTACTAGATAGTCTAACAAAAAGAAGGACTAGAATGATAGGACAGCTGTTTTCCAGTACTTGAGTGCAGAGGTGGGATTCAGCAGGTTCTGACCAGTTCTGGAGAACTGGTAGCGGAAATCTTGAGTAGTTCAGAGAACCAGCTAATCCCACCTCTGACTGGCCCCACCAACCCCATCTCTTCTCTGCCTCCCATTGAGTCCCAGCTGATCAGCTGGGTCTTCTTTGGTTGCCCTGCACAGGGGAACAAAGCTGGAAAGCAGGCTAGTGGGGTGGGGAGGGAAGGGGGATTTTGCAGGATCCTTCCCCTGCCATGCCCACCAAGCCACACCCACAGAACCGATAGTAAAACATTTTGAATCCCACCATTGCCTGAGTGGTTTTCACAGAGGATTGATTTATTCTCCAAAGCCCCTAAGAGCAGGATAAGAAGCTCATCAGAGGCAGATCTCTAAGGAGAAATTTCCTATCAGTGAGAACAGTTAATCAGTGGGTGCTTCATCACTGGAGGTTTTCAAAAATAGACCAGACAACCATTTAACTGGGATGGTATAAGAACATCTCCATATATAGCAATTATGCACCAAGAGACTTCTAGGGAGCGTAGAAGGTGGCTTAGGAGATGCCTTGGGCCCAAAGGGTGGAATCATCTGGCCTAGAAGACCAATACAGGACATTCTAAATATCAACTATTGTGATGACTCAGGATATGACACAAAAATAACTAAGTCACAAAAATAGAATAAATTCCCTTTAATGCCTCCAACTTGGCCCCAATGTCCAGTTATCCTCGGCTGGATAATTCTTCAAAAAACAGTCTATGAAGGGCAGAAATGCAGTCCAAACCAAAAGTAAAGATAATTAGAAATAAAAACAACAACAACACAAACCATACTGAAGTAATTAACATGGCAGGCCAGGATGATAAATTGCAGACTTTGAAAGGATAAGGCAGCACCCACAGTTGGGAGGACGCCAAAACCTAGATAAGGCTCGACCAAGATAATGCAGCTTTGCTTCCAGCAAGAAGCCATGTGCAAATGCCCCACTTAGATCCTGTTCCCTCAGCTGCAACTAATGAAAGGGATCAGGGCCCTTTTTTCTCCCATAAGCCACGTTGCTCCCTTCTCTGTTCCTCCTTGCGTGCCTTAGATGAAGAGGGGGTGGCCCTGGGTCTTCCTCTGAATGCCCAGCAGGACTGTGCCCTTCCCCCATTTCTTCCACAGCCACTGGAGCCAGACTCCCACTCCCTGTCAGCTGCTCAATCTCCCCCTCAGAATCAGACTCCAAGGGCATGACAGCCATGGAGAAGGAATTTCATGGGCTAACCACACTTTCCGAAATAATATATTGAATTTGTTGGAATCTTTGATAGAAACGATTTTGTCTCAAAGAGATTTTGAGGTGGGAAGATTAGCTGAGAAGTTGGAAATGGGGTTGGTTTTTTCATGTCCAGTTTTTGACTGGACTAGAGTGTTCATCTGAAGCTCCAGGCATTAGATGTGCTGGTTCAGCTGCTACCCTCGTTCTGGGCTGTCCCCTTTCTGCTCAGACTTGTCAGGAGAGAAGCCCCTTTCCTGGGGTCAATAAAAGCATAGGGAAGGATTGCTACTGCGTGGCCTGAACTGTCACACAGATGAGGTCTCAAAAATGCCATTTTCATGACCCAAGATCAGTTGAAGTTAATCAAAGCAGTGCTACTGCTATGAGTACAGCTAATGAAGACTGCAGGCCAATTAACAGAGCTGTTGAGGCCAATTAGAGCTACTTTCAAAGATCTATTTATCTAGAACTAATCTGTTATTTGGCTAATTACCCCTTGCCTGGCTGTTGAGTTCCCATCCCACACTGTGGTTGGTGCCATGCCATCCTCCGATTGGGAACTCTTGATAGAGCGGATGCCAATAAGGTTGGAACGACACAAATTTCTGATTAAGAAATGAACTGTTGCTGGAGAGACAAAGTCCTTTTGGGCTACAACACCTGCATTATATAGAGGAATCACATGCTCGGGCCCCGGTAATTCCAATTGAAGGAAGAGCTCTACCTGTAAATTCCAGACGGCACCTCAAACTGGGAGTTTGGAGGCCAGCTACTCCTTAAGTAGATGAGTCTTCCCCAAACTGGGACCTTCCAGATGTGATGACGTTGATCTTTAAGCAGCTATCCTGGGTCAGGCAATGCAAAACAAGACAAGCCAGGCAATTCCAAATTGGTTATGCTTTATAACCCTGTTGCCACTGATAACAGCCAGGAATCAGGGGAGTAATTAGCCAGAGTGCTTGTCTAGGAAGTTAAGCTAGGAAGCACTACAAGCAGAGGGAGAGCAGACTCGGAGACCTAAGAAGTGTCTATAAGAGCCATGGTGGTACAGTGGCCCTATCATGAAATGGGCCTGTTTCGAGCTTCTGGTGGGCCTCCAGAGGCCAGGGGAGGCTGTTTTCGCTCTCCCAGAGGCCTGGAGAAGCCTCTGGACCCTTGGGAGGGAGAAAACAGCCTCCCCTTGGCTCTGGAGGCCCACCAAAAGCCGGAAACAGGAAGTTCCAGTACGCTATGCCCCCTCCCATGGCCACACCCACCCAGCAACCAAGCAGCGAACCGGTTGTTGGGATTTTTGAAGCCATCCCTGAAGGCAGGACAAAAACAACGGGTGGAAACTAATCAAGGAGAGAAGCAACCTGCAATTAAGGAGGAATTTCCTAACAGTGAGGACAATGAACCAGTGGAACAGCTTTGCCTTCAGATGTTGTAAATGCTCCAGCACTGGAAGTTTTTAAGAAGGGATTGGATAACTATTTATCTAAAATGTTATAGCATTTCCTACCTAAGCAGGGGGTTGGACTAGAAGACCTCCAAGGAAATCTTCCAACTCTGCTATTCTATTCTATTCTATTCTATTCTATTCTATTCTATTCTATTCTATTCTATTCTACTCTACTCTACTCTACTCTACTCTAATGCTATTCTATTCTACTCTACTCTACTCTACTCTACTCTAATGCTATTCTATTCTATTCTATTCTACTCTACTCTACTCTACTCTACTCTACTCTACTCTACTCTACTCTACTCTACTCTACTCTACTCTACTCTAATGCTATTCTACTCTACTCTACTCTACTCTACTCTACTCTACTCTACTCTACTCTACTCTACTCTACTCTAATGCTATTCTATTCTATTCTACTCTACTCTACTCTATTCTATTGTCATTTAGGTGACCAACCAGAAAGAAGATTGTGGAGGGCAGTCGGGGAATTTTCTCCCACAAAAGCAACTTATTTCCATCCGATTGAACAAGCAGGAAGAGGAATAAACCACCCTCCGTTTATTCAACATATTAGTCATGACATAGATGACAATAAAAAAAAACACACCCACCCTGTTGCATCTGTTGCTCTTGGCTGAAAAAGACTCGAAACAACATATATTTGGGAAAGGATTAAAAAAGTGGTTCGACTAAATGGATACCCCAAAAATAGTTCAAAAATCCCTTTTATTTCAAGGAAAGTTGCAGAAATGGAATAGCAGGAGATTTTTGTTGCTATCCATAATGCAAATCTTGTCTGCAAGGGATGGCATCAACACTTAGCTGACCCAGGTCTGCTCTCAGCTTGCCATGCCAAGTTAACTGCCTCTCTGACCGAGCTGGTCCTTCTGTGGAGATGTCATCATTGGCTGAATGGGTTGCTAATTACAATCCGCTGGCAGCCTCCTCGTGCCTTCCTCGCTGCGGAGAGCCAAAAGAGATACAAATGGTTCATTCAGCTGCATTTTTACCTGCTGCGCCTTTCACTGTCCAAGGCCCACTTGGCCTAATTAATTAAGGGACTCCGGCCAAGTTGGACTGGGCGTTGGGTTAAGCCCTTTCCAGCAAGCATGCAGATGGGCTCTACCCCTCTGGCCATCATGAGCCACCTGCTTTTGCTGAAGGTCAGTACTTAGGCAACAGTACCTCTTCCATTGCATCCTGTGGGCCTTTTTGGCCTCTTCCATGTTGGCACAGTGGTTAGAGTGCAGAACTGCAGGCTACTTCTGCTGGCTGCCGGCAATTTGACAGTTCAAACCTCATCAGGCTCAAGACTGACTCAGCCTTCCGTCCTTCTGAGCTGGGTAAAATGGGGAGCCAGCTTGTTAGGGTCAACAGGCTGACTCTGTAAAACTGCTTAGAGAGGGCTGTAAAGCACTGTGAAGTGGTATATAAGTCTATTGTTGTTGCCCTCCTTTCCTTCTTTCCTGTGCAGTGGTTAGAATGCAGTATTGCAGGCTAATTCTGCTGACTGCCAGCAGTTCTGGCTCATGGGTGAGTCAGCTTTCATTCTTCTGAGGTCAGTCAAATGTGGACCCAGATTGTTGGGGGCAAGAGGCTGATTCCGTAAACCACTTAGAGAGAGCCGGAAAGCACTGTGAAGCAGAATATAAATCTAAGCACTGTTGCTATTCCACAAGGGACTCTTGAGCAAACTTGAAGACTCCTTACTGGATCCATCTTCCAAGTTCCTTGGGAAGTACACAGGACATGTGTGTGTCGATGTGGGGGTCAAGATGGAGCCTGGGAATGCACAATTGTTATTGTGTGCTATGTGTGACTTTTGTGACACAGCACAAGGTTTTGATTACAGTCACAACCATTATCTTGTTTCTTGAAGTCTCCTCCTGATATTTGCACCTGTGTTTTAAGGAATAGCTATACAACTTATCAATGGCAGCATGTCCGCATAATATCTCATGAGCTGTAGCAACTTGGTGTCCCAACTGATGGAAAACATCACCTACTAGCAGCAGTGATAGTATTTGTTCATGCAGCTAAGTATGGTATAAATTATTAAACGCAACAGCAAAAATAAATACAATGACTGATTAAAATCCAATCTGAGAGTACAACAAAAATGCAGAACCTCAGTAACTCGAATGGTGCATCACATTTTAAGCCTAGACCTAGATAACTTGTATGCATACAACTATTTAAAGTAATTTGGCCTAATGAGGTTATGCTTTCTGAGGATTAAAGAAAAGTTTATGGACTCATCCTGTGTAAGGGAATTGCACAGCTGGTGTCCAAATGGGGTCAGAGATGCTGACATGAACTTGTGGTTTTATATAAATAAATATATTTACAGTAAACAAGCTAGGCAAACAAGAGCATAGTCAGATAAATCAGCACAGCAGGAACATCATCAGGTAACTTGCAGAGAGCATAGAGTATGCACAGGGCAAAAAAGCAGGATTAACAGATTAATGGATTTTGGAAGGGACCTTGGAGGTCATTTAGTCCAATCCCCAACCCAAGCAGGAGACCCTACACTATTTCTGACAGATGGCAGTCTGGTTCTCTTCTTGAAAAGCTTCCATTGACGAAGGTTGCACAATTTCTGAAGGCAGCTTCTTCCATCAGTTGATTGTTCCCACTGTCAGAAGATTTCTCCTTATTTCTAGGTTGAATCTCTCCTTGTTCAGTTTCCATCCATTGTTCCTTGTCTGGCCTTTGGGTGCTTTGGAGAATAGCCTGACCCTCTCCTCTCTGTGGCAGCCCCTCAAATACTGGAAGACTGCTTTTATGTCTCCCCTGGCCTTCTCTTCAGCCATGCCCGATTCCAGTGACAATTCATCATATGTTTTAGCCTCCAATCCCCTAATCCTCTTGGTTACCCTTTTCTGCACTTTTTCTATAGTCTCAACATCTTTTTTATAGTGTGGTAACCAAACCTGGATGCAGTACTCTAGGTGTGGTCTTACTAAGGCTTTACAGAGTGGTATTAGTACCTTGATCTTGATTGTATCCCTCTACTAACCCCTCTATTTAATCCCTAAATTCCAGAATCCCTCAGCCAGCATGGAATTCTGGGAGTTGAAGTCCACAAGTCATAAAATTGCAAAGGTTGGAACCCCCCACACTAGAACAACCCAGACAAGAAGAGGACGGGATGACAAGGAGTGGACCAGAAGAGTAAAATGCTTCGCGCCCCCACCCATGGCTGATCAATAGAAGTGGAACTTAGTTGTTGATAAATTCTCAACAGTCAGCTCAGAATCCACCGGAAAAAAATGGATATTTCCATTCAAGACGATGACGGGGAATGGCATTATGGGCCAGTCATGACTTATTAGGAGCTACCACCATGGTGATGGGATTGTTTTTGGAGAGAAAAATGGAGAATGGAACCCTTATTTCTGCCCCTCCCTAACCCACTGATTTCATAGAGGGAAGAAGAGCATAAATCAAACAAACGAATATATTCCATTTTTAGTCCGAGACCTTGCTGACAGCAGGAAAATATCTGCTGCTATAATTTAACTATCCTAAACTGCTCATCGCCCATCTCAGAAACCTAAAACAACCACTATTAAAAAGAAACAGCTTATTTTCTGCTGAATTTGCTGGTAAATCCCTGGAATCAAAAACCTGGTGTGAAATATGTTATGTAATCTGTTGGCTCAACGGATCCTTGCAGCTTGTAAGATGCAAGGCTGTCTTTGAATGCAACCCAGGATTGGATGACTTCTTGCGCACTCTTCTTTCTTTCTGTTATTATGATTTACATATTGTTACATATTATATATTTACATAGTATTTGGTTCCCAAAGAAAGCCAGCCCTTGTGGGTCAAGAGTGGGAGACTGCTTCAAGCCTCCGCACCCATCCTTTGTGGCAAATGAGATCTCTCTCACCTAAAGGTCTCCGTGAAGCTCTCAGAGGGGGTGTGAGGCATGTGTTTTAACAAGTGTATCAGAAGATAGATTTATTTTGGGAGTGCTGCACAGCCTCAATCATTTCCAGATTTAGAAAGTGAGGTAAGAAGAGACACAAAGTTGGCCCATTGCTTAAATCAGATTTTAAAAAGGCTGACGGAGATGTGTTTTTCTCTCTCTCGCCTCCCGGATCTAAGATAGCTTCCTTCCTTAGCCAGGAAGCCATCTTGAAGGGATAGGATCCAAGGCTGTGGAATAAGAATTGAGGAATAGTAGCCAATATTGCTACTATTTTAGGTGTTGTATGTACATTTATTTGTCAAGCGATAATAAGATAACAGGTATAAGTATAAACATAGTCATGAATACATGAAATGGATACATATAAGAAAAATAAAAAGAAATAATAGGACAGGGATGGTAGGCATGTTGGTGCGCTTATGCATGCCCCTTACAGACCTCTTAGGAAAGGGGTGAGATCAATAGTAGACAGTCTAAGGTTAAAATTTTGGGGTTTGGGGAAGAAACCACAGAGTCAGGTAGAGTATTCCAGATATTGACCACTCTGTTGCTGAAGTTGTATTTCCTTCAATCAAGTCTGGTGTGGTTAACCTTGAGTTTGTATCTATTGTGTGCTCTTGTGTTGTTATGGTTGAAGCTGAAGTATTCATTGACAGGTAGGACATTGCAATGTATGATTTTATATACTATACTTAAATTGGACCAAAGGCGGTGTAGTTCTAGGTTTTCTAGGTCTAGAATTTCAAGCCTGGTGGCATAAGGTATTCTGCAACGAGTAGAGGAGTGGAGAACTCTTCTTGTGAAATATTTCTGGACTTTTTCAACTGTGTTAATATCAGATATGTAATGCGGGTTCCAGACTGATGAGTTGTATTCAAGTATTGTTCTAGCAAATGTTTTGTATGCTCTACATTTATTAGTGTAATATTACCAGAGAAAAAGCTACGTAGGGTTAGGTTAACAACTCTTAATGCCTCTTTGGCTATGTAGTTACAGTGGGCTCTAGCACTTAGATCATTAGAGATGAGTATTCCAAGGTCCTTGACAGAGTTTGGATCATCAACAAGGTCTTGACTATTCAGTTTGTATTTTATTTTCTGATTTATTTTTTTTGCCAATCTGTAAGACAGAGCATTTATTTGTTGAGATTTGAAGTTGCCATTTGTTTGACCATTCTGATACATAGTCGAGGTCTTTTTGAAGGGTAGCATATTGTCTGTAGTATTGAATAGCTTTACATCATCAGCAAAGAGAATGCAGTTGCTCTTAATATGATCACAGAGGTCATTTATGTAGAGTATGAAGAGAGTTGGTCCTAGAACACTGCCTTGGGGGACACCACTGTTGATAGGTACAGATGAGTATCTCTGGGCGGGGAAGTGGGGGCGGATTTTGGTGAGGTCATTTGGGAGGAGTTCGATCCTGTTACCTTGGAGGATGTGGGCAGGATACCGGGTGGGCTTAATGCCACCACTTGTTTATTGGACCCGTGTCCCTCCTGGCTGGTCTTGGCCACTCGGGAAGTGACACAAGGCTGGTTCCAAGGGATTATTAATGCTTCCTTGAGAGAGGGGCTTTTACCCGCTGCCTTGAAAGAGGCGGTGATGCGGCCCCTCTTCAAGATACCGTCCCTGGATCCAGCATTATTGTCGAACTATCGTCCGGTCTCCAACCTTCGCTTTGTGGTGAAGGTTGTTGAGAGTGTGGTGGCACGACAGCTCCCTCAGTACCTGGATGAAGCGGTATATCTAGACTCCCTCCAATCGGGTTTCAGGCCCGGGCATAGTATGGAGATGGCAATTGTCGCATTGGTGGATGATCTCTGGAAGGCCCGAGACAGGGGTTGCTCCTCTGTCTTGGTCCTGTTAGATCTCTCAGCGGCTTTTGATACTGTCGACCACAGTATCTTATTGTGGCGGTTGGGGAGGTTGGGAGTGGGAGGCACCGTATTGCAGTGGTTCTCCTCCTTCCTCTCCAACTGCTCGCAATTTGTGTTGACGGGGGGCAGAGGTCGACCCCGAGGCCCTTATTTTGTGGGGTGCCTCAGGGGTCTGTGCTCTCACCCCTGCTGTTCAACATTTATGTGAAGCCGCTGGGTGAGATCATCCGTGGGTTCGGGGTAGAGTTTCATCAGTATGCTGATGATACTCAGCTGTACATCTCTACCCCAGGCCACCCCAACAAAGCCATCGAAGTGATGACCTGGAAGCGGTGCGGAGTTGGATGGGTCTTAACAGGCTTTGTATCAACCCGACCAAAACCGAGTGGCTGTGGTTTCCTGCACCCAGATACAGCCAGCTTACTCCGTCGCTGGCCGTGGGGGAAGAAATTTTGCCCCCCATGGAAAGGGCTCGCAATCTGGGTGTCCTCCTGGATGTACGGCTGTTGTTAGAAGATCACATCATGGCCGTCGCCAGGGGGGCTTTTTGTCAGATCCGTCGGATCTACCAGTTGTGGCCCTTTCTGGATCTGGGCGCACGTCGCACGGTCACTTCCGCCCTCGTCATCTCTCGCCTGGATTACTGCAATGCTCTCTACATGGGGCTCCCCTTGAAGAGCATCTGGAGGCTGCAGTTGGTCCAGAATGCAGCCGCGCGGGTGATCTTGGGAGCTTCTCGGAGCTCCCATGTTACACTGCTCCTGCGTGAGCTGCATTGGCTTCCTGTGGCCTTCTGGGTGTGATTCAAGGTGGTAGTGATCATCTTCAAAGCACTCCATGGCTTGGGACCTGGGTACTTACGGGACCGCCTGCTGCCACCAATGGCCCCCCGCCGCCCAGTGCGCTCCCACAGGGTCGGCCTCCTTGGGGTTCCGTCGGCTGGACGATGCTGGCTGGTGGCCCCAAGGGTGCAGGCCTTCTCTGCGGGGGCTCCCTCCCTTTGGAATGACTTACCCCCAGAGATATGAGCCATCACCGACATTCAGACCTTCCAGCGTGCAGTAAAGACCCACTTTTTCCAACAGGCCGGTCTGGGCCAGTAACAATTGTGGGGGTTTAAAATTGGTATTTTAATTTTTATCTGTTTTATATGTTTTTGATACAATTTTTATCTTTTGGCCACAAATTTAATTATTTTAAATTGTTTTTAACTCTATAATTCCTATAGCTTGTTCTGTTCTATCTGACTGTACACCGCCCCGAGTCCGGCTTTTGGGAGAGGGGCGGTATAAAAATCCAAAAATAAATAAATAATACATTTGATAGGATGCTCCCAATTTTGACCATTTGTTGTTGTTTGACAGGAATGCTTCTATCCAGTTATGCATTGTGTTGAGGGAGTTTCTGCATCCCCAGGAAGGAGAACAGTTGGAGGAATGCCAGCCTTTGGGCACAAGACCCAGGAAGAGGTGAAATGTACACCAATAAGCATTGGTGGGATCAAATAATTTAACAACCAGTTCTCTGCCCTAATTACCATCTGGGTAGCTGTGGCTGGATGGTCATGTGACTGGGTGGGTCTGGCCAACTTGACATCATCAAGGGGTGCTTCTGGAAATCAAGAAAGTCCTTTGCCTCTTGAAAAAAGCACTTTGGGACAACCAAGGCCTGGATGACTGGAGAATCCCTATAGACAAAAGACTCCTGTGCTCAGTGAACTGACAAAGCACCCTTTCCCACCCAGGAGAAGCAATCCTTAGATCCATTTGCACCACTTAAAGACACCGGCTGGTCTCACTCACCTCACAAGATATCCCAAGGAAATCATCCAGATTTAAGGAAAGATCACATGCCCTCAGAAAGGCAGTAAAAAAAATCAGACTGGGCCAAGCTTGCATCCTGCCTCTCAGCCTTTTCTTCTATGGCTATGCCAACCCTTATTTAAATAGTGCTTAATCCAACCAGTCCCTCCTCCCAAGCCCCAGAGTAAAAGCAGCAGCAAAGGAAAAAAAATACTCCAGAGAAGCAGCTCAGGCTACAGAAAGTCTGGGCATACTGCCAAGAACCATTAAATGTAACAAGGTTTAACCCAGAGTTTCTGAAAACACTTAAGCAGGACAATAATAAAGATAAGGATTAGGCTAGAAGCAACATACACAGTCACACCAGGATGCCTCCTTCCTGCTTTCCTAACAGGATTAACCCTGGTGGGGAAAAGAAAAGGCAATTTCTTCCAACAGCCAGTTCGCCAAACTGCTCAGAAAATTAGCTACCAGTTCGTGTGAACCGGTGAGAACCAGCTGAATCCCACTACTGCCAAGAAGCCAGTTCCTCTGGGTTTTGAACCCCAATCCTTGTGCCTTGTGAGCCTGGAAATCATTATGGTAATCCTTGACACACAACAGTTCCTTTAGCGACTGTTCAAAGTTATAAAGGAACTAAAAAAAAGTGACTTATGACCATTTTTCACACTTGTGACCATTGCAGCATCCCCATGTGTGGTCACATGATCAAAATTTGGCCACTTGGCCACTGGTTCGTATTTATGATCATTGCTGTGTCCCAGGGTCATGTTGATCAGGCTTAATAGCAGTAACTGTGAGAGGGATCTTGGCATCAGTGGACAACCAGCTAACTATGAGGCAGCAATGTGCAGCAGCAGCCAAAAAAGCCAATGGAATCCTAAATTGCATTAACAGAGGGATACAATCAAGATCAACGGAGGTACTAATACCACTCTATAAAGACTTAGTAAGGCCACACTTAGAGGACAGCATCCAGTTTTGGTCACCACACTATAAAAAAGAGGTTAAGACTCTAGAAAAACTGCAGAGAAGAGCAACCAGGATGATTAGGGGACTGGAGGCTAAAACATAGGATGAGCAGTTGCAGGAACTGGGCCTGGCTAGTCAAGAGAAGGACCAGGGGAGACAGGAGAGCATTGTCCAATATTTGAGGGGCTGCCCCAGAGAGGAGGAAGGAGTCAAGCTATTTTCCAAGGCACCCAAAGGCCAGACAAGGAATAATGGATGGAAACTGATCAAGGAGAGATTCAACCTGGAAATAAGGAGGAATTTTCTGACAGTGACAGCAATCAACCGATGGAACAGAAGTTGCCTTCGGAAGTTGTGGGAGTTTCATCACTTGAGACCTTCAAGAAGAGATTGGACTGCCATTTGTCAGAAATGGTGTAGGGTCACCTGCTTGGTTAGGGGGTTGGACTAGATGACCTATAAGGTCCCTTCCAACTCTGATTATCTGTTATATGATCAGCTTTTGCAACCTTCTGACAAGCAAAGTCAATAGGGAAGCCAGATTCACTTAATAACCAAGTTACTTACTTAACAACTGCAATGATTCACTTAACAACTGTGGCAAGAAAAGTCATAAAATGGGGGTTGGGAAATCACTTAGGAAATATCTCAGCAACATAAATTTTGGGCTTGATTATGGTCGAAAATCAAGGACCACCTATAGTTCCTGGACACCTTGTAAAGGCCCAGCCTCGATATTTGCAAACACCCTTTGATATTTATCTGAGCTGATGTAAATCTTTGTTTTCTAGATGCATTGGTCTTTGCTTCTTTTAATCTGCAGCAAGTGCACTGTCTTTAAACTGAACTGAATTAGGGCCTGGTTTCTTTAGATTTTAAAAATTGGCAAAAAAAACCCCAAAAGACTTTGGAGAGTTGCATATGAACAGTGGCAGTCCCGTCAACACAACTAAGAACAAAACAATGATTACAACAGGGAAATTAACAAAAGATTTACAGCAGGGAAATTAACTGAATGAAGAATGACATCTGGGAAATTTGCATTAAAAAAAGATTCTTAGGCAATTTCAGCTAATACTTCAGTAGTAAAAGAGGGGAAAAGAAATAACTTCTTATATTTGAAGGAGTTAATAATAAACATAAATTGTTGTGATCCTCTTTTTTTTGTCCTACAAATTCATTTTATCTCCACCCCACCAAATCCTGTAAAAATCATGATTGGTTTACTAATACAGACCACAACACACATCCGTTTTCTGCTATTGCACACTACTAGAGACGTGCAACTCCAGCAAGATCTGATCTGAATATGTAATTTAATTCAAGTTTTAAATTTGCTTGGAGGAGGCAAATTGAGTTAATCAGCTTGTCTGGGAAATGATTTTGTTCAAAATTCGATTTGATCCTGATTTTGTCTGTCAAATCAATGTTGGGATTCCATTGGAAGATTCAGGGCAATGTTTTATTTGTCTGAAATACCTTTGAATCAAATCTTTTAATTCTACCATTACAGACTGAGGGAAGACACCCCTCCCTCTCCTAGAAGAATGAAATATTTTAGGAAATATTAAAAAGGCAGAATATTATATTTCCATGGGTGATAAAAGAAGAAGCATGTTTTAAAGACAGAAAGCAGTTTTCTGCCCACCAGCAGATATTTGCTGCCCATTAAGAAACACTGGGGCAGCCTATCTGCAAGACAATTAGACCTCCAGCTCCAGGGTGATGGGATGAAGACATGACCCTCCAGAACAAGGGTCTTCAAACTTGGCAAGTTTAAGACTTGTGGACTTCAACTCCCAGAATTCCTGAGCTAACATGACTGGAGGAGGAATTTTGGGAGTTGAAGTCCACAAGTCTTAAAGCTGTCAAGTTTGAAGACCCCTGCTCCAGAACATAATTGAATTAATTCATCTAGCAGCAGAGCTCACCACATGGCACAATCATCTTGGGACATTTCATCACCCAGCAAACTTCAACCAAACCTGGGATTCAAACAACCTACAAAGTTAGCTAAGATCTCTACAACAGCCAATAGAACACATGTTCTTACACAGGAACAGGAAGCTCAAGGGCAAGCCCCAAGAGATGGTATAAATAGCCCTCCTTCTCAACTTCATGTGGTCAGCTGTCCAGAACAACCCATGGGCTTCTGCTTCACCATTAAACCCTCTTTCCAATCAGCCCCCATGTTTCCAGTGTCTTTTTCCCAGCTTGGAACAGAACCAGATGGATATTTCTCCTAACAAGGCTCTATTCTCTACCGAACTAGCCAAGATGAAAGGAATTTCTGGGGTGGAATTTTGGGGTGGGGGTGGAGGGGGTGGACATATTTTTTCCAAGCCTAAAAGTGCTCCTCTAACAGGAAGTGGGATTAAAGAATAGAAGGAATGTCAGGCTGGTAAGTTCAGTAATAGAAAATATAAATGGATGTCCAGGGAGTGATGAGAATGTTAAATGGCCCTCATTTAGACCTCACTACCAGGTGTCCTTCATTAGTCAGGGCTCTTAAATGCAGATACACCTGTCTATTATAAAGGAGAGGAGATGTGAGAGATCCTGTTTATGCCTCTCTGGGCAACGGACCCAGCTTTGCTGGTGAAACATACCTTAAGGAGGAGACCATTAAAATGATGAGCAGGCCACCTGAGAAGTCCTAAAGGGTTCAGGTAAAGCTGTTCTCAGCCATTGGGGAGGATCTTTTCTTGCTGGCTTTGTGCTTCTTTTAAAAGGCCAGGGTGTCTGTTCAGGTTGGGTCCTAGACTCAGCCTTCCTGGTGGGGCAAGTTATGGATTCTGTTGATGGACCAGCTGGGAACATTTCTGGTGAGGTTAGATCTGGCCACCATTTATCATGTGATCTAGATTGGAGCACGCATCTGAGATAACATACCAATCAGGATATAAAAGTTAAAAAATAAATTCTTCCCCATCAGTGCTTGAATGATCAGGCTAAATTCAGATAATTAAGAACCGAGTAAAGCTTTCCTATAATAGCTGCATTCCCAACACAACACATGCTGAACTTAGTAGCTAAATTGTTCCATTCTGGGGTTCACATAATATACAACTATAAACAAATGAAATGAGAAATTTTGGAACAATATGATGAGCACAAAAAAGAGAAATAAATAAAACAAGGTTTTGGAAAAAGAGCACAGAAGAGCAACTAAAATGATTAAAGGAGAGTTTAATGAACACAGGAATAGTTGCAGGAATTGGGTTTGGCTCCTCTGAGAAAAAAGGACTAGGGGGTATATGATAACAGTATTCCAGTATTTGAAAAGTTGCCACCAAGAGGAGGAGGTCAACTTATTTACCAAAGCACCTGTTGTGATGACCTGGGCCGTGACACAAAAATAACCAAGTCACAAAAATAGAAGAAAGTCCCTTTAAAACCTATTGATCCCAAAGTTGCTAATCACTAAAAAGTAGTTAACAAGCAATTTTTGAAAGTAATTAGGAATGGAGGTATTCCTAATAGCCTTGTCTGTAATACAATTGTGCACAAAATTTAAAACTGGAGAGAAATAGAAATGTTCAGATTGCATCATCTCTTTAGACTTTTACCAGACAAGACTGAGACTGATCTGAAAGTGGATTTAAAAAAGACAGGCTACAAGAATAATATGGAAAAAGATGCTACCCTGAACATAAATTTTTCATTTTTGTGCATCTTTCAAATTCAGATTTCTCCCCCCTTCATTTTATGAATCTGTCAAATTCAGTTCACCCAACTTGAGATTTTGCTTTTTTAAAAAAAATCACTCTAAAATGTCTATGCCTACTGCATATTTCTATACTGCAGGCATATTTCTTTCCCACTTTGCCCTGCCTTTAACATGTTTGCAAACAAACATTCTTAATATAATGCATTTTGGTATCTCCTTTGATGAATAGATGCATTTTTTGCACAGGAATTTCCTCACTGTTGAATGCTAATTCAGATCCAATTTATGGATAAGATAATTTTGAATTCAAATGTGAACTGTGAATTTCTCATTTGTAGACTCATCACAAGTCCGTCACCTGATATGACCCTCACCTGATCCATCCCAAGACCCATCATTAGACCCATCACAAGTCCCTCATCTGATGTGACCCTCCCATCACAAGACCTACGGTTCACACAAAAGCTCTTATAAGCAGAAGAATGCCAATACTGGCATCCCCCTAACGTCTGCTGAATATGTTACCTAGCCTAGTAATGAAATGTTTGGAAACCAACCCACAAGCTCAGAGAACAAACCTCCATTCTCACCTTATCCCTACTCCTGTAGACTCATTAGAGAACACCTGGAGTTGAAAGGAGAAAATGAGAACCTTAATTGGTCACCACACTTAAAAAAAAGATGTTGAGACTCTAGAAAGAGTGCAGAGAAGAGCAACCAGGATGATGAGCAATCAACCCATGGAACAGAAGTTGCTTCAGAAACTGTGGGAGCTTCATCACTTGAGATTTTCAAGAGGAGACTGCACTGCCATTTGTCAGAAATGGTGTAGGGTTTCCTGCTTGGGTAGGGGGGTTGGACTAGATGACCTACAAGGTCCTTTCTAACTCTGTTAATCTGAATATCTAAGATTATCAAAGGCCTGGAGACTAAAACCTATGATGAACGGTTGTAAGAACTGGGCCTGGCTAGTCTAGGGAAGAGAAGGACCAGGGGAGACATCATAGCAGTCTTCCAGTATTTGAGGGCTGCCACAGAGAGGAGTGGGTCAGGCTATTCTCCAAAGCACCTGAAAGCCAGACAAGAAATAATGGATGGAAACTAAACAAAGAGAGATTCAACCTAGAAACAAGGATAAATTTTCTGACAGTGAGAACAATCCACCCATGGAAGAGAAGTTGCCTTCAGAAGTTGTGGGAGCTTTATCCCTGGAGGCTTTCAAGAAGAGCCTGGGCTGCCATCTGTCAGAAATGGTGTAGGGTCTCCTGTTTGGGTGGGGGGGCTAAACTAGATGACCTACAAGGTCCCTTCCAATTCTGTTAATCTGTTAAACCCTCCTCCCCAAAATGCAGGAATCCAAATCAGAGCATCCAGGACATTTGGCCATTCAGCTTTTCCTCAATTTCTTTGTGATTCTCGCCCTTCGCCTCTTCTCTTTCCACCTTTCTTGAATTGTTGCCCCCCCCTCCCCCCACCCCAAAAAAAAATATATCGACAAAAGTGGCCTGGTGGGTGCAGATACTTGATCTTCAAGGATCCCTGCTCTGGCTGAAAAGAGCTGTACGTTAAAAGGTCCAGCTGCAGAAGGGGGAGCTTGGAGCAGGAGAAAAATGAAGGGCTCCAGGGAACAATTGGGGGGGGGGGGGAGAGAGAAAGAGAGAGAGAGAGAGAATGGGAAATGTGAAAATAAATGGCACATTCCTTCTGAAAGGCTGATTCAGGTAGAAGCCAGCAGGGGATCCAACAGCAGGAAAATCTATATTAATGGCAAAGGGGTGGAAAGAAAGGGAGATGAAAGAGGGAGGGATTCATTTGTGAGCCACTTGTTAACAGCTTCCGCAGATCCCCCTGGGAAAGAGGAAAAGAATACAGAAAGCCCAGCGACGGCCCTCATCTTCTCTCTTATGTCTCAGTTCATTTTCTTTCCTGCTTGGGTCACTCAGGCAGGTTCAGCTGCCATTGATTCTGAATCCTCATTTTCGGGTCTCCCCAACCCATGGAAAGAATATCAAATTTTGAAAAAGTTCATTACAGAATGCCATCCTTTACTGCTTTTCCTTTCAAGCTTCCTGAGCAAAGTCACAATTCTTTTGTTCCCTCTCGGAACAGGCTTCATGCTACCATGGGCCGCCCCAGGCTGTGCATGCTCAGGCAGGCGAGCCCACTTTTGCACACACACGGACACACCTGCAACCTCTATTTTCATCTCTATTTAATCTGCTTTTTTTTAAAAAAAAAAAACCTATAAATGGTTTAAATATAATCCATTTATCATATTGGATCCCATGCTTCCTCTTCGAGAACTGAATGCAAGAATCTGCTTTCTCCCCTTTTGTCACTGTCCTGTTGAGCCACAGGCAACACAATTTAATCTATCAGAATAGAGCCAGAAGGGGCTTTGGAGATCATCTAGTCCAACCCTCTGCTCAAGCAGGAGACCCTATACCATTTCAGACAGGTGGCTGTCCAGTCTTTTCTTAAAACCTCCAGTGATGGAGCAACCACAACTTCTGTTCCGCTGGTTAATTGTCCTCACTGTTAGGAAGTTCCTCCTTAATTCCAGGTTGCTTCTCTCTTTGATTAGTTTCCATCCATTGTTTCTTCTCCTGCCTTCTGGTGCTTTGGAGAATAAGCTGACCCCACTCTTCTCTGCAGTAGCCCCTCAGATACTGGAATACTGCTATCATGTCACCCCTACTCTTTCTTTTCTCTAGATTAGCCATACCCAATTCCTGCAACCTTCAGCGTTTTAGTCCACCGGCAGCCTGTGGAGACAGCAGCAGAGTCAGACAGTGGGGAAGAACGGGGACCAGTCTGGGAGTCTGGAGAGGACTCGGATGAGGGCCCTGCATCCGATGCAGAGATGGGACCAGGACCATCTGGGAGTGGGGTGCTGACTCCGGAGCCTCCAGAATCTGACAGCAGCGAGGCAGAGAAGCAGGGGGGCCCTGTTCCCAGTGTGCATGTGTGATAGCTGCCAGAAGACAAGAACAGTTAAGACAAAAGGGGCTACTTGGGAGTAAGGCTTGGAGGTGATTGGCCCTCCCATAAGACATAAAGGAGGAGCAAAGGGATAGGAGCCTTTGCAGGAAGCAATGTTGTTCACTGTGTTTGGATTAAACCTTGAATCTGTGTGGACTTTGTACTTCGTTTGGCTTTTTACAGTTAATTTAGCTCTTTAGTTGTTGGCAGCAATTCAAAGGAGATAAAGGTGGGTGCTTATTTTGAGGGACTGTTTGGCACTCATTACAGGCTGGGAATGAACATAATTCCCAGCATTGAAATAAAAAGACAGTTGTTTGGACTAAGTGTGTGCTTAATTATGGTCTCAGGAAGCCTTGGTCAGAACACCCAGTGAGTCTTAAACAAATAGTGTGTAGCCCTTTTTGACCTGAGAGATGTGGTGGAATGACGTGCCAAGAGTTGTTTGTCAAGAAGTAGATGGGCCAGGATGACAACTCAACTCAACTCAACTCAACTCAACCTCTCCTTATGTTTCTTTCTATCTTATATTCCAGATGAAAATTTGGCGCCACAAGCTAACACTGTTATCATTCTGGGTCCAAAATCTGAGTCCCTTCATTATGGCTCCATGAAAATATATTGAGCTATGGCATGGGTGTCAAATTCACTGTGTCACGTTGCCGTCATGTGAAGTATCATGTTTTTTCCCCCTTTGTGGAGCTGGGCTGGGCATGGCCTGCATGTGACACATCCAGCCCATGGGCTGCCAGTTTGACACCTCTAAGCTATGGGTATCTGGGAGGTGAAAATAACAGTGTTCAGAAAACAAGAGGGGTTACAGGAAACAGTTGACTCTGTCATACCTGTGACTTCAGGGGCATCGATTGATCAGCACATCAGCAGCCTTCTGTGTCAGACAACCCGTCTTTCAAAGAAGCACGAGACAGTGATAATGGTGTCAGCATGTTTTAGAGTTGCCAAATGGGGGATTTCAATTATTCCTACATCTGCTGTCAAAAGTCAGAGGTCCAATAAATTCTTGTCTTCTCTCGCTGACACTTTTATTTGTCAGAAGGTGGAAAAAGCAATCAGAAAAAGACTCTCCAAGATGGATCTAATCACCCCTAACAGGTAGGAGCTGAATATGTGATGGTGATCTGCGCCTTGAGATGAAGTCATCCCTGATGATCCTTGAATTCACTATACCCAGAGAAAGAGGACCCATGCAGGGCCATGCTTGAATACTGGAATTCAGAACAGCAGATTTTTGAGGAGGAAAGTTAGGTTTAGGGTTAAGAAGAAAATTGTCCAGGAAGGATGAGAACAATTTCTGCAATTCTAAATTGCATTAACAGAAGGATACAGTCAAGATAAAGTGAAATACTAATACCACTCTATAAAACCTTAGTAAGATCACATCTAGAATCCTGCATTCAGTTTTGGTCACCACACTATAAAAAAGGGATTGAGACTCTAGAAAGAGTGCAGAGAAGAGCAACCTGGATTATTAGTGGGCTGGAGGCTAAAACATACAATGAACGGTTGCAGGAATTGGGCCTGGCTAGTCTAGTGAAGAGAAGGACCAGGGGAGACGTGATAGCAATCTTCTAGTATTTGTGGGGCTGCCAAAGAGAGGAGAAAGGGGTCAAGCTATTTTCCAAAGCACCTGAAGGCCAGACAAGGAATAATGGATGGAAACTGAACAAGGAGAGATTCAACCTGGAAATAAGGAGGAATTTTCTGACAATGAGAGCAATCAACCGATGGAACAGAAGTTGCCTTCAGAAGTTGTGGGAGCTTCATCCCTGGAGGCTTTCAAGAGGAGATTGGACTGCCATCTGTCAGAAATGGTGTAGGATCTCCTGCTTGGGCGGGGGGTTGGACTAGATGATCTACAAAGTCCCTTCTCACTCTGTTAATCTGTATCCGTATCTCTCTCACACATACACACTCCCCCCTCCCCTCTCTCCTTGATTCCTATGTTCTGCAGCCAGCAGCTCTTCTTTTGTGTCTGCAATAAAGCAATTTATTTAGCAGCATTGAGTCTTTGAGGTTTCTGCTGCTGTCCAATTTTTGAATCCAGGGTTGAATTTCTGGAAGATCAGAGATTTGGAGCCTGGGCTGGCCTGAAGGCTGACAAGAGATCTTCCCACTTTTATTCTCATCTCTACGGAGAAAGGCTGCACTCTGACCCCAACATGAATGACTGGCTCCAGATCCTCTTCCAGTCTCACTGACCAGGGACAAAGTTGTTCTGCCTGGCTTCAATAGCAGGACCAAATTGTGATGCTGAGCCCATCAACACAGACTGCAAACCAGCTAGTCCAGCAGTGAAGGGGGGGCAGCCTCTATACTACTGCCAAGACTCCTGTACTTTGCCCAGTCCAAATCTCCATCTGTTGCTGCTTATAGTCACCCTGAGGATTTGCTCCTCTGCTTACCTAATGCAGGTAATCCTGTACGACCACAATGGAGCCCAAAATTTCTGCGGTTGAGTGAGAGGGAGTTTTGCCCCATTTTACAACGTTTTTTTGGCCACGGTTGTTAAGTGAATCATAAGTTAGTAACATGGTTGTTAAACGAATCTGGCTTCCCCATATATTTTGCTCCTCAGAAGGTCCCAAAAGGGAATCACATGATTGCAAAGACAATGCAATTGTCATAAATGTGAATCAGCAGCCAAGCATCTGAATTTTGATCATGTGTACATGGGGAGGCTGCAAAGGTTGTATGAAAAACCATTGTAAGTCCCATTTGTAGTGCTGTTGTAACTTTGAACGGTCATTAAATGAACTGTTGTAAGTCGAGGGTTACCTTTATGATGAGACTCCAGCAGGGGTGCTGTCAGGATTCCAGCAATCACTCTAATTAAATCATGATTCGCCAGCCAAACTTCAATGGGTGTCATGTCCTTGGTGGAGACAGACTCTGAGGGAGAGGAGGAACAGCCGACAGGGAGTGGAAGTGTGGCTCCAGAGGTTGTGGAGGAGGCTGGGGAAGGGCAGAGGCTGGCTGGGCAGTCACAGGAAGAACCAGGCTCAACCCCTCTGCATCCTAGGACACGCAGAGAGGAATGGAGAAGGAAACAACTTGGCTTACGAGAGAGGAAGCAGCCATGATCCCCCTCATTGGTTGCAGCTGGGGAGAATAGTATATAAGAGAGATGATTACAACACAGCACAGAAACAAAGCATGTTTTATTTTGGGCTGAAGTTATCTCAGTTGGCGTCCTTCCAACAGACTCTGCCTTGTTATCTCCTTGAAGTTGGTAATTACTTATCCTGGTCCCTTGTGGAATTTCCTTCATTGTAGTTTGTTTTGGGTTTTTTATTTCACCTCTATCTGCTCATTGAGTTCGGACAGCATTGCTTTCTTTTAAAGACTATTTTTGAGTACATTTAATGTCCAACTGAGAATTATTGAACAGTGGGGCCAAATTGGAGACATTAAAGGACATTTATTTACATTTTGGATTTTGTTAAGTTTGTGTTACACAAACGTAACAATGAGTGTCTCATAATGAGTGCCATCACAATGAGTGTCTCATAAACCAGATTCTCCCAACTGAGCACATTCACGGGCTGGGTGTCATCATTCACATTCTCCAATTAAATATATTTGTGGCAAAAGCTTTGGTATTTTAGTTACAATCTCTTAAAGATAAAGGGTTGGAATGTTACTTTTGCTTTTCCCCCTTTTTATGGCAACTACTAAAACAGGCATAGGAATGTTTTATGAGTTGACAGGTGGGCTGATGGGGGTTTCCCAGGGATTCAGGAGAGCCCCTAGCTCAGATTCTGTGCAGTTCGGAGAACCCCCAAATCCCACTCCTGTCTGGCCCCCCTCACTCCACCCCTCCCCTGCCAGAAGTCCCCACGTGGCCCATTCTAGATGCAGGTAAGTGCAGGGTGTGCATGGTGGCTCAGGGAAGGTAGGATTTATATTTGGCTGGATGACAGAGGACGCTGCAAGCTGGGAGCCCGTTTGAATGCATAATAACACCCCGGTGACCATTTTGCGATGCTCTGGAGGGCTGACTCAATGCTTCAGTCAAATAAGTGGCCACCAGCAGTGAAATCCATCTCCTTCAACAGATTAAGTGCTCAGCTCATGACTATGCTGTTGCTGACTTCCAGATTTTTTTCTTTTTCTTTTTGCTCAGAAGGTGGGCTGGAATG
Organism: Bungarus multicinctus; assembly: GCA_023653725.1. Classification (NCBI taxonomy): domain Eukaryota; kingdom Metazoa; phylum Chordata; class Lepidosauria; order Squamata; family Elapidae; genus Bungarus; species Bungarus multicinctus. Next base: position 173,230,954 of record CM042836.1, read on the forward strand.
AAAGAAGCTTAACTGATCAATTTAAACAAGGGCTATTGGATAAATATGAGGCAAACTTCAGGCCACTCCAGAGACTATCTGCTTCAATCCACACCTGCCTGGATATCAATTTTGCCTTTTCAAACCAATACATAAATCCAAAACTTCTCTAGTCTACGAATTAAAGTGCTTCTCCAAATTTGACAATTGACTTGTTTTTATTAAAAGCCAATCAACCACAAACAGGTATGCCTGCCTATCTGCACCGAGAAGTCTTCAAAAAAAATCATAGTATGGCTTTAATAAAGAATTAACAGAATTGGACCAAAGTGTAATTAAGAAAATATTAGAATGTGCAGAAATGGACAGATCAATGCTAATAATTAAGGAAAAAGAAGAAACTGAATATTTCTTGATATGGGACTTGTTTTAACAAGGGTTAGATAATAAAAACAAAAGTTAGAAATATGGGGATATAAAAAGGACAAATGTTATCAAGGAGATTTGTTAAAGTAGATAAATTAAATAATATTGTTATTATAGTATCAATATTATTGTGATGAATACTATTGTAAATATCTTGATTATGATTGTACCCAGACAACACCCTGTTTGACTGAAATTGAATTTTTACATGCCATATAAATAAAACAAAACATTTTTTTTAAAAGAAGAACCATAGTATTTATGTAAGTAGTATTGAAAAATGCATTCTGTTGAATAACATCGATGTAGAAATATTAGCCTGTACATTAGGCCAAATCGGAAACCTAAACAAATGTGTTTGGAGAAATATGCACAAATATATACACAAATATGCACAAATATATACTAAACTTTGAGTTTAGCTTTTGTTCTAAAAGCATGAGAGGAGGTTGAAATTATCCTTCTATGAAGACCCAGCTCTCTGGGGAAGGTTTTAAAACTGGAAACGTGAAAAAAAAAGTGAAAAAAAGAGAAGAAGAGATGACCAGCAGAAATAGGGTGGAAATAGTAATAGTGGCAATGCACCATTGGGATACTTGAAAGAATAGGTTACCTCACTTCGTCTTGGAGAAAGTCTATCTACATGGTTGCTAGGAGTCAAAAACAACTCGATGGCATATAATCAATTTAAGAAAAAGGGAACTCAACTTGATAGTTTCTCCAAAATAGCAATGTGAAAGAAATGGAACTTCTCAATGAGATAGAGAGAGAAATCAGAATTCGTGGTTCCATCCATTTATTTATTCATTTATTTTGTCAAACACTTACAATATAATAGACATAAGAATAAACATGAAATAGGTACGAATTAATGGGGATAATAGGACAGGGACGATGGCACGATGGTGCACTTTTGCACGCCCCTCTTAGGATTGGGGTGAGGTCAATAGAGGTTAGTTTGAGGGTAAAGGAGTGGGGTTTGAGCAGGTGACAACAGAATCAGGTAGTGAGTTCCAAACATTGCTGAAATCGTATTTCCTGCAATTATGTTGGAGTAGTTTACAATAAGTTTATATCTGTTGTGTGCTCTTGTGTTGTTGTGGTTAAAGCTGAAATATTCATTAACTGGTAAGACATTGTAACATATGATTTTATGTACTATGCTTAAGTCCAGTCTTAGCTGGTGTAGTTCAGGGTTGTCCAAGCCTAGAATCTCAAGTCTGGTGGTGTAGGGTATTCTGTTGCAAATAGAGGAGTGTAGTACTCTTCTGGTAAAATACTTCTTGACTCGCTCAATTGTATTTATGTCTGATACACAGTGCGGATTCCAGACAGCGGAACTGTATTCAATTATTGGTCTAGCAAAGGTTTTGTATGCCCTAGTTAGCAATTCAGTATTACCGGTGGAAAAGCTTCTTAAGATTAGATTTACAACTCTTGAAGCCTTTTTGGCCATGTCTCCCTTTGTTTGGTGGCTTCAACAGCCAAAGGTGAGTCTTGCTTGGAAGTAGGGGCCTGGATTGGATATCCTGCAATGTGGCTACACAAAAGACACACCACAACCCATCCTCGACCAGAAGGCTGTCCCCAGTTAAAACACAGAGGATCCTATTTGTTTCCCACAGGCATTGTCTGAATGACAACACAATTTAGAATCAAGATCACGCGAAGTACTAGTACTGCTTGATAAAACCCTAGTATGGCCACACCTGGAATACTGCAATTTGGTCACCATACTATAAAAAAAGATGATGAGACTTTGGAAAAAGTGCAGAGAAGAGCAACTAAGATGATCAAAGGTCTGGAGGCTAAAACGTATGAGGAATGGCTGCAGGATTTGGATTTAGCTAGTCTAAAGAAAAGAAAAATTAGGGGTGACATAATAACAGCCTTCCAGTATTTGAGAAGTTGCCACAAAGAAGAGGGGGTCAAATTATTCTCCAAAGCAGCAGAGGGCAAGACAAGAAATAATGGACGGAAACTAATCAAGGAGAGAAGCAACCTGGAATTAAGGAGAAACTTCCTAATAGTGAGGACAATTAACCAGGGGAATGGCTTGTTAACAGAAACCATGGGTGCTCCATCACTGGAGGCTTTTAAGAAGAAACTGGACAGTCACTTATCTGAAATAGTATAGGTTCTCCTGCTTGTGAAGGGGGCTGGACTAGAAGACCTCCAAGGTCCTATTCTATTCTGTTCTATTCTTCTAGTCTGGTCTATCAATTGCAAATAGAAAACTAGGCATCCCAGCTTTTCAGTGTTATTGTACCATATTTATTGGGAATTTTACATACTGAATAGTAAAAATCAAATCCAGGGAAAAGATGGAAAAGAAAGGAGAGAAAAGAAACAAGGAAAGAAAAGAGATATGAAATACAATAACTTCCAACCTTCTCATCAATAGTTACAGTTTTTAATTCTATTTTTATTTTATTCAAAAAAAAGTTAAAATACAAATGAAAGTACAAAACTCCATTAAAAAAAATAGTTACAGTCTTATTATCCTTTCTCCTTCTTAGATATTATACAGGTCCCTTCAACTTAGTCACTTAGTTCTCAAACCCATAAATGATGGCATGCCTGTTGCCTGAGGTGAGTTTGTGGCCCTTTCTGCAGAAAAGCATATTCTTTCCTCTTCTGTTCACCTCTTCCTTTTGGCTGGACAGGTTCCCATAGTCCAGTGATGGCTAACCTTTTTCACATTGCATGCAATCAGCTGGCTGGTGGGGGCGCGCGCACATGCACAGTGGGGCTCTTCGAGGCGACCTCTCACATGCCGGCAGAAGTGGCTCTGTGTGCCACTTCCGGCACGCGTGCCATAGGTTTGCCATCATGGTCATAGTCCATTAACAGGGTGTTGAGGTATTCCCCATTAGGAGAATGAGTGCACTCAGAGAAATGTAGTAAGAGTGGTGATGAATAACACACAACTAGCACACAGATACACTGAATAATAAAATGTAGGTTTTACTTCCAGTAAACGGGTAAGCAAAGTCCAACAAACAGTCCAAGTCATACCCGGTTAAAGCAGTTAGTATCAGTCCAGGGATAATCCAAAAACAAAGTCCAGTATCATAAACAAAGTTCAGTAAACGGAGTTTGCTAACAGTTGCAACACTCATAGCAATCTGAGCAGAACGACGATCAGGCAAAAGGCAATAGGGTAAATGCAAGAAGAACAAACCAGGTTTCTGGCTCCATCTTATGGCCATTGGAGGAACCACACCCAATTACAATTACAGCATTCTCTTAAAGAGACAGGATTAAATGACTATCCTGGTTTATATATTTCCAACCCAACTGTTAGGTGAATATCACTCCTAACACAGGGTTTGGAAGAGCAGGGACTGCTGTAATCAGAAAACACTGTCTCCATTAATACTGGTTCAAGTAACCTCCAACACAAAAGGTTACATCCCTGCAATATTATGGGTTTTGAAAGATATTAGCCTGGGCATAATTCACTCTGGGCCCAGTTAGCCAGTGAAAATAAAACTGGCACGAGGGTAATTTATTCTTTATTCCACTCCCCTGGAAGGTGCCATTAAACAGCTTCTGCTCACCTTCATTTGCACAATGCAGCTAACTGCTGGGCTCTTCCTGGCAGGGATGTGACAGGCTAAACGGCAGAGATTCATTTCTGAATGGCGCAAGAGCTCTCGGGCACACCAGAATAGTCTATTAGGGAAAGTTGCTAGGCTGGCGTACCTGGGCCTGTCTTTTGCCCCCTCCACAAACCAGAGACGTCCTTTTGCCCTTGCCCAAAGCCTTAGGATGAGAACAAGGCCTAACCCAGGGGTCTCCAAACTTGGCAGCTTTAAGACTTGTGGACTCTGGAGGATGGTAGAGGACAGGAAGGCCTGGAAGAATGTTGTTCATGGGCTCACGATGGGTTGGACGCAACTTTGCAACTAACAACAATAATGACGTTTAGATCCCTCCCTCCAAATTACCCTTATAGAATAATTTTTTTATTTTATAAACTTCCTATTTGAGGAGGTTTTCTTTGAAGTAGGAGTTAAAAAACAAACCAGGTTGCTTTAATCCTTGCAGATGCTTAAGTCCTTCGTTTCACCCCTTCAACTCCAGGAGCATTTTCTCAAAGCAGGCCCTGTCCATTCTATTTTTGGATGACATCCCATCAAAGTCAAAGTGATGAGATTTGTGCTGTTCTGGAAGAAGTCAAAGGCTGAATTTCCAGAACATGCTGGATCACAGCTAAATCCTACTTTAGCTCAACCTTTATCTCATTTTGGGTGAATTCAGCTGTATAGCATTGGAAAAGGAATAGGCCTAAGACCTTCACACAAGCTGTAATCCTAACATATGAGGTCAAGTTCCATCATAGTCCACTTTGTATTTCGCACACCGAAGCCAAACAGGGAGGCTGGCGAGAGGGAGATGGAAATCCTGCAGTTCCTCTGCAATTGATGATTGTGAAGATTCCCAGTTATCCAGGTCATTTTTATTTTGGAAAAGGAAACTGGACTGATTTTTTTGAGGATCCAGATTGTTGGGGGCAAGATGCTGACTCTGTAAACTGCTTAGAGAGAGCTGTGAAGTGGTATATGTCTAAGTGTTATACTATTGCTGTTGCTATTTCCCTTCCTTTTCCCCTTCCTTCCTTCCTTCCTTCCTTCCTTCCTTCCTTCCTTCCTTCCTTCCTTCCTTCCTTCCTTCCATGTTGCACAGTGGTTAGAATGCAGTACTGAAGGCTAACTCTACCCACTGCCAACAATTTGATCTTGACCAACTCAAGGTTGACTCAGCCTTCCGTCCTTCTGAGGTCGATAAAATGAGGAGCCAGATTGTTGTGGGCAATATGCTGACTCTGTAAACTGCTTAGAGAGGGCTGGAAAGCACTGTGAAGTGATCTATAAGTCTAAGACCTATTGCTATTCCCCTGCCTGCCTGCCTGTCTGCCTGCCTGCCTGCCTGCCTGCTTGCCTGCCTGCCTGCCTGCACAATAGTTAGAATGCAGTATTGCAGGCTAACTCTACCCACTGCCATGATCATGACCAGCCCAAGGTTGACTGAGCCTTCCTTCCTTCCGAGGTTGCTGAAATGGTGACCCAGCTCAATGGAGGCAATATGCTGACTGTAAGCTGCTTAGAGAGGGCCATAAATCACTGTGAAGCAATAAATAAGTCTAAATGCTATTGCTATTTCACTGATTGGTTATGTATTATGTGGGGGGGAAACCTTTTTGTCTGCCAATCCTCAGTCACATCCCAAATAGTTTTATTGGCTCTTCCCAGTTCTAGTGATCGGCAAAAAGAACCCCTGTTTCCCCCTGTTCTGTTTCTTCAAGCATGCTTCATTTTATAGGCCTTCATTGGGCTCTTTTGCTCTGAGCTAGAGTCTCAAATATTCACTAGTGCCTTTACTAGTGACACTAAGACCCACAAGGGTGTGAAGCCACTACCACCAAATGCTGCCAGGCTCCTCCTCCCCCCATGGCTTGTATTGAGGTCAGAGGGTGACCATTCTGATGGCGAGGACTCAGACTTTCCTATACAAAAAACACCCAAAGTGGCCAGCAATTTAAAACAAGCTGTTAAAATCTGATAGGAACTATCAAAATTGGGTTGGCATATGTTCTATCCTCTTTTTGCATCTTTAAATCTCCATCTGGACAGATTTTTTTAAAACATCTGTCCGGAATTTGACCACTTCTGTTTTTAAAGAGCACTTATGGCTATAACTGTGTTGCTTATATCTTTACAATTTATATTGTTTTATATGTTTCGTAGTATGTTTTGATTGTGTAATAGTAACCTATGTATGATTTGATTGCTTATTGTACCCTATGACTATTATGAAGTGTTGTACCTGATGATTCTTGACTCTTGACAAAGGTCTCTTTTCTTTTATGTACTTTTTTTTGCACCAAGACAAATTCCTTGTGTGTTCAAATACACTTGGCCAATAAAGAATTGAATTCTATTCTATTCTCTTTCTCATCCCATTCTTATTTCCATTCCATTCTTCTTCATTCTATTCGATTCTATTTGATTCTATTCTTATTCCATATCCTATCCTATCCTATTCTTGGTGGTAGAAGCCAGAGGAAAGAAGCAGAAATGAAAGGACATCCTATCTCTTCTTCCCATTGTTGGGGTTGTCTTTGTGCTAGAGTTGATGCAAGAACCAGGAAGCGAAATGGTCATGTAGAAAGTTGGCACCCACTCCTCTCCTAGAAGAATGAAATATTCCAGGAAATATTTAAAAGGCAGAATATTATATTTCCCTGGGGGAGAAAAGGAGAAACATGTTTTTAAAGACAAAGAGCAGCTCCCTGCCCCCAGCAGATATTTGGTGCCCATTAAGAAAGACTGGGCCAGCCTATCTGAAAGACAATTAAACCTCCATCTCCAGGGTGATGGGATGAAGACATGACCGTCAGGACATAATAGGATTATCCCTCTACCTATCCAGCAGCAGGGCTCACCGTATTGCTACATCACCTGGGCAAGGTTCAACCAAACTTATCTCAGATAAATAAGCTCAGCTATGACCCCTGCATAGCCCTCTGGGAGTCTGACAACCAATAGAATACATTTCTTGCACAGGAACAGGAAGCTCAAGGGCAAGGCCCAAGAGAAGGTATAAATACCTCTCATTCGCCACTCCATGTAGTCAGCTGCCAAGGACCTCAAACCCATGTGGTCCAGTCCCTTGGCCATCCACAGTAGCTACTGGTATTTTAGTACCATCTCCAAATCCATAATTTGAAATCCAAACTATAATCCACCATTCTATCTTTGTCAATGTCCAGTTTTTACATCTGTACTTGGAAAGCTATTCCAATCTTTGTTGTCATAAAACTATCTTTGTCCTTCTCTGTCTTGGTTAGGTTTGCTGTTTCTCCCCTCTTCATGATTAATCTGCTATTTACTTCACCAGTACATGGTTCATTTATTGTGGGGCCTGAGAAAATAAAATTATCTAGATCATCTTGCCTTCTTGGCTACCAATTGTTAAGTTTACTGAGCATGCTAGTCTAAGTTAAGTATTTAACTTCAGCATATTCATTTTCCATTTTTATTTTCATAAATAGCTGTTTTAGCTTGTCCTTTCTTGGACTATATCTCTCAAATTGTTAATATATTGACCTCCTGTTTTATGTCCAGCTGTCACTTTTCCAATCCTGAAATTATAATATATGTTGCTACATATATTAAAAAGATATGGGAACAGTATGTATTCTTGTTTCAATCCCTTTCCTATAATGAAATGTGCTGTTTATCCAAATTCAGTTGTTACTGTAGCATCTTGTTCATTGAGAAGTTTCTCAGAAAACTAGTCATTGTTGAGGTACAGCAATTAATACATTCCACTTTCTAGCATGATCTACATAATTAAAAGCCTTGCTATAATCAATAAAGCAAAGTTAACAGCCTTATATTCTCTTGCTCTCTCTGTTAGCTATCTTACATTACTTTACTTATCTTAATTCCCTTTGGCCTTTTTGGAAACCTGCCTATTAATTTAGCGTTTATCTCTCTAATACGATTCTATTTTACTTTTCAAGTTTTTAAGCAAAACTTTGCTTATATGAACAATTGGTGCAGTGTTTCCATTCTTTCCCACCCAGACTTGTTCCCAGTTTGTTGACACAGAGCCGTAAGCACTTGAATAGCTTCGTCTCCTGCAACTTTCAACCATTCCATTCCATTCCATCTGCACTTGATGCTTTCCTGTTTAATAGCTGCTCTTGGTCAAATCTTACTTTTTAGCAGGGCCTGCTCCGAAGCACATTTTTATCTCTGCAAATGTCATTTACACTCTAAACCAGGGGTGTCAAATTCGATTTTATTGAGGGCCACATCAGGGTTTGACTAAATTATTTGATTAAATTATGAGACTGCCGTTAAAAAAGTTAAAACCCCCAATTAAAATGAGCTAAAATTACCACACCCCAACTAAAATCAGTTCTAAAACCCCTCATTTAAAATCCCATTTGAAGTCAGCCCAGGCCAGCCTGCTCAAAGAACCAGGTTTTCAGATCACATCTGAACGCCCTCAGGTCAGTGGTTGTCCGTAGCCCTGGGGGGAGCCCATTCCAAAGGATGGGTGCCCCCGCAGAGAAGGCCCTATTCCTTGGGGTCACCAGGCGGCACATAGATGCCGTCGGGACCCGAAGGAGACCCTCTCTGTGGAAGCGCACCGATCGGTGGAAGACTACTGGCAGAATGCGGTCTTGTAAATATCCTGGTCCGATGCCATGGAACGCTTTAAAGACCAAAAACAATACTTTAAAGCGAACCCGGAAGGCCACCGGCAACCAGTGCAGCTTGCGCAGGAGGGGCGTCACATGAGAGTATCTCGACACCCCCATAACCACCCGCGCGGCCGCATTTTGCACCAGTTGGAGCCTCTGGGTGCTCCCCGCAGGGAGCCCCATGTAGAGGGCATTACAGTAGTCCAGGCAGGAGGTGACCAGGGCATGGGTGACCGTGCGTAAGGCATCCCGATCAAGAAAGGGCCGCATCTGGCGTATCAGGCGAACCTGATAAAAAGCCCCCCTGGAGACGGCCGTGATATGATCTTCCAAAGACAGCCGTACATCCAGGAGGACACCAAGATTTCGAGCCCTTTCTGTGGGAGTCAAGATCTCATCCCCAATAGCCAGCGACGGAGTCAGTTGACTATATCAGGTTGCCAGAAACCACAGCCACTCAGTCTTGGAAGGGTTGAGTCGAAGCCTGTTCCCGCCCATCCAGTTCCGCACAGCCTCCAGGTAACGGGACATGACCTCCACAGCATCGTTGGGGTAGTTTGGGGTGGAGATGTAAAGCTGAGTGTCATCAGCATAAAGATGACACTTCACCCCAAAACCATGGATGATCTCTCCCAGCGGCTTCACATAAATGTTGAACAGAAGAGGGGAGAGGACCGATCCCTGAGGCACCCCATAAATGAGGGGCCTAGGGGTGGACTTCTCCCCTCCCGTCAACACAAATTGCGAGCAGTCCACGAGGAAGGAGGAGAACCACCGCAAAACGGTGCCTCCAATTCCCAACCCCTCCAACCACCGCAATAGGATACTATGATCGATAGTATCAAAAGCCACTGATAGATCTAATAGGACCAGGACAGAGGAATAACCTCTGTCACGGGCCCTCCAGAGATTATCAACCGTGACCAATTCTGTTTCGGTGCTGTACCCAGGCCTGAAGCCCGATTGGAACGGATCTAGGTAGATTGCTTCCTCCAGGTACTGAGGGAGCTGACGCGCCACCACACTCTCAACAACCTTCACCATAAAGGGGAGGTTGGAGACAGGACGATAGTTATTTAAAAGAGCCGGGTCCAGGGAAGGCTTCTTGAGGAGGGGTCGCACCACCACCGTTTTCAGGGCGGTAGGAAGCGCCCCCTCTGCCAACGAAGCGTTGACAATCCCCTGGAGCCAGCCTCGTGTCACCTCCCTGGAGGTAGAAACCAGCCAGGAGGGGCACGGGTCCAATAAACACGTGGTGGCATTCAGCCTCCCCAGCAATCTGTCCACGCCCTCGGCGGTCACAGGATCGAACTCCTCCCAGATAACCGTCTCAAGACTTGCCCCGGACACCTCCCCCGGGACCACCCAACTGGAGTCCAGCCCATCCCGAATCTGAGTGATTTCATCGTGCAGGAATTGGAAAAACTCTTCTGCCCTACCCTGCAAGAGGTCCTCCCGTGCTCTCGGCTCAAGCAGAGAGCGGGTTACTCTAAACAGAGTGGCAGGCCGATTTTCTGCCGATGCAATAAGGGCGGAGAAATGCGAACGTTTCGCTGCCTCTATCGTCACTAGGTAGGTCCTAATATAGGTCCTCCGGTCAGACTCGACACGACTGGTCCTCCAGACGTCCTCCAGACGTCTTTTCCGGCACTTCATCTCCCTCAGCTCCTCCATAAACCATGGAACTAAATGGGATCTGTGCCGAGTCAGAGGTCGCAAAGGCACAAATCGGTCCAGAGCCTCAGCGGCCAACCTATCCCAGGTGGCCACCAAGTCTTCGGCTGAGTTATGAGCCAGAGTTTCAGGAAATGGCCCAAGCTCTGTCTGGAACCGTTCAGGATCCATCAGGCACCTGGGGCGGAACCATCTCCTCGGTTCTGCCTCCCTGCGATGGGGGGTGGTGGCACAGAAGTCAAGTCTAAGAAGAGAATGATCGGACCATGACAAAGGTTTTATGACTAGATCCCCAGAACGATCATTCAACCACTGACCAGAGACAAAAATCAAGTCCAGTGTGTGTGTCCCCATGTGAGTGGGGCCAGAAACTAATTGGGTCAGGTCCATGGCCGTCATGGAAGCCAGGAACTCCCGAGCTACCCCAGAGTTTCCCTGAGTGAAGGCAGGTTGAAATCCCCCGTGACTAAAAGCCTAGGGGTCTCAACCGCCAGCCCGGCTATCACCTCGAGGAGCCCGGGCAGGGCCGATGATATGTGGCAGTGAGCCAGGTATGTTATCAAAAGGCCCATCTGAACCCCCTGGCCCCACTTCACAAAGAGAGACTCATAACCAGCCATCTGCGGTACAGTGGCCTCCCTAGGACAAAGACCTTCTCTAATAATCGCCGCCACCCCACCACCCCTTCACTGAGACCTTGGTCGATGGAATGCTTGGAAACCTGGTGGGCACATCTTAAACATCTCTCTAGTTTTTCTGTTCTTGTTTTCTGGACTGAGGTATCTTCATCCCTTCCAGCTCAACGTTGGAGGTCTGCATTCAGTCATATACATTTCCTCTTACCAAAGTTTCTCTATCACGCTAATTTGTTCAAGTAACCATTCGATCTTTGAAATGTTGATAGCTTTTTCTGTTATGGCTCTCCCATTGTTTCTTATACCTCTTCTGGCTTCCCAAGTTCTGTTTTCCACACTATCTGTACTGATTCCGCTCCTTCCTTTGATCTTACATCCCGACTGGGTATCTAGATGAAGTTTTGCTGGCGTATCTATTCTGTTTTAATTTTCTAATTATAGCTGGTATGCTAACATCAGGAATTCATGATCTGTTTCACAATCGGCATCTGAAAGCGTTCTGGCTGACTGTGTTACTCTTTCTGATCTCTTCTTATTATGCAGTTGATTTGATTTTGACATTGTCCATCTGGTGACATCTGCATTTATGTTAGTTGAAGCAGAGATTAGCAGGGAACATTCAGAGCTCCTAAATTCACTTTTCTAAAATAATCGCTTTACTATGGATTGTTTCTGCTAGGACCATTTCAGGTTTTGCTCAGTTCACGCTTCCTGGAAAATGAAATGCGGTATCCTTGAGAAAAAGAGGGACCCCTTCAGCCAAATCAACCATTGACTTGTCAGTCGGAGAAAGCTTCAGTGAAGAAGATGATATAGCAATAGTGCTTAGACTTGTATAACACTTTACAGTGCTTTCCAGCCCTCTCTAAGCGAGTCAGCCTGTTGTCCCCAACAATCTGGCTCCTCATTTTACTGACCTTGGAAGGAGGGAAGGCTGAGTCAACCTTGAGCTGGTCAGGATTGAACTCCTGGCAGTGGGCAGAATTAGCCTGCAATATTGCATTCTAACTACTGTGCACTGTCGGAAGGAAGGAAGGAAGGAAGGAAGGAAGGAAGGAAGGAAGGAAGGAAGGAAGGAAGGAAGGAAGGAAGGAAGGAAGGAAGGAAGGAAGGGCAATAGCAATAGCCCTTAGACTAACACACACCACTTCCCAGTGCTTTTACAGCCCTCTCTAAGTGGTTTACAGAGTCATCCTCTTGCCTCCAACAATCTCGATCTTCATTTTACCCAACTCAGAAGGGAGGGAAGGCTGAGTCAACCCTGAGCCTGGTGAGGATTGACTTCCTAGCTGTGGGCAGAGTTTGCCTCCAATACTGCACTCTAACTATTTTCCCCTTCCTTTCCTCTCTTCTCCTTTTCCCTTCGTCTTCTGTCTTCTTCCTCTCCTCTCCTCTTCTCTTCCCTTTCCCTTTCCTCTCCTCTCCCCTCCCCAGGTCTGGTGCAAACTGATCTCAGGTTTTCTTCAGACTATTGATTTTCAGGTTCCAACATTCAATTTATGGACTCCTGATGGCACTGGGCTTAACTTTTGTAGAAATAATTTAGCTCTACCAATCTGGCAAATGTCTTTATATCAAGATGGCATTTTTTTATCGATGCAAAAGGAAAAAAAGGTTGGGCACTGAACTCAGTCTATGATCCAGGTGGGTTTTGATTAGTTGAGGCACACAAATCTAACAGTATAGAAAAATGGCTTGGGTTTGGTTGTGGAACTCAAGATTTTAAAGATTTTTTTTAAAATTAAAGCAGAAACCAGATAGTGCAAAGACTTAATTTCTTACAGTATTAACCTTAATGGACTGTGTGATGAGATCTATTCTCTGAATCTTATTACACCATAATAACTTTACTACCTTTAAGCAGCTACAACTTTCTTCTTTTGCTAATCACATCCCACACTGACACAGCTACCATTGGGTTTGCCAACATCACTGGGTTTGCGAGAAGGAAGGGCCTCTTCAGTCCTGCTCCACCTATCCTTGCTTGTCTGAGTGGCCTGGGGACATTCTGGAGGGAGAATCAAAAGTGTTGAGATTTCTGACATCCAACTTGTGATCAAAGACCTGCTCCTTTTTCAACCTTCTAGCATTGAGGATGTTACCTAGTTGGGTAATGAAACCGGTTGTAAAAAAATAAAAACTCAGACGATCAGCTGAGAGGAGAAAGAAGAGAAAAGCACAGGATCGGCCCTCCCCTGCACCCCTACACTTTCTGTTCTTTATCTTCTCAACTGATTGGCGTGACAGAGCCCCAGCTGGTGTTTGGAAAGCTGTGTGTGCACGTGCATTAGGTGCACATGCACATGTGAAGTACGTGATCACCGAACTGGTAGGGAAACTGGTAGAATCCCACCAGTGAATGAAACATCCGCAGGAAAACCACCAAGCTACCAAGCTCAGAGAGCATCAAGGACCTCCCAGTCTTTCTTGTCTTCCTCCTCCTCCATCTCCCATCTCTTCCTCCACTCTGCAAACCCCATTCTTTTTTAGCACTGATGATGCTACCTAATTGGGTCATGAAACATCTGCAAGAAAACCACCAAGCTCACAGAGCACCAAGGACCCCACAGTCCTCTTCCTCCCCCTTCTCCTTCTCCATTCTGCAAACCCCACTCCCTTCTAGCATTGATGATGTCACCTAGTTGGGTCATGAAATAACCTGTCTCATGGACAGAGGTGGATTTGTGGCTGTGCAGATGCAGATAGATAATTCCACAAAAAATCCATAAGAAAATAAATTTATTGGTACATCAGGTATCTTCATAACTCACATTTGTGATGAAGCTCTTCTATAATGACCAATCCTTTGTATATCAGCCTTGCAGGTAAAAGATGGTTCTTTTCCTAACCCATCACGTAGTGATAAGCTGCTTATCAGTTCATGGGTCCAGGCAAGAATGGAGGAAACTTCCCCCAACCCCTCGAGGGTCAAACAGGATAACAGATGTGGCCACGTGACATGAATTACATTTCCCAGGATACCTTTAACTACATTTCCCATGATGCATTCCCTTAAGGGGACAGCTCACAATTCCTAAGTAACTAACCAATTCTCATAGACTGGCTGGGACAGCACAATCAAGCTCAGAGAGTATCAAGGACCCTACTGTTGTTGCTCTCCTCCTCCTCCTCTTCCTCCTCCACCACCACCACCACCAGCACAAACCCCACTCCCTTCGAGCACTGATGATGTTACTTAGTTTGACAATGAAATGTCTGCAAGAAAACAACCAAGCTCAGAGAGCACCGAGGGCCCCTCATTTCAACCCTGAGCTACAAATACTCTCTTTTATCGATTTGCATGAAAAACTGCCCCACCCTCCAATCAAGTGAAGGAGTGAAAAGGAGGTGTCAGAGTCTGACCGGGATCCCAAAAGGGATCTCAAAAGAAGGTGGAGAGAGAGAATTTTGCCAGATCCATTTTCTTCTTTACTTAAGAAATCTCTTGCAGAAAAATAGAGACTTTGCGGGTCTTGGATTAGAACTTGCTGCTTTGGCAAGAGGTACAAAACCAAGGGAAGCAGTGGTGGTTATGCTGATAGTTTGCACCAGTTCTAGCGATCCGGTAGCGCTGGTCAGCAGTTGGCCCCACCCACCCTGCCCTGCCCTTTCTTGTCCTATATTTCCTTTGTTTGTAGCTCAGCTGATTTCAGCTGTTTCTGTGGGCGTGTTGTGCTCCCCCCACAGAACTGGTAGTAAAAAAGTTTGCATCCCACCACTGAAGGGAAAGTCAATCTGAGAATTGACTTTGCCCATGATAGCTTTCAGGTCCCGTCCCCGCCGCAAAAAAAAAAACCTTCTGCACTAAATGGATGCCAAGGAGAGGTTGGCTTTGTGCAGTAATGCTTGGTCAGGCCAAAAGAAAGACCCTTTCCCCCACACATACACTTTTTATGGGTGGAAATGGCTGCCTTGCTGACCATAAGATAGGAGTCTGGACTGGCCAGGGAAAGCTGGATGAGCTCACAAGAGCCCTTCCATGGCAGCCAGACCTGAGGCCTATTCTGGAGACACTGCACGGGGCAAAGTGTACTTGCAGGAACTTCTCAGGACTTCTGGCCTGCCGCCATGAGCAAAATTTGCTGAGCTACAAGAATTATTCGTCCTGACTCAGCAAGACTCTTCTTGTTTGTCCAAGGAATCAGAAAACAGAAGAAGAAAAAATGAATACATGATATATTCAAAGTGTTTTTAATTACATAATTTGCACTGAAAAAAGAACCCAATGCGCGAGGGGCATCCTGGCTGTTGGGTTCCTTAGCTGGAAGAGCGGAAAGGGATGAGTTTAGCACTGCCATGCAAAAGCAAATCTATGACAATTCACCAAGGCCAACTCATTACACTAGTATCAAAGAAACAGTGGAAGAGTATCATTAAAGAAAGGGAACAAAAGGTGGGGCAGAATACAATGGGAATGACAATGATTAAAAAATATTTTTAATTTATTTTAAATAATTAAATTGAATTGTTCAATTGTTCTGCAGTGAGTTGTCCCGTGACAAGTTGACCGTGATGAGTTGGCCACAGTGAGTTGTCCCATTCCGAGTCTTGGGAGGGTCTTGAAATCTCTTCCAGGCTCAAGACACCCACCCTGCACTTCATTGCTCACCATGGCTACTGTGATGACCCAAAGGGGTGTGGCACAAAGGCAACACAGTCAGATAAGTAATAAGAGTCCCTTTATTAGCTCCAACTTTGCTCCCAATGTCCTGGTTACCTTCTGGCTGGAGAAAAACTCTCCCAGGAACAGCCTTTGGCTGCAGAGAATCAAGTCCAAAACGTGGTCAACAAAAACTGTAACTATAAGTCCAAACAAGGTAGAATGAGGTAATTAGTCTGGCAGGGTAGAAGAAGGAATTCCAGATGTGAAGGCACGGCAGTAACTCAACATGGCTGGGATGATGCCAGGAACACAAATAACCAAAGTCAACACAAGATAAACTCACGTTTGTTCCCAGAAGCTGCTGCATGCAGCTTGCATCTCCTTTCCTACTTGTGATTGTAGGACTGTAACTTTATCCCTTGTATCCTACGATTTATATTGATCCTAGTATGATTTGATTGTTGATTGTACCCTATGACTATCATTAAGTGTTGTACGTTATGATTCTTGATTCTTAACGAATGTATCTTTTCTTTATGTATACTGAGAGTATTTACACCAAGACAAATTCCTTGTGTGTCCAATCACACTTGGCCAATAAAGTATTCTATTCTATTCTATTCCATTCCATTCCATTCCATTCCATTCCATTTTCTATTCTATTCTATCTCTTTTCAACTTTCATTCCCAGGTGTGCCTAATGAAGGGAATCAGGGCCCTTTCCTTCCCCCTATGCCACACAACCTATGTTGCTCCCTTCTCCGTTCCTCCCTGTGTGGCCTAGGATAAAGAGTGGGTCGGCCTGGGTCTTCCTCTGAACTCCCTCTCCCTATCTCTCTCCTGCTCTGCCCAGTCAGACTTTGCCCTGCTCCAGTTTCCTCCACAACCAACAGAGCCACACTCCTACTCCCTATCAGCTGCTCATCTTCCTCCTCGGATTCAGACTCTGATAGGGGCATGAGAGCTACCTCCGATTCCTCTTTGGTGAAATATCTTGTGCACTGAGTAAAATCTCTTGAGTAGGACTCAACATTTAAACATTGCCCTGAAGGTGAATGTTCTCAGTATGCTGATGGACCTCTAATGGTATACCCAAGGAAAGGGCTAAAACAATGAATCTTCCCCACCCCATGTCAGTATTTGACTTGAAGGTAGTTGGCATTCAACTTCTCAAATTCCCCAGCCACCAACATAATAATTTAGGTTAATAACTTGAATTATTAAGAGCCGTGCTGGCGCAGCGGTTAGAATGCAGTACTGCAGGCTATTTCTGCCAGCTGTAGGCTGACTGCAATTTGGCAATTCGAATCTCACCAGGATCAAGATTGACTCAAGGTTTTCTGCTTCTGTTATTCTGTATTCTGAAATAAGCATTGCATAATCAAGGTGTGGAAAAGACCTCCTTACAAAGATGAATACATAGGTGAGAAATTTGGAGCCTTATTCTTGGTTATTTATACTGTTATTTCCTAAAAACAAAGCCCTGGGTTTTCATTCTGTTGCTCTGATAGTATATTGAACTATCTGAAGGGCTGCCCCAAAGAAGAGGAAGTCAAGCTATTCTTCAAAGCAAGGGTCTCCAACCTTAGCAACTTTAAGACTTGTGGACTTCAACTTCCAGGGAGTTGAAGTCCACAAGTCTTAATGTTGCCAAGGTTGGAGACCTCTGCTCCAAAGCACCTGAGGGCAGGACAAGAAGCAACAGGGGGAAACTAATGAAGAAGAGAAACAACCTGGAACTAAGGAGAAATTTCCTGACTGTTAGAACAATTAACCAGTGGAACAACCTGCCTCCAGAAGTTGTAAATGCTCCAACACTGGAAGTTTGTAAGAAGAGATTGGACAGCCATTTGTCTGACATGGTGTGGGGTTTCCTGCCTAAGCAGGGGGTTGGACTAGAAGACCTCCAAGGTCCCTTCCAGCTCTGTTATTCTATTATTTTGTTAAAAAGAAAATAGTCATGCTGAAGGGAGAAAATAAACCTGGGTGACTGGCATTCTGGAGCATCACCTGGGTAGTTCCACCGATGATGACACCTGGGATGTTAGCATTTGCCGACGAGAAGTGACAGCCTTGTTAATCACCAAAATGAAGATGAATTGTGTTGGATCTGACTGGAATGAAGGCTGTTCTCACCCGCTGGGGCTTGCCCTCCCACACTCTCATAAGGCCCGACGGCAGGAAGAATTTATCTGAATTAGCTTAGTTATGCCTACCCTTTCATTCGGGGCCACACCCATTCTGAAACAGTCATAGAATCATGGAGTTGGAAATGCCCTTTAGGTCATCTAATCTGACCCGTTGCATAGGGCAGGGCAGGAAAACTGCGAAGGAAGGAGGTCTTTTAGTCCCAACCCCCTGCCCAGCCAGGAAGCCCTATACCATTTCAGGCAAATGGCTGTCCAATCTCTTCTTAAAAGCTCCAGTGATGAAGCACCCACAACCTCTGGAGGCTGTTAAGTAGATTAGATTAACAGAGTTGGAAGGGACCTTGTAGGTCATCTAGTCAAACCCCCCTCCACCCAAGCAGGAGACCCTACACCAGGGGTCTTCAAACTTGACAGCTCTAAGACTTGTGGACTTCAACTCCCTCAAGTGATGTTAACTCAGGAATTCTGGGAATTGAAGTCCACAAGTCTTAAACTTGCCAAGTTTGAAGATCCCTGCCCTACACCATTTCTGACAGATGGCAGTCCAGTCTCTTCTTGAAAGCCTCCAGTGATGAACCTCCCACAACTTCCAAAGGCAAGTCACTCCATGGTTTAATAGTTATTTGTTCTCAATCTCAAAATTAGAAATGTTCTCCTTAGTTCTAGGTTGCTTCTCTCCTTGCTTAGTTTCCAGCCATTTTTTCTTGTCCTGCTTTTAGGTGCTTTGGAGAGTAGGTTGATCCCCTTTTCTTTGTGGAGCCCCTCAAATATGGGAAGACTGCTATTGTGTCTCCCCTGGTCCTTCTTTTCATTAAACTAGACATACCCAATTCCAGCAACCATTCTTCATAGGTTTTAGCCTCCATTCCCCTAATCCTCTTAGTTGCTCTTCTCTGCACTTTTTCCGACGTGTCACCATCTTTTTTACACCGTGGTGACCAAACCTGGATGCAATATTCCAAGTGTAAAGCAACACATCAAATGTATATGGTTAGGAGAATGTGCAGAGCCAGGTGTTTCTCCCCCTCCTTGACAAGTCCAGATGTGGAGCTAACAAAAGGTGGAAATTTTACCCAGGTCCGACCCTTTGAACTTTGAAAGCACCAGAGGGCAAGACATGAAATAATGGTTGGTAACTAATCAAGGAAAAAAGCAACCTGGAATTAAGGAGAAAATTCCTGACAGTGAGGACAATGAACCAGTGGAACAGATGTGGCCTCCAGAAATTGTGGGTGCTCCATCTCTGGAGGTTTTTCAGAAGAGTCTAGACAGTCACTTGTCTTAGATTGTATAGGGCTGGACTAGAAGATCTCCAAGGTCCCTCCCATCTTCTATTCTATTCTATAGTCTATAGTCCATTCTATTCTATTCTATTCTCTATTCTCTATATATGCAGAGATAGATAAGGGAGTTTAGAACCCCTCCCTTTCTCTCAATGTTTACTTTGTGAAATAAAAGCCAGCATGTTTATTTCAGCCCCCACCCCTTCTGAAGGAACGATCTTTTTCACAATTCCCCAAGCATTCTCACTGGAATTTTTATGGTCTTCTCATCTCCTGGCTGTGCCGCTCAGAGGTGTTAAGTTCCGGCCATCTGGGATTCCTCTCTCCATTGTATCATGTGTGGGTTATACAAATTCGATATAAGATTGAATGTATTCAAGTTACATCAAGAAAGGATTTATTTATCAGTCTCCCCACCCCTTTTCTTCTTCCCTGAAGAAATGACAGATACACGGATCTGACATCTCTATTCTATTCTGTTCTATTCTATTCTATTCTATTCTCTATTCTCCTATTCTATTCTATAGTCTATTCTGTTCTGTTCTATTCTATTCCTATTATTCTATTCTATTCTACTATTCTATTCTATTCTCTATTGTATTCTATTCTATTCTATTCTATTCTAACTTTTCCCATCAGAGGAAGCAATGGCCACCAATCCAAGGGTCTGGCTAACCACAGCACCAGATCCAGGCGGCTCTTTACTACAACCAGGTTTGATGTCCCTTTGATGCAAGATAGTTTTTTTTTTAAATAAATCCAGACTGTCTAGCATGGCAGATAAGGGTAGTTTTTTTTTTTAACTGCTAAATGTTTTATTGATTTTACTTGCTTTGATTCTTGATTGCTTCTACTTTAGCAATATGTGTGCTTTTGTGTTTAATAGTCCTGGGAGCCATAAAACAGAAGGGTGGCACACAAGGGCACAGCTCCAACGAGCTAAGTGGGCTGGAGACTCTAAACAAAACCTCCCCCGCCTCCTTTTAATATCTCCCGGGGGGGCTTGGAATACCAGCATGCAGCCTCATTCCAGTGGTCCCCCTGTGAGTCTGTGGGCGTTCTCTGGTTCCATGCATTGCAGCTTCATTATAGCTTGGCCACTTGACCGTGCTTAAACAAACTATAGTTTTAGCATTGTAGCAAAATGCCTCATATTCAAATCCTCTTCTTTTCTTTGCTTAGAAGCGGGGGGGTGGGTGGGGGTTACTGTTGGCCCCACTGTCCTTTCTTTAACAAATTAATAGAGTTGGAAGATACTTTGTAGGTCATCTAGTCCAACCCCTAATTAATCAGTAGAACGACTTCCCTCCAGAAGTTGTGGCTACTCCAACAGTGGAGGTTTTAAGAAGAGATTGGACAACCGTTTTTCCAGAATGGTATAAAGCTTCCTGCCTGAGAAGAAGATTGGACTAGGAGACCTCTAAGGTCCCTTCCAATTCTGTTATTCTGTTATAATAGATGTGGTGGAATCTGTAGCTGAAGTGGAGACTGGAATTAAGATACTGGCTAGCTTGTAATCCCTGCAGGAGAGGAAGTTACTAATGCCACTCTACAAAGCCTTAGTTAAGGCTGCACCTAGAGTACTACATCCAGTTTTGGTCACCACACTATAAAAAAGATGTTGCATCTCTAGAAAGAGAGCAGAGAAGAGCAACCAATACAATGAGGGGACTAGAGGCTAAAACATACGATGAATGGTTGCAGGAACTGGGCCTGGCTAGTCTAGCGGAGAGAAGGACCAGAGGAGACAGGATAGCAGTCTTCCAATATGTGAATGGCTGCCACAGAGAGGAGGGGGTCAAGCTATTTTCCAAAACACCCAAAGGCCAGACAAGGAATAATGAATGGAAACTGAACAAGGAGAGATTCAACCTGGAAATAAGAAGGAATTTCCCAACAGTGAGAACAGTGAGAACATTTCCCGATGGAACAGAAGTTGCCTCTGGAAGTTGTGGGAGCTTCATCACTGGAGGCTTTCAAGAAGAGATTGGACTACTATCTGTCAGAAATGGCATAGGGTCTGCTTGGGTAGGGGATTGGACTGGGTGACCTACAATGTCCCTTCCAACTTGGTTAATCTGTATCTGCAAAAGTGTTGGAGATCTGAGTCAGCCACCCCCACCCCCAAATCCCTGGAGTGCTTATCTAATTGTTCTCAAGAGAGTTCAGCTAGCCTGATGAGATTATTGTAAATACATGAGCAGCAATAAAGAAAGCTCTCAGTATCAGTCTGTTTTCTTGCACCTGACAATGGAAGTCCTTATGCCTCAACATCTCCGTTCCAGCTGCCACTGACTGGAACTGACTGCTCAAGAAACAGAAGAGACTGAACAAAACAGCCTGATCCACTCACAACCCTCACAGCCAATCTAGGAGGAAACCATGATTGATGGTATTGGAAGCTGTCAAAATATCAAGAACTAGGACAAGAAAATTTATATTCCCCTTGTTCCTAAGACTGCCATAGATCATCAAGAAGGGCAAATAATGCAGCTTCAGTCCCACAGTCAGGTGTAAATTCTGCCTGCAAGGATTCAGACAATCTATTCCATCTGGGACTGCAACCCTAGTCCAGATGTCTCCTCGAGAATCTTCCCTAAAAAATGGATGCTTGAAGACAACTAATGAATTGTTATGTAAAGCATCAGGATCCATCAACAGCTCTTTGAAGATGGGGGACATCAATGCCTCTGTCAGACCTGCCTCTACTTAGACATTTAGGAAAGAAAGACTCTCAACTCCATTTGGTTAAAGTGATAGGTTCTTTTACTAAAGTTAAGTTTTTGCTGCAAAATTAAGTCTAGATCTGAATATTCCCACACAAAGGTTACACTTTTTCTTCTTTCCCTGGCCCTCCCTCTTGACCACTCCCTCTGTGTCCAATAGGTTACTCTTTCAGTATTTTGGGAAGGGCTCGGATGTTTGGCACTTCTCGCTACAGTTTCGCATTTGATTCCCAGGCCAGGTGATGTTACAGGCTGGTTTATTCTGGTTTGGCACCTCTGGTTCTTGTCAATGTGTCTCCCCTTCACACCATTTGCCTTTCTGTTCTCAGGCCCACATGTTACTCCCCCGAACTCCTCCCCTCCCTCCAGTGGTGGGATTCAAAAAGTTTTACCACCGGTTCTGTAGGCGCGAGCACATATTTTGCGTGCGTGTGCTAAACACGCACTTTGCGCAGGTGCAGAAGCATTCTAAATCACCTCCTGCAAGCCTGCACTCTCCCGGTCACTTCAGCAGCTGCCGCATGCAAAGCAGCTTCGCTTCAAAAGCAGAGAATAAAGGTGAGTAAGGGAGCCCAGGCAGGTGGGTGGGTCCAACAGCAGAGCGGCAGAGAAAACCGGTTTGGTGTCCGTTGCTCATCACTGCTACCGGCTCAGCAGAACCGGGGAGAACCGGTAGAATTCCATCACTGCCTCCCTCCCTTGCAATTTATGGCAGGATGCCAGCGAAGCGAAGAAGCTGAAGATGGCAGACCAGAGGGCCTCTTTTGTGGTAGAAGACAACACCCTCACTCGCAGCAGTGCCCTCTACAACATCCAACTTCCTATTACCTCCTGGACAATGTTCAGTAGCCAAGTAGGACAAAGGTCCAGGGCATCAGCGACCAAGCTCACAGCACAGAGAACCTGTCTACCCCCTCATGATCCACAGGCTTTTAAGTGACCTCAGATAACCTTATAAGATGAGGCTCACCTTGACCTGCCCTTCCAAATTGGAAGGGACATGAATGATTTTATTCCCTGCATGCTGCCCATATTCATCACATTGACCCAGGAGACAATTTTCTAGCTCAGGTTTCCCCTAATAGGGAATGAATGATCTGACCATGGACAGGTGGAATGTCCCCTGGACTCAAATCACATCTTGGCTGTTCTGAGCAAACAGTAGCTGTGATGACCCAAAGGGGCGTGGCACAAAAGCAACACAGATAATCAGTAGGAGTCCCTTTATTAGCTCCAATTTTGCCCTCCAGTGTCCTGGGCTTTTCTCCAGCCCAGTACCTTCTGGGCTGGAGAAAAACTCTCCCAGGAACAGCCTTTGGCTGCAGAGAAGTCCAAAACATGGTCAACAAAAACTGTAACTATATGTCCAATCAAGGCAAGATAAGGTAATTAGTCCAGCAAGGCAAGATTCCAGATGTGAAGGAACAGCTGTAAATCAACCCACTTGGGAGGATGCCAGGAACACAGAAAAGCAAAGTCAACACAAGATAAACTCACATTTGTTCCCAGCAGACACCACACTCAGCTTGCATCTTTTTTAAACTCTTATTCCCAGGTGTAGCTAATGAAGGGAATTAGGGCCCTTTCCTCCCCCATTAGCCATGCAACCCACGTTGCTCTCTCCTCTGTTCCTCCCTGCATGCCCTAGAATGAAGAGTGGGTGGGCCTGGTTCTTCCTTTGAACTCCTTTTCCCTTGTTCTATCTCTTCCCTGCTGTGCTCAGCCAGACTTTGCCCTTCCCCAGTTTTCTCCACAGCCAATGGAACCACACTCACATTCCCTGTCAACTATTCTATTCCATTCCATCCTATCCTATCCTATCCTATCCTATCCTATCCTATCCTATCCTATCCTATCCTATCCTTTCTTGTTCATTTTATCCTGTCCTATCCTTTCTTGTTCTGTTCTGTTCTGTTCTGTTCTGTTCCATTCCGTTCCGTTCCGTTCCGTCCCGTCCCATTCCGTCCCGTTCCGTCCCATCCCATCCCATCATATTTTCTATCCTCTCCTTGGCCTGGCAAGGTAAATATGGGGGCCCCTGGGGAAGAGTGGGGTCTCTGAACTGCAGAGAAAGAAAAAAACCCTCCCCAATGTCTGATACTTATTAACTCAATTCAGAGATCCAAACTGGGGGAGGGGATGACAACTCTGCAAAGGGTGGGGGGGAGAGAGAGAGAGAGACACCTCTCAGAGATCCCCGCACTGATGATGTAGCCCCACTGGGAAGATGCAAGCCAGCTTCAGAATGTGAACAGATTTTTTTGGGTGAGGAGGTAAAAGCTACGCAGGCCTAGCCATAAAAGAACTGGGTAGGTGGGATAATAACACTCTGTAATGTTCAAAGGGAAGTGCAGGACCAACTTGGGGAAAGAGGCTCTGACCTTGGAGAAGATGAGATATGATTCCAGCCCAGCGGAAAGACAATTACAGGCACCGCCTTTGGACTCTGAGAGCAGCTAAGAAGCAGGTATCACAAAGACGATAACCTCCTTGTATTGGCTGAAGCGGGAAAAAATACACGATTAGATTGGAGGGGGAGAAAAAACTAGGCCACATACAGAAAGGCAGAAGAAGTGATTGAATCTACAAAGGGAAGACATGAAAGCCAGAGGCAAGATAGGAAAGGGGGCTGGGAAGAAGGCATTGGCCACAAGCAACAATGCAGGAGGGTGCAGAAAAGGTCCTGGCTTGGTCCTTGCTGGTAGACATGATAGTTTTATCCGGTGCAGCTGTCAGGACTCCAACAAATCCACCCCCACTCAAATCATAATCTCCAGCTGCATCTCAGAGAAAAAAAAAACTGAATTGGTAGAAGTGGCCATGTTTATGTTAGCTGGGTGCAGCCGATACTAAAATACACCATTCATTTCCCCCTTGACCTTGGTCTTCCCCCCACCCCAGATATATATTCTCCCATGGGACACATCCATAGCCAAGAGTCATCAATCATGTTCTCCAGTAATATTCTTACGCTCCGACAACTTTGGGCAGCCAGGATAGTCAGACTTCAGGTCTGGGTTCAGCATGGAAACGGCGTTGGTCGCGTTAGTGGATGATCTCTGGAGGGCCCGTGACAGGGGGTATTCCTCTGTCCTGGTCCTATTAGATCTCTCGGCGGGTTTTGATACTGTTGACCACAGTATCTTATTGCGGTGGCTGGAGGGGTTGGGAGTGGGGGGCACTGTTATGCGGTGGTTCTCCTCCTTCCTCTCTGACCGCTCGCAATTTGTGTTGGCAGGGGGGCAGAGGTCAGCCCCGAGGCCCCTGGTTTGTGGGGTGCCTCAGGGGTCGGTGCTCTCGCCCCTCCTGTTTAACATTTATGTGAAACCGCTGGGTGAGATCATCCATGGCTTTGGGGTAGAGTTCCATCAGTACGCTGATGATACTCAGCTGTACTTTTCTACCCCGGGCCACCCTGACGAAGCCGTCAAAGTGATGACCCGGTGCCTGGAGGCTGTGCGGGGTTGGATGGGGTGGAACAGGCTTCAGCTCAACCCGGCCAAAACTGAGTGGCTGTGCTTTCCGGCGCCCCGATACAGCCAGCTAACTCCATCGCTGGCCGTGTGGGGGGGACTCTAGCCCCCACAGGGAGGGCGCGCAATTTGGGTGTCCTCCTGGATGTATGGCTGTCATTGGAAGACCATATAGCAGCCATCGCCAGGGGGGCTTTCTATCAGGTCCGTAGGATCTACCAATTGCGGCCCTTTCTGGATCGGGATGCGCTTCGCACGGTCACATCTGCCCTCATCATCTCCCGCCTAGATTATGCAAATGCTCTCTACATGGGGCTCCCCTTGAAGAGCACCCGGAGGCTCCAATTGGTGTAAAATGCAGCCGCGCGGGTGGTTTTGGGGGCTTCTTGGAGCTCCCATGTTACACCACTTTTGCACGAGCTGCATTGGCTCCCGGTGGCCTTCCGGGTGCGATTCAAGGTGCTGGTGATCATCTTTAAAGCGCTCCATGGCTTGGGGCCTGGGTACTTACGGGACCGCCTACGGCCACCGTTGGCCTCCTGTCAACCAGTGCGCTCCCACAGGGTGGGCCTCCTTGGGGTGCTGCTGGCTGGATGGCTGGTGACCCCGAGGGTCTGGCCTTCTCTTTGGGAGCACTGTCCCTTTGGAACGAATTACCCCCGGAGATGAGGACCATCCCCGACCTATTGACTTTCCGGCGCGCACTAAAAACCCACTTATTCCATCAAGCCAGTCTGGCCTAAAGTTACGTGTAGGGTTTTAAATTTGATTTTAAATGGTTTTAGCTTTCTTAATCCCCTAATCTTTTAATCTTTTGATAATGGCCAATCTATTTAATTCTTTTAACTCATTTTAATTATTGTATGTGTATTTATATGTATATTTTTATCTGGCTGTACACCGCCCCAAGTCGCTCTGGGAGAGGGGGCGGTATACAAATTTAAATAAAGTAAAGTATTTAGGCACTTAAGGAATGCACCGTTTTCCCCCCACTCACTTTTGTTCTGGAAGTTAAAAAACTAAAGGAATATCTTTTTAGTTGATAGCATCCTCCTGCTAACCAGCTGAGGTCCAGCCCATCACAGGATCTGGCTGTCTTCACACAATATTATTAATTGGGTGAAGAATGGCCCTAGCAGCTCTCTTTGAAACCACAATCTATATACGGTCTCTTTAGCATCTCTCTGGCCTAAAGGCCATAATCAAACTTGGATTTGATTTGATTAGCTTAGCATGTCATACAAGAAAATTGTGCTAAATTAACTAAAGTAAATATTCAAGCATGAAAACCCAGGCAGCTCTAAATCCAAGGGATGTTGTCACATTCCTCATTACTGTACCTTGATCACAATTGGAGAGAGTCACACACCCTTCTGGCCCTGAACAGAGAGACAACCGAAATGGGGAAGTAAGCAAAGGGCCACCAACTATCCCATCTCTGTTGGTTGTTGATTCCACACCTCTATTTCCTATTTCACCAGCCAGTACAATATTCTTAAATGTTAAAATGGAGCAAAAGAAGAAAAAAGCCACCCATACAGTACATGGTGCATTATTATCTAATCCCTTTGATGCTCTCCTATCAGCTGAGGTCAACTCTCCAGAGAAATATCTGAATAGTGGTTTTAAGCCAAACTTCTGGAGAAGACTGACATATTTGTGAAACTAAAGCCAATCAAAATCGGCATCGGTACTTATCTGGAGTAATAACAATAATCCCAAAATAAATAGGATAAACTCAGATCCTTCAAGAAATGGAGAAGACCCACAGGAAGAAGAAGGCTGAAGCAGGCACTCCAGAGTCACTTTGTTGGCTCTGTGATATAAACATAAAGGTAAAGGTTCCCCTCACACCTATGTGCTAGTTGTTTCCGGCTCTAGGGGGCGCTGTTCATCTCAGTTTCAAAGCTGAAGAGCCAGCGCTGTCCGAAGACGTCTCTGTGGTCATGTGGCCGGCATGACTAAATGCCAAAGGTGCATGGAGGAACGCTATTACCTTCCCACCAAAGGGGTCCCTATTTTTCTACTTGCATTTTTACGTGCTTTCGAATGGCTAGGTAGGCAGAAGCTGGGACAAGGAATGGGAGCTCATTCCGTTACGCGGCTCTAGGGATTCGAACTGCCGAACTGCTGACCTTTCTGATCGACAAACTCAACGTCTTAGTCCCTGGGCCACAATATAAATGCATGCAGTATATATAAAATTATCAAAATGTTCAGCAAGGTTCCTTGGGCTGGCTGGGGTTGATATGAGTTATAGAGCAGCATATTTGAAAGGCACCAGGTTGGAGTCGGGTGGGGTGCTCATTGATCGTTTGTGGCCTGGGGGTGGGAAAAGGATGAACATTTGACGAAACAATGCTCTACAGATGATTCAAATTCAGCCATCCTTCCTTTCTTTCCTTCAAAATTCTTTTCTTTCTTTCTTGGCCAAGTGTGAATGGACAGACAAGGAATTTGTCTTTGGTGCATGTGCTCTCAGTGTGCATAAAAGAAAAGATACATTCGTTAAGAATCATAAGGTACAATAGAATATAGAAGAGAAGAGAATAGAATTCTTTATTGGCCAAGTGTAATTGGACACACAAGGAATTTGTCTTGGTGCAAATGCTCTCAGTGTACATAAAAGAAAAGATACATTCAACAAGAGTCAAGAATCATCAGGTACAATAGAAAATAATAGAATAGAATAGAATAGAATAGAATAGAATAGAATAGAATAGAATAGAATAGAATAGAATAGAATAGAATAGAATTCTTTATTGGCCAAGTGTGATTGGATACATAAGGAATTTGTCTTGGTGCAAATGCTCTCAGTGTACATAAAAGAAAAGATACATTCATCAAGAGTTAAGAATCATCAGGTACAACACTTAATAATAGTCATAGGGTACAATAAGCAATCAAATCATACTAGGAAAAAAAGAGGAACAGGAGAGAGAAGAAGCAAAAAGGCACATAAGTCAATCATCACCACCTCTTCCTCCTCCCATAAATCCCGTTCCCTTCTAGCACTGATGATGTTACCTAGTTTGGTAATGCAAAAACCTACCAGATTCAGAGAGCACCAAGGACTCTCAGTCCTCCTCCTCCTCCTCCTCCTCCTCTTCTTCTTCTTCTTCTCTTCCTCCTCCTTTCTGCCCTCTGCCTTGGGCACTCGCTCTCCTTCATAGGTTTGGTCCCCAAAACTTTGCATTTTTAATGCTATTTTTGAAGCTCAAACATTTATTCCCCTTTGCAGTGATTGAGTAAACATTCACCATCCGTCAAGCCTTTGAAACAGCATGGCTGAGTTTACCTTTGTTTTGTTTTGTTTTAATGGATTTATTCATGAGGAGTTTTTGTTTTCTCAACTAAAGCCTAGCCCCTGGAGCTCGCTCACTAAAGGGAATTCAGATCAGGCAGAGAATACCACCTCCAGCTTCTGCCAGCAGAGAGGGAAGATGGGAACAGTGGGAGATGGCAGTCCGGGGTCTCTGGGGGGCTTCGGGATGGGAAACAGTGCCATGGATGAAGGTCATCCTGTGGATGTCCAGAACGACCTGTGGCATCACCAGTTTAACAGCGGTATTCAAAATACTGTAGAAAGTTAGCACCCCCTCTTCTCCTAGAAGAATGAAATATTCTAGGAAATATTAAAAAGGCAGAATATTAGGCCTGCCGGGATAAGAAAAGGAGAAACATGCTCTTGGAAAGCAGCTCCCACCTGGTGCCAATCTATCTACAAGACAAAAGACCTTCACCCTCAGGACATATTAGGATTAGCTCTCTACCCATATCACCACATGGCACCTGGGAAGATTGCATTGCCCAGCAAGGTCAACCAAGCCTGGGACTCAAGACAACCTACAAAGTTACCCCTGCATGGCCCCATGGGAGTCTGACAACCAATCAGAACACATTTCTTGCCATAGGAACAGGAAATAAGTTCAAAGCCCAAGAAAGGGCATCTCTCTCTCCTCCTCTCCCCCACTCTCTTTCTCTCTCTTTCACTCTCTCTTTCTCCCCCATGTGCCTGATTGCCCAGGGCCTCAAACCATATGGTCCTGTCCACCATTAAACCATCTTTCCAAACACCTTCCATGTTTCCAGTATCTTTCTCCCCACTTGGAACTGAACCCAGAGAGACATTTCTTCCAACAATACGTATAACACGGCAGAGAAAGGAAATGGTTCCATCCAGCTCAGGCAATTCCCAAAATAGTAGCCATTATTGCACATGAAACCTTCATCCTTGGGTTGTCAAGACAGGCTTCTCAAGGGGAGGCTGTCTGGTTGGCACTTAACTAGGGTTGGTTCTTGATGCCCCGTATATATAGATGCAGGTTTTATAGGCTAGAGATTCTAGACCAGTGGTCACCAACCAGTGGGTCGGGGACCACTGGTGGTCCATGGGAAAATTTAGATGGTCTACAGAGAAATGTCACTCTGAAAGCAATTAATCCAGGCTGTACAGGAACACAAGGCTGCGCCACCCACATGGCCCGTGGGAACACAAGGCTTGTGTCACTTGCATTGCGAACACCATGAGGTAGTGAGCGGGGGGGAGGGGGAGAACGAAGGGGGGAAACTTGCCCCACTTGCCCCACATGCCTGGCCTGGCCACTGGGCTGCTTCTTTCCGCTTCTTTCTTCTGCTTTTGGCTACACACAAGGAAAGCAGCAAAAGTCTTTCTTTCTCTCCCTCAAATTTCATCAGAAATGAGCCTTTGGGGCCCTACAAGGCCTCTTGTAGAGACTGTGCTGATATTTCTTGTAGAGGCTGTGCTGACATTTCTGGCAGAGTTTGGGGGAGAGAAAGAAAGACTTCTGTGGTTTCTGCTGCTTTCCTTGCATGAAGCCAAAACACTCTCTCTCTCTCTCTCTCTCACCCTTTGAGAACGGAGCTGAAGACAGTATCCTATGATCCCAAATAAAGAATGATCGATTGGTAGGAAAAGGGGGTGGGGAATTTTGGGGATTTTGGGGGGGGGGGTTTCTCAGGGTCTCTGATCTGTGGGATTTAAAATTATGAGTTTGGTGGTCCCTGAGGTCCAAAAGGTTGGCGACCCCTGCTCTAGACCATTGAAGACAACCAGTGGAATAGCTTGCATCAGTTGTTATGGGAGCTCTAACATGGGAGGTTTTAAAGAAAAAACTGAACAGCCACCTGTCTGGAATGATATATACTCTCTTGCTAGAGCAGGGGGTTGGACTAGAAGACCTCCGAGGTCCCTTCCAGCTCTATTCTGATTAATTGAATGACTCAACACCAGGCTTCATTTACAAGACATTATTATTATCCACCCCACATCTAAATGATCAGATTCCCAGTTATTGTTTGTGCTGGAGGTATTGGAAGAGCTTCACATTGGAATTTAGCACTTTCTACCTCTCCCATCTGGGATTTTAAATGACACCCCCCCCCCCCCGCCCAATGAGCTTTTAACCCTAAATAGGCAATCAAGCTCTCTTGCCCATCACAAAATTTCCTCACCCCAAAAAGAGATGTCTCTTATCCCAGGCTCAGCAAAGAGAAAGCAAGCAAGCAAGCAAACCAGACAGGAAGGAAGGAAGGAAGGAAGGAAGGAAGGAAGGAAGGAAGGAAGGAAGGAAGGAAGGAAGGAAGGAAGGAAGGAAGGAAGGAAGGAAGGAAGGAAGGAAGGAAGGAAGGAAGGAAGGAATAAAGAAAATGGAAGAAAGAAGGAAAGAAAGGAAGGAAGAAAAGGAAGGAAGGAAGGAAGGAAGGAAGGAAGGAAGGAAGGAAGGAAGGAAGGAAGGAAGGAAGGAAGGAAGGAAGGAAGGAAGGAAGGAAGGAAGGAATGGAAGAAGGAAAGGTGGAAAGAAAGAAAATGGAAGAAAAGCGGAAGGGAAGAAAGGAAGGAAGGGAAATGAAGAAAGAAAGTGGAAGAAAGGAGGAAAGGAAAAAAGGAAGAAATGGAAGAAAGAAATGAAGGAAGGAAGGAAGGAAGAAAGAAAGAAAGAAAGGAAGGAAGGAAGGAAGGAAGAAAGAAAGAAAGAAAGAAAGAAAGAAAGAAAGAAAGAAAGAAAGAAAGAAAGAAAGAAAGAAAGAAAGAAAGAAAGAAAGAAAGAAAGAAAGAAAGAAAGAAAGAAAGAAAGAAAGAAAGAATTGCAAGGATGAGATATTCACACAAAATGTCTCATCCCTCACCACCATCCTGCTGGCTGGATTATCCTGACACGCGAGCTGAGAATCTTGAGTCAATTCTTGAGTCAATAGGATCTTGTGACAACGGTCCCCATGCCCCACGTTGGCTCTCTGTTCCCCATTAAAATGGAGTTACCCCCAACTGAATTCTTTGTTCAAGCTTCCCCCTCTCCCACCTCCCATTTTCTACCAGGAAAACCACCCAAGAGTAATTAGGAAACTCTTCCTGGGATGTTGGTTCTGCAACAGAGAAACACAACATGCATCGATACAAGTTGATGCTTGTATTAAAAGCCATCAAGGGTTTTCTCCCACCCTCAAATCCCATCCATTCCAGCTTCTGCTTTTCCCCCCACTTGGGGAATGCCTTGGACACCCCAGATTTTTAATTGTTT
Source organism: Bungarus multicinctus (assembly GCA_023653725.1). Classification (NCBI taxonomy): domain Eukaryota; kingdom Metazoa; phylum Chordata; class Lepidosauria; order Squamata; family Elapidae; genus Bungarus; species Bungarus multicinctus. The sequence continues at coordinate 173,262,669 of CM042836.1, forward strand.
CACGATAAAGCACTTTCCTTACAGATGGCCACAATTTTTCTTGTGACCTTTGCAAAAGCTTTCCAGCTATGTATTTGGGAGAGAAAGCAAGGGAGGCATCCACCTTCCCTTCCTCCTCTTCCTCCTCCTGTCAGGTATCCCTTTATTTTGCAAATGTTATTTCAGCTCCTGGTTTTTGTTTTTTTTGGCTCAACTGAAGCTAACAGAAACTGAAGCTGCCTGGGAAACCCGGTAAACTGCAGAGGTTTTTAGCAGATGTGTGTGCTCATTGTCATTCTGAAAAGATCGCCTTATAGAAAAAGACGGGTTTTAAGACACCAGGACTATAAATCAGGGATGGGGAGGAATGGATAGGAAAAGGTACACAGCCTGCCTCCTTTGTCTCCCCCTGTGTGTGCCATAGATAGGGGTCCATAAATTTTTATTTATTTCTTAGATTTACATCTTGCTTTTTGACCATACGCCCCTCAAAGTGGCGTACAAAGCCATTTGAATTTTTTCCCCCTCTCCTTATGTCGCTTGTTCCCAATAGGGAGTTTATGGCTGTGCTTTTTATCTTGCAAAAATTACTTTCTCTCCCCCCCCTTGCAAACTTTAGCAAGATTTCGTCTTCCTGCTCCCCCATTCACACACACACACACACACACACACACACACAATGATTGCACCCAGAGAAGGACCCCCAGAGGATTTCTCTAGCCAACCTGGTGGGGTCTGTGTCTGGCAGAAGAACCTTGGGCTGCTCTTGGAGGCTTGGACAGAAATTTGTTCTGGGACAGTTCGATCCCCTCTGTTGGGAAAAGGGCAAAGCCACATTTCAGTGTGCCAGGGGAGGGGGGAGAGGGGGGAGGGAGGGAGAAGGGGGAGAGGGAGAGAGAGAGAGAGTGGCAGAGAGAGAGGGGGAGAAAGAGGGGGGAGAGGGAGGGGGAGGGAGGGAGGGAGAGAGAGAGTGCATTTTTTCTGCATCAGGTATTAATATTAATGGTGAACTACAGCAGCAAATGTTGGAGTGCTTGAGATTTCTGAGGATAACTACTGTTCAGTTGTGCGTGCATTAAAAAGGGGAGGTTCAGTGAGTTTGGGTTCTCCTACACATTGAACAATCAGGCATCCTTTCCCAGGTGGGCACTGCCAAGTTGTCAAAGAGTATCAGATGCCAACCAAGGCAAATAGTGTAAATAGGTGGGTGGATCCCTATTCTTTTATCCTAGAATTAGATCCTGTATTTTCCTTTTGTTTTATTTTTATTAATAATCTATCTGTATTCCCATTCCCATTCAAACTAAGAGTTGGGGGAATAGAATAGAATAGAATAGAATAGAATAGAATAGAATAGAATAGAATAGAATAGAATAGAATAGAATAGAATAGAATAGAACAGAACAGAACAGAACAGAACAGAACAAGGAAAGAATGAATAGTATGTTGTGTTGTGGAGTGGAGTGGAGTGGAATAGGAATAGGAATAGAACAGGGAAAGAATTAATGGTATGTTCTGTTCCATTGTGTTGTGGAGTGTTGTGGAGTGGAGCGGAGTGGAGCAGAATAGAATAGAATAGAATAGAATTCTTTTATTAGCCAAGTGTAATTGGACACACAAGGAATTTGTCCCCAGTGCATAACTCACAGTATACATATAAACAGCAAGTAATAGATCATTGATCACAAATCATAATTACTATCATTAATCATAATTTACAGTTGACAAAATATAAGAAACCAATAGATTGAAGGAAAGAGAAGAATTGCATCTGTTCCATGCTGATACAAAGAACTGGTGGCAGACGTTGAAATGGGGCATCCCTGGGCATACCCGCAGATCTGGCAAAAGACAGTCACTTGAGAAGGCACTCATGCTCAGATAATCACGGGGCAGAGCATCCCTGGTGCTTTGGGGCAAGGGGAAGGTCTCATTTCAACTGAGCCAAGGGCCATCACATCTGCAGGAGACTGATTGTTAGGGCAACATCTGTAGCCCAGCTGTTTGGTGGCTTTTTTGGGCTTGGGGTCTGGCTCTTTTGGTACCAGAATTCTCCTCTCTAAAATTGGTCATTTGCCACCAAATTTCAACCTTCAGTGTAGATGACCTATTAACTTTTCTGATTTTGGTGTTCTAACATTAAAAATTGTGGCCTTCTTAAAACACTGGGTATTGAATCTAGAAGCTTCTGGATGGGGAGCAGGATGCCTGGAGCTCCAGTTCTTTCTCAAAGTCTGGAATTGTTCCAAGAACTTTAAAAGTCCCACCTGCTCTGCCCCCTTCCCAGATATTTAACCAACATTATCTGCAGCTTCATGCCAAGGTTCCCCTCTGCTGCTCACTCCTGTGGACTGGAGGAAGGATTACATTTAGGCAGGAAAAATCAAAGGTTTAAGTGCAGATTAGGTGATACCTGGCTCAAAAACAGTAACTGTGAGAGGGATCTTGGAGTCCTGGTGGACGATCACTTGAATATGAGTCAGCAGTGTGTGTCAGCAACCAAAAAAAGGTAATACAATCCTGGGTTGCATAAACAGAGGCATAGAATCAAGATCAGGTGATGTATTAGTACCGCTTTATAAAACCCTAGTAAAGCCACATCTGGAATACCACAACCAATTTTGGTCACCACATCACAAAAAAAGATGTTGAGACTTTGGAAAAAGTTCAGAGAAGAGCAACTAAGAAGGCCTTAGAGGCCTCAAAGGCCTGGAGACTAAAACAGACAAAGAAAGGCTGCAGGATTTGGAATTGGCTAGACTAAAGAAACGAAGAATTAGGAGTGATATAATAGCAGTCTTCCAGTATTTGAGGGGCTGCCCCAAAGAAGGGGGGGGGGTGTCAAATTATTCTCCAAAGCAGCAGAAGGCAAGACAAGAAATAATGGTTGGAAAGTAATCAAAGAGAAAAGTAACCTGGAATTCAGGAGAAACTTCCTGAGAATGAGGACAATTAACCAGTGGAACAGCTGGCCTCCAGAAATCATGGATGCTCCATCACTTCCTTGAAATATTATAGGTTGTCCTGCTTGAGTAGGGGGCTGGACTAGAAGACCTCCAAGGTCCGTTTCAGCTCATTCATTCTATATTGAAGCCTATTGAGCAGGTGGATAGAGTGCAGTCAAAAACATCACAGCACGAAGGGTGTGGCTCACGCCTTGTCACAATAGCCCATGTTATGATTTCTCCCCAGCTTTGTCAAGCTTGGACTGACTATCCTTGGCAAAGGGATTTGGGAGCCAAAACTGTAGGATATTCTGCTCTGGTTGACTTGTCCCTCTTCCAAATGAGGTACGGTTTGATGTCTTATGCAAAGAGTCATAAAACAAAATGTTACTTAGAAGAAGCATTGTCCCAGAGCTATGGCACTTAAATTCAAGCAATATGAGAGCAAAATGTGTGGCTGTCAGGCCCTAAAGCAGGACAATAATTGGAGTGACAATTCATGATAAAAGAAAATTGGGAAAAGGAACAGGATTTATTTACTCAATACAAGTAAGTGAAAGCATATTTAGAGTGTGTTGTCTAGGGAAGACCTTTTTATGATCATGCTAGACAATCAAGGACTGGGGACTTGAATCTTAACAGCTAGAGAATTATAAAGTTCTAATGCTTTCTGTGTTTTTTTGTGCTGAGTAAAACTGATGCCACACTCTGATTTTCCTAATAAAGAGAGACAAAAATGCATGAAATTAATACCAATAACCTCTGAAGCCATCCCTTACCATAATTTGTATTGGAAAATGCACTTTTGAGTTTTTAAACTACATTCCTATTTACACCACCTTAAAAGGGCAATCACAACAACCCATTTCTTACAATTAAAGTACCTTAGAAAATGTGGGTGCCATTTTCAACACCTGTGGTGTAATATGTCATCTTTGAACAGCGCTGAGATTTTATTTGTGCATTGTTGTATTGTATAGTCTCATTGATGTTGCTAAGGGAACCCTAAGAGTCAAAAAAGGGGATACAGAAATGAGTTTTATGGATCTGTTCTTGCTTCTTCCAATTCTATCAATATGTAAACAAGCTGGACCTCAATTCTAAGGAATTCAGAATTCCCCAGAATTAGAAACCTGACCGCTTGACATTTCAATGCTATTAAAAGTAAAGAAAGGATTTGCATTTGCAAAGATTTTGCACACTCATTATGCATTGAGGCGACATTTTTGCTCTTTGTATGACATGGCAAAAATTCCTCTATTGGAAGAAGAGATGGTAAAAAAGTAATGTTAATTGTTCATAAAATGTCATCGGAGTGAATCCATTTTTGAGCATATTCTAACAACCTCTGTAATGGGTGTGTGTGTGCATGTTACAAAACAACTAGCCAAATTCTAAATAGTATATTATTTATGCTAAGAAATTCAGTTGTGGGCCAAGAAGTATTTAAATTAGAGAACCTCTTGTCATGAAAAATGAAGGTGAGCTCATCCTTGCTGAATTTGCAAAGGGGAAACATTCATTTTAGGTCTTTGATAGCCTATAATAGCTTTTTAATACTTTTATTTCTTTCCCCTTTACTATAAAACTTGCTTCTTTTTGCTTTTAATTTTCTCTGGTTTTCTGAATGGTGATGGTTTTAATTTTTGCAACATTTTGAAGGACTTGATGGGAAGGTAATTTGTTTAAAAAACAAATATTGTTAATTGTAGGAGAAAAGTTCAGATTTTGCCTTCGCAACAAGATGTTTTTTGAGACAAGCTGCTCTCACTCCATCTTAATACCAGCTCCATCTACAACAGAGAGAGAAAAACAGTGAATAAACTGCTTAACATGTACAGGACAAACGGAAATTCTGTAAGATTATAGTGTACTTTAGATACTTTAAAGGAGGAATGCGACTAAGGAATGCTACTTTCAGAATGTTCATATCCAATCTTCTCACTGAATATTGCTCAAAGTGCATTACTAATTGTATACTAAAACTAGAAGCCCCACCAGTAGTGACTAAAGGGCACAATTCCTTGATATGTTGCATGGATTGGAAAGGCTATGAAGGAAACTTCCTAGTATTAAATGCAAGCCCTATTTATAGTAAAAGCAGAGCTCAATTCTCTTTGCCATGCAGCATGATAGGCTGAAAGATCAATCCTTTTGTTGGGTAAACCTGTTGATATTTGCCAGATCCAACCTTCAAAGATTCTTAATCATTGTTCCAAAGGTGGTTTTTCAAGAGGCAACTGGATTGTCTTGTTAGTCTTTGAAGATGTTTCACTTCTCATCCAAGCAGGTTTTTCAGCTCAGAGCTGAAGAAGCTTCTTGGATGAGAAGCAAAATGTCTTCAAAGAAAAACAAGAAAGTCCAGTTGCCTCTTGAAAAACCACCTTTGGGACAACCATGACCTGAATGACTGAGAATAATAACAATAACAATACTTTATTGTCATTGTACATATATACACAGTATGCACATGCAACAAAAGTAACACAACACCCAGAGACCAGACCCAACATGCCCACACACATGACAACCCCCAAACACTCACACCCACACCAAAATTCCCCGCCTCCTTAAAGCACACAAGCATCCACATAACTGTTCTGACCTAAACCTTGTTCCAAGTAAACGAACAGCAAACAGAGATAAAAGCAAAACCTTTTAATGCTTCTCTGTGAAATCCCGTTCATTCACGGTTAAAAGGCTATTAAAACCAGGGGTGGGTTTCTACCGGTTCTGTCCACCTCTGTAGAACCGGTTCTATGTCTGCTGATGTTTTTGCCCAGCCCGGGCTCTTACCTGATCTTTATTTCCTGCTTTTTCAACTTCAGCTGACGAACGAGGCACAGCTGTAGTTTAAAAAGCAGGAAAAAAGGGCTGTTTCAAAGGCTGCTTCTCTGCACGCAGCATGCTGATGACGATTTACAGGTAAGCTCGCAGCCTGCAGAAAACCACATCATAAATCACTGAACCTCGTAAATCCCGAACCGGTAGTTAACCCTGCCATATCCCACCCCTGATTAAAACTAATTGTCTCTGATAAGAACGAGCCTTGCCAAGATTGTACAAGGCTGCTTAAAGCACTAGATAAAGTTGCCAAGAAATATCCCAAACAAAAAGTCTTCAAACACAAACCAAGATAGTCTAGACTTCCACAAGGCTTGAAGTACAAGAACTTCTTTGCTTCCAGCAAAGAATCCCGGTCTCTCAGGCTGGCTTTTATCCCTTAAGGGAGCGGCCATTACCTTGCAGCCTTACTCCCAAGTCACCCGTGCTGCTGCAGCTGCTCTTTCCTTTGAGCAGCCTTGTGCGCACACACGCTGGGCACAGGCTCCTCGGGAGCCTCTTCATCACTGCTGCCAGCCTCCACCATTTCCGAAGGCAGCATTCCACTCCCTGATGGTCCTGGCCCCATCCCTGCCTCACATGCAAGCCCCTCATCTGAGTCCTCACTCTCCGAGTCCTCAGCCGGCAAACCACAACAACAGACCAAGTAATACTGTCCAACAGCTCACTAATGGTGGTCCTTAAGTTCATTGTTAAGTGCAATTATAGCTCTGGGATAAAAACTCCATAGACATTCTTATTAATCGTTGTTTCTTCATGCAATACACCTTGGCTAAAATCATAGAAATGGTACAGATTGGAAGGACCACTCAGGCCACCAAGTCCAGCCAATGAGCAGGGTAGGAATGCAATCCAGACAGAAATAGTTCAAACTATCAAAAATAGTTTGTCACAAACTAGTTTGCCTGCAAAGGCTCCTGGATTGTGGCTGAAAGGCAAAAGTGGAAACAGTATGCACCACGGCCACCCCATAGACCAGGGTGCCCTGATAGGTCTCACTGGAAGAAACAATCCAGACAGAAGATCATCCTAGAGCCATGATGTCAAACCTGTGGCACATGTGACAGAGGTGGCATGCAGAGCCCTCTCTGTGGGCACACAAGCCGTTGCCCCAGCTGAGTTCCATCATGCTTCCTGACGGCCAGCTGGTCTTCAGGTCTCTGCCGCGCATGCGGGGGACATACATGCATGCATGGGATGTGTGTGCATGCAGGGTGCATGCACAGGTGATGCGGGTGCATTGCATTTTGGGGGTTTGCACACGTGCATGCATGCTTTGGGCACTCAGTGCCAAAAAGGTTAGCCATCCCTGTCCTAGAGCTACCAGATGTTGCCTGCAACTATTTGGACAACCATTAGATGGCAGCCAAATCTAACAGAAAACTCTCACTCTTCTTTGCCATCTAGTGGTCACATACAGCCCAGCTCTGATGGTCCTAAGACAGGATCATCAACCTTAAACACTCAAAGAGCCACAAACCTCCTAACCAGAAGCCCCCCGTTTAATTTTGGAGCCAACTGGAAGTCTGGTTCCCCCATTGTAGAGTCTCCTCCTAGCACAACGTCCTTATTCCTTTCACTGACCAGGGATAGGGAGCCACAGCAGAGGAATAAAAGAGCCACATGCGGCTCCAGAGTTGCTGACCCCTAAGAGGTCTTTTTAAAAATCTTCTGTTCAATTGTGACCAAATCTTGGAGACTGCCTGGACAGGTTCCTGTAGTTTTCTTGGCAAGGTTGTTTTTTTACAGCTGATTTGTCATAGGCTAAGCGGCCTAGCTTTTGCTTGAACATGTCCAGCCAAAAAGAAAGGTCACCTTCTCTCCGGGTCATTCTGCCAAGCTGCTTTTAAAAATATTTTTTTCCTAACATTCAATCACAACCTTCCTGCGACTTAAATCCATCACTTCAGCTGAGAATGAGGGAGGACAGATATTCTCCGCTGTGGCGTCTTTTCAGCTGCTTGAAGACTTTTATCATATTTCCCTTGGTTTTCTTTCCTCCTTCAATTTCTCTTTATGAGAGTTAATCTTGTTCTCGCTGCCCTTCTTTAAATTTGCCCCAATTTGCATGGGATTTTCTTGCCCATGGCTTGACTCAATACTTGAGGAGGAGTCTAGATAATGCAGAGTAAAGGTATTTTTTTCTGGATTGGTTCGGGGATGCTACATCTCAGTGATATTTGGCCTGTCAGATCTGCCATCTTCAGTTTTGCACTTTGCTGGCACCCTGCCATAATTTGTCGGAGGGTGGGAGCAAGAAAGGGAGGCAGGCAATTGGCTTGTAGAGGGTAGAGATGAGCAAGGGGTGGGAGAGTGACAGGCTCAATGGAAGCCAAAGGTGTGAGAACCGGCCTATTCCAGTCTTCAAGGCCACAGAGCCTGGGAAAGGAATGCAAACTGCACCCAATGGCACCAAACAACTGAGCTGTTCCCAAAACACCTATGCAGCACATCACAAGACACACCAGTCAAGGGGAGAGGGCCGGGGAGAGGGGAAAATTTTGTAACGCTGTGCATGGGGAGTTTAGTTCTAGCCTTGCTTTTGCTGCAACAAGTAAACCTTAGTAAAAAAAACCTATCGCTTCAATCAACTGGGAATCGAGGGTCTTTCCTTCCTAGCGACCCAACTGGGGCAGGCTTGACAGGGCCTCTAATTGCAAATGTTATGATGCTCCTGTTTTCATTTCTATCCTCTTCCTTCCATGCAGAATTTCAGGCCTCTTGGCAGGTACTGCTAGTCAGCCATTCATCCCTAATCCCTTGATTAGCTTTGTGCCACAGAGCACTGGTAAGAGCACTGTCCAGGAGAAGCAAATTTATGTACTGAACTCCTATATTGTTTGATATCAGAGGACATATTTCAAATACTCGGGCCGAAGGAAATTCTTGGGCCTTATTATTTCTATGTGTGCATTTTAAGGCCTCAATATGGAAAGCAAATCTCTGCCAGTTTTCAGATAAATGGATTTTCACTGGGTTTCCTTAAATCTTCAGCCTTCCCTTCCTCTTGTTCTCACCAAAGGAAAGGAACTCAGCCTGGGGTTTTGCAGGTATGTTCAAGCTTCAGTTCCCATGCTTGTTAGCCATAAACCAGAGCTTGATGACTCAAATCTATTTGACAGATCTTTCTTCCTCTCCCTCCTCCCAATTCTTTCTTCTCCAATTCGATTCTAAACCTGTTTGCCAGAGCACCAAAAAGCAAGACAAGAAACTATTATGGATGGAAACTACCTGAGGAGAGGAACAACCTAGAATTAAAGAAAAAAATTCCTAACAGTGAGAGCAATCAACCAATGGAATAGCTCGCCTTCAGAAGTTGAGGGTGCTCCATCACTGAAAGGTTTCAAGGAGAGACAGGACAACCATTTGTCTGAATTGGTATAGGATCTCCTGCTTGATCAAGGGGCTGGACTAGAAGAACTCAAAGATCCCTTCTGTTATTCTGTATTCTAGGCTGGCCAATTGAAGAACACATGCAGGGGTGGGATTCTACCAGTTCACACCTATTCGCTAGAACCGGTTGTTAACATTCTAAGCAGTTCAGAGAACTGGTTGTTAGAAGAAATTACTGGCCTAATCCTGTAAGGAAAGCAGGAAGGAAACATTCTGGTGTTGCTTACAGAACCTGCCTCTCCGTTAACCCTTATTACATTCTTGGCAGGACTAGACTTCCTGTCTCAGGAACCTCTCTGGAGTTTTTCCCCTCCTTTGCTGGTACTTTGCTTGTGTGGAGCGACCATTCAAAGTTACAATGGCACTGACAAAAGTGATTAATGACCATTTTTCACACTTACGACTGTTGCAGCATCCCCACAGTCATGAGAGGCCAGGCGAGGAGATGCATGCCATGATGTGGGTGATGTTGAGTTGAACACGCCCAGCCAGTCACATGACCACCAAGCCATGCCCACCAACTAAGCCACACCCACAGAACTGGTTGTTAAAAGATTTGAATCCCACCACTGAACACATGCCAAACCCAATACGTTTGAAATGTATATAAAGTTGTATTTTTAAAAAAATTCAGTCCGGTTCCAAGCTTGGAGAAAGACGCTGGAAATAAAATGGAGTCAGGCTGCACGAAAAGGAAGTCTGTTTATTTGGTAGCCAGAAACTGGCGACAGCAGCCTGTCTCTGAGGTGGCTGACCAAATGGGGTTGAGAGTAGTTGGGTTTGTATACATTCTTTGGGGCTTTGTGACTGAGATGCCTGTTCCTGTGTAAGAATGTGTCCGTTAATATTTTAATGGCTGTTGCCATATTCCTATGGGGTCACGTAGGGGACACGGCTGGCTCTACAGGCAAAAGGGAAAATGCAAACCCGAGGTGTTTGTCTAAGCTAATCTTGTCAGCTTTGGCTTGCCTAATTGTGTTATGTATTATTTGGAGACTCTTGTTTATGAATAGATTGGCCCAGCCTTTCTGAATGGGTACAAAATGTCCATTCCTAAAGTCCAGCCGCTTCAAGCTTCTGCTTGAGGCTCTTTTCCTACAGCAGGAGGAGTGGGGATGCTTTCTGCCTTTGTTAAGATTTTTCTCCTCTTCTCCTTTAGGGAAATATTCTATCCTGCCTCTTTTTAATATTAAAAATAAAGGACATTTTAATGTAGGGGGTGTGCTTCCTATAAAGAGTTTAAGGGCCTCTCACCTTGCATCCATGGGAGACCTGTCTTTCTACTTACGCATAAAGAGATATTGTTCTACCTTTCCAACTCAGATCAGGGATGGGATTCTACCTGGTCAGACCGGTTCTATAGAACTGGTTGTTATGATTCTGTGCAGTTTAGAGAACCGGCAAATCACACCACTGGCTGGCCCCTCCCCTCCCCGCCCATTCACTCCTTACCTGGCATGCGTGCCATCAAACTTGCCTGCTAAGTTGCTATTTTTCCTTTTTTTCCCTGACCATCAGCTGTTCTGCTGTGCGAAAAGATTTCGATTGGCTATAACGCAGGAAATCGTTGGATTTGTTGCTTTCTAGCTAATCTGAAAGCAGAGCTGAACCTTCCTTAGGACTGAAGCTTCTATTTTTCAGTGCAGACTAAGGTAGCAGATTGCAGAAAGATAGATCTCTGAGTGAATCTGTGATTCTGTGAGCAACTTAATCTGTCTGCCTACTTTGCCTGATTTTGGGTAAAAGTTGCTCATTTTTAATAAAAAATTCACTATTTACATAAATATTTAAATATTTACATACAAGCCATGCCCAGCCAGTCACATGACCACCAAGCCACACCCACAAACTAGTCCATGCCCACAGAACTGGTTGTTAAGGAATTTGAATCCCACCCCTCACTGGATTAAGAACCTTACCCTTGTTTATGGCTAACTTGCTTGTGGGGTTCAATCAGACAATCAGCGGGAACTAGATTATGGAAGCAGGCAATAGATTGTAGTAATAAAGTTGGATGTAGCCTTTGCGATCATCTAGCCTAGCCTCCTGCTAATTGCAGGATCCCATATGGCATCTTTGACAGACATCTCTTTGAAGATTCCTGAGAGGAGAATTCATTACATGATGTGGCAATCTTTGCACTGTTTAATAGCTTGTGCAATCAGGAAGTTCCTTCCTTGTAAGTGAAATTCATTGTCTCTTATTCAGCTGTCTGGATAGCAAAGTAGACAACCCTTCAGGCAATTCCAAAGATAACAGGTCACTTTCTGTCAAACAGTCTTGTAAACTTCATATCTTATACAGATTAACAGAGTTGGAAGGGACCTTGTAGGTCACCTAGTCCAACCCTCCGCCCAAGCAGGAGATCCTACACCATTTCTGACAGATGGCAGTCCAGTCTCTTTTTGAAAGCTTACAGTGATGATGAAAGTCCCACAATTTCTGAAGGCAACTTCTGTTCCATCGGTTGATTATTCTCACTGTCAGAAAATTTCTCCTTATTTCCAGGTTGAATCTCTCCTTGTTCAGTTTCCATCCATTCTTCCTTGTCTGGCCTTTGGGTGCCTTGGAAAATAGCTTGACCCCTTCCTCCTCTCTGTGGCAGCCCCTCAAATATTGGAAGGCTATTTTCCTGTTTCCCCTGGTCCTTCTCTTCCCTAGACTAGCCAGGCCCAGTTCCTGCAACTGTTCATGGTATGTTTTAGCCTCCAGTCCCCTCATCATCTTTGTTGTTCTTCTCTGCACTCTTTCCAGAGTCTCAGCATCCTTTTTATGTTCAACCAATCCTTTTCCGTTGTGGTCTAAGATAGAAGATCCATATGTTCTCTCCTACCTTCTGACAAACGAAGATGTCAAGCAAGGAAGGACAAGAATTTCTTGGGCCTGTAACTTTTGGCAAGGTAGAATTCTGCCAGATGGTGGTATAATTGGCACATCTGATTTCCCCCGTCTTTCTTTGAAAGGCTGGCCATTTAATGCAGGAAGAGCACATCTACCTCTTCTGCCTATCCAGGTAGTCTATAATGATCTCCCGTGAGGATGTCACTTTGGTTGCTCTCTCCTTTTGTTCTTCCCTGATCAGTCCCGAGAGAGATGTCTGTGCAGACATACAATTTCTTTATATACCATGCAGCCTTTCTGTTCAGCTTTAAATACATTTTAGCTTCCAGAGCATGGCATTCCATGGCATTTCATTGACACTTATAGAATGGAATAGAATAGAATAGAATAGAATAGAATAGAATAGAATAGAATAGAATAGAATAGAATAGAATAGAATAGAAAGCAGTTGGAAGGGACCCTGGAGGTCTTCTACTCCAACCCCTTGCTTAGGCAGGAAACCCTACACTATTTCAGACAAATGGCTGTCTAGACTCTTCTTAAAAACCTCCAGTGATGAAGCACCTACAACTTTCTGAAGGCAACTTCTGTTCTTTCTCTCCTTGCTTAGTTTCCACCCGTTGCTTCTTGTCCTGCCCTCGGGTGCTTTAGAGAATAATTTGAGCCCCTCTTCTTTGTGTCACCCCGTGAGATTTTGTGTGAGCATTTCAAGTTGTTCCTTTTGGGTTCCTGTACTCAATGCATTCAAGAAGATTACTACAATGAAGCCAATTCTGGGGTACTACTCACAATCCATGATATTGTGAGTAGTGCCAAAAAAGATGGCTTCATTGTAGTAATCTTCTTCCAGGTTCCATTCTCTCTTGAGTTTCTCTGCTGCTGTTCTTGACTAGAGTGTTCTGTTTTGGGTTATGCCACCCTCTTGCCTTCCCTTTTTGGGGGGGAGGGGGGTATATGATGAGTTTGGCCATAAGATTTTGTTGCTCTCCCTGTTCACTTGCTCAGTGGGTGGCACCAGGCAGCGAAACTCTAGACATGCTAAGAGTTCAATTTGGAGAGATTTTGTTGAAGGGGTCCTATTGGGAGGGGTTTGAGAGGAGGAAGGGGTTGAGTCCAGGCAGAGACCCCTTATTCACATCCAGTCCTAAGGGGCTCTCAGAGTTGGATGTTGGAAGAAGATTAGATCGGTCAGAGATACGTCTCGAAGACTGGATGTCATGCAAGATACAGAAGAGCAAAGATATACTGCGGGACCCCGTGTATCAGAATGGCAAGATCTGTCATCTGGAGCTCATTTGGAGGTACCAGCACAAGCTTCTGCAGGGGTGGGATTCAAATTTCTTAACAACCAGTTCTGTGGGCATGGACTAATTTGTGGGTGTGGCTTGGTGGTCGAATGACTGGCTGGGTGTGGCTTGCATGTAAATATTATAAATATTTATGTAAATATTGATTTTTTTTATTAAAAAAGAGTAACTTTTACCCAAAATCAGGCAAAGCAGGCAGGCAGATTGAGTTGCTCACAGAATCACAGATTCACTCAGAGATCTACCTTTCTGCAATCTGCTACCTGAGTCTGCACTGAATAATAGAAGCTTCGGTCCTAAGGAAGGTTCAGCTCTGCTTTTAGATTAGCTAGAAAGCAACAAATCCAACAATTTCCTGCTTTCTAGTAATCTAAATCTCAGAACAGCTGATGGTGGTGGTGGGGAGGAAAAATAGCAGCTTACCAAATGCAGGCAAGTTTGATGGCTTGCATGCCAGGTAAGGAGTGAGTGGGCGGGGAGGGGAGGGGAGGGGCCAGCCAGTGGTGCAATTTGCCAGTTCGCTGAACTGCGCTGAATCACCGGTTCTATAGAACCGGTCCGACCAGGTAGAATCCCACCCCTAAGCTTCTGTCTGAAAACAGGCTTCCCTTATAGTCCTCCTTGAGCCAGCTCAGCTTGGTCAGCAACTCCAACACTCCAGTTGGACACTGTTTTGGAGCGGCAATGAAGAGGCACACACGTATAGTGATTCAGTCTTTTTGTTTTATTCTCAGGACACCGACTGGCACGGCGGCGCGGCAGCCCTTCTTTTAAAGGGCTCCCGCGCCTAAACCAACCAATGACGGCGCGAGGATCTCCCGCCGGAATGTAGACCAATGAACAGTAAGTATTTCAAATATTAACCAATCCAGAACACCCCTCCCTCCTTGGTCCAGTCTGACCAATCAGGAGCCGCGCCTATGTTACGTAATCACGTAGATAGGCGGGGCTCCTGTGAGTCCGACTGGACCTGCGCGGCTCAGTTGCGTCGTTACCATCGGCTGGTGCGGAAGGACCTGTTGCTCCTCTCGCCTCCGGCCCTGGAAACTTCGAGCAGGTCGAGCCGGCTGCGTCACTACCAACGGGCCTAACTGGGCTAGTTGACGTGGCCATGCCGCTCCCTGCTCGGCCTGGATTATTGACGACCCTGTCAGATGTTTCAGCGGGACGTTCTTCAGGATCAGGTGCATAGCAGCGCGACCCGACCGGAGCTAGAGTTGAGGGTGTGTGTGTGAGAGTTAGGGTGTCATTGTTTGTTAGTGGGCTTCCCTTATCCAGACTGCTTGATGGTTGTTCCCCTTCCCCCCCAGGAAAATCGCCAGGTCTGGGGTGGGTGCGAGTTCGAAGTTGGTCTATGTGTCGCTTCCAGCTTTTGCCATCAGCGGTGGTAAGCCGGTAAGAACGGGGTCCGGTTAGATGTGTGATGGTGGCTGGCACCCATAAGGGGTGCCCTACCAGGTTTTTAGCGTAAACTAAATCCCCAATTCGGAATGTTCGGACTTTGGTTGAAGAGTCTAGGGGTTTCTCTGTAGAGTAGGTGGGGTGTAGTCTATCGAGAGGGGAACGTAGTTTCCTCCCCATAAGTAATTCAGCAGGAGTTTTGTTAGTAGCGCTACTAGGTGTAGTGTGTTGGAGGAACAATAATTTGTCGATGCGTGTTTGTATAGGGCCCTGGTCTAACTTAAGAAGGGACTCCTTGGTAAACCAGACCATGCGCTCGGCCCGTCCATTCGCTGCCGGATGTGCCGGCGCGGTTAAAGCATGGCGTATGCCCAAACTTGCTAGGTAGCCCTCAAATTCTGTAGCCGTGAATTGAGGGCCGTTGTCAGATACTAGGACGTCTGGTAAACCATGGGTGGCAAACCAGTGACTGAGCTGTCGGATGACAGCTTCAGAAGAGGTTGATTTCATGAGGCTCACTTCTAACCAGTTGGAATAAGCGTCTACCAGAATCAAGAAGGTATGTCCCTTAGTCGGACCTGCAAAATCTATGTGGACTCTAGACCAAGGGCCCCTAGGTAGATCCCACTCAGTGGCTGGTGCCTTTGGGGGTGAGGGCCGGGAAGTCTGGCAGGGCTGGCAACCCGCGACCCAGTCGGTAACATCCTTGTCTAACCCAGGCCACCATACATAACTTCTAGCTAGACTTTTCATCTTTACCACCCCGGGGTGTCCCTCATGCAATAGTTTCAATATGGGATTTCGCAGTTTTTGTGGAATGACCACTCGATCCCCCCATAGTACACAGCCTTTTAGTACGGACAGTTCCATTTGTCTCTGTTTAAACGGTCTGTGCTGTTCTTGTAACTCAGAGTCAGGCCAACCCTTTATGATCCACCTACTCACGGTATGCAGTAGGTGGTCGTTAGAGGTTTCGTGCGCGATGTCTGCTGCTGTCATCGGGAGGTCGGGCAGGGTCTCAATCAAAAAGGTTGAAGTGCTGGGGTTTGGTTCAGGATCAGAGTCTGGTAACGGGCAACGACTTAAAGCATCGGCGTGCGTGATGGTCGGACCCGGGCGGTAAGACAGGGTGTAATTGTAAGCGGCCAGGAATTCTGACCATCTTGTCATTCTGGGTGATAGAATGTGGGGAGTGGGTTTGTCACCCGCCAGGATACCTAGTAGGGGTTTGTGATCGGTGATGATAGAAAATGATCGGCCATACAGGTATTCATGGAAACGTTTAATACCCGAAATTATGGCTAGTGCCTCCTTGTCCAGTTGACTGTAATTCCTTTGGCTTTGGGACAAGGTCTTTGAATAGAAGGCAATCGGAGCCTCTCTGCCGTTAGGTAGAAGGTGGCTCAGGACAGCTCCGATTCCAAAGGGGGAAGCATCACAAGTTAGTAACAATGGCAAAGTCTCGTTATATTGAATTAACACTTGAGCTGAAGTGATCATGTCTTTAATTTTGTTAAATGCTGTTTCTTCCCGATGTCCCCACTTCCACGATGCGTCTTTGTCCAAAAGTCTATGCAAGGGTTCCGCCACCGTGGCTTTCTGGGGCAAAAAGACATGGTAAAAATTTATCAACCCTAGGAAAGCTTGTAGGTCAGCCTTGTTAGTTGGTGTGGGGGCATTTTTGATAGCACGGGTTTTTCCTGCTGTTGGATGGATGCCATTGCCATCGATTAGGTATCCTAAAAACTCTATTTTGTCTGTGATAAGGGTACATTTGTCTTTTTTGACTTTAAACCCAGCCTCAGTAAATTTGGTCAGTACTTTTCTTAAGCGGTCTCGCAGTTGCAATTTGTGTTTAGCTGCAATTAGGACGTCATCGAAATACGGAATGACTCCAGGAATTCCTTGAAGGAGGCGTTCCATAAGAGATTGAAAAATGCCTGGTGCCACGCTAACGCCAAATTGGAGGCGATTACACTTAAATGCACCCCGGTGTGTTACAATAGTTTGGGCTTCAGCTGTTTTTTTGTCAACGGGCAGTTGCTGGTAAGCCTGAGCCAAATCGAGTTTAGCGAAAATCTTTCCGCCCTTGATAGAATGTAGCAAATGTTGCACGACAGGCACGGGGTATGCGCTCTGTTGTAATGCATGGTTGAGGGTCGCCTTATAGTCCCCACAAATACGAACCGACCCGTCTGCTTTTATAGGGGTCACTATAGGGGTCTCCCATTTAGCGTGGTCAACTGGCTCGAGGACCCCTTGCTTTACTAGTTTATCCAGTTGTTCTTCTATTTTTGGCTTTAAGGCAAAAGGTACCCGTCTAGCCTTTAGTCTAATTGGGGCTACCTTGGGGTCTATGTTAAAAGAGATCGGGTTACCCCGGTACTTGCCTAATTCTTCGCTGAACAGGTCCTGGAATTCTTGAATGAGATCTGCCTCCCAGTCAGCGTCTGTGATATGGTTGATACCGGTCATCCCTATTCCCAGCGGTTCGAACCATTCCAGTCCTAAGAGGCTGGGTCTGTTCCGGTCCACGATTGTTAGGGGCAGAATTTCAGTATGGTTGTTGAAGGTTACCTGGAAATGTCCAATCCCTACTACCGGAATTCTGTTTCCCTGGTAGTCTTTGAGCGTTAATTTCTGTTTGTCTAGTTCGCTTCGCCGTATGTCTGGGATCAATTTCTTAATAGTGTCCCAGGAAACCATGGAAAGGAATGATCCCGAATCCACTTCCATTTCACAATTTTTTTCTTCAATTCTTACTTGCACGTGGACTTTTTTGACGTTTTTTGTATTAGAGTGACCAATTATTATTGTTTGATGTGTTTCTTCCTTCTTGTAAGATGACTCTTTAAACTTTCTATTCCTTCCTTCCTGGCTCCAACGGTTGTTTGTTTTCTTTTCTCTCTCTCTTGGGGGAGGGCTTTCTCTTCGCCTGGGGCTGTAGCTTGATCGGGCTCTGCATACCCTTGCAATGTGCCCTTTCTTTTCACACTTTCGGCATATTGCGTCTATGAACCGGCACTCTGATCTGGGGTGGTTTCCGCCACAACGGTTGCATTCAAAATCAAACCGCCTGGGTGCCCGCTCTTTTTTTCCTCTCGCAGCTTTTAGGTGGCAAACCTCGTCTTCTTCACTACTGGTCTCAGTTTCAAGATCCTCGTAGTGTGTTGAGGTTTTTCCTTGTTCATCATCAGCTTTGGTGGCGTCTTTGGATTTGTGGTGTGCAGCTTGATTAATCTGTTTCATTCTTGCCGCCGATTTGTGAGCAGCTTCGGCTGCGGTGGCTTCTTCGATGGCCTCTGTGGCTGTTATCTTGGGTCGGTTTAGCAACTTACTCTGCAATATTGGATCTTTTAAGCCTAAAACGATCCGGTCTCTTAGCGCCTCATTGAAATCCGAGAATTCGCACTCTCCACCTATTTCTCTTAAATCTGCCACGAAATCGGCGATAGGTTCACCTTCTTTTTGGTTCCGGAGGTAAAACTCATGGCGCTTTATCAGGCAGGAAACTGTGGGCGCGTAGTGTTTCCTCAGGATCTTCTCTAGCTCGGGCCAAGTTAGCGTTTTGACATCGATTGGAGACGCTAGCGCCTTTGCCATCCGAAAAACGGCTTGGCCGCAGTGGGTCAAAAACACCGCTCTCTTTCGGTGATCCGACACTCCGCTCAGATCGCTACTCTCCAAAAACATGAGGAATCGGTCCACATACGTCTGCCATTCCTCCTTGGCCGGGTTGAATTTTTCAGGCGGTGCGTTGCTTCCGGACATGATGCCGCTCGCTCTCCGCCGCTATGCACTCTCTAAACGTGTTGCCTCGATCCCACCTTCGTCGCCAGTGTTTTGGAGCGGCAATGAAGAGGCACACACGTATAGTGATTCAGTCTTTTTGTTTTATTCTCAGGACACCGACTGGCACGGCGGCGCGGCAGCCCTTCTTTTAAAGGGCTCCCGCGCCTAAACCAACCAATGACGGCGCGAGGATCTCCCGCCGGAATGTAGACCAATGAACAGTAAGTATTTCAAATATTAACCAATCCAGAACAGACACAATGGGCATTCAACATCCCTGGTTGCATAAAATCAAAGAATCAAAATCATGTGAAGTATTAATACTGCTCTATAAAACCTAAGTAAGGCCCCACCTGGAATACTGCACCCAGTTTTGGTCACCACATTACAAAAAAGATGTTGAGACTTTTGGAAAAGAGAAGAACAACTAAGATGATTAATATCATGCTCCCCCCACCCCCCCTTGGAGCCTGAATGGAAATGGAAGATGAGCTGGAACTGGAGCAGACAGAGATCAAGGGGGCGGCTTTGTTGGCTTCAGAGGAATGTGGGGAGGAACAGACTGAGTCAGGCCAGGGCTTTTCAGGATTGGGCCGGCTTGTAGACAGGGAGGAATGGGGGCAGGATGACCAAGAGAGGCTAAGCAGTGAACACAAGAGACAGAGTTCAGGCAATGAGCAAAGACCAACCCCTCCTGATCCACAGATCCATGGAGAATGGAGAGAAGGTGGGAACAGCACAAGCTGACTCAACAACTCAGGAGGAAAGCGTCCCATCCCTCTTCATGAAGCACACCCGGGGACTGAGACTTAAGGAGACGCTATGGGGAGGAGCATTTGTCGGGAACAAACTCTGAATTCATGGAGTGTCCTGTGCCATTGCCGATGTTTGATGCTTCCTGGACTTCTTGCTTGCTTCCTGGATTAATTGCCTTGTTCCTTTGCTTCCTGGACTCATTGACTTATTCCCTTGACCTGCTGGATTTCTTGTTTTTCAGCCATTGTGCTCACAGCTTTGTGCTGGACTATTTGCAGCCAGAGGCTGCTGAAGTTGTCTCTCTCTCTCTCTCTCTGTGTGTGTGTCTGTGCGAGATCACTTGCCAGAAACATGGGAGCATTTGAGGGAATATTGAAGCAATAAAGGCATTGACTGTGTTGCCTCTGTGCTCTGCCCCAGGTCATCACAATTAAAGGCCTGGAGACAAAAACATATGACAAACAGTTGCAGGAACTGAGCCTAGAGAAAAGGAGGACCCGATAACAGTCTTTGGGGCTGTCCCAAAGAAGAGAGAGTCAACTTATTTTCCAAAGCACCAGAAGGCAAGACAAGAAAGAACAGATGAAAATTAAAGAAAAGAGAAAAGCAATCTGGAATTAAGGAGAAGCTTCTTAACAGTGGGAACAATGAACCAGTGGAACAGAAATTGCCTTCAAAAGTTGTAGATGCTTCATCACTGGAGGTTTTTAAGAAAAAGACTAGACAGCCACTTGTCCAAAATGATATAGGGTGTCCTGCTTGAGCAGGGGGTTGGACTAGAAGACCTCCAATGTCCCTTCCAGCTCTATTCTGATTGATGTCCCAGAAAACATTCAGCTGTCAGTCAGTCAACACTTAGGAAAATGCCCACAGCACTTAGATTAGAATTAGATTAGAATTCTTGATTGGCCAAGTGTTATTGGACACACAAGGAATTTGTCTTGGTGCAAATGCTTTCAGTGTATATAAAAGAAAAGATACATTCGTCCAGAGTCAAGAACCATAAGATACAACACTTAATGATAGTCATAGGGTATAATAAGTGATCAAACCATACTAGGAAACAGTCAATATAGATCGTAAGGATACAAGTGATAAGGTTACAGTCATACAGTCACAAGTGGGAGGGGATGGGTGATAGGAAGTGATGAGAAGATTAATAGTAATAGTAGTGCAGACTTAGTAAATAGTTGGACAGTGTTGAGGGAATTATTTGTTTAGCAGAGTGATGGCGTTCTTAACTTAACAGCCAAGCACCAAAAACAACCTTTATCTCTTTCTTGGTTCTTCCTCTCTCCATTTTTCCTCTTCCAATTCCCTTGCCAGTCTCCCATTTGCTGTCCTGTTCCTTGTTTAAAAAATTGTCAGAATCAGTGATTACTCAGGAAAGAGACAGAAAGTTAGATCTCTGTGAATGTAATGTCTCTCCTGGATGTTTCCTCAGATTCCTCTCCAGATGTCAGCTTGGAAGAGGATGAACCAGTTCCAGGCATATCTGGAGGGGAGTTGGTCAATGGCTCCAAGGGGGATTTGGCTGAAGCACAGCTGCAGCAGAACAGCCCTGAGGCTTCAAGTAGAAAAAGCATGCAGCTGCAGCTGGTTAGTGATGAGGAAGAGGAACTGCCTTCTTCACCTGATCCAAGAACACGTAGGCCAGAGAAAAGGCAGGAGCAGAGAAGGTCAGCCAGATTACTGGTGAGGAGGCATCCTCGTCCTTCTTGATTTAGCACTGCAGACAGAAGGAAACGATGCTGGGAATGTATTCATTTTCTAGCTGTGCTTTTTCTGGTCGTTGGAATTCCTGCCTTGTTTTGGATTGACACCATGCCTTGACTTTAGATCATGCCTTGTGAACTCTGGACTTTTCTCACTTGGTGAACCTTCTTGTGTTGGGGTTTTAACTTTGCCTGTTTGGGAAACTTTCAAGTGTCTTGTAGACTCATTGGCCATTGCGCTGTGGACTGGACTTAATTGGGACAGTTCTAGGTTTTTGGTGAAGTTGAAGGGGAATAGTAAATAAACCCACTAAACCACAGTTATGTGAGTGTGTGTGTGTGAGAGAGAGAGAGAGAGAGAGAGAATGAGAGAGAGAGAGAGAATGAGAGAGAGAGAGAGTGAGAGACAGAGAGAAGAGAGAGAGAGAAGAGAAAGAGAGAGAGAGAGAAGAGGGGGGAGGGAGACAGCGAAGGAGGGAGGGAGGGAGAGAGAGAAAGAGAGTGAGTGAGTGTGAGAGAATGAGTGAGAGAGAGAAGAGAAGAGAGAGAGAGAGAGAAGAGAGGGAGAGGGAGAGAGACAGAGAGAGAGAGAGAGGACAGCATAGTGAAATCTGAAAAGATTCTTATTCTTACTGAGGTTGAAGAAGTTCATGGCTCTGGGGAGTGATGCTTTTAAACACTGCATCAAAGATGGCGGAGTCAGCTGAGTTGCCTGCCTAGTCATTTGTGCACATGCAAGAAGCAGCTATACTAAAGTTGCTCTCCCGAGTGCTTCCAGCTGGAGATACGGAGACAAAGGGCCAAGCATTGCCACATCGAAGACCTCTTTGGAACTGATCAGCCAGGAACTTGAGTTGGGACCTTCCCAGAAAGCCTGAAGGAAGAAGCTTTGCACAATTAAAAAAAAAAAAAAACAGTCTGCTCCTTGTAAGGATTACCTTGAAGAACTACAAGGAGAAAATGTTGCTGTTTTCCTGGTTCTTTACAGGGGGTGAATCATAATGTAGAGTGTTATTATTATTATTATTTTTGTCATTGCCAGCTTTATTCCCTCTGCAAAACAGACCATCTGGAAACACATTTCAGATTTCTCACATTTGTTCCCTGGTTAAAAAAGCTTTGCAGTTAATATCTGGATGGTATCCCATCTACTTAGCAGTTCTCTGAATACTCCAGATTAGAATATTATCTATTTTTATTATTTATTATTTATCTCATGCCATCAGTGCACTAGGCACTTTTCAGAGGGCCAGTAATAAAGGAATTTTTTTTTACTTCAGTAGGTTCATTCTTCCAGGAGTCTGCCATTGAAGTATAGATGGGTCTCGACCCATATGTGATAGGAAGTGGACTCTTTGAAAAAGAGGAAAAGAGGGAATTGGTAAATTTCATGCATTCAGAATGGGAGTGGGGGGAGGAAGGCAGGCAATTCAAAAGACACTCCCCTGGTCTGGAAAGAAGCACCTAAAACCAGCCTTTTCTGAATCTGCGCCTGGTTTGTGTAAATATCATCCTACCCTATAAACGTATATAATAAGTAAAATCCTATATAGTAAGATCACACCTAGAGTCCTGCGTCCAGTTTTGGTCACCACACTATAAAAAAGATGTTGAGACTCTAGAAAGAGTGCAGAGAAGAACAAGCAAGATGAATTAGGGGACTGGAAACTAAAACACATTTGCAGGAACTGGCCATGGCTAGTCTAGGGAAGAGAAGGACCAGGGGAGACAGGAGAGCAGTCTTCCAATACTTGAGGGGCTGCCACAGAGAGGAGGGGGGGGCCAAACTATTCTCCAAGGTACCTGAAGGCCAAACAAGGAATAATGGATGGAAACTGAATGAGGAGAGATTCAACCTGGAAATAAGGAGACATTTCCTGACAGAACAATCAACCGATAGAACAGAAGTTGCCTTCAGAAGTTGTGGGAGCTTCATCACTGGAAGCTTCCAAGAAGGGACCGAACTGTCATCTGTCAAAATGGTGTGGGGACTCCTGCTTGGACCGAGGGGCGGGGGGGATTGGAGTAGATGACCTACAAGGTTCCTTCCAACTCTGTTAATGTGAATCTAAGATGATCAAAGGCCTGGAGACTAAAACATATGATGAACGATTGCAGGAACTGGGCCTGGCTAGTCTAGGGAAGAGAAGGACCAGGGGAGACATGATAGTAGTCTTCCAGTATTCGATTCAACCTGAGAATAAGGAGAAATTTTCTGACAGTGAGAGCAATCAACCTATGGAACAGAAGTTGCCTTCGGAAATTGTGGGAGCTTCATCATTGGAGGCTTTCAATAGGAGACTGGACTGGCACCTGTCAAAAACGGTGTAGGGTCTCCTGCTTGGGTGGAGGGTTGGAGTAGATGATCTACAAGAACCCTTCCAACCCTGTTAATCTGTAATCTGTAAAAAAAAAAAAGATTCTTAAAAAGCACTCCTGGAGAGGATCTACAAGGATTTCTTGATGTTAAACCACGTTTTATTTCAATTTTTTAAATATCCTTTTGCTCACATTTTGGCAGAATTTCCTGTTGTCTTTAAATAATCTTTGGGTTCCTCTCTGAGGCTACTTGTTGCCAGCTATGTTTCTACGGAGGAAAAATTTGTCCAAAATTCTCCGCCTTTCATTCCTTTCCAGAATTTCTTAGTCTGAAGGCAGCCCCGGAGGTCTCATAACATCTCAGATTGCCAATCTTTTCTCTGCTGCAGCAAGTGATGGGATGGGTTGGCAGCTCGCACGTTGGGCAAACCAGCTTGGGGTGGCTGGCTGCGTTTCTTGCTTAAATCCTGCTAGAGAAGGTTGGCGTTGGAGTTACTGGCTTCCTAGGTTCTTCATTTAGTTATTTCTGCAAAAGCCAAGGCAAAACATGGCCACTTGGATTTTTAAAAGTGTGACTGGTAAGGACTCTGCTGTACAAACTAAGCAAGTCTAGAAATAGTGCAGAGAAGAGCAACCAGGATGATGAGGGGACTGGAGACTGAAACATACGATGAAGGGTTGCAGGAACTGGGCCTGCCTGGTCTAGAGAAGAGAAGGACCAGAGAGGAAGAAGGGGTCAAGCTATTTTCTAAAGCACCCAAAGGCCAGACAAGGAATAATGGGTGGAAACCGACTAAGGAGAGATTCAACCTGGAAATAAGGAGAAACTTTCTGACCGTGAGAACAATCCACCCATGGAGCAGAAGTTGGCTTTGGAAGTTGTGGGAGCTTCATCCCTGGAGGCTTTGAAGAAGAGACTGGACTGCCATATGTCAGAAATGGTAGAGGGTCTTCTGCCTTGGGCGGGGGGTTGGACTAGATGACCTATGAGGTCCTTTCCAACTCTGTTAACCAGATATGATCTAATGAAGCCAAAGTTTGGGAATTCCTTCAGCTACCAAAAATTAGCGGACCTTGAAGGTGCCCGAGGGGCAAAGGCAGATCTAACTACAGGTAGTCCTCAACTTACTACCATGATTGAACCCCAAATTTCTGTTGCAAAATGAGACACTTGTTAAATGAATTTTGCCCCATTTGATGTCCTTTCTTGCCACAATCGTTAAGCAAATCACTGCATTTGTTAAATTAGTAACACCGTTGTTAAGCGAATCTGGCTTCTCCATTGATTTTCCCTGTCAGAAGGTCGCAAAATGGGATCGTGTGATTCCCCTAGGACACCGCAACCCTCATAAATACAAATCAGTTGCTAAGCATATGAATTTTGTATCATGAGGCCACGGAGATGCTGCAATGGTCGTAAGTGTGAAAAATGCACATCGCAATTACTCACCTTCCAAGTTACTTCAGGGAACTTTGAGGGGTGGCAATCTGCTCTCCCACGCAATTCAGCTGAGCAGATATAAGTGAGTACAGTGCAGGGGATCGTCAGAACGAACCAGATCAGAGCCAGCTGATCATGGCAGCTAGGGGTTCGCTTGAACCGGTCCGAAACGATAGAATCCCACCCCTGCCCATGACGACTTGCCCCATGATCAGCTGGTCATGGCGAGTTGTCCCATGTCAAGTTGGCCATGGCTAGTTGGCCATGGGGAGTTGTTGTACACCCGGTCTGAAACAAATCAAGGGGGATGCTGTGGTCCACACTGTGTTTTGCGGTATCCTTGTAGCACTGGGGCCTGGGGGAGGGGGCAGGAGAGCAAGGGGGCCCAACTGCATCAATGGTAGAAGAAGGAGAAAATTAAGTTCTTCTGCTGCCGCTGTCGCCCCCCTCCTCCTCCCCCCCCCCCTGCATTCGCTTTCCTCTCTCTGGATGTCAGAATGTTGATGCAATGGAAAAGCAACCCTTCAATCAAGCTCCTGGGTTGAAGAGGAAGTGTGCATCATAGTATAATTAAGAATTAGGGAGATATGAACATATAATTATTCCACCAAAGCAAGGTGTCTTCCACAGATCTGAGAAATTGGCTCCCTTCCAAATCACAGAAGTACTCCAATGAATTCATTCGTAGCTCTGCAAAAGTCAATCGGCTTCGGGTGATTTTTTTTTTGTTAGGGTGTGGAAGGCATCTTTCTGGAACTTTCCTCCCAGGCACAAAGCCTGGTTTGTAGGGCAGTTTAAGGCTGGGTTGAATGCAGCTTTTGTAATTTGTCTGAAGTTTTCTCCTCCTGCAGAAGACGTAACCTTACTTTCTCAGGACATTTGAGGATTCCTTTCCAAATTCTCAGGGTTGTTTTTGAGTTGCGAGTTGGGCAGAAGGCAGAGGACACCACAGATGGACAGGCTGCATTCTGATACTCATTTTTCCACCCTTCTACAGCCTCCTTGTGTTGGAAATGACTCCAGATAACAAGAACTTGGATCAGTGAAAACACAGAAATGTTATTTGTAAGCTTAAATCAAAGCATATGAAAGGGAAAAAGCTGTTTGCAAAGAGCGGTAGGATCTTAGCT
Source organism: Bungarus multicinctus (assembly GCA_023653725.1). Classification (NCBI taxonomy): domain Eukaryota; kingdom Metazoa; phylum Chordata; class Lepidosauria; order Squamata; family Elapidae; genus Bungarus; species Bungarus multicinctus. The sequence goes on from CM042836.1 coordinate 173,288,532, forward strand.
GACCTCAACATGAAGTTTGAGCCAAGAATCACCACTTGAGATTTCAGAACATTACATTTTATAGTTTTTCTATCCTGATGCCCCCCCATGACTCTCCTACATCGGGTCCAGTGACCAAAAACAGCTAATCCAAAACGCCTTATGGAGACCACATCATCTCCTTCCACACCTCCCAATAACCACCCATCACAACCACCCATCACACATTTTGCTAACATGGCTTTTTCTTATCTTACTTGGCATTAAGGAATGTCCCTTTAGCAGGGCCTCTTTCTAACGGTCCGAGAACAAAGAAATATCTATTTCTAACACCACAGTTACATATTTTGTTACATTCAGCACATCTTCTCTCTAGCCATCTTAGAACAACATAAAGATTATATGCATCTGTAACATGTTCACCTAGGCAAAGTAAAAGTCTGGTTATAACTTAAGCAGATGCTTTGAAAAACAAAATTTAACTTCAATTGATTAAGAAAGTTAGGGTAATGTTTATTTTTTATTATCTCTTCTCCTATTGTCCTCCTAATTGATCACTTTGGTCTTTTGTTATGTTAAATGTATGTGTGAATTGCCTTGACAATTTGAGATATGTACCAATTCCTGGAAGAAATAGGGGTGGCATTACTTAATACTGCAGCAATCGTGTACCTTGATTGCAGGTACATGTTTAACAGTGAGTAAATGCACTAGAAAATATATTTAGTGTTTTTTAGTATTTATTTAGTATTTATTTGATTTGTTAATCACTTATAAGATACAGGTATAAGAATAAATATAGTTTTGAATACATGAGATAGATACTTATAAGAAAAATTAAAAGAAACAATTTACAGCAGGATTACACCATACTATTCTTTTCACCTATATTTTATTTTTGAATTTTCTTATTTCTAACACTTGGTTACCTCGACCTTGGAAGAATCTTTCTTTGGGATGGACTGGACAATTCCATCTGTTTGCTCAGGCAATGTTCATAGCTGTTTTTGACTCAGTCCAGCCTGTGCCTATTGTGGAGTCCATGCAATGACTCCAGGCCTGCAGGCACTGGCGGAACCTCTTTAATTATTGTTATTGTAGTTGTTATTATTGTTGGTTGCACAGTCAGCCAGATGTTTGGACTGGATTTAGCCTTTTTGCTCACCCATCGGATCCTTCTCAAGAACCTGAGATATCCAGACGTTGGTTTTTGATGGAGTTAAAGATATCATTGCAGAAGGTAAGCTGCACCAAGTAAAATGGTCTTTTGCAATTGATGGATAGCAATTTGTCAATGCTGATGGCATTCGAGCGGTGCTCCAGATGTTTTGAGATTGCACCCAAGGCACTCTAAGGGAGTAACAGATTAACAGAGTTGGAAGGGACCTTGTAGATCATCCAGTCCAACCTCCTGCCAACCAGAAGACCTTACACCATTTCTGGCAAATGGTAATCCAATCTCTTCTTGAAAGCTTCCAGTGATGAAGCTCCCACAACTTCTGAAGGCAACTTCTGATCCTTTGGTTGATTGTTCTCACCGTCAGAAAATTCCTCCTTAATTCTAGGTTGAATCTTTATTCAGCTTCCATCCATTATTCCTCACCTGGACTTCAGGTGCCTTGGAGAATAGCTTGACCCCTTTCTCCTCTCTGTGGCAGCCCCTCAAATATTGGAAGACTGTTCTCCTGCCTCCCCTGATCCTTCTCTTCACTAGACTAACCAGGCCCAATTCCTGCAACCGTTCATCGTATGTTTTAGTCTCCAGTCCCCTAATCATCCTGGTTGCTCTTCTCTGCACTTTTTCTAAATTTTTCATAGTGTGGTGACCAAAACTGGATGCAGTACTCTAGGTGTGGTCTTACTAAGGCTTGATAGAGTGGTATTAGTACCTCATTTGATCTTGATTGAATCCCTCTGTTAATGCAATTTAGGATTGTGTTGGCTTTTTTGGCTGCCGCTGCACAGACACACTTATTACAATAGTAATAAGTGGACAACCAATTAAATATGAGCCAACAGTGGCTCATATTTAATTGGTTGTCCACTTATTACTATTGGTATTATCTTTGCTTTATTTTGCCGTGGTTGTTACGCTTCTATTTGCAGGTCTTTGTATTTTGTGATTTTCTCCAGTTATAAGTTATTGGTTTGGAGGATTTCCTTAAAGATGCAATATTCTCTGTCTTAGGGCTTTCCTGTTTATACTTTCCTGTCCTCAGATAGGAGAAACCCTTCCTGGATAGGGCCATAAAGTTTCAGGGAGTTTGATGGAGAGGAAGGTCTCCATGTTTAATTGTGCCCCCCTGCATATGCCATCTCTAACAGCCCCTATTCCTTTGCTTTTAGCTAACCCTGGTGGAGCAAAGGGGGCATGAACAAGACAAGTGTCCTATGTGATGGAGAATGATTGTGTGTGCTGAATGCAAGGATTTTTCTTAGTGGATTTCCTACCAATGGTGGGGTCTCCCAGGCATTGTTATATTCTGGGGTGCATTTCCCATGTGTGGCTTCCTTATTAGATGTTGTGCTTTTCCCTGTTTGAATGATCTCTGGGTTAAAGTTCTGGAGTTCTCAACATTGGTAGCTTTATGATGGGCAGATGTCAATTTCCAGAATTCTGGGGGTTCATTGACAGAAGTCTACCTGTCAGATCCGTGTATCTGCCATTCTTCAATGGAAGAAGAAGAATGGGGGGTGGGGTTGTTGATACAAGTAATCCTTTTTTGATGTAACGTGAACATCCTAATTTTTGTATTGAATTTGTATAACTTGCACATGATATACAACTGGGGGACTGGAGCCCAGATGCCTGGAAACTTGTCACCTCTTGGAGAGATAGCAAGAGAAGGGGCCATAAAAATTCCAGCTCTGAAAGAAACTTCCTGGGAAACTTTTCTGAACTACGTTCCCAGGGGGGAAAAAAGGGTGTGTGTGGAATTAATATGTTGCTTTTTTGTATTGATGAAATCCACACCGGACTAAGGGGAGGGATCCTAACTCTCTTTATCTATGCTGCATGCCTGGAGGCATATCAGACCCTGCTTTGACTATTACCTGGATAACTTCTTTTTTCAATAAAGAATTCCATTTGAAATACCCAGTTTTCAGAAGATCATTCTTATCGTCTGAAGGGGAGAGAATCTGGGCCTTATAACCACCCATCTTAAAGCTGCCAAATTGAGAATCCTTGTTCTGGAGGAACTTCCCCACCTGGAAGTTGGAAGCCAGAGGGGCTGCAGGTTGTTGAGGAGAAGACTATCACACAGAGGACTACACAACATCACACAAACTTCGGCCTCCTCATTGCTCAAAATGGGCAAGAACTCAATATCTTCTAAAAAACCTGAAGAAACCTGAGCATCTTTCCTCTTAATGAATAAAAGCAGATCAGGATTAAAAAGGGGGGAGGCTTGATATTTTTTTTCTTCATAGCACTACACAAAACAAGTTGTGCCTTTTCTTAAATAATTTCTTTCCAGCTTGTTTTCTTTTTTTAATAAGTCATTTTTCAGAGTCTTCCTCCATGGTTGGTTGCTATGGGGAAAACCTTTCGTTCCCACAATGCCTCCAATTTATCATTCACACTATGGCACCTCAACATTCATCCCAAAACTTTGCATCCAAATAACAAGGGAGCAGAAGGTGTTTATATCCCCACGTGGGAAAAAAATGGGGTAATAGTTACCTCTGTTTTGCAGTTCTTTGCAGTTAGTTGATTAACATGAAACCGTGCCTCTTTTAGTAATTGTACACAGCTTGACATATTGAGCTCTAATAAATGAGCCAAATATATAATTGGTGACCTAGATTGAATTGGAAATAGAAATTAGCATAATTGGTAGTAGATGTAATAAAAATTGGCAGTTTCAAACCAGGTATGAAAAACGTATCCTCAAAAATCTTGTGTGAATTCTAGGGACAGCCTTTGTAAAATTACCTGTTTATAAAATTCTGCTAACATTCCCCAGGTAAAGTTGGTGATGGGGAAAATTTTCATCAGGTTCCGGAAAGCTCAGAATACTGACATGCTATTACAAATTCAATCTGAAGCAATCCAAGTTATGAACTGCCTCTCGGTCTATTTTATTTTGCTATGTCAACATATGGTTCTGTTTGAAGATTTAGACATGATTGTTCATTTATTGACCGGAGCCTTCAAAGCTATGCTTTAAATGAGAAAAAAGATTATTCTTGTCAGTGATGAGTGGTTTCCGGGATTGTGTGAGGATGTATGACCACACTTAAAAATATAGATAGAAAAGAGAATGATAATATGGCAGTCTGTTGAAAGGTTTTATTATGTATTGGAACAGAAGGATATAATGTGCTGCCTGCCCATTTTCTATTGTCAAGGCAAGCAGAGAAAATATAAATAAAAGTCCCACTTAGTTATGGAAAGCACTGCTGTAAAATCATTTGTATGATGATATGATCTTATTAACAATGAATATTGATTCCCTCACCACCACCACTTTTTTTTGTGTGTGGCTGTATTGGAGATGGAATACATATCCATATTAACTATACTGTAATGTTTTCTTCTCACTTTTCTTCCAGAAATTCGAGGTAGAACTGCTGCCTTACATCCAGGGCAGGGGGTTGGACTAGATGACCTATAAGGTTCCTTCCAACTCTGTTAATCTGTAATCTCTTCAATGCTATTCCTACAACTGTCCTGTGTGGTAGGTCGAAGGGGCTTATAGCATCCATCCTAAATCTCACAGTGAGTCTTCATGTTTGAGGACTTTTCCTAATCCTACTTCATCACTCTAAGCATTATATCTCTCTGTCTTGCTACATTCGCACCACAGCTATTCCCATTATTACTGATGCCCAAGCAAATATTAGCTTGGTTCCTTTAAGCAAAGACAATATTCTCAGCCAAAATCACTCAACTCCAAGTCCATCATCCTATATGAGCTAGGTGAGAAAAGAAGGGGGGAGATGGACAACTACTTTACACTGATCCAGTCCACGCTGAGTATCCTACTAAATTTGTTTAATTAGCTCATTGAATAAATTAAATTGGATTTGGGCAACACCATAAAACACACTCCTCCCTTTCCAAGTTTTGATGTGCTGCTTCATGATGAAGGTCTATCCAAGAACATCCGTGGGAAGTGTATGCCAAGAGCACCTCCCCCCCCCCCTCCACCCAGCAGAATCCCCCAAGGTGTGAAGATCATCCCAGCTGCTCGGCTAAAGCCAGCAGCTGCCTCTCTTGGGGAGCAGTGAGAAAGGAAGATGCCAGAGGCGGATGATCACTTTAGCGACAGTGGCAAAGGTGGCACAGAAGGAAGGAATTGTCATGGATCCGCCCTGAGGCCCCTTCAGAGGAGGAGGGTGAGTTTCACTCATCACGGAGCTGAGCATTAGTCAGGATCCTGGCTTGGAGAGCGCTGACCTGCCTGCCTGCTGGAACAGCTTCACCTGGGAGACCAGTGACAGGCTGAGCAGGTGAGCCACAGCTGCAGCAAATTGGCCAGGAGGCTCCATTAGCAGTGAGATGGAGCTCACACCTCCTCCTGATCCAAGGACACATAGGGTAGAGAGGAGACAGGCACAATGCCAGTCGGCTAGGCTACACATGAGGAGGCAACCTCACTTCTCATGAAGGGCTGCACCTGCGTTGCCTGCTTAACCCCAATCTGAGGACATGAGCATTGCAGGAGCAAGGTGCCCAGTTCCGTGCCTTGTGTGCTCAGGCTGTGTACCCTGACCTGTAGACTGCTGGCCTGCTTTCCTGGACTTCGCACATGCCCTTTGGACTTGTTACCCAGTGACCCTTGCCCTACTGAGCTTGGAATCTGGATGTGCACATTGGGGTTGCCTTCTGAGGATCTATTTGGGGGGTTGAATAAACACCTGTACACTCTTTCTCTATGTGTGGGGAGGGAATGGGGCAGCACAATTATGGTAAATCATGTTTTTCACCCAGAAAACCGCATCGATAGAAAATATAAAGTAATTAACGATATAGAGCTGGACAATGGGCCCCTCAGGTTGAGGGTTGAGGATCTTTATTACATGGCTAGACTAAACCTTTTGGGGGTGTCTGGTTGCTGATGTTGTCATGAAGGAAAAGAAAGAAAATGTCAGTGGGAATATGGAACGTCAGTAGCACAAACAGGAGGAAACTCCACATGGTGACAGTGGAGTTCTACACGGACATCCTTGGTATAGCAGCCCGAACCCGACTGGAGTTGGGACCCTTTCAGTCAGAAATGTATCAGGATGCAGGACATGAACAAGAAAGGTGTCATGCCGCTGTTGGACTCTGATTCCGAGGGGGGGCAGGAGCAGCTGACAGGGAGTGGGAGTGTGACTCTGATGGCTATGGAGGAAACTGGGGAAGGGCACAGTCCGGCTGGACATTCAGAGGAAGACCAAGGTCCACCCCTCTTCATCCTAGGGCATGCAGGGAGGGACGGATAAGGAAGCAACATGGCTTATGGGAGAGAAAAGGGCCCTGATCCCTTTCATTAGCTGCAGCTGGGAAAACAGGATAAAGAGGGTATTTGTGCACAGCACTTGCTGGAAGTAAATAAAGCGTGCATTATCTTTGTCAAGTCTTATCTGGGTTCTGGCTCTTCCCAACTGTGTATTTTGTTATCTTTTGAAGTCTGCAATTCCTTATCCTGCCCTGTCTCGTTAATTGCTGCAATGTGGTTTGTGTTGGCTTTTATTTATAATTTATATATACTTTGGGTTCAGACTGAATTTCTTCCCTTTAAAAACTGTTCTTGGGAAAGTTTTTTCTCCAGCTGATAACTGGACATTGGGGACCAAGTTGGAGGAATTAAAGGGACTTTACCGACTTTTGTGACTTTGTTGCTTTTGTGCCACGCCCCTTGGGGTCATCACAGAAGGAATGGCCTTGCTTTCATGGCTAAGGAAGAACCTGGCTACGGTGCCATTGATGCCTCCGTCATACAAATTAGACTTTATGGACCACCCTTTAATAGGAAGATTGCGTCACTGCAGAAGCAGCAGCAGCGGTTTGTGATCATCTGAAATTGACAAAATGCATAGGAAAGACAGGCCGCTCGAGATGGAGACTAGAATGCCAATGTTGGAAATAGGAAGGAAAATGTAATTGGATCGTATGGCTTAGCACGCCGAAATGTAGCAGGAGACCAAATTACTAATTTCTGCCACTTCAGTGATTTCTTCACAGCTAACAGAATGGTGCCTCTGTACATAAACACCACCAAATGAATACATAAGACATTATATTGGCTACAGGTAGTCCTCAGGTTGTGACCACAATGGAGCCCAACGTTTCTGTTGTTAAGTGAGACATTCGTCAGTTTTCTCCCCCCTTTCTGTTTTAAGACTTTTCTTGCCACAGTTGCTAAGTGAATCATTGAGTTTGTTAAGTTAGTAACCTGGCTGTTCAGGGAACCTGGCTTCCCCATTGGCTTTGCTTATCAGAAGGTTGCAAAAGGGGAAATCTCATGACCCCAGGACATTGCAACCGTCATAAATGTGAGTCGGTTGTCAAGCATCCGAATGTAAATCTGCATGGGATAGATGTCAGATGCTCAAGTTATCAATAAATAAGGCTGAGGAACATGAAACATTATTGATCACACATGCTAGGAGGTAATTGAGAAAACTGGAAACTACACAGAGCAAGTCAGTATGTGTTTCATTGATTGTAGAAGCACCTCTGATTAGGTCTATCCTGCCAAGTTGTGGAATGAGAAATATGACAATCCTAGAATATCATTCTGTCTACGTGAGAAGCCTCACAAGATGTAGATCAGTGGCTCCAGAAGAAATGTACATCCTGACAACTAAATCCTATGGACCCCTCCATCTTCAGTGATGGCATGTCCAAAAATCCAAATTCTTGGGGACCACAAGGGGTTCCTGTTTTTACTCCTCCCAGCTGCTGCTTAGAGGAGTCGATCTGCAAATGCAACAGGAGGCAGGAAAAGCCGTTTGCCCTAAGCCTTAAGCTTAAAGTGGGCTAAATTTTAAAGAATTGCTATTTTAAACAGTTCAAATTAAGTCCCTCTGTTACCCTAATACCATCTGGAAACACTTTTTTTTTTTAGCTTGAAGCTCAGCAGGGTTTGGACAGAAGACCAACAGCTGAAAAATCACCAAGCAAATTGAAAATAATTCCAGCAGCCAAGCAGCATTTTGTATGTTGGTAGGAAACCCCCATGTATATGTCTAACTTTTAAGAGTAGATTGAAAGGATTCACTAGAGGGGGAAAGTAACAAGATGAGCTCCATTTCACGTGTCTTTGCCTTGGTTTGGCTTTCAGGTATCTTTTATTTTTATTCTTCTCAACCCAACCAAATGTTGGGAACAAGCAAGTGAAGAGCACTAGGATCCATCTGTGTCAGCAGAAGACCCCTGAGAAGTGAACAAGATCAGGCACAATTTGTTTGTCAAGCCTGAAATTGACATATGTGAGGCCATTTTAGTTAGGCTTAGTATATATTCTTTTTCTTACTTTCTCTTTGGCGGTGCTGGGGGGGTTTCAGGCTTGACATATTCCTAAGTGGGGAGGCGTGGAAATAAAGAGAGTGTTATGACTAGGTGATCTTCCTTCCCGTGGGAAACGAGCTGTCCATACTGGGCCCCCTGGAGGTGGAGATTTATGACATCAAGCAAAGTTGAATTACTTCTATTGGAGAATGTGACTTTTGGGGGTTGTTTCTAACTTCCAATATTATGTGATGTAATTCTGGGTTACCATGGACTTTGCCAATCTGATGCTTTCCTAAACAAAAGAAATTGTTTTGAAAGATGGCCTTTGCTCTTTTCTTTTTAAATGGATTTCATCACTTGGAAACCTGACATTACTCTTGCTTGAGAAGTCAGACAGAAAAACATTAGATTGACAGCAGGCCACAAACTCCCCCAATCCCATGGTCCAAATGGCGGTGTGGTCCAAGTGAGTCTCCTTGTGTGTGTGAGAAGAGCTTCTTCTATCAGCCAGAAGGCATCCCAGAACTGAGCCCAACCAGTCATAGTCTGGGCCCTCCATGCCTGGAATGTTCCCTCACACCCACCTGCAGCTCTGCGAAGGTCAATCAATCAGAATAGAGCTGGAAGGGACCTTGGAGGCCATCTAGTCCAGCCCGCTGCTCAAGCAGGAGACCTTATACCATCTCAGACAAGTGACTGTCTAATCTCTTCTTAAAAACCTCCAGTGATGGAGCACCCACAACTTCTGTTCCACTGGTTAATTGTCCTCGCTGTTAGGAAGTTTCTCCTTAGTTCCAGGTTGCTTCTCTCTTCGGTTAGTTTCCATTGTTTCTTGTATTCTGGTGCTTTGTAGAATAATTTGATCTCCCTCTTTTTTATGGCAGCCCCATAAATACTGGAATACTGCTATCACATCGCCCCTGGACCTTTTCTCTAGATTAGCGATAACCAGTTCATGCAACTGTTCTTCATGGGTCCTGGAGTCCTCTGTCTCCAGGCCTTTTAAGCGTCTTAGTTGCTCTTCTCTGCACTTTTTACAAAGTCTCAACTATTTTTTGTTAATGTGGTGACCAAAACTCGATGCAATATTCCAGGTGTGGCCTTAACTAAGGATTTATAAAGCGGTACTAACAATTCATGTGATTTTGATTCTATGCTTCTGTATGTTTGCATAATTCGACCAAAATTATGTTTCCATAATTCCACCGGAACTGGTTAAACTCCCTTCACGGCTCGCCTCGGGACGGCCAGGCCTATAACTGGGCGTTTCAGCCAGCGCCGCTGTATCGGTCGGGAAGGACGGGCCCGCCATCCGCGGGTGGGTCCAGGGCCCACCGGGTCTGCAGAGTCGTCAGGAGGGTCGGCGGCCCCTCGACGCCCCGGGAAGGCGCGGGGAAACGGGCAGAGCCGAGCGCGGCAGCGACCATGGAGCGCCACCCTCAGGCGCCGGGCCAGGCTGGTAACCGGCCGCCAGGAATGAAGCGCCCGCGGGGTAAGCCACGGGGTAGCGGGGTGGGTGACGGGCCTCCGAGGAAAATCTCCCTCCGGACTCACTCCCGGGCTCGGGGCCAACAGCGCCTGGCCGGTGTGCGCTCTGCAGAGCCCCGGGAGCGGTTCTCCCCGTCGAGGGGGGGGGGCGCCTTCTCGTCTCCTCGGCGGCCTTCCGACTCTCAGGTAATGAGAGCCGTCCGGCGAGGGCAGCAGCCCCACATCCCGCGGTCCTTGCCGCGAGGGCGTCGCCCCTTCGGGCAATCCCGAGGCCACCTCGCCCCCCGCCGCTCTCCCCTCCCAGGCAGCCCCGTCAGCTGTGGCGCCCAGCAGCCCGGCTCCTTCCATCGGCCGAGCGGCCAACCTGCCGCGGGCTCAGCTCCGCCCCGGGCGGAGTCCCCCGCTTTGTCGGCCTCGAGCTTGGCCGCAGCGGCTCCCTGTCCGCTGTGCTCCGGGCGCTTTCCCGGCTGAGCGTGAGGCGGCTGCGGCCCCTCCTCCCCTCGCCTCCTCCGCCTCCCTCCCCCCGCCAGTAAATCCGATCTAGGCCGAGCCGTCTCCCTCCCACCACGTGATCCCATCCGGCGTCCTACACCTTTCGGGCTCGCTCGCTCGCCCAGGCTCGGCGCGGCGCGGCGCACCTCGGCTCGAAGCAGGGACCCGGCGCCCCGCCTTCCGGACGCGGCGGCAGGGAAGAAGGGAAGGGGCGGGGAGGGCGGGGGTCGGAACGCGTCGCCCGGGGCTGGGAGCCGCGCGGGAGGCGGCCCGGATCGGTATCCCCCCCCCCTCCGCCGCCGGGAACCGAGGAGGACCGCTCGCCCGACTCCGTCCCGCTCCCGCGCCTGGATGCTGGCTCCGGCCGCCGGACTGCTGCGCCTCGCTCGCCCGAGGAGACGGGCGGCCCTCCGCGGAGACGCCGGCAGAGACAGCCCCTGGCTGGCCGCGCCCGCTGAGAAGTTCGCATGAGGCTCCGCTGCGCCTGCCCGCCGCCGCTGCCGCCGCCGCCGCGTCCCTCCGGGGAAGGATTGCTGCCCCCCGAGACGTGCCTTGCCCGAGCGCCTAAGATGAAGAGGGCCATCGCGGAAGGTAGGCAAGAGGGCGCCCGCGGGACGCGGCTGGCGGGAGGGGCGGGGAGGCAGGCAGGCAGCCTCGGGCTCGGCGCGGGGCAGAAGTTCCGCCTGGCAAGTTTGCCGCGCGCGGTGGGCTCGTTCCAGGGAGCGGGGGAGGTGGGCGAGGCCGCCCGGACCCCCCACCCATCGGGGCAGGGGAGGATGCGCTTGGGCGCAGAGTTGCGCGGCCAGGCAGGGTGGCAGGGCAGCCGCTGCGCGTTGCGGAAGGGCAGCCGCCGCGGGTGTGTGTATTGAGAGCGGTGGGGGGGGAGGCTGGTCGATTGGCGGGTGGCTTCTGCTCCCTTCGCCTTTGCCTCGGAGGAGGTGGGGTTCGGTGGTGAAGGGGCCTGGGGGACCCCGGCCCTGTTTTGGGGGCCACCGTCCCGGCGGCCCGGAGACGCCCAGAGCCGGGGGCGTTTGGGGGGGGGGAGAGCGGCGTTTCTCTCTTCCTCCTCCATCCCCCCCCTCCAGGCGTCGAGAGGCTGTTGGGCGGCCGGGCTCTCCTTTCCAGCCCGAAAAGCGCCGCAGCGGTTTATTTCTAGGCAGGACTCCCCTCCCCCTTCTTCTTCTCCCCCCCCCCTTCGGTCTCCACCTGGGGAGCCTGGAGGGAGGCCTCGGGCTTCCCTGGAAATCCCCCCCCCCGTTGGCTTTCGCCCGAGCTTCCCACTGGCCTGGGAAGGGAGGGGGGGGCTCTGCAGCTCCGGCAGGTGTCTGCAGATGTTGCGATGCTGGGCGAGGATGAGGGGGGGCTGTCTTCTCCCCTCCCCCTGAGCAGCCTCCACCCCTTCATCGGGGCCTTTCCTTTGGAGCCGTGGGGGGGGTGGGGGGAGATCCCTGCCAAAGGCTCGGTCTTTTTTTTTTTTTTTTGCTGGGAGGGGGGGGGAATTCCTCCTGACGCCGGTCCCTTGCACCCGGGTCTTCTCCTGACGCCGCGACTGACATTCTATGGAGGTTTCTGCAAAGCTTGTTCATCCGGAGGCATCCCCGGCCAGAGACGATTGCGGCGGGGCAAGAGAGGAGCCCCCCTCCCCATTTCAATAGCAGGATTGCCCCGCCCCTCCCCGGTCCCCTGCAGAACAGGGCCGAATAGCCTGGCCTGGGAAACCCAGAGATAAAGAGTTTGGCCAAAGTTTCCAGCGATTTGTGTGTGTGTGTTTCAGAGGGCAGGAAAATCTGAACGTTCCCAGCGGGGGAACCCTGGAGGATAGAGAAGAACGATCTATTCTCTCCCCCCACCCCCACCCCCCCGCGCGGTTAAAGAATTATCTTGCTCGGTCGCGCCTTTTTATGGTGAATTGCAACGGTAGAGATGACCTCCAGCCGGTAGGATTTCCCCGCGGTTAGAAGGCTGTCTTTAGATCAAAGCGCCCGATGGAGGTGCGGGTGTGTGTGTGTAAACTGCTGCCTTCCAGCCGTTTGGAGCGCAGATTTACAGGTTGAAAAGAGGGGTACTTGGTGTGTGTGTGTGTGTGTGGCCCCGAAAAGTGGGGTGGAGTTTGGGGAGGAAAAGGTGGAGGCACCAAGAGGTAATCCAGGTGGATTCTTCTTCTTCTTCTTCTTCTTCTTCTTCTTCTTCTTCTTCTTCTTCTTCTTCTTCTTCTTCTTCTTCTTCTTCTTTCCTCGCGATTATTATTCTCAGTTTCTTGTAAAATATGCATTAGTCAAAGGTGCTAAACTGGATTAAGGCTGGAGGCGGGTTGGAAAGAGAAAGATTTCATGGAAAGTGAACAAATATTGTGTAGGCTGGGAATTGGTTTTCGTTCCACTTTTTCTCCTTTCTTTTTTAATGGCACTCTGGGTGAAATCAGCTGGGGGGGCGTCTTGGAGGAGAGCCCATGGGGGGGGGATGGAGATGTGGGGGGAGGGACAAAGGGAGCCAGAGTCTTCCAAGTGAGTGGGTGGGATTTAGTGAGTGCGCCCTTGGGTTGGGGAGCCCTGGGGCAAGTGGCTGGACTGGGTGGCTGAGGGAGGGGAGGTATTCGTGGGGGGGGGGGGGGGGGGCAAAGGGGGGGGGGAGGAAAGGGAAAGTGCCATCCCAAGGGTACCACCTAGTGGCAATTCTCTCAGGGAGCAAGTGGGGGGTGGGAAGGTTGTATAACAGGCAGCCCTCCAGACAGAGAAGTTTCCTAAGGCTGCTGGGGTGGGAGGGGGGGTGCTGGTAAAATGAGTTTCCCACCTGGATTTACAGCCCACCCCCACCCAGACACACACACCCTATCATTGGGGAGATTCTGTGTATCTGGATGGGTATTATTGGCTGCTTCTCTCACTCTCTCCTAGGCTCTTTGCAAGGAGTGTATGAGATACCTCTCATACTTCTCCCCCTTTCTCTCTTTCTCTCTCCCTCTTTTTCTTTCTCTCTCCCTCTCTCCTCTCTCTCTCATTATCTCTCTCCTCTCTCTCTCTCTTTCTCATTATCTCTCTCCCTCCCTCTCTCACACACACTTTCTCTCCCTCTCTCTTCCTCACCCACTCTCCCTCTCCCCCTCCCTCCCTTTCTCTCTCTCATTCTCACCTTCTCTCTCTTCCTCCCCCTCCCCCTCTCCTCCATTGTTCTCTCTCATTATCTCCCTCACACACACACAGAACGCTCTCTCTCTCATTCTCCCTCTCTCTTCCTCATCCTCTCTCTCTCTCTCTTCCTCTTCCCCTCCTCTCCTTCTCTCCAGTGTGGTTGATGGTTATGGATACGATTTCAATGCAGCAGAGAAGCCAAACATCTCCTTGTTTGCTTGCAGGGGAAATATCTCAGGGTGCCTTCAAAACACTTCAGATAGATTTTGCTCTTTTGGGAAGCCAGTTTCCTGGGCTAAATTAACTGGTCAATTAATGGGAAATCTTTAGGACCGTGTGGGGAAAAATCTAATTAAATGAGAGCAGGGAGAATATTGGGCCCCAAAGCCTCAAAGAATCCTGGGATCGCTTGATTCATGCTTCTTGGCTGCTGGCAATTTTCTTGCCTTAAACCCTTCAGAAAAGTTCTCTTGGGAACAGAAAATTGTGCGGATGTGTATTCTGCCCCCTCTGTTAGCTGGAAAAAGAACCAGAGGCCTGCAGGAGATTGTGTGTTGCATCTCATGGGGAGAGTGTCATAGATAGCAAGTCAGCTCTTCCTTCCTCCCTCCCTCCCTCCCTTCCTTCCTTCCTTCCTTCCTTCCTTCCTTCCTTCCTTCCTTCCTTCCTTCCTTCCTTCCTTCCTTCCTTCCCTCCCTCTTTTTCTTCCTTTCTTCCTGTCTGCCTTCCTCCCTCCTTCCCTCCCTGTCCCTTTTCCTTCCTTCCTCTATCCCTCCCCCTTTTCTTTCCTTCCTTCCTCCCTCCCTTCCTTCCTTCCTTCCTTCCTCCCTCCCTCCTTCCCTCCCTCCCTCTTTTTCTTCCTTTCTTCCTGTCTGCCTTCCTCCCTCCTTCCCTCCCTGTCCCTTTTCCTTCCTTCCTCTATCCCTCCCCCTTTTCTTTCCTTCCTTCCTCCCTCCCTTCCTTCCTCCCTCCCTTCCTTCCTTCCTTCCTTCCTTCCTCCCTCCCTCCCTCCTTCCCTCCCTCCCTCTTTTTCTTCCTTTCTTCCTGTCTGCCTTCCTCCCTCCTTCCCTCCCTGTCCCTTTTCCTTCCTTCCTCTATCCCTCCCCCTTTTCTTTCCTTCCTTCCTCCTGTCCCTTTCCTTCCTTCCTTCTTTCCTCCCTCCCTCCTTGTCCCTTTTCCTTCCTTCCTCCATCCCTCCCCCTTTTCTTTTCTCCCTTCCTGCCTGTCCCTTTTCTTCTTCCTCCCTCCTTCCCAAATAAAAAAAAACACTCACCTGGTGGCAAAAGCAAGGATTTGGGCATCCCTCTGTAATGAAAGAAATATAAGGCTGCTGTGTTTGTCTATGAATGTGAGAGTATGAAATCCGCTATAAACTACCCAGAAAATCATTTCAAGCCAAGGAATGTATTAAGCTCCATAATATATATATATTCTTTTAAAAAACCCAGTATGCCGTGCCACAGAAAGTTGCTTGATGTTATTATTATAATAGAAATGTCTAATCAGTCTTTAAAACCCACACAAAGGAGGGGAAGGAGAATCCGCTCCCCCCACCCATGTAAGGGATAATCCATTTGTTGTGTAGGTTTCTAGGGCATGACGAAAAATCCCTATGCAGAACATGAGACCTCCAAGCCAGGAGTTGCAGGCCAGGTGCTCATGCACACACCTTCCAGCCCTGCTATCTCACCCAGGTGGCTGATCTGAGCAAGCTTTGAAGCCAATATTGGGTGTGGGGGGAGGCTGGGTGGTTGGGAGAAGTGGCAGAGGGGAGTCAAAAACCGGAAGCTGTGACCACTGCCTCTTTTTTACACGCCACACCTGTAAAAATAAGGGCAGCAGTTTTGATTTTACAGTGGTGTCCAACAAATCTGCCTCTGCTGCAGAGGCTAATATTAGATTAGATTAAGATTAACAGAGTTGGAAGGGACCTTGTAGGTCATCTAGTCCAACCCCCTTCCCCACCCAAGCAGGAGACCCTACACCATTTCTGACAGATGGCAGCTCAGTCTTTTTGAAAGTGATGAAGCTCCCACAACTTCTGGAGGCAAATCATTCCACTGATTAATTGTTCTATCAGGAAATTCCTCCTTATTTCCAGGTTGAATCTCTCCTTGATCAGTTTCCATCCATCATTCCTTGTCTGGCCTTCAAGTGCTTTAGAAAATAGTTTGCCCCTTTCCTCCTCTCTGGGGCAGCTTCTCAGATATTGGAAAACTGCTCTCCTGTCTCCCCTGGTCCTTCTCTTCCCTAGACTAGCCAGGCCCAGTTCCTTCATATATTTTAGCTTCCAGGTCTTTGATCATCTTAGATAGATTAAGATTAACAGAGTTGGAAGGGACCTTGTAGGTCATCTAGTCCAACCCCCTTCCCCACCCAAGCAGGAGACCCTACACCATTTCTGACAAATGGCAGCTCAGTCTCTTCTTGAAAGCCTCCAGAGATGATGAAGCTCCCACAACCTCCGAAGGCAACTTCCATTTCATGGGTTGATTGTTCTCATTTATTAAAGCAGAGAAGGCAGTGAAGGGTTTATCTTGAGAAGTTCAGTTTTTCATTCCAGAGTGACAAATGGTACACTCAGAACAAAGATCATCTACAAAGTTTCTCAATCTTACCAACTTTTAAGAAGCGTGGATTTCAACTCCCAGAATTCCCTGTGCAGCACAAATTCTCCGGGATTTGAAGTTCACACATAGAATAGAATTCTTTGTTGGCCAAGTGAGATTAGACACACAAGGAATTTGTCTTCGGTGCAAATGCTCTCAGAGTACATAAAAGAAAAGATACATTCATCAAGAGTCAAGAATCATAAGGTACAATAGAAAATGGAATAGAATATAAATTAGAATAGAATAGAATAGAATAAGAATAAGATTTAGAATGGAACAGAAATACAATTCTTTATTGGCCAATTGGACACACAAGGAATTTGTCTTGGTGCAAATGCTCTCAGTGTACATAAAAGAAAAGATGCATTCATCAAGAGTCAAGAATCATCAGGTACAACACTTAATAATAGTCATAGGGTACAATAAGAATAGGAATAGAAATAGAAATTAGAATAGAATAGAATAGAACAGAATAGAATTCTTTATTGGCCAAAGGTGATTGGTCACACAAGGAATTTGTCTTTGGTGCAAATTCTCTCAGTGTCCATAAAAGGAAAGATACATTTGTCAAGGTACAATAGAATATAGAATAGAATAGAATAATAGAATTCTTTATTGGCCAAGTGTGATTGGGGACACAAGGAATTTGTCTTGGTGCAAATGCTCTCAGTGTATATAAAGGAAAAGATACATTCATCAAAAGTCAAGAATCATCAGCTACAACATTTAATGATAGTCATAGGGTACAATAAGAATAGAAATAGAATAGAACGGAACGGAACAGAACAGAACAGAATTCTTTATTGGCCAAGTGTGATTGGACACACAAGGAATTTGTCTTTGGTACATGTGCTCTCAGTGTACATAAAGGAAAAGATGCATTTGTCAAGAATCATAAGCTACAACATCTTAAATTTGCTATGTTTTGATGAACGAGTCTTTGCAGTAGGAGAGTATTTATAGGTGAACAATATCTTTCTTTTAGAAAGTAAAAAAGAACAAGTTATCTATTAGGCATGCATAACCGTGTATCCCTTCCCCCCCATTGTTTGAATAACCTATTCTGCAAGTCCTGTGCATTAGTAAAAACATAAGAATGGATTATTCTTCAGTAAGGAAAATTACATCAGCTTAATTGAACAGGCTGTAGAATTTTGTTTTCTCTGGTATAAGTTGAGTGCCCTTTTCTTTGATGCTGTGTAATTGCCATCAAGTGCAAAGAGCTTTAAAAAAATCCTTTCTCCATTCCTGTTTCAGAGGAGAAAGAGGTAAAAGTTAAACTGGCCATTAAGCATACTTTATGTGCGGTTCCTGCCTGTGGTGGGGGAGAGCAGAAGGCCGGGTTGCCTTTCCCATGTGCCCAAACTGCTTTTACTTCTCACAGAATCAATCAATAAGAATAGGGACCCTGGAGGTCTTCTAGTCCAACCCCTGGCTCAAGCAGGAGATCCTATACTATTTCCAAGCTCTTCTTAAAATCCCCCAATGATGAATTTCCTCAGATTTCCAGAGGAAAAAATTGCAGACTACGGGAACCATTTGCACTTCTCAGGTGACCCTGAGGACACAGATAAGCCTCCAGGTGGCCTCAAGGACCCTCCAAAGGAATGCAAATGACCAGCTGCCTGCAAGGAGTATCAATCCTTCCATTCCCCACCATCCAATCAGAGCTGAAGAAGCTTCTTGGATGAGAAGTGAAAGGTCTTCAAAGAAAAAACCAGAAAATCCGGTTGCCTCCTGAAAAAGCACCTTTGGGACAACCATGCCCTGGATGATGGAGAATCTCTACAGACCTCCAGTGGTGAAGCACCACAAGTTCTGGAGGCAAGCCATTCCACTGAAGAACAAAATAACAGAGTTGAGAGGGACCTTGGAGGTCTTCTAGTCCAACCCTTGAGCAAAGTGACTGTCCAGTTTCTTCTTAAAACCTCTGGTGATGGAGCATCCCCAGCGTCTGACAGCAAGCTGTTTCACTGGTTAATTGTCCTCACTTTGGGGAAGTTTCTCCTTAATTCCAGGTTCTTGCAGAACCTCACAGTATCCTATAGTCAGTCTTCTGGCCAACGAGCTTCCAAGATTCAGATGTCACGGCAGTTAAGCAGATGTGGAGCCTTTGCTGACTTTCTGTAATAATATAACTAATAGTGGCCCACACTAAAATGTGGAGATGAAATGTTATCTCCGTGCCTCTTTTCCCAGAACTTCCCTACAACTTTTGGGTCTCTTTATTGTAATTCTAACCAGGCTGGATCCCACTTTTTTTTCAGATTAGCTGAAGTCCAGGCCTAAAGAAGGCAGTTTGTTATGTATAGTTTGGGTTCCATTTTATAGCTTACTACTGTATATATATTCTGAGCTGTTTCATAACAAGGGATGCTCTTACTGGATACAAAAATAAGTTTAAATAGGTTTGTCTACAATAGTGATTACAGTGGGACAATTTGTCAAAGTGATTTTTTGGGGTGGCAAAATTAGTAACAGACTAAGGAGGCGAAGATTGTTTCCAGTTGTACACTCATTTGCCTTGCAACTTTTAAAGGATGTAATTGAAAATTATGTATTCTCCTGGCTAGTTGTGTTTGCATTAGGAGATGTCAGCTAGTGGAAATGGAGCAAACTGAACTTTAGCTTCCTTTAAGCTGATTTGTTCCAGAGGTGGCATGCTACCGGTTCGCCCAGTTCTATAGAACCGGTAACTGCGAAGAGCAGCTGATACCGAACTGGTTCGGTGTTTGGCCCAGCCATTTGCCCGGGCTCTAGGCTATCCTTCATTCCCTGCTTTTCTCTCCTCAGCTGCTTTGTGCGGCACAGCTGAGGTTGAAAAGGCATGAAACAAGAGGATTTCCAAATGCTGCACACTTGTGCACAGCGCTTCTTGCTGTCCAGGCGGCACAGCTGATGATTTCTTGCAAACGCTGCACGTGTTATGATTGTCCACAGTTCGGAGAACCAGCAAATCTCTCCATTGGCTGGCCCCACCCCTCCCCGCCCACTCACTCCTTACCTGGCATGCGAGACATTCAACTTGCCTGGTTTGGTAAGTTGCTATTTTTCCTACTTTCCCCCAACCACCAGCTGTTCTGCTGTGCTGGGAGATTTAGATTAACTAGAAAGCAGGAAATTGTTGGATTTCTTGCTTTCTAGCTAATCTAAAAGCAGATCTGAACCTTCCTTAGGACTGAAGCTTCTACTTTTCAGTGCAGACTCAGGTAGCCAATTGCAGATAGATAGATCTCTAAGTGAATGTGTAATTCTGTGAGCAACTCAATCTGCCTCCCTGCTTTGCCTGCTTTTGGGTAAAAGTTATAATAAAAAAATCAACATTTACATCAATATTTATAATATTTACATAGAAGCCATATCCACCCAGTCACATGACCACCAAGCCACACCCACAAACTAGGCCATACCCACAGAACCAGTTGTTAAAAAATTTGAATCCCACCCCTGATAAATTCACATATCGCACAAAGTCATGCTGTTTGTGTGATTGGACACTCAAGGAATTTGTCTCCAGTGCACAAACTCTCAATACAAGCAACAAGTGATAAATCCTGATCATAAAATACAGTCATCATAAATCACAAGGTACAACCCTCAGCGATAGTCATAGGATGCTAAATAACTAATCATGAATCATAATAGGATACTAAATAAAAGCAATCAACCTAAATCATGGAATACAAACAATAAAGTTATAGTCATAAGAAATTAAGGAAATAGATAATAGGAAAGATGAAAGATAACAACAGCAGCAACAACAACAACAACCCGTATCAATCATTAGCACCAGTCACTGGTATTTGTGAAACATTTTTAAATGTTTAGTTGACTGAGTTTCATGTTTAATGAATAAAAGAGATAATAATATCAATGATATTTGTAATACATTTTAAATGTTCAGTTGACTGAGTTTTGTTTAATGAATTAAAAAAAAGATGATGATGATGATGATGATGATGATGATGATATATCTTCATCCAGATTTGCCTATCCCGTATCCTTGGTAAGGTCTCAATAGGTAGACAAAAATGCCAAAACCCAATCTGAACATCTGGCTAACTGAGCAATGAACAATAATAACAGTAACAACATTAGCAACAATAACAACAATAACAATAATAATAATAATACATCTGAACAAACCAAGAATTGGTGCAGGTATAAACTCATTGACTAAATTGCTAGTGGGATTGACTGTTGACTATTTATACCTGAAAATTAATTATGTCATGTAGATTTTACGATAATTTAATAGACTTTGCTGTTTCTAGACAGGCTGTGATGGTAATGGGTGTGGGTCATTCACCAAGGTTTGGTGACCTTGTCAGACTTTCAATTCCACTCACACATTTCCTTCTGGAGTTTCTCAAGAGGTAGCTGTGATGCCAACTTATCTTCCCGGCTAGTGGTTTTGAGACTCTTGAAGTTCACTTGCTCACCATTAAGTACAGAGAAAATGAAATTTCCTCCATGCTTCCAAGTGATTGATATTTTTGACACTCTGATTCAGCTACCTGACACTACTCGAAGGTTGGGGCTTTTACTTAGCCTTATCTGTGCATTTAATTTCAGAATCTGAGCTTTGACAGTTTTCGATAGCCACTGAGCAAATAATATTTATTATTTGGCAGGCCTTGATGGATAGCATATTGTGGAGAAGTGAAATAAAATCAGTCTTTAAACTTATCAGTTCATTTATTTCATTGTGATTTGAAGGTTATGGGTTAATTCTGTAACTGAAGCAATTGTTCAGTGTTTCCTAAATCAATCCATCTAGAGATTTATTCCTGGCATAACTTTTAACCGTAGAAAGCGTGCAGAAAAGAGCAACAAAGAAAATAAGAGGACTGAGATAGAAAAGAATGAACTGGAAGGAATCTTGGAGGTCTTCTAGTCCATCCCCCTGCTCAAGCAACATAACCTGTACCATTTCAGACAAGTGGCTGTCCAATCTCTTCTTAAAAACCTCCAATGGTAAAACATTTACAACTTCTGAAGGCAAGCCATTCCACTGGTTAATTGTCCTCACTGTTAGGAAGTTTCTCCTTAATTCCAGGTTGCTTCTCTCTTTAATTAGTTTCCAACCATTGTTTCTTGTTCTGCTCTCTGCTGTTTTGGATAATAATTTGATCCCCACTTCTTTCAGGCAGCCCCTCAAATACTGGAATACTGCTCTCATGTTGTCCCTAATTCTTCTTTTCTCTAGACTAGCCAAACCCAAATCTTGCAGCTGTTCTTCATATGTTTTAGCCTCCAGGCCTTTGATCATCTTGGTTGCTTTTCTCTGAACTCTGATTGCAGACTAATCCGTAGGGTGAATAATTAAGGGAACTAGGTGTGTCTAGCCCAGAGGTCTCCAAACTTGGCAACTTTAAGACATGTGGAGCTATGTTGGCTGGAGAATTCTAGGAGTTGAACTCCACAAGTCTTAAAGCTGCCAAGTTTGGGGAGCCCTAGTTTAGCCTATGAAAGAGAAGGATCAGGGGTCACATGAAAATAGTTTTCCAATACTTGAGAGGCTGTTAAAGGGAAGAGGGGATCAGTGTATTCTTCAAAGCACCTATGGGCAGGACAAGAAATAATGGGCGGAAGATCATTTAAGAGAACTAAGGAGAAATGTCCTGACAGTGAAAACAATCAATGGAATGGCTGGGTTCCAGAATTTCTGGGGCTCCATCACTGGAGATTATCAAGAAGAGATTGGACTACCATTTGTCCAGGATGGGGTAGAATCTCCTGCTTAAGCAGGGGGTTGATCTAGATGGCTTCTAATTGTTCCAGAATAAAGTGGAACAATTCTGTCCATCATCTGGCCTCTATCCTTCTATTAATGCACCCCAGATAGCATTTGACTGTATAACAGCTGCAGTTCTTGTTTAATTTGTGAAAGCCTAGATTCCTTTTGCATAAACTGCTGTCATGCCAGGTCCCCCAAACCTACACGGGTGTCTTATATTCTTCCTATCGAAAGGCAGAACTTTACACTGGTTACTGCTTATAAGAGCTGCAGTGTGCAGTGGTTAGAGTGCAATACTGCTGCTGCCTGCTGGCTGCCTGCAGTTCAAATCTCACCAGGCTCGAGGTTGATTCAGCTTTCCATCATTCCAAGGTGTGTAAAATAAGGAGCCAAATTGTTGGGGAAGATAGGCTGATTCTGTAAACCGCTTAAAGAGGGCTGAGGAGCACTATGAAGTGATTGCTGTCCCTTCCTTCCTTCCTTCCTTCCTTCCTTCCTTCCTTCCTTCCTTCCTTCCTTCCTTCCTTCCTTCCTTCCTTCCTAACTCTGCCCACTGCCAGCAGTTCGATCCTGTCTCAAGATTGAATCTGCCTTCTGACCTTCCAAGGTGGGTAAAATGAGGACTTGTTGGGGGTGACAGGCTGATTCTGTAAACTGCTTGTTAAGGGAATCCCTGCAGTTGTTAAATTAGTAACGCGGTGGTTCAGTGAACCTGGCTTCCCCATTGACTTTGCTTATCAGAAGGTCACAAAAGGGGATCACATCACCCCGGGACATGGCAACCATCATGAGTCAGTAGTCAAGCATCCGAATGTAAATCATGTGACTGTGGGGATGCTGCAACAGTCATAAGTGTAAAAAATGGCCATGTCACTTTTTTTGACGCCATTGTAAACTTTGAATGAAGCAAACTATTGTAAGTCAAGGATACCTGTATCGAGGGGAGACTGCAGTGAGGAGCAGCACAGCAAGGATGTGGAGTGAACTACATCCCATGCGCTTCATTTCCTTGCTTCCCTAAAGTTTGGAAAGTGGCTTGCTGTGCAGTACTGAATAGCAAAAAGGAAGACACCACAACATCTTGGAATTTGGCCCCAGCACGCAGTTTCTTGGCTCCCTGTTCTAGTGACTGTTCTCAATAAGAAGGTTTACCTTGCCTCTAACACGAAGGTTCTGTTTGCTCAAGGATCTGTGGTGGCCTGTTGTCCAACAGCCGACTCGGAGGAGGAGGTGTGGGGGTCAGGGTCAGCATCAAGGCAACCTGCGAGCTCTGAGGGGGAAGACATCATGTGGGCATCTTCAGGTGATGATGAGGCCTCTGTCCGTTGACCTTGGCATAGTTTGATAAAGAGTCGCAGTTGCGCATAGCAAGGAATAGAAAAGCAAGGAATAGAAACTTAAGCAAGACTCCCCCTCCCCTAGATATACAGTTTCGTTTCCTACTCACTCCAGCACGCTTCCCAGATATATCATGGCCCACTGCCCCCTCCCCGTTACTTATGACAGCCGAAAGATCAAAGCAGAAGAAAAGAAGCAAAGGAAGAAATCTTGAAGGCTGACAGGGGATGGAGCTGTCACACACACACACACACAGAGAGAGACAGAGAGACAGAGGCAGACACTAGGCCGTCCGTCAACCCTCAGATGGAGAGTCAACAGCCCCCAGGTCTGGAAGTGGCTGATGAGGAAGAGGAGGAACAGCAGGGTCCAGTGCTTGATGTACAGAAGGCAGAGGAAAGGAGAGCAGTTGAAATCTATGGGCCGGTCCTTGGGACGGAAGAGCCACCGCTGCTAGTGAAGCCCCACCCAGACTCTGGGGATAAAAGGCAGGGGGCGGAGAGGAATAGATGTGGCAGACAACTGTTCATCTCACTGCCAGACAGACTTAGCCTGCTGTGAGAGAGAGAGAGATACATATTTTTGCCAGGGCTGCTGGTGCTCCTAATAAAGGGAAAATTTATTTAACTACAGTGGGTTTGCCGTGTTTGGGGAGCTGGGTCAGAACAGGACCCATCCATAAAATGGAGCTGAGGGTCAAAGGTTGTGGCTGGAGCCCCATTTGAAGATCGCATGTTAACAGAATAGGAAGGCATGCAATATATGTACAGTAAGGCAGGTGGAAATAGAAAGTGTAGATTTGTAAAATCAATTTAGCAAACATTAATGCTGTGCAAAAGACCTACATTTTCTCCACTGTACCATTTTTCATTCTCTTTGACAGCAGAGGATTTGTTTTAAAAGGACTTGAGAGGGAGAGGAGGGTTTTCAGAGAATTTCTCAGGCATGGCTTTCAGTAGGGTGATGCCAAGGAGTCTCCTGCTTCTCATTGCAGCAGGAATGATCAGGTCCCCATGTGAAGAGCCAATTAAGCTGATTTATTGCTAATCAAACCTCTGGTTGTGGCACGCAGAGCCATTTGTGTGGGCATGCGAGCCCCAGCCCAATTTATCTGCACTGCGCATGCGCACACCTCCCAGCTAATTTTCAGTCCTTTTGAGGCAGTTTTTGCCATCCTGGAGGCTTGAGGGGAGCCTCTGCAGCATCAGGAGGCTGAAAAACGGGTCTTCCGGAAATACAAGATGTGCCTAAACGGGCCCGTTTTTAGCCTCCCGAGGCTTCCCTCAAGCCTCTGGGAGGGCGAAAACGGCCTCAAATGGGCCGAAAGTCAGCTGGGAGGTGCATGTATGCACAGTGCAGGTAAGGGGCCAGGGGTATTGCGTGTGCATGCACGTGGGGGGGGGGGCAAGGTGCATTACAATGTGGGTGCCAGCACACACACACACACACACACACACACACACACACACCATGTGGTATCAGCACACCACAACAAAAAGTTTCACCATCGCTGCACTAGGATATTCTCAACTAAGCATTAGCACCTGCTTGGAGTTAAAAGTCAGCAAAATTCAAGGGAGGTTGTGACTTGGTTCGCTTGTGGCTATGTAAGGATTCCAAGCTGGTTCCTTTTTTAACCCTGCTCCCAGGTTCTGACAGTCCTTCTGCTACATCCATTAAAGCTATAATATAAAGCTGTCCAAGTTGTCTGAATGCTTCCATTCTTATTTTGAACATCTGAAATTCTCACCAGAAAGGTATGGAGTCATGCTACTTCTTGTCTCCTACTATAGCCCCTCCTCTTTTAACTGGTAGCCTGTTTAGTGACTGTTTATAAATAAAATGGTCACTAAAAGCACATTTTTGACTAGTAGTAGACACACAATCAAATGTTACCTTCTTGACAACAGCACATCCTGGGAACTTCCAATTCTCTTCAGTAGGGATAAAATTGTAAGGATACACTTACTGTAGTTTAACCAAAGACAAATACAAGACTAAAACATTGATCACACTCACACACACACACACACATACATAACAATAAAAAATAACAATGTATAATATCATGATTTCTTAGTCTAAATAAAACAATCCATAAATGAATCATACTAGCAGCTCCAGGAATACACATAATGTCCATTATATAAAAACATAAAATGACGTAAAATAAAATGTATATCTTTTAAATTGCAACAATAAACATTTCTCTATAATCAGAACACATCTAGTCATCAAATCCCAGAGTCAAAACTTCCTTTTTATCTTTATCAAGCGGAAAATCCAAAAATAGTCTCTTTGTTGAAAGGAAAGCAGTCAAATCGTGATCTTAATCAAAGCAGTCAAATTTGCCATTTGAATCGGTTCCATTAACTCCGCAATCCATCCTTCCGTTGTGAAAATTCACACGTCTTTCCACCTTTGTGCATATAGGAACCTTGCAGAAGTTGCAGTCATATAGAAAAAGTCCCATATTTTCTTTCAATCAATCAGAGCTGGAAGGGACCTTGGAGGTCTTCTAGTCCAGCTCCCTGCTCAAGCAGGAGAACCTGTACCATCTTGGACAAGTGACTCTCTAGTCTCTTTTTGAGTGATGGAGCACTTGCAGTTTCTGGTGGAAAGCTGTTCCACTGGTTAATTGTCCTCACTGTTAGGAAGTTTCTCTTCAATTCCAGGTTGCTTCTCCCTTGGTTAGCTTCCATCCATTGCTTCTTGTCTTGCCTTCAGGTGAGTTTGGAGAATAAGTTGACTCCCCTCTTCTTTGTGGCAGCCCCTCAAATACTGGAACTCTGCTATCATGTCACCCTAGCCCTTTTCTCTAGAGTGGCCAAACCCAATTCCTGCAACCTGTTCTTCATATGTTTTCGTCTCAAGGCCTTTAATCATCTTAGTTATTCTTCTCTGAACTTTTTCCAAAGTCTCAACCTGTTTTATAATGTGTTGACTCAAACTGGATTCAGTATTCCAGGTGTTGCCTTACTAAGGATTAATAAAGTGATATTAATACTTCACGTGATTTGGATTTATACAACCAAGGATTATATTAGCTTTTTTCAGCCTGTTTATCCATCAAACCCAAAATAAAAAAAAAAAAATTGTTTCAACTGTGCATCAGTTTTAAGAAGATTCTGGATCAGCAAATGTCTTTTGCTTAGCAGTTTTATAGGTGCACCATAATTGATAAACCATACCCTCACATTGCTTACATTTCCAGCATGCATCTTTGACAAGTTTTCAGGCATTAAATGCCAATAATACATCATTTTATAATTTTTAGAATCATAATTTAATGTAAATTCAATCCATTTATCCACATTTTCCCATTGGTCAAGCATAATATATTGATTTTTTTTGCCCATTTCATCATACAATATATTCACACACTTTCCATTCATTGCAAATAATTTGTAAACCTTAGGAATGAGAGGTTCATCACTGGTGTATAAATATTTTGCAAAAGTAGTTCGTTCCCTCATCTGTAAAAACTTCTTTATCCAATTTAAACCCTTCAGGTAGTTAAACGTATGTCCTTGCATATCATTTGGTGGGTGGATCCATATGAAGGTGGGACACCACAGGGTTGGCTCAATCATTAAACAGAGGAAATTATTACTTCAGGTGGTGTGAACTGGTGTTTATCCATCTTGGCAAATATGGGGACTTCAACCAGGGGCGAGTTTCAAAAACGTTAGCAATGGGTTCTCTGCCCAGTTGCTGGGTGGGCGTGGCCTAATCAGTCTCCTACACCATGGCAAGGGGGCGTTTTTGCCCGTCCAGGGCTCCAGGAGGTTTTTCTCTATCCTCCAGGAGGCCAAAAATGGCCTCCCCGGACTCCGGAGGCTCTCTGGAAGTCAGAAACAGGCCCATTTCTGGCCTTCCCGAACTTCCAAGAGGCCTGTTTTTCACCCTCCCTGAGTCTCGCATGAGTCCTGCATTACTTGCATCCAAAATGGTCTGTGTGGGGACTCCTGGGAGGGGCGGGAGGGGTGGGTGGGGCCAGCCAGGTGTGGGATTTGGGGGTTCTCCAAACTGCACAGAATCTTAGCTGGGGCTTCCCTGAACCCCTGCGAACCCCCAGCATCCCAGCCCTGGCCATGTATCTTAAAGTTGCCAAAATTGAGGTTTTGGGCTGTCCTTCCCTTTTGGTAGAAGAGCTCTGTGTGGCCCACCATGTCACCTAAGACCCCAAAAGGAGTCTCCTCATCTGGTGGAGGCACTCAGATGTCCCTTAAAGCAGGCAGCCAGTTCTTTCAAATGACTGATTCTGGAAAGTAGACGCATTGTGACCTGCAAATCATGGGACAGGTGGCACGTTTTCCCCTGATCAGTCAAATCTCAGCCATTCCTGGAAAGCTTTTATCTAGCCTTTGCTCGGGGATCTATGACAACTCACCATGGCCAACTCGTCATGACCAATTCACCATGATCAACTCACCATGGCCAATTCACCATGGCCAATTCACCATGATCAACTCACCATGGCTAACATGGCCAATTCACCATGCGGCCACCAACTCGCCACGGCCAACTCATCACAGCCAATTCACCATGATCAACTCGCCATGGCTAACTCACCATGGCCAACTCGCCATGGCCAACTCGCCATGGCCAATTCACCACGGCCAATTCACCATGATCAACTCGCCACGGCCAACTCACCATGGCCAATTCACCACGGCCAACTCACCACGTCTAACTCACCATGGCCAACTCACCATGATTAACTTGCTATGGCTAACTTGCCATGGCCAACTTGCTGCAGGACAACTGACCATGGCCAACTCACCATAGCCAACTCACTGCAGGACAAGAGTTACACTAATATCAAAGAAATGGTGGAATAGAATCACTAAGGAAAAGATGAAAGAGCAGGGGCAGAATGAAATGTGAATGGCAAAAATTAAAATATATTTTATTTAAATAATTAAATTTAATTGTGAAATTGTCCAGCAGGGAGTTGTCCTGTGGTGAATTGTCCCATGGCAAGTTGGCTGTGGTGAATTGACCCCTCCATTGCTGATCACATTTGGTGGAATTCATCCCCTTTTCTCAATCATCATCAAAGCTGTCAGGAAGTTTCTCCTAATGTTCAACCAGAATCGCTTTCTTCTACCTTAAAAGTCCATTATTCCACATCTGGTAAACTGAGATGATAGAGAACAGTTATGATCATATGTGTGACAAGCATAAAATACTTGATGAAGGTTGTCCTGAACCTGGTCATGTTTTCTTAGAGCTGAACATATTCAATTCCTTTGGAGGTTAAGTTCCACAACTCCACAATCTTCCTGGCTGCCTCTGCTTGTTTGACTGTTTCGCTGCTTTCGTGTTTTGTGCCCAACATAAGAATCAATATTCACTGTGATGTGTCCGTGTGTCACATTTTCTATTTCTTCCTCATATCCTCTAAGGCATCGGTGCATATTCTGCAGCCCCATAAACATCTGCATAGTCCTCATCACAATAAACCCTTAGCCATTAAGCAAATCATTAGCATTGTAGCATCTCCTCTTCAACCCATTAAAAAGATAATTATCCAGTCTCTGTTTGCCTCTGAATCAGGAAACCCTGCCTAACATCGTCATTACGGCCCTCTAACTAATCTCTCTAGGAAATTCTTAAGGCGGGGATTAAACCCAGGAGCACATCTTAAGGAGAAAACTTGGGGTTTGACCCTTTTAAGAGGAGAGTGTGAACGATTAGCCAATCTCCACTGTAAGAGGCTGCAGATGCAATGCAAATGTGGAATTTCTGCTGTGTTGCAGAAGAAGCGGAAGGAAGGAACTGACTTAATTGAGTGTACTCTTTTGCATTCCTCTGGACCTGATTCTTTTCTTCTTCTTCATTTCCATCATATTCGTTAAGATGTATCTTCCAGAGCCAATCTCCTCTTTTGACATTTTTGGAAAGGTTGGGGAGTATTCCAGCAATCAAATGGAAGAGTTAACAGCCCTTGGTTGGAGAGTCTAGTCCTGGGATGTCAAACTCGATTTCATTGTGGGCCACATCAGGGTTGTGTTTGACCTCAGGGGGCTGGGCGGGGCTGGCTGGGATGAGTGTGGCCAGGATGGGTGTGGCAGCTCGCCATCACTCATTGAGGCTCTATTTTAGGCCGCAATGGCCTCCTGCAGCCCTCTGCCAGTGAAAACAGAGCCCGGGGAGGCTGTGCACAGACTGCCTGGGCTCCTGTCAGAATTCCAGCAATCGGTCTAATTAAACCATGATTCTCGAGTCAAACTTCAATGGGATGCATCATTTACAGTCCCCTGTGACCCTGTTTCCCCCCTCTGACCTGGGAGGGGTTAAACACGTGGCATTTAGCAGGTTCTGACCAGTTCTGGAGAACCGGTAGCGAAAATTTTGAGTAGTTCAGAGAACCGGCCAATACCACCTCTGCCTGAAGATTTTACAGTATCCTTCCCCTGCCATGCCCACCAAGCCATGCACACAGAACCAGTAGTAAAAAAATTGGAATCCCACCACTGGTTAAACAGGGAAGAGTTTTTCCTGCATTAGCCAAACTATATGGGAACCGATGAACTACAGGCGATTTAGGGCAGAACCTTCTGTTGATTGTCATGCTAGCCTTAAGATTATCTGTTTGGTGATCAGAGACATGGATGACTTCTTCACATTTCTTAGGAGGAAGAGGAAATTCTTCAATCATAATGTCCAAAATTGTCCCTAGAGGACTTTTCTTCTAAAATCTTCCCTTAGGATTGAAGGAAGGGTGAGAAGTCAGGGTGTCAGCATTCCAACTAACCAACTCCAACCCAATAAACTCCGAGACAAACAATTCTTCAAAGTTCCTTTTTATGAGAGTTGTCCTATTGGCATATCTGGGAAAACCCGAATCTGAGACTTCCAGGTTTTCCCTTCCCCAAAGAGAAATCCAAGATCCATCCCCTGCATTCATCAATCCATCACATGGCCCAATCCAATCTTTGTCCCAACTGGAGATCTCCCTCCAATCTCTCCCCTTCAGGTGCAGGGCAACATGTCCTTGACTCTCTGAAAAAGGAATGTTGTTGTGTCTAATCTTCCACCTCTCTGTGAAATCCCCCCTCCCAAATTCCCAGGCACTGAACGTGGCAGCCTTGAAGCCTCCAAGAAAAAAAAAAAGGCTTCAAAGGCTGATACAGGAAGGTTGCAGATGGCTGGAGAGAGGATTAAACTACTCCTACTGCAATTTGGCAATTCAAATCCCATCAGGCTCAAGGTTGACTCAGCCTTCCATCCTTCCGAGGTGGGTCAAATGAGGACCCAGATTGTTGGGGGCAAGAGGCTGATTCTGTAAACCTCTTAGACAGGGCTGGAAAGCACTGTGAAGCAGTATATAAGTCTAAGAGCTATAGCTATTTCTATTCTTCCATTTCCCCTCCCTCCTTCCTTCCTTCCTTCCTTCCTTCCTTCCTTCCTTCCTTCCTTCCTTCCTTCCTTCCTTCCTTCCTTCCTTCCTTCCTTCCTTTGCCCATTTCCAGCAGTTCAATCCTGACTGGCTCAAGGTTGACTCAGCCTTCCATCCTTCCGAGGTGGGTCAAATGAGGACCCAGATTGTTGGGGGCAATAGGCTGACTCTGTAAACCTCTTTGAGAGGGCTGAAAGCACTATAAAGCAGTATATAAGTCTAAGTGCTATTGCTATTTCCTGTTACCCCTTTCCTGGCTTCAGAATCCTAAAAGGGCCCTGGGAAGACTTTCCTCCTGATCTTTTCCCTTGGAATTAAATCAGAATAGAATAGAATAAGCTGGAAGGGATCTTGGAGGTCTTCTAGTCCAGCCCCCTGTTCATGCAGGAGCACCTATCCCATTTCAGATAAGTGACAGTCTATTTTCTTCTTGAATTGAAGGTTGGGAAGCTGTAGCAATGAGAGGCAGGGTATTCGCATTTCCCTCACTCCCCTGGTTATCAAATAAGCAGGAGAGGCAGCTCTCTCTGTAAATACAAATTTCACCACATTCTCTTTTTCTTCAAAAGAAATGTTGGAAGCATAACTCTCCTCAAATTGACTGAGAATTGATAGTGTTTGTCCAAACATTTGCTGTTATATTTCTATGTTCCCTATTTAATTCTGCAGAAGTACCTAGAAACCAAGCAAAAATATAAATATCTATTCAAGCAAAAGTTACTGTTTTTTGTTGGTCTTTAAACAGATAAGCTGCACAAGATTGTTTCGAATTATCAAGCTTAATTTATAAGCCCTTTCTCTTTCCTATCACACAGGGGAACTCGAGGAAGGCTATATTTTTCATCCATGTATTCATTTATTTAGTTGTACCCCATCTTTATTATTTTTACAAATAACTGAAGTCGGTGGATAACTCACAGCAAATTGGGAGGGAACTGGTCCCATTGGCCTGCTGCCTTTGTTTCTGCTGAGTCCATGCTGTCCCATATTTGTATTCAAGGATGTGCATAACATGGTGCAAAATCAGAAGCGTTTATGGAAAATCAAATGTTGTTGTACATGAGATGGTTTAGGATGGTTGTACATGCAATTTTATATGCCTCCATAGGTGACCAAAAAGTTCTGGTTAATCCATAACTGATGTGCATGGGGTGCTTCGTTGAAATCCCAGAAATATGTCATGCCCCTGTCGGAATCTGATTCCGAGTGGGAGGCCGAGCAGCTGACGGATGGGAGTGTGGCTCTGTTGGCTGTGGAAGAAACTGGGGAAGGGCCAAGTCTGGCTGGACAGAGCAAGAGAGAGGTAGAGAAAGGCAGAGGGAATTCAGAGGAAGACTCAGGGAGGAACGGAGAAGGGAGCAACGTGAGTTGTGCGGCTTATAGGGGAGGAAAAGGATCTGATTCCCTTCATTAGCTTCAGCTGGGAACACAGTGTTTAAAAAGGGAAGCTATGTGCAGCAATCTGTTGGGAGCAAATCATGAATTTATCTGGTATTGTGGCTTATCTGTGTTCCTGGCATCTTCCCAACTGTGTGAGTTTTGCCATGCTTTCAAGTCTGAAATTCCTTCTCCTGCCCTGTCAAACTAATTACTTAAGTTTGGTTTGTTTGAATTTTAAGTTACAATTTTGGACTGAATTTTCTCCAGTTAAAGGCTGTTCCTGGGAGAGTTTTTCTCCAGCCAAAGGTAACCTGGACATTGGGGGCAAAGTTGGAGATAATAAAGGGGCTCTTCTTGCTTATTTGATTGTGCTTCCTTTGTACCACGCCCCTTTGGGTCATCACAAAATGGTTGTTTCTTGCGTCTATTACAGTTAACCCACCTTAGCCATATTCAGATGCCAGTCCAGTGCTGTTTTGTGGCACTTTGCTCTGCCATCAGCATTGGTCTGCTGCAGCTCATTTTTGAGATATTGTAGAGGGCACATTGCTCAAATGTTGGTTGAATCCCTCCTCCAGAGATTTGCTTGGCCTTGTTGGCTAAGTTGTGGCACTAGCAAAGGCGACTGAAGCAAGGCTAGGCATCTGGCAAGAATATGTCACCTTCTAAGATTTTGGGCTTTAGCTTTGGTCCCAATCCAGCCCTCGTCCAGTGGCAGTGGCCTGGGGTGATGGTCTATGACAATTTACTGTGGCCAACTCACCACAGCCATCTTGCCTTGGCCATCTCTCCATGGCCAACTTGCTGTGGGACTCCTCACTGCAAGGCAAGAGTTACACTGATATCAAAGAAATGGTGGAATAGAATCAATTAAGGAAAGGATGCCCAAGGAGGGACAGAATGAGATGTGAATGGCAAACATCAAAATATTTATTTATTTATTTATTTATTTATTTATTTATTTATTTATTTATTTATTTATTTATTTATTTATTTTAGGTAATTAAATGGTTAAATTGTCCTGCAGTGGATTGTCCCACGGTGAGTTGGCTGTGACAAGTTGTCCCATTCCAGCTTGGGGAGTTAAATTCCAAAACGTTGGGAAGCTTTGGTGCTACTCTGAAATTAGAGAGTGTCACACTTCTACCGCCTGCCCATCCAGATAAATTGATCCTCAGTCCCCTCTTCTCTAAGCCAGATGGCTAAAAACCTTGGGAGCTGAAGTCCATCAGAAATGGTGTAGGGTCTCCTGCTTGGATGGGTAGGGGTTGGACTAGATCAGCGGTCGCCAACCAGTGGGCTAGCGGTCGCCACTGGTAGTCCGCGAGAACATTTTGGTGGTCCGCAGAGAAATGTCACTGCCAGACCCCCCCCAAACAATTAATCCAGACAGCGCAGGAACACAAGGCTGCACCACCCACATGGCCCGCGGGAACCCTCCCCGCCCACTCACTCCTTACCCAGCAAACTTGTCTGCTAAGTTGCTATTTTTCCTTTTTCCGACCATCATCTGATCTGCTGTGCCAGGAGATTTAGATTAGCTAGAAAGCAGGAAACTGTTGGTTTTGGGTAAAAGTTGCTCTTTTTTAATAAAAAAAATCAATATTTATATAAATATTTATAATGTTTACATACGAGCCATGCCCAGCCAGTCACATGACCACCAAGCGATGCCCACAGAACTGGGTCTTAATAAATTTGAATCCCACCCCTGCCTCTGTGTGCTTGTGTGGGTGTGAGAGAGGGAGGGAGGGAGGGAGGGAAAGAGAGAAGTTAGATCTCTCTCTCTGTCTCTCTCCCACCAATGTCAGCAAGCCACCGTCAGTCAAAATTCATATTAGTTGTCCCTGGGATTTAAAATTATGAGTTTGGTGGTCTCTGAGATCCAAAAGGTTGATGACCCCTGGACTAGATGACCTACAAAGTCCCTTCCAACTCTGTTAATCAAGGAAAACAGCAACCTGGAATTGAGGAGAAACTTCCTAATAAAGGTAAAGGTTCCCTTTGCACATACATGCTAGTCGTTTCCGGCTCTAGGCTGCCAGAAGCTGGGACAAGTAATGGGAGCTCACTCCATTCTCTAGCGGTGCTAGGGATTCAAACGGCCAAACTGCCAGCCTTTCTGATAGACAAGCTTAGCCACTAAGCCACCACATCCCTAAACTTCCTAATAGCGAGAACAATTAACCACTGGGACAACTTGCCAACAGAGGTTGTGTGTGCTTCGTCACTGGAGGTTTTTAAGAAGAGACTGGACAGCCACTTGCCTGAAATGGTATAGGGTCTCCTGCTGTAGCAGGGAGTTGGACTAGAAGACCTCCAAGATCCCTTCCAGCTCTATTCTGATTGATTGATCCTACTCTTTGGAAGTATGCAAGAAGCTGGACAAAGTAATTCTGAATTGAAAGTTTTACAGCAGGTTTCTTTGAAAATTGGGGGTGGGGGGTTGGGCGGGGGAGAAAATGACCAACATTTAGAGCAGATTTCTCCAATGGTGTTGAAGGAGAGGTCCCCTTGGACATAAGACTGGGATGATTATAAGGACTGAGGACTTGTGGGCCTTGGATGGTGATACCTGTCAGGGTTCCAACGAATGCTCTAATTAATTCATGAGCCTCGAGCCAAGTTTCCAAAGAAATCCAATTATTTATTAGGGGCAACATGTTGGCACTTTTCCCCAGTGCAGTTGGCTCTGCCCTACGTAATTTACTGTTCACCTATGACCCTGTTTCCCCCCTCCTGTGTGTCATAAATCACATTCTCCAACAAAACACTTTCGTGGGCTGGGGAAAACCCGCCTCTCCGGCTGGGCTTGGTAACTTGAGACACAATCTGGTAGAAGGTATGTATGCATGGAATCTGCTTCTGATCATAGCAAGGAACTGCTCCATCAGATCTCCCTTCTCCTTCTTATGGCAACTCGAGAGCAAGCCAGGAATGCTTTATGAGTTGACAATACCTGCTTGTTTTAACTGCAGGGCTGTCAACTCATAAAATATTTCTAAGATCTTTTTACAGTTGCCAACAGAAAGGGAGGGGGGAGCAGTGCGGCAGCTTGCAAACCAAAAGTGCATTCCATAAATAGTTTTCAAAGATAGTAACCAGGTGACTGAAGTTTCTGCCATGCAAATATCTAACTGGAGAGCATGATTGATGATTCTTGGCTATGGATGTGTCCCATTGGAGAATATGAATTATGATACACCCAGGGGGTGGAGGGAAAACCAGGGTCACGGATGACAATGAATTATGTGTCTCAGAGTCAGCTATACCCAGGCAATGCTGGACCTTTTACTCCTAATAAATTCTTTTTAAGTTTTGGAAGTTTGGCTCGAGACTCATGATTTAAATGGGGTAACGGCCAGAATCCTGACAAGGGCATTTTTATTCTTCATTGGCCTTTCTAACTTCAGAGGTATCCAGGGATCAGGTTAGGACTCATTCCATTTCTTTTCTTTCACAAGGCAAGTAAGGTGGTTGTTGTTTTCTTCGTGGAAACAAACAAGAGCAATATGGTGGCTGAACTTCCACACTTTGGTGGTCTGTTTTTCCTGGGAGCCCATTTGTGTATTTAAATTGCAACTCAGGATGATGGATTAGCCTGAGCTGAAGTGCATTTCCCTCATTAACAGGGCAGCATTTTTTTCAAAGCCAGGTTTTGGGAAGAGCATTGGAAATGGGGAAGGTTGGTGTGACAGGCAGCGGCAGAGTTTGGCAAGCAGAAGAATTTTGTTGGACATAAAAAGCCCTTGTACATTTATATCACAGCAGATTGCAGGGGGAATCTTGACAGCATTCCCAATTGGTCTCAATCTGTGTGCTTCTGCAAGAGTTGTGAGTGACCAAGGACAACATAAAACACGTCATGGCTGGATTCCTGCATTGCACTAATTGATACTCAAATGTGGATGAGAGGGTGGATTCAGGATTCTATGTTCTTTGTTGTTCTGTAGTGTCAGGGTGTTGACTAGCCACATGGTTGAAGCCACAGGAATAGAAAGGGGCAGAATGACAGAGTTGGAAGGGACCTTGTAGGTCATCTAGTCCAACCCCCACTCAAGCAGGAGATCCTATACTATTTCTGACAGATGGCAGTCCAGGCTCTTCTTGAAAGCCTCCAGTGATGAAACTCTCACAACTTCTCAAGGCAACTTCTGTTCCATTGTTTGGTTGTTCTCACTGTAAGAAAATTTCTCCATATTTCCAAATTTCTCCTTGGTCAGTTCCCATCCATTATTCCTTCGGCTGCTTTGGAAAATAGCTTTACCCCCTCCTCTCTGTGGCAGCCCTTCAAGTATTGGAAGACTGCTTTATAGTCTCCCCTGGTCCTTTTCTTCACTAGACTAGCCAGGCCCAGTTCCTGTAACCGTTCATTGTATGTTTTAGTTTCCAGGTCTTTGATAATCTTAGATAGAATCAGATTAACAGAGTTGGAAGGGATCTTCTAGGTCATCTAGTCCAACCCTCCCACCCAAGCAGGAGACCCTACACCATTTCTGACAGATGATAGTCCAGTCTCTTCTTAAAAGCTTCCAGTGGTGAAGCTCCCACAACTTCCGAAGGCAACTTCTGTTCCCTGGGTTGATTGTTCTAGTTGTCAAAAAATTCCTCCTTATTTCCAGGTTGAATCTCTCCTTGATCAGTTTCCATCCATTATTCCTAGCCTGGTCTTCAGGTGCTTTGGGAAATAGGCTGACCAAAAGTCACAGAGTTGAGTTCACTGACCAATTGAGGGAGTTGCCAGAATCACCTCAAATCTGAATTTCTCAAAAACTCAGATAATAAAGGAAAAAAGATGGTTTGAATTTTGCATCTTCTGTGAACGCGGTGATGTGCCAGCTGTTACCCCAGCCTTAAAGTTCAACTGAGGATGGGACCCTAGTCAGCCTACAGCCTTTTGGGACACTCCTCATCTCTATGACTCACGTCTGCAGGTCATGAAATGGGAATTCCTGGGGTTTCCAAGCCAAACTGAGTGCTGTTGCGCAAACGTTCTGAAATCAACTCCATGGTCCTCCAGATGGACAATTCTGTACCCTCACCTTTACACTCCTGCCCCTGTCAGCCCTTTTTGGGGAAATGCTTTTGTCTGTTTACCAGCCGTGTTCCTGTCACTTTCTTCTCTCCAAACTCCCTGCACTTCTGCCAGGTGTTTTGCAAGCTTTTATTTCCTGCTTGACAAGTCTATTTGAGTTTCATGTAAACATCTGGGATTTCCCTGACTGGCTGCTATTTACCACGTTGAAGTTGTTTGCATTGGATGCTACGGAGACCTCTGCTTGGGTTTATTGAAACAGTCATCCACTCTTTAATTCTAGGGAGGGAGAGAGCCTGCATGTGGGCCTTCCAAAACAGGCTCCACACACAAGGGTGGGATTCTCCCGGTTCGGACCAGTTTGGGCGAATCCCCTAGCTCCGATGATCATGTGGGCCCACCCCATCCCTCTGCACTGTACTCACCTATATCTGCTCGGCTGATTCGTGTGGCAGAGCGGATTGCTGCACCTCAGCTGGGTTACTTCTCCAGTAACCCAGCTTTCGAAAGTTGTGTATGTGCAAAGTGTGTGATTAGTGAACTGGTTGTCCCACCACTGCTCTCTCTCTCTCTCTCTCTCTCTCTCTCACACACACACACACATACACACACACACAGACAGAAAGACAGTCAGACAGACACTGAGAGAGAGAGAGAGACAGAGAGAAAGACAGAGAATGACAGAGACAGAGAGAGGCAGACAGAGACTGTGACAGAGACAGAGAGACAGAGAGAAAGACAGAGAGGCAAAGGCAGAGACACATAGAGAGAGACAGAGACTGTGACAGACAGAGACAGAGAGACAGAAACAGAGAGAGACATAGAGACAGACAGTGACAGACAGAGACAAAAAGAGACAGATGGAGAGACAGAGAGACAGAAAGAGATAGAAAGAGAGAGACAGAGAGAGAGAGATTAGAAAAAGGATTTCATAGATGAAAGTAGCAGAGTACAGATTCTCAACTAGCAACAGTTCATTTAGTGACCGTTCAAAGTTACAGCGGCACTGAAAAATGTGGCTTATGGCCATTCTTCATAGTTACGACGTTTGCAGCATCCCCGTGTTCATGGGATCAAAATTCAGACAATTGGCAACTGATTCACATTTTTGACCATTTCAGGTCTCCCAGGGGTCACAGCCATCCCCTTTTTGGGGCTGCAGGAACCTTGGGTGAGAGTGACCCTGCCATTGCTTGTGTTTGCGTAATGCAAACACAAGCAACAGAACATCAGGGATTAGTTTTTGAAGCACCCCATGGAGCCTTTCAAGAAATAGTCCGGCTGATTTGAATGGCCTCAGTCCCAGAAAGCAATCTGTGGTGGATTCTGTGTGTACCGCCTCTAAAAGAGTAGCAGAGCTGGAAGGGACCTTGGAGATCTTCTAGTCTAACCTCCTGCTCAGGCAGGAGATCCCTATGCTATTCCAGACAAATTGTGATGACCCAGGGTGGGATACAAAATAAACACAGTCACAAAAAACAGGTGAAGCCATTTTTATTCCTTCACTTTGCTTCCAAGCTCCAAATATCCTTGACTGGAGACAAAAAAAACCCACACAAGCAGTTACAAGAAGGAGGAAATGCCTATAAATTATAAAGAGTAAAAAACAACACAAGCCAGGCAAGATAAGGGCTTGAAGACGTCCACAAATATCAGAACACACTGGGAAGAATGCAAAACTCAAAGAGGAACAACAAACTAGAGATATTTCCATGCTTTGTTTCCAGCACTAGCCTGTACGCATGTCTTTCCTCTTATTCAGTTGTCACAGCTGCAGCCCATAAGAGGATCAAGGTCCTTTCCTCCCCCTGTAGACCACGTCTCTCCCTTATCCTCTCCTCCCTGCATGCCCTAGGATGGAGAGGGGATGGGCCTGGGTTTTCCTCTGACTGCCCAGATGGCCTCTGCCCTTCCCCAGCCTCCTCCACAACCTCCGCAGCCACACTCCCATTCCCTGTCGGCTGTTCCTCCTCTCCGTCAGTCAGTCTCCACCAGGGGCATCACACAAATGGCTGCTCAATCTTCCTCTAGAGTTCTAAAAAAATCCCTATTCATTCCCTCTCCTGCCCTATTTCCAAGGAAGGAGGCATTTTTCCCACCAAAATTATAAAACCAGAGACTTTTATAGTTTTAAGCAGGGGTGGGATTCTACCAGTTTGTACCTATTCTCTAGAACCGGTTATTAACATTCTAAGCTGTTCGGAGAACCGGTTGTTAGAAGAAATTACTGGCCTAATCCTGTAAGAAAGGCAGGAAGGGAACATTCTGGTGTTGCTTACAGAAACTGCCTCTCCCTTATTAACCCTTATTACATTCTTGGCAGGACTAGACTTCCTGTCTCTGCAACTTCTCTGGAGTTTTTTTCCCCTCCTTTGCTGGTACTTTGCTTGTGTGGAGTGACCATTCAAAGTTACAATGGCACTGAAAAAAGTGACTTATGACCCTTTTTCATACTTACGACTGTTGCAGCATCCCCACAGTCATGACGCCAGGTGAGGAGATGCGTGCCTCGATGTGAGTGATATTGAGTTGGCCATGCCCAGCCAGTAACATGACCACCAAGCCATGCCCACCAACTAAGCCACGCCCTCAGAACCGGTTGTTAAAAAATTTGAATCCCACCCCTGGTTTTAAGGGGTTCCAGGCAGTGACAGCTTTGTAGCACTTGGTAAACTGGAGGCTCTTATTGCTTTACTGAACCCACGCCAGGACAAAGGGATGCGAGAATAATCTTTACCCCAGTAGGGCATCAGGGATCCACTCCAGCAATGAGATGAGTTCTCCTGTGCTAGATTTATGTGGGAGTTCAAGTACGGTTTTCTCTGCAGTGATATTATATCCGTTCTTTGCAGAAAATGTTGCTATTTCATTGTCCAGCTTCCAGCCAAGTGCAAGATGTTACTGTTTTTCTTTAGCCAAAAACCAATTAGGCAGAGAAGAAAAATAAAAGATGGAGTGAATTCCCTTTTTTGACCCTCTTTTAATCCAGGACTTTGCCAGGCTAGTGCCAGACCAAAATAAATCTGTATTGGGGGAAAAAAATAGCCTTGAATGAATGTGAAAACAACAGAGGAGATAAACAGCCAGGCAAGGTCAGGTTCCCATAATATGGAGTTCTTCCAGGAGTCTAGTAGATTAGATTAACAGATTTGGAAGGGGCCTTGTAGGTCATCTAGTCCAACTCCCTGCCCAAGCAGGAGACCCTACACCCTTTCTGACAAATGGCAGTCCAGTCTCTTCTTGAAAGACTCAAGTGATGGAGCTTCCACAACTTCCAAAGGCAAGCTGTTCCAGTGGTTGATTGTTCTCACTGTCAGAAAATTATTATTAGTATATTAGTATGTATTAGTTTAACTGCTGGATACTTTTACAGGTCCAAAAATGCCTGGAGCATCTGTAAAGGGTTAAAGGTATCCTGGGAAATAAAGGTGTGACTCGGTTGTTTCCCATGTATTTATGTGTTTGAACAAAATAATAGAAACAATTGTCAGTAAATAAAAAGAGAGTTAAAGGAATTTTACTCCACAGCAAAATGGCAATTACAATAAAAACAATTGCAGGAGAAAATGGATTATCTTAAAAGAGAACCACTCAGGCATTGCTTGGTGCTGAGATAACATTTAAATAAATTTCCCCAGGCATAAAATGTCACATTAGAGCACCAGAGAAATGGGGGTTCTTTCACTGCATTTGTACAGAACCTCTGGACTAATCACCCCTTCAATTTTATGGAAGGAAGGTCCCTTGGGCAGCAGAGAGGAGAGAGGCTTCTGTTTGACATAATTCAGGTATATATCAGTTTGGGGAAATTGGACTTAAATGCTGCTCCAAACTGACTCTGGTGCTCTCCAATTTCATTTCCCATAAATGTGGAAGGGAAATGCCAGATTTATGGGCAGAGAAACTGGGTGGATAAATTCCTGGGAAAGAAGCAAATTTCTCAACTATTTCTCAGGGCAAGGATGCTTTCTTAATGGTGACAGGCAGATCATTACTGAAAAGGCTCTCAAAGCAGAATTTCCTGATCTTTTGTGATTTCTCAATATATATAAAAAAAAAAAATCCTCTGGAAAAAATTCTACCCCGAACGAAGTTGGACCAAAGGGAATGGTAGGAGAGTTATGAAGTCTGTAGACCAACAGAGAGGTAATACCTTGCTCCACATCTCACGGTCCTTTGCAGGCCCTCCTGACTGCCCATCCTTTGAATGAGGTTCTTAATAAATTAACAGAGTTGGAAGGGACCTTGTAGGTCATCTAGTCCAACCCCCCGCCCAAGCAGGAGTCCTACATCATTTCTGACAGATGGCAGCCCAGGCTCTTCTTGAAAGCT
Source organism: Bungarus multicinctus (assembly GCA_023653725.1). Classification (NCBI taxonomy): domain Eukaryota; kingdom Metazoa; phylum Chordata; class Lepidosauria; order Squamata; family Elapidae; genus Bungarus; species Bungarus multicinctus. The sequence goes on from CM042836.1 coordinate 173,329,913, forward strand.
TCCAGTGATGAAGCTCCCACAACATCTGAAGGCAACTTCTGTTCCATGGGTGGATTGTTCTCACTGTCAAAAAAATCCCTCCTTATTTATAGGCTGAATCTCTCCTTGTTCAGTTTCTATCCCATTATTCCTTGTCCTTCTTAGAAGGACTCTTGATCTCTTTCCTTATCCACCTCTTTGTGAAATATAAATAAGAACACAACATGTCACCCAGGAAAATGTCACCCTAATTCTGTACACTGGGGGTGGATGAGGCTCCCTACCCCAAATTACCTGGCCTGTGACTTCCACCCCAAATAATCCTCCTGCAGCAATCCCTCTGCCACACAGGGAAAGGATGGTTACCCACCACTTCAAGCATCCAAATTGGTGAATGTTTCTTCTTGGTGGCAGCCAGTGAAACTGCCACCAAAATAGATGCCGAGGAAACAGATGAGGGTTGCTGAGACCTTGTTCTGCTCTTTGGAAGGAATTTCTGAAGCAAGTGAAATTTCACCAAATGGAGTAAGAACCGGTAAGAGAAGATACTGGATAATTTCTCTTGACTACCATGTTGTCAGGGTTCCAACTAATGGATCCATTGGAAGCAAAACTCTGAGGCAGGTACCAGTAGATTCCTCAAAGAATCACTTTATTGGAAACTAGCTATATACCCGTGCTTCACTACTAAATCATGTGATTGGGCTTAGTTTTTAGGGAGAAAAATGAGGGAAAAATTGTGCCTCTGCCTACCAGCATCCATTGGTATTCATCTGGCTAGTGTCCTGTCAGTGTGTGAGAGAGTTGAAGGCTGTTTGGAAACAAAAACATGGAAACTGAAACAGTATTTGCTGTGTAGCAAGAAGGAGACAGCAAGGAGCCTGGGCAGTGGCTTAGCTCAACTATTCTGTACTAAAGCTGCTTGCTGCTGTGAAACTAAAACTGAAACTCTTCTCCTCTGCTTGTTTTTTGCATTTGGAACAGATTTCTTTTCAGGTGGGGAGGAGGAATAGAACTCCTTAGCATCAGAGCATGTTAATAACAATAATAAAGGAAATACTAATGCTTTATGGTCATTTTTTAAAAAATCCTTTTTTAGCCAGCACCTAGAAGCCAAGAGGAACTTACGTGTCAAATTTCAACTTTGTAGGCTTTATGGCTTCTGGAGATTTTGTGATGATGTGTGAGTAGTATTTCGCTTTTATATTAATAGATATCATATGTCATATGTCCTTGGTTCCCAAAGAAAGTATTTTGCTTTGACTACATGGCCCCACCCATCTCTAATCTCCCTTCCATATCCCTCAGCTCCAGTGTAGCAACACTGAAGCTCCAAGATGACTTCAGCCAGGCCAGCTTCCAGGCTGACACATGTATTTCTATATGCCTAACAGCCAGTCACATTTATGACTAATATAGAGAAGAGAACATCATTACTGCAGAATTTCAGTTTGGAATGCAGCAGTTTAAAAAAAAAATCTTACAAATGAATGAAATAAATAATAGAACAGATTTATGGCTGAGCACAGAAAGCCTGGTCAGAATTCTGTGACACATTGAGGCTGCAATTCAGTTACAACATTCCCGTAGCAGTGTATCATTGGGAATAAAAATCACATTTAAATAGTAAAAACAAAACTGGTGATAGCTTTGCAGCAGTTATCATAAAACTGTTTCTTGTAGGACAGTCATTAAATTAGTTTGTAAACATGCTAAATGCCTGAGGCTTAGAGTGGAAATGTCAGAGCACTTCCAGAATTCATTCGTTCATTCAGGTAGCCAATCTTCCTGGTACTGTAAAACCAACCATTCCTCCATCACCGAAGTATTGTCTTCTCTAGATAATTCTTCCATTTGGTGGCCTTACCTTGCCATGCCATTCACAGGTGGGCACCTCCAGATGCACCGACTAAATTCCATGTCAGCTGTCTCTATCTGACTCTATGGTTTCTTCCCCAAACCTCAAAAACTTTAACCTTAGACTGTCTACTATTGACCTCACCCCCTTCCTAAGAGGCCTGTAGGAGGCGTGCAAAAGCGCACTAATCTGCCTACCGTCCCTGTCCTATTGCTTCTTTTTATTTTTCCTTATAAGTATCTATCTCATTCAAAACTATGTTTATTCTTATACCTGTATTTTGTAAGTGATTGACAAATCAAATAAATACTAAATATTAAAAATACTAAATTTATCAGTAGCAAAGAAAGACTCCTGCCCATTTGTTTTGCCAAAATTATATACTTTACTGAAGCTTAAATGGTTACAGAAGTAACAGAAGCTGAATCTGAGGTTTTCCCACACAAAACATTACAAAGTAAAATTTCCTCTCCCCCCGCACCCCGCTATGCCCTGGTTATCTTTAAATATCCAATTAGATGCTTGTATGTTGTTTAAGAAACTGGCTGTTGGTTCTCAGCTCTGCATGCTGATATTTGACCTTGGTTGGCTGAAGCTTCTCACAAGGCTCAGCTGGGCTTCCATCCTCCCCTTCTTCTTCCTTACAGTCCAATCATTCCCTCCACCCACCCACCCCATTGCTAATGTCAGGCTGTCAGCTTATGAAGCTTGGGCAGGAGAGAGGCAGGAACTGTGAGAGGGATTTTGGAGTCTTCGTGGACAACCAGCTAAATAGGACCAAGCAAGTGTGCAAAAGAGCCAATGCAACCCTAAGTTGCATTAACAGAGGATTACAATCAAGATGGGGCCCGCAATCTTGGTGTCCTCCTGGATGTACGGCTGTCTTTGGAAGATCATATTACAGCCGTCTCCAGGGGGGCTTTTTATCAGGTTCGCCTGATACGCCAGATGCGGCCCTTTCTTGATCGGGACGCCTTACGCACAGTCACTCATGCCCTGGTCACCTCCCGTCTGGACTACTGTAATGCCCTCTACATGGGGCTCCCTGCGGGGAGCACCCGGAGGCTTCAACTGGTACAAAATGCAGCCGCGCGGGTGGTTACGGGGGCGTCGAGATACTCCCACGTAACGCCCCTCCTGCGCGAGCTGCATTGGTTGCCGGTGGCCTTCCGGGTTCGCTTTAAAGTACTGGTTTTGGTCTTTAAAGCGCTCCATGGCATCGGACCAGGATACTTACAAGACCGCATTCTGCCAGTAGTCTCCCACCGACCGGTGCGCTCCCACAGAGAGGGTCTCCTCCGGGTCCCGACGCCTTCTATGTGTCGTCTGGTGACCCCGAGGAATAGGGCCTTCTCTGTGGGGGCACCCGCCCTTTGGAATGGGATGCCCCCTGGATTACGAACGACCAGTGACCTGAGGGCCTTCAGACGTGACCTGAAGACCTGGCTCTTCGAGCAGGCCGGCCTGAGCTGACTAATGGGATTTTAAATGGGGTTTTTAGATTACTTGGGACGGGGTATGATGTTTTATTGATTTTAATTGGGGTTTTTAGATTTGGGACAGTCTAGTGTTTAATTCTTTTTTAAATAATTTATACTTTGTTCATTTGTATTTTAGTTGGCTGTTCACCGCCCTGAGTCCTTCGGGAGAAGGGCGGTATATAAAACTCAGAAATAAATAAATAAATAAATAAGATCAAGTGAGGTACTAATACCACTCTATAAAGCCTTAGTAAGACCACACCTAGAGTACTGCATCCAGTTTTGTTCACCACACTATAAAAAAGATGTTGAGACTCTAGAACGAGTGCAGAGAAGAGCAACCAGGAGGATTAGGGGACTGGAGACCAAAACACAAGATGAACAGTTGCAGGAACTGGCCCTGGCTAGTCTAGAGAAGAGAAGGACCAGGGGAGACAGGATAGCAGTCTTCCATTACTTGAGGGGCTGCCACAGAGAGGAAGAAGGAATCAAGCTGTTTTCCAAAGCACCTGAAGGCCAGACAAAGAACAACGGATGGAAGCTGAACAAGGAGAGATTCAACATGGAAATAAGGAGGAATTTTCTGACCATGGGTGCAGTGGAACAGAAGTTGCCCTTGGCAGTTGTGGGAGCTTCATCACTGGAGGCTTTAAAGAAGAGACTGGACTGCCATTTGTCAGAAATGGTGTATGGTCTCCCACTTGGGCAGGGGTTGGACTAGATGACCTATAAGGTCCCTTCCAACTCTAATTATCTGTTATCAGCCATAATGATTCACCATCTTTAGCAGTAACTATGAGGAATCTTGTCCCAAAGGTGTTTTTTTTCAAGAGGCAACTGGACTTTCTGATTTTTCTTTCTGACTTTTCACTTCTCATCCAAGTTCAAAGCATTCTCAAAGATCCATCTCCTCCTGGATACCCTTTTTTTTTTGAACTATTACCATCTGGCAGACGGTACAGGATAATAAAAATGAGAACAAACTGGCTGGAAAACAGCTCTGTTGAATTCTACTGTATAGTGCAATATTAATGCAGTATCAGGGGTTTTCCATTCAATTGTGTAGAGTGTGAACGATGTGCGTTTGTGTTTATTTTCATAGTCATAATGTACACTGAAGATGGCACTTAATTTCATTGTATGAGGTGTAATGACAATAAAGTAAACTAATCTAAACTAAACTAAGCTTCTTCAGCTCTGACTGGATGGTGGGGAATAGAAGGAGTTCTTCCAGTTAGAGCTGAAGAAGCTTCTTTGATGAGAAGCAAAACATCTTCAAAGAAAAACCAAGAAACTCCAGTTGCCTCTTGAAAAAGCATCTTGGGACAACTATGACCTGGATGACTGAAAATCTCCATAGACATATATGGGGAATCTTGGAATTCCGTACCTTTGGAAATCACCCAGATTGGGAAACATTCACTTGATTTCCTTTCCAAACTTATTCTAGTGTCATGGAGAAGTAAAACTGGGTACAATCAATATCAAATTCTTCTAGATAACTTCAGGGTGGAGTTTGAAACATAAACATCTGCTTTGCAAGTGGAAGGCTCCAGATTCCCAGTTATACAGGTGAAACTCAAAAAATTAGAATATTGTACAAAAGTTCATTTATTTCAGTAATACAACTTAAAAGGTGAAACTAATATATGAGATAGATTCATTACATGCAAAGCAAGATAAGTTCAAGCCGTGATTTGTCATAATTGTGATGATTATGGCTTACAGCTTATGAAAACCCCAAATCCACAATCTCAGAAAATTAGAATATTACATGCAATCAATAAAACAAGGATTGTACATAGAACAATATCGGACCTCTGAAAAGCATAAGCATGCAGATGTACTCAGTACTTGGTTTGGGCCCCTTTTGCAGCAATTACTACCTCAATGCGGCGTGGCATAGAAGCTATCAGCCTGTGGCACTGCTGAGGTGCTATGGAAGACCAGGATGCTTCAATAGCGGCCTTCAGCTCTTCTGCATTGTTCGGTCTCATGTCTCTCATCCTTCTCTTGGCAATGCCCCATAGATTCTCTATGGGGTTCAGGTCAGGCGAGGTTGCTGGCCAATCAAGCACAGTCATTGAACCAGGTTTTGGTGCTTTTGGCAGTGTGGGCAGGTGCCAAGTCCTGCTGGAAAATGAAGTCAGCATCCCCATAAAGCTCATCTGCGTAAGGAAGCATGAAGTGCTCCAAAATCTCCTGGTAGACGGCTGCATTGACACTGGACTTAATGAAGCACAGTGGACCAACACCAGCAGATGACATGGCTCCCCAAATCAACACAGACTGTGGAAACTTCACCCTGGACTTCAAGCATCTTGCAAGTATGTTCCTCTCCAGTCTTCCTCCAGACTCTGGGTCCTTGGTTTCCAAATGAGATGCAAAAATTGCTCTCATCAGAAAAGAAGACTTTGGACTACTGAGCAACAGACCAGGTCTGTTTTTCTTTAGCCCAGGTAAGATGCTTCTGACATTGTTTGTTGTTCAGGAGTGGCTTGACAAGAGGAATACGACATTTGAAGCCCATGTCCAGGATCCATCTGTGTGTGGTGGCTCTTGATGCGCTGACTCCAGCCTCAGTCCACTCCTTGTGAAAGTCCCCAACACTTTTGAATGGCCTTTTCCTGACAATCCTCTCCAGGCTGCAGTCATCCCTGCTACTTGTGCACCTTTTTCTTCTACACTTTTCCCTTCCACATAACTTTCTATTAATATGCTTTGATACAGCACTTTGGGAACATCCAACTTCTTTTGCAATTACCTTTTGAGGCTTTCCCTCCTTATGGAGGGTGTCAATGATGGTTTTCTGCACAACTGTCAGGTCAGCAGTCCTTCCCATGATTGTGATTCCTACTGAACCAGACTGAGAGACCATTTAAAGGCTCAGGAACCCTTTGCAGGTGTTATGGCTTAATTAGCTGATTAGAGTGGGACACTTTGAGCCTAGAATATTGAACCTTTTCATAATATTCTAATTTTCTGAGATTGTGGATTTGGGGTTTTCATGAGCTGTAAGCCATAATCATCTCAATTATGGCAAATCACGGCTTGAATTATCTTGCTTTGCATGTAATGAGTCTATCTCATATATTAGTTTCACCTTTTAAGTTGCATTATTGAAATAAATGAACTTTTGCACGATATTCTAATTTTTTGAGTTTCACCTGTACATCTTTCCATCCCTCAGCAGCCTCTCAGGCTGTTCACGCTGAAATTGTAGCAAAGATCATGAGAGGGCCTGATCTCTTCCCTTGGGATTGTGGTTATTTATTTATTCAACTTGTATAGCTATATCTCATATATGGGACTTTGGGTGGCTCACAACAAACAATATCAAGAATTTAAGAAGTATAAATAAAAACAGCAGACATTCAAAACATCCATACTGTAACCACTGTTAAAATCCAACTAAGCACAAAACATAATCATATTCAGTAGATAAGTAATGTCAGGCCTCCCAAAATAAGAAAGACACGTGAATCTTCCAAGTAGATTTCTTTATTTCCACACCTATAGACAGAATCTTGCCCAAGTGAAGCAAACTACTATCTACATGAAGCCTATATGCTGGGAACTATTAGGGAGGGACTGTCTTCACCCTCTTTTTCTCACACAAACTCTCTGAACTGAGTTACCTCTTACGTTTCTGGAAAAGAATAAGAATGGAATGGAATAGAGCTAGAAGGGACCTTGAAGGTCTTCTAGTCCAGCCCCCTGCTCAAGCAGGAGAACTTATAATATTTCAAATAAATGACTTAAACACCTCCAGTGATAGATAGAGTGCCCACAATTTCTGGAGGCAAGCTGTTCCCCTGGTTAATTGTCCTCACTGTTAGGAAGTTTCTCCTTAATTCCAGGTTGCTTCTCCTTTTGATTAGTTTCCAACCATTGTTTCTTGTCCTGCCCTCTGGTGCTTTGGAGAATAATTTGACCCCCCTCTTCTTTGTGGCATCTATCATGTCACCCCTAAGTCTTATTTTCTTTAGACTAGCCAGACCGACTGCAGCCATTCTTCACATGGTTTAGTCTCCAGGCCTTTGATCATCTTAGTTGCTCTTACTTAGTTGGAGGGAATACACCCTTCCCTTCTGGGAATCCATCTCCTTGCTACATCACATGGTACAAGCAGGGTATTAGATTCAGTACAACCATTGGAGACACTCACCTCTCCTACTGGGCCCTGCCCCTTCCCCCCAAGGCCAGAAGGGGTGGGCCCAATCTAAATTCTTGGGGGATGATAAATGGAAGGGTGAGAAAACGCTTTGTCTCTGCCAATTGGTGTCACCGGGATTGAGCTAGGCATACCCAAGATAATGCATAGTTTGTACATTCCTGGGTTTTGGGACACTTCTGGTCGTCCAACTGGACAGTGGCAGAGGTCAGGATGCCTTCAACTGCTCAGAAGCACTTTCTCCCATTGTTCTGCTCGCCCTGCTGTCAGCCATGAGCTAATCTGACAGCAGTGGGAGAATAAATTTTGTAATTACGGAGCCTGGCCACACAAAGCATGATGGATTGTGGTGAACCTTCCGCAGGAACTGCTTGCAAATGAGGACTCAAATGTGGGGAGAAGAGCCCATTAGTTGCTCTCACCATCCATCACTGCTGACAACCCCAGATGATGCGTGCTGAGTGGGCGCCTCTTATCCTAATGGCAGTACTCAGCTGTCAGCTCGGCCTGCCTTGAGTTGGAAGGTGTGGCCTGACAGGCTGGGTCTTAATCAAGCTAGTTGTACTGACCCAAGTCACACAGGTAACTGCAGACAACCAATAAAGTCTATTATTGTACTGCTGAACCAGATGGCCTTCAGAAATTGTGGGTGCTTCATCACTGAAAGGTTTTAAGAAGAGACTGGACAGTCACTTGTCTGAAATGGTGTAAGTTCTCCTGCTTGAGCAGGGGGATGGACTAGAAGACCTCTAAGGTCCCTTCCAGCTATGCTGTGCTGTGCTGTGCTGTTTCATTCCATTCCGTTCCATTCCATTCCATAATTCTATTCTATCCCATCTCATCCATTTCATTCATATTTTCTATTCCTATTCCATTGTATTCCATTCCATTCCATTCCATTCTTCCTCATTCTATTCTGTTCTGTTCTGTTCTAGTTCTAGTTCTATTCTATTCTATTCTATTCTATTCTATTCTATTCTATTCTATTCTATTCTATTCTATTCCATTCCATTCCATTCCATTCCATTCCATTCCATTCTCTGTTCTTCATTCTATTCTCTCTTCTCTTCTCTTCTCTTCTCTTCTCTTCTCTTCTCTTCTCTTCTCTTCTCTTCTCTTCTCTTCTCTTCTCTCTTCTCTTCTCTTCCCTTCCCTTCCCTTCCCTTCCCTTCGCTTCTCCTCTCCTCTCCTCTCCTCTCCTCTCCTCTCCTCTCCTCTCCTCTCCTCTCCTCTCCTCTCCTCTCCTCTCCTCTCCTCTCCTCTCCTCTCCTCTCCTCTCCTCTCCTCTCCTCTCCTCTCCTCTCTTCCCTTCCCTTCCCTTCCCTTCCCGCCCTCTCCCTGCTCCAGTCTTCCCTTCCCTTCCCTCCCCTCCTCTCCCCTTCCCTTCCATCTCTGTTGTCTCTCATCCCCACTGCCCACCTTCAGCAGATCCTCCCTTGTGTTTGTGAGGGCAGGCAGCTCCCCATCCATCTCCCCCTCTCCCCCAATGCCGGAGAGCTCTGGGACACCATCGTCCTCAGTCCCGGGACTGTCCAGGCATTGCAGGGGAGACGTGTCAGCCCCATCGGTTTTAAAATTACAGTAATGCCTCAGTCTTCATAATTGGCTAAATTTTCCTCTCCAAGTAGGGTCCCCAACTCCCAGGCCGCAGCACTGGGCCTTGGCCCATTCGGAACCCAGCTGCCCAAGCAGTGGGTGAGTGCATGGGCTCAGCTCCACTTGCTCAAGATGGCTCTCCCCCCCACCCTCTTTGATGACCTTGTGAGGCCATCCATAGAGCCCCTCTCCATATCCCAGAGAGGCCAAAGCATTGAAAGCAAGTCCCTTCAAGAAGAGTGTCCATGGATAAATTGACCCTAGCACCTAAAGATAAAGAATCATCAGAATATTACAAAAGCTGGGAAAGTTGGTATGACTGGATAGAACAAAGGTGGAAGATATATTAGTAAATATTGTTAAACTGTAAAGGATGTAGTAATTACAACACTCGCATTAAGACTTACTTGTAAATATGACACCAATAATGATAACAAATAAGGAACCACAGATGCCTTTCCTGTTGCCAACATGGAGTTCTGTTCAACAGATCTATTCTCATTGTGACCAGAGAGAGAAACATCTGCCTCTACCTAGGATCGAACTCATAGCCTCCTGATTGTGAGGCGAGAGCTCCACCTCTAGGCCACCGCACCTGTGTGTGCTTCACCAAATTTTAAGGATACAGATAAGCTGAAATGGATGCTGAGATGGCACGGAGGAACTTATAGACCAGTGGTGGCTAACCTTTTATGGCTCCCGTGCTGATAATTGAGTGCGTGCTCACTTGCGTGTGCTTGCGTACCAGCACCCAGAAGGCAATGCATGCTGGACCCCCCCATGCCCCCTGCACATACGCAGTGGGGCTCTTCCAGGCGACCTCTTGCGTGCAGGGGGAAATGGCTCTGTGTGCCACTTCCGGCACACATGGCATAGGTTCACCAAAACGATTATAGATTCCTACTCTACTCTACTCTATTCTAACCTGTTGCCAAGCATCTGAACTTTGATCACATGATCATAGGAATACTGGAAAGGTCATAACTGTGGAAAACAGTCATAAGTCATGTTTTTCAGTCCATTGTAACTTTGAACAATTACTAAGCACTATTGTAAGTCAAGAACATACATATATTCACTGGCAATCTGGAAAATAATTGAGTAACCTTTATGAACCGAAGCGCATCACACACATGCACCATTAGCCACAATGAGTTTCAGAGATTCCAGGTTTCCAGGATAGGAACAGGCCATCGTTGGATGACTGAAAGAGGCTGTCTCTTGTGCCAGAATCTCAGAGTAGACCTTTTCTGTTTCCTCCCAACACAACTCCCCAAGCCTGATCTTAATATTTCGACTAGTGTGTGTTGTGTCTGGCAGCAGACTCAGACAGTGAGGAGGTTGGGGAAGAACCTGGGCCAGTCCTGGAGTCTGGGAAAGGCTCTGATGAGTGCTCTGCATCGGAGGCAGAGATGGGGCCAGGGACATCCGACAGTTATCAGCTGCCTTTGGAGTTGGAGATCAGTGGGGCAGAAGAACAGCTGGAGCCTGCTCCCAGTGTGCGCATGCGCAGATCTGCCAGGAGAAGGGAACAAGGTTCGACTCGGGAGTAAAGGCACAGGTAGACAATGAATGGTCCCTCCCATAAAGAATAAATAGGAGCGAAAGGGGAGTGAGGTTTGCAGGAGACAATTGGTTTGTTTAATTAGTGTGAAGATTTGTTCGTGCCTCTCAGAGACTCCTTGCCAAGTATTTTCTGGTACAGCACTTGGAAGCTATCAGCCTGGCAACTCTCCAAGTCTGATAAGGTCTGTGGTTCTAATTCTCTCTTGAAAGACTATTGTCCGGGTCTTTGCTGGATGTGAATGAGAGGAATTCACATTAGCCTAATAAAAAGGGGTTTTGTTGGGAGTCTTGTTTCATGATTTAGTGAAGCCCAGGTCAGAACAGTGTCTTCCTGCTCCCCCCCCCCCACCCCCCATTCTCCAAAAACAGTGTACCTGTCAGAGAAAAGGAGAAATGGTAGGACTGGCACAATCGCCTTGCTTATCAAAATACCCTGGGAATTATGCAGAAGATGACCTTTCCCTTTATTGTTTTTCTTTCCTGCTTAGAAAGGCTATTCAAGTTTCCCCCAATTCACCAGCAGGGCCGATGCATCTTTTGCAACGACAGGTTATTGTGACAACAATAATAGCATCAACTATACAACTTAAGTGGGTTTTCAATAAAGGTATTTATCTTTTAATTAAGCAGCCGTTTATTATCAATATATCGTGCATACAAGGTGAGATTCTGTTATCGTGGGGAGGGAATTCTATATATTTCAACTTAAAATATTAAAAATGTTGTATTAATTCTGCCAACTGCCAGCAGTTCAATCCTGACCGGCTCAAGGTTGACTCAGCCTTCCATTCTCCCAAGGTCGGTAAAATTGTTGCAGGGCAATAGGCTGGCAATAGGTTGCCAGATTGTTGGGGGCAGTAGGCTGACTCTGTAAACCACTTAAGAGGGCTAATTCTGCTGACTGCCAGGAGTTCGATTCTCACCAGGCTCAAGGTTGACTCAGCCTTCCCTCCTTCCAAGGTCAGTAAAATGAGGACCCAGATTGTTGGGGGCAAGAGGCTGACTGTGTAAACCTGTGAAGCAGTATATAAGCCTATTAACTACTATTAATAATTGCTAAAATATCCCAGGGTAAAGGGCTAGTCCGGATGTTGAGATGCGGCTGAGATCTGGGGCTGAGTTGAAAGGTTATTGCGGTTGGAAAGACAGGTAATCAATCATCAACATAATGACCATAACTGAATCTGCATCACATGACCCTGCTCAATTTTAAAACGTTTTCTGTGGTGGTTGCTAACGCTGCTGTCATTAACCCAACACTCTTGTCATTAAGCAATCTCTCTCTCTCTCTCTCTTTTTTTGCTATGGGGTGGCTTTTGCTGAAAACTAGAAATAAACACCACTTTCTGAGAGGAAAAAAATGTCATAAATATTGCATGATGATGGGATGTGATCAACTTCCCAACAGTGAGAACAGTTAAGCAGTGGAACAGCTGGCCTTCAGAAGTTGTGGATGCTTCATCATTGGAGGTTTCTAAGATGAGACTGGGCAGCCACTTGTCTGAAATGGAATAGGTTCTCCTGCTTGACAAGTGGGCTGGACTAGAAGACCTCCAAGGTCCCTTCCAACTCTATTCTGATTTAGAGATTGCGGTTGATGGGATCTGGGTAGGATTCTGCTGATCTGCAAACTCCCATCACCTTTGCAGCCTTTTTTTTGTTGGAATCTCACAAAAGATCTTCCTTCCCTTCCCCTACTACTGTTCTGACCTAGGCTTCCTTAGAAAGCATAAAACACAATCTTAGTCCCGGCAAAACCTCTTTTTTACATTAATTCCCAGCCTGCAAGGCTTCACAAACAGTCTTTCAGGGGAATGTTGATAAACTCCCACCTTATTGCACTTGGAATGCTGCCAGAGAACGAATCGCCAAACACAGGGCAAAGCCAAACTTGACACAGAGTCAAACAGAACTTTTCAAAGCTTGAACCAATGAGATGAATTAATTGCTTCCTGCAAAAGCTCACGTCCCGTTGGCTCCTCTTTTATGTCCTATGGGAGGGGCCAATCATCTCCAAGGTGCGGCCTTACCCTTGAGTTGACTCTGCTTTCTCAATTGTTCTTGTCTTCTGGCAGCCCTGTGCATGCGCAGGCTGGGAACTGGTTCCATAAGCTCCCCTGCCTCACTGCTGTCTGAGCCCGAAGGCAGCTGATGACTGCCAGCCTGCCCTGGCCCCATCTCTGCCTCCGATGCAGAGCTCTCATCTGAGCTTTCCTCAGCCTCCAAGACCGGCCCAGGTTTCTCCCCAACCTCCTCATTACTGTCCAACTCTGCTGCCAGCTCCATCAGCCGGTGGCGAGCAGCAACAACTACTACTAGCAGTGGCTTCTTTGTGCCTTTCAAGAAGTAACAGATGGTGAGGAACCCAATGACCCAACATGTTCAGGGCCCTACTTAGTCACTTCAGTTGCTTCAGATGCTTCCATCCCTGGGGGAAGGGAAAGAGAGCAGAGGGCTGTTTATAGGATCCAGAGGTTTCCATTAGGAGATGCCTGTAAGCTGCCTGTAATCTCTTGCCACACCCTCTTAGCTGAAGATAAAGTCTATTATAAGCCCATCATCAGCCACAGTAGCAATCACCTTAATTAATTAGTACTTAGAGCTGAAATATGCCAGCGACCGAATGCCAACTGAAAGGTAGGAAATACCAGAGGTGGTATCACGGCCAACATTTCCATGCATGAAAATTCACACTTAATTATGCGCTTCTCTTCACATGTCTGGGGCCAGCGTACAAATCTTTAAATTTATATCTGCAGGTATTACATTTTTAGGCAAGAACCACATCAGGATACCAGAAAGCTGGAAAATGGCCTATTTCTGGAGCCACACACAACACACAGGAGGTGTTCCAGCATTGATATTCTATGGCCTTTTAAGGCTGATTTCTCTGGCCCAGTTTGAAATTCTTCTTTTGTTTTTGTTGAGTGCTATTTTTTTTTTGCCTCCTGTCAGTGAAACTAACTAGAAATAACAATTGTGCAGTTTAGTGACCGTTCAAAATTACAGTGGCGCTGGGGGAAAAAAGTGACAAGACCATTTTTCACTCTTTGCTCATTGGTGGGCTGATTCAGACCGGTTCTAGCGAACTGGTAGTTCCGACCATCAGCTGGCCCCGCCTACCTGTCCCCACCCAATCCTGTCCTAGGTTTCTGTCTTCCTGGCTCAGCTGATTTGATCGGCATAACTGATTTCTGCACCTCAGCTGTTCTACTTACCGGGACTGCCCTAGAAGGTAAGCAGTTGAGCTTCAAATCACTGTATTTTGAATATTGTGTGCACAAAGCGCACACTCTCGAAACCAGTTGTTAAACCAGTTGCAGCCCACCACTGCCTTTGCTGTATTAATAAGCCTGGTGTGACTCGGAGATGTGAGAGCAATTGAAAGAGAACCCATCCCCTTCCTTCCCTCCAGCCGTGACTAGAGGAAAAGTGTCATGCCCCTGTCAGAGTCTGAATCTGAGGAGGAAGACGAACAGCTGACAGGGAGTGGGGATGTGGCTCCAGTTGGCTGTGGAGGAAATTGGGGAAGGACAAAGTCCGGCTGGTCAGAGCAGGGGAGAGATAGAACAAGGGAGAGGGAGTTCAGAGGAAGAAACAGCCCACCCCCTCTTCATCCTAGGGCATACAGGGAGGAACGGAGAAGGGAGCAATATGGGTTGCATGGCTTACAGGGGGAGGAAAGGGCCCTGATTCCCTTCATTAGCCACACCTGGGAAGACAGTTCATAAGAAAGATAGGCTGTGTGCGGCAGGCTGCTGGGAGCAAATGTGACTTTATCCTGTGTTGTCAGGGCTTATCTGTGTTCCTGGCGTTTTCCCAACTGTGTGAGTTTTGCCGTGCCTTCAAGCCTGAAATTCTTGCTCCTGCCTTGCCAAACTACTTCACTTTACTTCAGTTTGGCTTGTTTGGACTTTAAGTTGCAGTTTTTGTTGACCATGTTTTGGACTTGATTCCCTGCAACCAAAGGCTGTTCCTTGGGAGAGTTTTTCTCCAGTCAGAAGGTAACCAGGACGTTGGGGGCAAAGTTGGAGCTAATAAAGGGACTCCTATTGATCACCTGACTGTGTTGCCTTTGTGCCACGCCCCTTGGGTCATCACAAAAAGCCTTGAGGGATCTCTCACAGGTACCCCCTCCATAAACTTCCTCAACTTACAACAGTTCCTTCAGTGACCATTCAAACTTACAACAGCACTGACAAACGTGCCTACGACCATTTTTCATAGTTACGACCTTTGCAGCATCCCCATGATCATGTGATCAAAATTCAGTTGCTTGGCAACTGATTCATACTTATCACCATTGCTGTGTCATGTGATCAGGGGTAGGATTCAACTAGTGTAACAACCGGTTTGGTGAGCGCGTGCAGCATTTGAAAACCACCCATTTTGAGCTCAAAATACTTACCTTCTACTGCAGCCCCAGTGAGTAAAGCAGCTGTGGCACAGCCATCCACTGTGCCATGCAAATCAGCTGAGGTGCAAAACACAGAAATAAAGGACAAACTAGGGCAGGGGAGGGTGAGCAGGGCCAAATGATCACCACAACTACCAGTTCGTCCAAACTGGTCCGAACTGGTAGAATCCCATCCTTGCACATGATCCCCTTTTGCAACCTTCTGACAGCAAAGTCAGTGGGGAAATGGGATTCACTTGAATTGAATTGTCATCTTTCAGTCTCAAGAGACTATGATATCGTGCTATGAAACCGGTAACTGCCACTTCCCGGGTTGTTTCATGCTGTATGCAAAGCTGGAGTGTCCACCACTGGTCAAGCATGCCTCTCTTAGCTGCAGCTCGACTTCTGTTCCAGCTGAAACCGTGTCTTGCTCTCTTGTTCTGCTCACTCCTTTACTTTCTTGCAACTTCCCCCAAGAGATTGGTCCTTTTCTTTTTCATTGCTTGTCCATTTCCTCCACTGTTTCTCTCCCTGTTGCCAGTTCTAGCATGTTTGAGCCACTTTCTGCTCCAAAAAAAACAAACAATTGAAATATGTTTTCTCACCAGCAAGTGGTGCCACAGCACTGGGTTTCAGTGCCACAGCTCCCTCTACTGGTGAAAAGGAAGGGTGCAGTTTTTTTCCTTTTAAATGATGGGATTAAAAAGTCTCTTTGACAGAAAAAAATGACAGAAAAAAATGAAAAGTAAAGTTTTAGAAATGAAATGAAAAAACACACTCTCTGTTGTGAAGTGATGGGCATTAAGCACTATAATCATAAATAGTGGCTTATAAGTCCCACCATCTAAGTTCATACATTGTGCTAAATCAAAACTAAATGTACTAAATCAATTTTAAAGAGCACCTTCATGTGGATCGTTGGCTTCATTTTCGCATTTGTTTAAGCTGGAATGTGCCCAACATTTCTCTCAAGCCTCCTGTGAAATATTTCCAAAATAGACTAGTGGGAGTCTGGCCCACTTTTCATTCAGTTGAATCCCTTGAGGACTGACTTTTGGGAGCAGCGACCATGACTCCCAAGTTCGCTGTCAACTTCTTGAGCTGTTGACTTCTCTGGCTTGGTAGTTGCTTATTTTCCACTCCCCCCGCTGTCTTAGAGAGGGATTCCCGGGGCCTCGATTCCTTGTTATTCATCAAGCTCTTTCCTAGCTTCGCCCCTGGGTAGCACAGCTTAGGAAGCAGGTGTCCAATTACCCTTTGAATGGGCCATTTCTAACTGGGCTGAAGCTTTCCGAGTTAAGCGGGAGTCCGGAGGAGGCCTTTCCAAGTTGGATGCTTCTCTTCAGTCCCCGGCAATCAAATTGCCGCTTTACTACTCTTGATAACTATTCCTGCCGGCATCTCTTGCACTCTGTTATCCCCGGGCATTTGGAGTGCAGCATTATTATTTTATATTTTTTTGTCATCCCCGTTCCTCCAAAAAACCATTCTGGCTCTTTTAGCTCTGCAGGTTCCTTTTGTCTGGTTTTTTTTCCCCCCTGTGTGATCACGCATTAGAACGAGAATAAGGGTAATTTTGCAACCTTGGCAATCTCGCTCACAGGAAGTGAAAGGAAATCAAGAGGAGGAAGAGTTGCTGTAATGGATGAGCTTGACAAAGGCTCTGGTCTCTTTCATAGGGAAGCAGTGGGGGTGGGGAGCAGAGGGATGGGGAGGGGAGGGGGAGGGGAAGGGACCCCACCCCCAATCTATTCTCCATCTCCAGATCTCCAAGTTCAAAAACTTTCTTCAATATGGAATCTCTCCCCAACTCTGTATCTGGCACAAAATTACCCTTCTGGGGGAAAAAAAGAACATAAATTCCAATGCAAGCAAGTTTAAAATCATAATCTTATATTTATGTAGGATAGAGAGACACTGAGTACAGTGTAACTTTTTTTCTGAATTAACATGCATGCAAGCATGTTTTATGTTGATGACAACAGTATATCCATTCAGTCATGTCCAGCTCAGCGATCGTCAGACCTGCCCCAGTCTGATCTCTTAGGAAAGAAAGACCCTCGACTCCATTTGGTTGAAGTGATAGATTCTTTTACTAAAACATGTTGATTGCAGCAGAGTCAGGCTAGAACTAAATTTCCCATGCGCCAAAGATACAGAAAGTTTCCCCACATCCCAAGCCCTCCCCCCATCCCCATGACCAGTCTGTCTTCAGCTAATGAAGATTCACCTAGGTGTTTTGAGAACGCTGAGATGCTTGAGACAATCCACATTCTTTCTCAGGATGCACAGCCTTGGGTGCTGGCACAAACTGGTTCCAAGTGTCCCTGCTCTTTGTCAAACTGTCATTCCCCCCCTGCCCAAATTCTCCCCCTGCCCATTTGTCCCTCCCCATGTCCCCCTCCCTCCTAGCCTTTGATGGCAGGATTCCAGCGAGGCACCACGCCAAAGATGGCAGACCTGACAACGATTCTATGGGCCAGGTTTCTCCATGTCTTCCAATCTTACATTACTTCTTTGAGTTGTTCTATGGGAAATTCATTTCAGACTCTCTTTACTCTTATGTCCCCTTCCCTAGGACATGTTTTGACGGAGACATTTGTGTGTGTTTTGTTGTTGTTTTTGAATTGACTAAATGTTGCAACCACTTCCATTATAATAAGATTTGCCGCCTTAGTGATTTATCGCATAATCTAGCCATTGCTTTGATAATGTATCATTAACGTGTTTATATCACAGCAATGATGGCTAGATGATGTTGTGAATTATTAGACAGTTGGGCTTAATGTCTCATACCACACAATGCTTCCCTTTCATTTTCTTTTTACTTGATTTGAAGTGTCTGAGAGCTTTTCTTGTATATATTTCAGTGGGCAAGAGATGCTACTGGACTTTTGGGTACATTGACTTTCTCCCAACAGCAAAGTCCAGTTTTATTTCAGCAGAGTTCATACAGAGTTTTAGTTGTGTGTGTTTTTTAAAACATTCTTCTTATTATTTTTTACTACCGGTTCTGTGGGTGTGGTTTGGTGGGCATGGTGTGGCTTGGTGGGTGTGGCTTGGTGGGCATGGCAGGGGAAGGTTATTGCAAAATCCCATTCCCTCCCCACTCCTGGGGGAAGGTTACTGCAAAATCCCCATTCCATCTCCACCCCACTAACCTGCTTTCCAGCTCCGTTCTCCTGTGCAGGGCAACCAAAGAAGACCCAGCTGATCAGCTGAGATTCAATGGGAGGCAGAGAATAGAGGGGGGTGGAGACAGTCAGAGGTGGTATTGGCCAGTTCTCTGAACTACTCAAAATTTCTGCTACCAGGTTCTCCAGAACGGTTCAGAACCGGCTGAATCCCACCTCTGATCCTTATTCATAACTAACAATAGATTAGTTTGAGGTGGACATGGACAACTGAACATGATTCATTCGGAGAGTCAAATGCCAGCTTCATTCTGCCATATCACATCAAGGGCCCCTCCTTGGTAGATGGTCACATTCTTCTCCCTCCCCAACAATGGTGGGATTCAAATAATTTAACGATCGGTTTGCCCAGGGTCAGATTGGCTGTGGTAGGAGGCGTGGCCCTTCCCCATCCTCCAGCTCCCCCAACCTGACCCTGGGTGAAACAGTTGTTGAATTACTTCTCCCCCCCCCCCCCCAGCTATCAAAGTGGATCCTAGGCTCTGTGCTGCAATGGAGAAACAGGCAACAGAGGGAAGGAAGAGGACCAGGGAGAAGAAAGGGGGAAAGGGGCCTTTTCCTTCCCTCATGCCAGCCACTCCATTGCCTGTTTCTCCATTGCAGTGCAGCATCCAGGATCCATTTTGATAGCCAGGCAAGGAGGGGTAATTTAACAACTGACTCGCTTGAGCTGGTGCAAATCGGCTGAACCCCACCACTGTTCCCCAAAGGATGTATAGTTTTTTTGCAAATTTCTCCCACAATGTTTAAATAGACTGTAATTAAATGTTTGCATGACTGGTCTTTCACATCTCGCAGTCGGATTGGGACAACTCGCCAGGCCAACTCTCTCAGGACAATTCGACAATTCAATTTAATTATTTAAAATAATTAAAATATCATTTTAATTTTTGATGTTCACATTTCATTTTGTCCCTATTTTTGCGTTCTTTTTTAATGATTCTATTCCACTATTTCTTTGATATTAGTGTAACTCTTGTCCCGTGACAAGTTATCCCACACTGAATTGGCCATGGCGAGTTGTCCCACGGTGAGTTGGCTGTCACGAGTTGGCCATGGTGAGTTCTTATAGACCCTCTTGCTATAGTCTGCCTTTCTTCTTCTTTCCACCATGAGGAAATGAACTGGGGTTTGAAAAAGGCTTGCTAGCAAACAGAACTGAATAGTCTTACCTTGAGGAAGTTTACTTGATTTGTGTCTTCTGCCGAGCTGGCCCCCACAGAAGTTGGTGATCCAACAAGACTGGAGCTATAATGTTGACAAAACCTGATGAAAATTTAGTGTCAGTGTTCCAAGTAATGCATCTATAGAAACAGAACTGGGAGGCATGCAAGCTCCTCAAAGAACAGTTTATTGAGTACTTCATATTGGCACAGCTGGTGAAAGCCGAATCTAAAATTTCCAGTGGCTTTCACCTAATTAAAAGTAAAAGTTTTCCCTTTCCCCACCAAGTCACTAGTCATGTTATCCAATCCAGGTGCTGGTTGGTTACCTGGTTACTTGCTCCTCCTCTGGCCAATCACCTGCGCAAATGTCCTTGGTTCCCACAAGAAATCTTTATTGTTTTGGCTACAAAACCCCTTCTAACTATTTCCCCCACTCCCACTGTTTTGTGGCAACCTTGAAGTGTCCAAGATGGCTTCAGGCAGGTTCATGTCAAGGTTGACATTCTGGACATAAAGGTAAAGGTTCCCCTCGTACCTACATGCTGTCGTTTCCGGCTCTAGGGGGCAGTGCTCATCTCCGTTACAAAGCGGAAGAGCCAGCGCTTTTCAGAGATGTCTCCGTGGTCATGTGGCCTGTATGATTAAATGCCGAAGGCGCATGGAACACTGTTACCTTCCCACCCAAGGGGTCCCTATTTTTCTACGTGCATTTTTGACATGCTTTCGAACTGCTAGGTTGGCAGAAGCTGGGACAAGGAACGGGAGCTCACTCTGTTATGCGGCTCTCAGGATTCGAACTGCCAAACTTCCAACCTTTCTGATTGACAAGCTCAGCATCTTAGCCACTGAGCCACCATGTCCCTATTCTGGACATAAAATTGGCCAAAAGGAGACCGTAAACTAGTGAGGGCCTTGCTGGTCCCTGTCAACTCTATTCTTCTATGAAAAAAACATTTTTCACCCTCATAACATAATGTGTTGCTTCACAAAGAAGGTTCAGTTCATGCATGCCATCTTGTCAAAGATACTAATTAGGCAGTTTGCATTGTTGGGCTGTTTTGGTTTCAAATGCCTGTATTTTGTGTTGTGTGTCTCTCACTCCACCGGGCACGGAGCTTGTATCTGCTTTTGGAGGCTATTTTACTGTATGGCAAAAAGAATAAGGAAACATGCTATTTTAATTAGTTCAACTATCAACTGTTTCTACTGGGTCTTTCCTTGCTTGGGCAGGTTCTGAGTGGCATTATTCTTTTATTTTATTTTTAAATATGACCTTGGTTGTTTGACGAAGTGACTAAATTAGTGGACCAAGGAAATGTTGTCGCTATAGTATACTTTGGTCTTGGTAAGGCATTTAACAAAGTAGACCACAGCCTACTTCTTGGTATGGTAGGAAAATGTGAGATCTGCCAAAGCAGAATCAAGGCCATCATAGAAGATCCCTCACACCCTGGCAATTATCTTTTTGACCTGCTGCCGTCTGCACGGCGCTTTAGGTCAGTAAAATCCCACACCACTAGATTAACAAATAGTTTCTTTCCCTGGGCCATCCGAATTACAAATAAATATAAGTTACTACCATATTAAGATGTGAAAAAATGTGAAATTGCAATACCTCATTCAGATGTATAATAGCATATTAGAGTACAATCCATCTCTTATGTATTACACTTGGCAAAGCGTCACAGTCAGTGTTGGATGTATATTTTGTGTATATTCATAGATATTGCACTCTCAAACTGCAAATGGAGACATGGGTACTCTATTTTTCTTATCTTTATTTTTAAGTGCTTTGGTTTTATTGTATTGCACATGGTGCATCCACAGTTTTGTTGTACTTGTACAATGACAATAAACTTCCTCCTCCTCCTCCTCTTCCTCCTCCCCCTCCTCCTCCTCCTCCTCCTCCTCCCAAGATGATTTCCCAACTTACAGACCAACCCTACTTAAGTACAGTCCGCAATGGAACTATATCTGCATGGAGGGAAGCATGCAGTGGACTACCCTAAGGTTCTGTCTTGGTGCTCTTCAACATATTCATAAATGATCCAGTTGAAGGGATAGAAGGGGAACGCATCACATTTGCTGGTGGAATTGACAACACTATAGAAAACAGACACAACATCCAGATGGGAATGGGACAATTTGCCACAGCCAACTCAACACAACCAACTTGTGGAGGGCAAACTCGCCATGGCCAACTCACACAACCAACTTGCAGCAGGCCAACTCGCCACTGGCCAGCCTACCATAAGACAACTCATTGCAGGACAATTTAACAATTCTGTTCAATTGTTTAAAATAAATAAAAAATATTTTAATTTTTGCCAATCACATTTTTTTTTGTCCCTCCTTTGACATCCTTTCTTTAATGGTTCTATTCCACCATACCATTGATATTAATGTAATTCTTGTCCTGCAGCCACTTGTCCTTTAACCAGGTGGCTGTGGCGAGCTGGCTGTGGCAAATTGTCATAGACCCCATCCAGAAGAATTTTTGTAACATTGGGCTCTATCCAGCAATTCCGTGGGGAGAAAAGTAAGGCAAAGAAAAACCAAAATGCACAGGTATCATTGGTACCTGGCTCAACAGCAGTAACTGTGAGAGGGATCTCGGAGTCCTAGTGGATAATCATTTAAATAAGAGCCAGCAGTGTGCTGCAACTGCCAAAAAAGCCAAAACAGTCCTAGGCTGCATTAACAGAGAGATAGAATCAAGATCACTTGAAGTGTTAATACCGCTTTATAATGCCTTGGTAATGCCACACTTGGAATCTGCATCCAGTTTTGGTCACCATGACATAAAAAAAGACGTTGAGACTCTAGAAACAGTGCAGAGAAGAAA
Source organism: Bungarus multicinctus (assembly GCA_023653725.1). Taxonomy (NCBI): domain Eukaryota; kingdom Metazoa; phylum Chordata; class Lepidosauria; order Squamata; family Elapidae; genus Bungarus; species Bungarus multicinctus. Next base: position 173,352,171 of record CM042836.1, read on the forward strand.
AAGATGATTAAGGGGGCTGGAGGATGAAACATAGGAAGAACAGTTGCAGTCTAATGAGGAGAAGGATTAGGAATGACATGATATCAGACTTCCAGTACTTGAGGTGCTGTCACAGGGAAGAGAAGTGGTGGGATTCATCTGGTGTAATAACCAGCTTGACGAACAGTGTTTGAAAACCTGTTCTGACCAAGGCTTCCCAAGACCATAATTAAGCACACCCTTAGTTAAAACAACTCTTGTTTTATTTCAACGCTGGGAATTATTTTCATTCCCAGCTGATAATGAGTCTCAACAGTCCCTCGAGATAAGCACCCACCTTCCTTTCCTTTGAATTGCTGTGAATAACTAAAGTGCCAAATGAATTATAAAAAACCAGTACCAAAGTACAAAGTCCACACAGAGCTTCAGGGTTTAATCTGAACAGAGAGAACGACTTTGCTTCCTGCAAAGGTTTCGTCACCTTTGCTTGTCCTTTATACCTTATGGGAAGGGCAATCACCTCCAAGCCTTACTCCCGAGTCGCCCCTTTTGTCTCAGCTGCTCTCGCCTTCTAGCAGTTCTGTGCCCACGCGCACTGGGAACAGGCTCCCCTTGTTCCTCGGCCTTGCTGCTGCCAGACTTCGGAGGCTCCAGAGGCAGCACCCTACTCCCAGATGGTCTTGGCCCCATCTCTTCATTAGATGCAGGACCCTCGTCCAAGTCCTCTCCAGACTCCCTGACTGGTCCCTGTTCTTCCCCACTGTCCAATTCCACTGCCATCTGCACCAGCTGCCAGTGAGCCACAACAAAACCATCCATTTTCAGCTCTAAAACTTACTTTCTGCTGCAACCCTGATGAGTAAAAACGGCTGATGCGTGGCAATCTGCTCTGCCACGCGAATCAGCTGGGTTGCAAAACAAGGAAATATAGGACAGATTAGGGCAGGGGTCGGTGGGTGGCGCCAACTAATCATGGGAACTACCGGTTCACCCGAACTGGTCTGTACCGGCTGAATCCCACCCCTGGAAGAGGGGGTCAACTTATCTCCAAAGCACACAAGAAGTAACAGATGGAAAAGTATCAAGGAGAAGTCCGACCTAGAATCAGGGAGAAATTTCTCTACAGTTCAATTAGTGGAATTGCTTGGTTTCAGAAGGTCTGTGTGCTCCATCTCTGGAGGTTTTAAAGAAGAGATTGGACAGCCATTTGTCTGGAACAGTATAGGGCAGGGGTCCACAACCTGGCAACTTTAAAACTTCTGGACTTCAACTCCCAGAATTCCCCAGCCAGCAGAATTCTGAGAGTTGAAGTCCACAAGTCTTAAAGTTGCCAAGTTTGGGGACCTCTGGTATAGGGTCTCCTGTTTGAGCAGGGAGTTGGTCAAATTACAGTCCCTTCCATTTCTGTTATTCTGTGTTCTGTTTTCAGGGTGAATCAAAGCTGTTATAATAACAAACGTTTCCGAATCTGAGGGCACTCAGTGAAATCATCCTCTAGGACTCCACTAAGAAAACGAAAGCTTTCTCATACAAATTCCAATGAATGCCATGTTTCTCTTGTAATGAGTGGAGCTCATTGTTTGCTGCAGATTGTAAAGAGTTCAAGGATACCCCCCCCCTCCCCCAAATCAGTTGCACGCACTCCTTGTGCAAAGCAATAATGGAAAAAGCAAGTGCAGCTTTACATGCTTCCCCATCTCATACACAAAGATGCCTCTGTAATGTACAAGTAAAGGACACGGTGGAATTCATTAAACAGTTGAAGTCCAAACAGGCCAGTTTAACATGCCTGATTGGGAATGGATGGGATTCCCCCCCCCCCCCCAAGGTAATAGCAGTAGCACTTATATACCACTTCACAGTGCTATCCAGCCCTCTCTTAAGTGGTTTACAGAGTCAGCCTCTTGCCCCAACAATCTGGGTCCTCAGTTCACTCACCTAAGGATGGAAGGCTGAGTCAGTCTTCAGCCATTCAGCATCAAACTGCTAGCTGTGGGCAGAAGGAGGGAAGGAAGGAAGGAAGGAAGGAAGAAAGGAAGGAAGGAAGGAAGGAAGGAAGGAAGGAAGGAAGGAAGGAAGGAAGGAAGGAAGGGCAAAGCAATAGCAATAGCACTTAGATGTATATATCGCTTTACGGTGCTTTTACAGCCCTCTCTAAACGGTTTTACAGAGTCAGCCTGTTGCCCCCAACAATCTGGGTCCTCATTTTACCCACCTCGGAAGGAGGGAGGGAGGGAGGGAGGGAAGGAAGGAAGGAAGGAAGGAAGGACAGCAATCGCTTGACAGTGCTTTCCAGTCCTCCCTAAGCAGTTTACAGAGTCAGCCTCTTGCCCCCAACAATCTGGGATCTCAGAAGAAGGGAAGGTTGAGTCAACTTTGAGCTGATGAGATTCAAACTGCCAAATTGCAGGCAGCTGGCAATCAGCAGAAGAAGCCTGCAGTACTGCTTTCTAACTACTGCGCCACTGTGGCTCAAGGAAATGATTTATCCATTCTACTTGGATGGCCCCAATCAATGTCTTGGCCCATGGTCTGCAGCTATCTTTGAATGCACATCTCCACCCACCAATATCCTTTCTCCTCCCCCAGGCTGTGATTGCATAGCAATTTGACATCAAGGTATCAGATACAGATAGGGGTGGGATTCTACTGGCTCAGCCCGGTTCTATAGAACCGATAGCTCCGAAGAGCAGCTGACACCGAACTGGTTCTCTCTGATGATCTTTTTTTCTTCGGTTGGGCCCACCCACCTGCCTGGGCTCTAGGCTGTCCTTTATTCTTACCTTATTGCTTTGCGCAGCACAGCTGAGTGCTATGCAGGGATGGTGATTGCTTGCAGAAGAAGTTGTTTTGCAAGTACTGTGCACGCTCACTGAACCGGTTGTTATGCTGGTAGGATCCCACCCCTGGATACAGATACAGATTAACAGAGTTGGAAAAGACCTTGTAGGTCATCTAGTCCTACCCTCTGCCCAAGCAGGAGACCCTACACCATTTCTGACAAATGGCAGTCCAATCTCTTCTTGAAAGCTTCCAGTGATGAAGCTGAAGGCAACTTCTGTTCCATTGGTTGATGGTTCTCACTGTCAGAAAATTTCTCCTTATTTCCAGATTGACCTTATATTGTATCAGGATGACTAGGAGAGAGAGACCAACTAAATTTTAGAAATACACTGAAAACCATCAAAAAGGAGTGACTATTGCAGCGAACATTAAAAACACATCTTTTCATGCTTTGCCAATTAATAGAGCACTATTTCTAAATCTTGGCCACTTTAAAATGTGTGGACTTCAACATCCAGAATTCCCCATGTTGGCTGGTCTTGTGGTCATATTCATACCACATGGAAGAGACAGCCATCCCTTCTTTCATCCCTACCTCTGTGCAGTATGGGCCAATTCACCCTGGCCAACTTACCATGGCTGTCAGAGTGTTTGCAGAATGACTACTATTGTGAGGCAACCCAGGAGCAAAACACAGGACACAGAGGTTTTGCCTTTTAACTGGTTTACATACAAAATTACTATATAGATATATACATACATGTGTTAGGCAAATACCAGGCAATCAATCAATCTTCAACTCTACATGGAGATAGAAAATGAGGAAAGAGAGAGACACCCTCACATGGCCTCCCTTATATAGGCAATTTCTTAAAGCGGCAGTGCCCTGCTGACTCATCATCTCGGCTTACAGCCTTACAACAGCTGGTCAGCTATTAAATCTTCATTACCTTAACAATGGCCAATTTACCTTGGTCAACTTGCCTTGGCCAACTCACCAAGGGTTAACTCGCTGCAGGAAAATTCAACAATTCAATTTAATTAATTAGTACAATTTAAAAATTATTTTATTTTTTGTCATTCCCTTTTCACTCTGTCCCTCCTTTTGCATCCATTCTTTAATGAACCTATTCCACCATTTCTTAGATATTAGTGTAATGCTTGTCCGCCAAGTTGGCCATGGCAAGTTGTCGTAGACCCACCTCCGTGTGCTGGTATTAACTGCCATGTACTCTGCTTGGGGCTGCCCTGAAAGACTACCCTCACAGGTCAGCTGGTAGCCACCTGTGTGGGGGTGAGAAAGGAGCCATTTCAGTAGAGTTTCACATATGTTGTGGGGATTGAATTGGTTGCCTTTGGACTTTGGATGAGAGTTCAAAGGTCTCTTTGTCACTATGGGTTGCCTATCTTGATGGGCTTCTGTTCCTGCTGCCTTTTCTCGCTGACCAGAACAAAGGACCATCAAGTCCCAAAGGTGCTTTTTTCAGGAGGCAACTGAAAAAAGTTTGTCTTTGAAGACATTTCGCTTCTCAGCCAAGAAGCTTCCTCAGCTCTGACTGGATGACAGTGGGGAATGGAAGGATTTATACTCCGGTCATTTGCGTCCTTTTAGAGAGTCATTAAGGTCATTTGGAGAGTTATCTGTGATTATCCAGGTGACCTTAATGACTTGTTAAAAGGATGCAACTGACCAGCTGTCTGCAAGGAATATAAATTCTTCCATTTCCCACCATCCAGTCAGAGCTGAAGAAGCTTCTTGGATGAGAAGCGAAATGTCTTCAGAAGAAAAAATAAAGAAAGTCCAGTTGCCTATGAGACTAACCATGACCTAGATGGCTAAGAATCTCCATAAAATAACTCCTGACAATTAGAACAATTAATCAATGGAACATCTTCCCTCCAGAGGTTGTGGATGCTCCAACACTGGGAGTTTTTAAGAACAGATTGGGCAGCCATTTGTCTGAAGTGGTGTAGGGTTTCCTGCCTAGGCAGGGGATTGGACTAGAAGACCTCCAAGGTCCCTTCCAACTCTGTTATTCTATTCTGTTCTACTTTAAAGACAACCAAACCTTGTCAGCCAGCTCTGCCTCCAAACAAGCTACAATTTTGGGCTACTTACCCCACTTGGAGGGCCTGAGCTTGCCAAGTTGCTGTGGCACTCCTCAGGGCACCCCAGAAAAGCCAGCAAGCAAGGCAGCCAAGTTGAGTCTTCTCCTCCATCCCCACCCACTCTCCTGGGGCCGGGCAGAGACCCTTCTTTGGTGCTTTGACACTCCAGAGGAACACGTGGAAGGAGGGCTTTTAACCTCCCTCTGCAAAAATCTCATTTTCTAAGTTGGAAGAGGCCATGCAGCACAACCGAGGCCCTTTGTTGTGCAATTTGGAGGCTGCCGTGCTATCCGTTGTGCCTGCCTGGCATTTCTGCCTTAAAAAGAGGTGCAGGGGGAATGCTTCAAATGTTTATTGCAATCTAACCCTCAAAGAGATCCAGCTGTAACTTGGCAGGGTTAATGCCCTCCGGAGAGTCTACTCTCTCTGCAGTTTTCATCCAGTTCTGCCAAAATGTCATTGCAGGCATTTTGATGCTTCCCCATGATACCAATGGACACAATATTTTTTTTCTTTTTCCGAATCAAATCTTGCATCTCAAGTAAGCTGGAATCGAATCCCTTTGCCCTTGAAACTGTGATGGAATGATCTCCTCTTGCAATCTTGAATCTGCAAGTCAAATCAAATCAGGACAGATCCCCACAGCCTCCAGTGTGGCGCCTTCACAACCACAAGCAAGGGCTTTGGCAATTTTTCCTACCTCATGCTACCGGAGAGGCAAATAATTCTTTAAGCAGGAGGCTCTTGGGAACTGTACTTGACTAGGCAGCTCTCTCCAGCCTTTTTCTAACTGTTTATTTGGCTATTAGATTTTTATCCCACCTTTCTTACAAGTAAATCAAGTCAGCAAACATGCCCAATACTCTTTCCTCCTATTTCCCCACAACAACCCTGTAGGGTGACTTGGGCTAAGAGAGAGGGACTGTCCCTCACTCAAACAATTTTCATGCCTAAAGTGGGACTAGAATTCACTGTCTCCTAGTGATTGTCTCAAGCCAGTCACCCAACTGGCTTTCATGGGACCAAAATGGGACCAAAACTCACCATATCCTGATGATTGGCCCTAAGTCACCCAGCCAATTTCCATGCCTAATGTGGGACTAGAATTCACCATCTCCTGGTGATTGGCCCTAAGCCACTCAACCAACTTTCATGCCTTAAGGTGGGAGTAGAATTCACCGTCCCCCTGGTGATTGGCCCTAAGTCGCTCGACTGATTTTCCTGCCTAAGACGGGACTAGAACTCCCAGCCCCCTGGTTTCTAGCCTAAAGCCTTAAGCACTGGTTGTTGTTTCTGTACCAAACTCTGACCTTTGCAGATGAGCTCAACATTTTGGAAAGGGGCAAGAACGATGGCATCATCGGAGCCATTTTCTCACTCTCTCAGACGGAGCTGCAGCTGGCCAGCTTGATTCCAGCGGAGCTTAAAAGTTCCAGAGTCCTAAAATATTTATCAGCACGACGCTGTAGTTAGCACTTAAGCTGAAGGCAATACAGTTAAAGCCCCTGCGTTGAAATGGAAGTTAGTGAGGCTGAAAAGTCATTACGTTGTAAATATGAAGTATATATTAAATGCTGGGGAGAAACCTTGGATGCCCAGCTGTCGGCTTGCTTGCTTCCTCTAGAACCACGTCTTTGTGCAGGGGAGAGCCTGTCTCGGTTACTCTGCCACCTGGTGTGTGTGTGTGTGTGTGTGTGTGTGTGTGTGTGTGTGTGTGTGGCTTCAGGGTCTCTGTCAGTCTCTCTTTATTTCTCTGCCACTGGCAAGCAACCCACAAATGAAGAGGAACTGAAAGAGGCTGAGGAAATCACTCTGAAAGAGCTGCAGTTGTGAAATAGATGGGATGAATTGGTGAAGGATGATGTTGTCTTTCCTTTGGACGATTCACATAAACAGGATCCCCTTTTTGTCTTCCCTGTTCTAACATGGGGTGAAAGAACAGGTTGCTTGCTTCCTTTTTTGTCCTGGAGTGTAAATCAGAAGCAGCTCCATCTAAAAATAATGTGTCTGTTAAGGTCTGAAAAGAAGGCATCATTTTTTTAAAAAAACCCAGCCCTTATCCTCAAGTTGCTTTAGATTTTTTTGTTCTGGTTCCTTTGGGATAAATTTCTGAGTGCATTTTACAGTTGAAGGTGATAGAGGTTGCTTTTGCTCTTTCTTTCTTTCTTTCTTTCTTTCTTTCTTTCTTTCTTTCTTTCTTTCTTTCTTTCTTTCTTTCTTTCTTTCTTTCCTTCCTTCCTTCCTTCCTTCCTTCCTTCCTTCCTTCCTTCCTTCCTTCCTTCCTTCCTTCCTTCCTTCCTTCCTTCCTTCCTTCCTTCCTTCCTTTCCTTCCTTCCTTCCTTCCTTCCTTCCTTCCTTCCTTCCTTCCTTTCTTTCTTTCTTTCTTTTTACCATTCCCCATCTTTCTATCTTTCAGCTGCCTCCCTGGCGGTCTGAAAATTTGTATTTCTCAACTCTCTGGGAACATGAAGAGATGTGGACTTCAACTCCCAGGATTTCTCAGTCAGCTAAGAATTGAAGTCCACACCAGTGGTGGGATTCAAATTTTTTTACTACTGGTTCTGTGGGCGTGGCTTGGTGGGCGTGGCAGGAGAAGGATACTGTAAAATCTCCAGCAGGAGATTTTGCTGCTTCTTTGAACTACTCAAAATTTCCGCTACCGGTCCCCCAAAACTGGTCCGAACCTGCTGAATACCACCTCTGGTCCACACCCCTTTAAGCTGCCATGGTTGAGCAACCCTGGTTTAGATGTACCAATAGGAAAGATAAAGGAGAATGTTTGTAGCTCAGGGTTTGTAGCTAAGGCAGGGGTGTCAAGCTCAATTTCATTGCAGGCTGATCAGGGCTGTGATTGACCTCAAGGGTGGGGCGTGTGGTATGGCTGACTGGGTGGGCATGGACAGCTGGGAGGGTGGGCGTGGCCAGCTTGAAACCACTCCCCAAACTGCTGGCGTGTGTCATGCCCCTGTTGGAGTCTGAATCTGAGGAGGAAGATGAACAGCTGACAGGGAGTGGGAGTGTGGCTCCGTTGGCTATGGAGGAAACTGGGGAAGGACAAAATCCAGCTGGGCAGAGCTGGGGAGAGGTAGAACAAGGGAGAGAGAGTTCAGAGGAAGACTCAGGCCCACCCCCTCTTCATCCTAGGGCACACAGGGAGGAACGGAGAAGGGAGCAACATGAGTTGCATGGCTTATGGGGGAAGAAAGGGCCCTAATTCCCTTCATTAGCCACAGCTGGGAATGAGAGTTTAAAAGAAATGCATGCTGAATGGGGCAGCTGCTGGGAACAAATGTGAGTTTATCTTGGTTTGCCTTTGGTTATCTGCATTCCTGGCATCCTCCCAACCATGTTGAGTTATTGCCGTGCCTTCACGTCTGGAATTCCTTCTCCTGCCCTGCCGGACTAATTACCTCATTTTGCCTTGATTGGACTTATAGTTACAATTTTAGTTGACCACATTTTGGACTTGATTCTCTGCAGCCAAAGGCTGTTCCTGGGAGAGTTTTTCTTCAGCAGAAGGTAACCAGGACATTGGGGGCAAAGTTGGAGCTAATAAAGGGACTCCTAATGATTATCTGATCGTGTTGCCTTTGTGCCACAATCCTTTGGGTCATCACAGCATGTTTCCTCTTTGTATTGAGTAGACCGGGCTGAAGCAGGCTGGATCTGCCCCATGGGCCTTGAGTTTGTTTGTTTGTTTTACAATATTTTTTTTTTTTATTACAAGAAGAATATCATTGTGTGAACAGTGTGGTTCCGGGGTGTCTTACATTTTGATACAAATAGGACAATATTCCTCATATTTCATGTAGTTGACAATCTTTTAAAAATTTGATATTAATATGTATATTTTGTTAAATTGTCCATCTTGATGATTCAATATTACAGTATGTTACTTTTGTGTCAATCTCTATATTCTTAACCTCACTCCTTTTACTACCAATGATATATGAATAATCGTATTTGCAGTGTTTACCAAATTATCTATCTGTTATCTATCTCCAAACAACTCTCACTTTATTTCAATGCTGGGAATTACTGCTGCCAACAACTACAGTGCCAAATGAACTGTAAAAATCCAACCGAAGTACGAAGTCCATGCAGAACTTCAAGGGTTAATCCGAACAGAGCAAATGACTTTACTTCCTGCAAAGGTTTCTCTACCTTTGCCTGTCCTTTATACCTTATGGGAGGAGCAATCACCTCCCGGCGTTACTCCCGAGTCGCCCCTTTTGTCTCAGCTGCTCTTGCCTTCTAGCAGCCCTGTGCACACGCCCACTGGGAACAGGCTCCCCTTGTTCCTTGGCCTCACTGCTGCCAGACTCGAGTCTCCGGAGGCAGCACCCCTCTCCCAGATGGTCCTGGCTCTGGATCGGACGCAGGACCCTCGTCTGAGTCCTCCCCAGATTCCTGGACTGGTCCCAGTTCTTTCCCACTGTCCGATTCCACTGCCGTCTGCACAAAACACTATCTTCCCATCCAATAGCAACCTCCCTCTACCCCTGCTTCCCAGTCCAGTAAATCTTCCCCCCTGAGGTCTCCCTTTTGGGATTGTATGGGAGGAGAGAAGCCTGCAGGCAACAGCAAGAGACACGTGTAATGAAAGAAAGGAGGTTGGACATGTTCTGGTTTGCCTTATTGTATATTCTGCCTGTGATGCGTTCACTGGGTTTTTGTTCTCACTTGAAAAAAAAAAAGCTTCAAAAGCAAATTATCTCCTTAGAAAACTGAACGGGAACAGGTTGAGAAAAATGCTGGAGATTTTTTTTGCCTGCCCCTTTTTAAGGTGGTTTTTTATAAAATTATACCAAAGAGTGAACTGCCCCAAACTCAAGGGGATGGGGATAAGGAAATGATTGGGGACCTGGAATTGGGTGTGTTTAATTTGCAAATGAGAAGATCAAGGGCATATGGAAAAATGGCAATGGCACTTAGACTTATAGACCGCTTCACAGTGCTTTCCAGCCCTCTCCAAGCGGTTTACAGAGTCAGCCTCTTGCCCCCAATAATCTGAGTCCTCTTTTTACTGACCTTGGAAGGATAGAAGGCTGAGTCAACCTGGAGCTGGTCAGGATCGAACTCCTGGCAGTGGGCAGAATTAGTCTGCAATATTGCATTCTAACTACTGTGCACCGTGGAAGGAAGGAAGGAAGGAAGGAAGGAAGGAAGGAAGGAAGGAAGGAAGGAAGGAAGGAAGGAAGGAAGGAAGGGCAATAGCAATAGCCCTTAGATTTATATACCACTTCCCAGTGCTTTTACAGCCCTCTAAGAGGTTTACTGAGTCATCCTCTTGCCTCCAACAATCTGGGTCCTCATTTTACCCCACTCAGAAGGGATGGAAGGCTGAGTCAACCTTGAGCCTGGTGAGATTCAAACTGCCAAATTGCAGGCAGCCAGCAGGCAGCAGAAGTAGCCCTGCAGTTCTGCACTCTAACCATTGCACCACTGTGCCCATTGTTTCCCTTTTGTACACAAGCAATGGCCAAAAGAATCATTACAGAAACCAGGAGGATAAATCTACATCCAATTTATAGAACGGGATTGTTCTGTGTTTGTTAAAACCAGCCTGATGTGTTCAGCCTTTTATTCTTCTTTTTGGAAAGGCACAAAGAAAAAAAAATACTTTAAAGCAATATTTTTTTAAAGTTGTTGTTTATATAAAATTCCCCTGTCCATTCCCTTTGGTCCTTTTTGTTTCTAGTTTTTGATGTGGCATCCCACATCATCTCAGAACCATTGTGTGTGCTTTTTCCTTTTACTGTTACTTACCTGGAGAAGTTAAAGTAATAATGATAAAGAGCCTAGATTTGCTACCCTGAGATGTCCCATTCTTCCATTTTTGACTGGCACCTGACAAAGTCTGGATTCTTAATGGTTTAGGTCCTTCCTGCAGCCTACCAGACCTTTCCCCTCATTTTCCAGCTGGATTTCTCAACCCTGGCAACTTTGGGACATAGAATGCAGGTCTTCAACTTACAACCACAATTAAGCCTAAGATTTATGGTGCTAAGTGAGAAATATATGTTAAGTGAGTTTTGCTCCAAATTGTTTATCCTACTTTTGGGGGTACAAACCTAACATTACTTTGGGGTTTCATTCCCTTTCTCATCTCTCAGCTTCTCGAAGGCAGCTTTAAGCTTCTCTGGTGCTCATGGACAGCTCCCTTTCTTATGCTGGTCCTTCCAAGGCAGTCAAGCACTCTGCTCATCTCAAAGTTGGCCTAAAATCTACAAGTTAAATTGGGGAGATGCAAGTCTTCATTATGACAAGGGAATACGGCTCAGGCCAATACTTACTAGCATTGGTCCAAACTTTCTTGTTCTAAAAATAGGACTGGCTATGCTGCACATTCCTGTTTCTTTATAGTTTACCCATCTCTCTGTCTCATGGAACTAGACTTATCTGAAACTATTAACACAAAAACTCAACTAGGACACAAAGCAATTCCTCCCAGGGGTGGGGGGAATTGGTTATATCCCAAGAGGCCCAGCCAACCATTTTTGCCGGCTCTCCTGTCTACCCCATGGAGAAAACTTTCAGGAGATTGGAAGGCAGTTTATTGGTAGAAAGCATTATTTGAAAAAAAAAAATTACCAATAGGCGTCCTTCAGATATTCCAGCATTACTCATTATTTGGAAGTGACTGGAAGGTCGGGGAAAAAACACCCCTCTTTGAACTTTCAGTTCAAAGAAAACAATTTCAATTGGCTAAATCAGTTTACCAGTTTAAAGTCGTTCATTCCGTTGTTGAAATCAATTACACACACCTACAGCATACAGCTTGGTAGTCATGCTAGAAAACTGAATCTTTGAAAAAAGTCAAGTGGCATTTGAATATGATCTTAAAGATGAAAAAGCTATATCTCTATCTCTATCTCTATCTCTATCTATCTATCTATCTATCTATCTATCTATCTATCTATCTATCTATCTATCTATCTCTCTCTCTCTCTCTCTCTCTCTCTCTCTCTCTCTCTATATATATATATATATATATATATATATATATATATATATATATGTGTGTGTGTGTAAGGTTTTTAAGCTGATAATTTTTTTTTTTTAAATAATAAATAAGGGAGAATATATATATATATATATTTGTTTTCGGAGGTTTTCGCGGGTATTTGTATCCAATCCAATATTTGTAGCCAATCAGAACACAGCCAATCTCCCAACCAATCAGAACACAGCCAAACCCCCAACCAATGAGAACACACCCCCACCCAATCAGAGCACAGCCAAGCTCCCACCCAATCAAGTCACACCCCCACTAGTAATTGAAAGGAAGAAGCAGCAGCAAGCTACTCCCCCTCCCTACCTGAAAAGAAATCTCTTCCATATACAAAACACAAGCAGAGGAGTTTCAGTTTCACAGCACCAAGCAGTTTTAGTACAGAACGGTTGAGCTAAGCCATGCCCAGGATCCTAGCTGTCTTCTTCTTGCTCACACAGCAAATACTGTTTCAGTTTCCATGTTTCTGTTACCAAACAACCCACAACTCTCTCACACACTGATAGGACACAAGCTAGATGAATACCAATAGATTCTGGTAGGCAGAGGTGGAATTTTCCCCCTTATTTTTCTCCCCAAAAACTAAGCCATATCACACAGTTTCGTAGTGAAGCATGGATATAGAGCTAATATGTATGTATGTATGTATCTTTATCTATCTATCTATCTATCTATCTATCTATCTATCTATCTATCTATCTATCTATCTATCTATCTATCTATCTATCTATCTATCTATCTATCTAGAAACAGATTAATCTGGAGAAGGCCTGCTTTACAAGAGGAACCACTGTAATTGCAAAAAAAGTGGAGGATTTCAGCTAAAAGCCATTTTTGGAGCGCTGCTCTGCTGCTTTGGCCCTTCTGGTTCTTCCCACTTCCAACATAAAATAATACTCTCACCGAGCAGCCTCTGCTCCTTCCTCTCCGGGAAGACTTCAGACAGATTTCCAAATGCACTTGCTGGTGAATAAATGATGAAAAGACGTCCTCTTATATAGGGAGTCTTTCAGGCAAGGGATCAAAAAGGAAATTAAAGCCTCTTTGGTGTAATTTCCAGGATAATTATTTAGTTCATTTTATCTCTCTCCCCATCCCCCATTATTTTTTGTGCATCCTTCTTTATCAGCGCAGAAGATTTGGCAAAGAGTTTGACTTTGGGGGAGGAAAAGAAAAGGAAGATTCCAGGCAATAATTCCTTGGAAGGGATAGCGAAGGCCCTGTTTTTGTGGCAGGTGCTGTGTCTTTTTTTGAGGGATGGGGTTTGCATAACAGGTTAAGTTTAAACCCCTAAAGTCAAGGCCGCAAAACATGATGTTCTTAGAACACTCTTATCAACTCCACTAAGTACGTTGTGGGAACTGCTCCAATGCCTGTGTTGTGTTCCAACAAATAAAAAACTACTAGGCCTTGGAGAGGTTGCTGTGGTTCTTGCAACAGGTTAAGTTGGTGTACTGGACCACAATTTTCCCCGCAACGTTTTCCACTCTTCTTTCATGTTGTGTAAACCTAACTCTTTTCAAACCACCTGAGGTACTTCGGTGGCGTGGATTTCCATCACGGAAACTCAGTGCAAGATCGGTATCAAAATTCCTTCAGGTTCCCAGGCTTGGCTTTTGCAGGAACTGGGCCTCACAGGTCTAGTGAAGAGAAGGACCAGGGGAGACAGGAGAGCAGAATTCCAATATTTGAGGGGCTGCCACAGAGAGAAGAAAGGGGTCAAGTGATTTTCCAAGGCACCTGAAGGCCAGACAAGGAACAATGGATGGGAACTGACCAAGGAGAGATTCAACCTGGAAATAAAGGAGGAATTTCCTGACAGTGAGAACAATCCCACTTTCAGAAATTGTGGGAGCTTCATCACTGGAGGCTTTCAAGAAGAGCCTGGACTGCCATCTGTCAAAAATGGTGTAGGGTCTCCTAGTTGGATGGTGGGTTGGACTAGATGACCTCCAAGGTCCTTTCCAACTCTGTTAATCTGTTAAATCCCTTCCTGAAATGTATAAACAAGGAAGCCAGGATGAGAAAGGCTTGTGTGGATATTTTTAACACAAGGGTGAAGCAGAGAATCTTAAAAGCTGAGATGGGATTCTTCAGCCCAGTTTTTATTACTGAGTTCATTAAGGCAGAATGGAGTCTCTGAATGGTTCGAATCCCTTCCTCCCAGGCATCTGCTGAACTACCATGTAGGAGGCAAACTATTAACAAACCTTCCTTTCACTTCTGGTCTGCTTACATCCAGCGTTCTTCTAATTACTTCTTCAGCCTCCTCAGAATTTTTCATCAAACGATAATTGAGGTCGGGATGGTTTGGGAAACTTGTTTTTCTAAACAATGTTCCCTGAAATGGGAATAGAAGCAAAAGGAGAAAACTGAGTTTGGGACACAGGGATGGGAAAACTCATAGATGAGGCCCAAAGGCAGTAGAATTGCTGTAGTCTAAATTGCATTAACAAGAGGGAAATAATCGAGATCAAGCGAGATACTAAATCCACTCTATAAAGCCTTAGTAAGACCACCTTTGGTTGATATACAGATGGTTGTCCAAGAAGCCATCATTCATGGCTCTTCCTTTTCTTCTTCCTTCCTCCTTCCCTCCCTCCCTTCCATAGTGCACAGTGGTTAAAATGTAATATTGCAAGCTAATTCTGCCGACCGCCAGGAGTTCAATTCCGACCAGCTCAAGGCTGACTCAACCTTCCATCCTTCCGAGGTCGGTCAAATGAGGACCCAGATTGTTGGGGGAAAGATACTGACTCTGTAAATCGCTTAGAGAGTGGCATATAAATTTAAGTGCTATTGCTATAATGCAAGTGATGAGCTGGAGGCTAGACTAGAAGACCTCCGGGGTCCCTTCCAGCTCTATTCTCTTCCATTCTAAGTATGAACTTAAAAAACAAATGTGCTCACTTACCAGAAGGAAAAAAAATCTAATGCATTCTCTTAAGAGATCCTTCTCAAGAGTAATTACTGCTATTGTTCTTTTTCTCAGTGGGAGCAGATAGAGACTTATCTTTATTTTTTTCCTCCTATATCAAAACGTTTCCCATTTTCTCTCCTGTAGAAAGGAAGTTAACCCCTTCCTGGGAGTCAGCCAACTTTATGATGTTTCTGGATAAGCCTGTTTCATTTTCTAGACAGAGCATCCTTGATGGTAGGTTAAAAAAGACAAGATGGCAGCACAATCCAAGCCCCATCCCCCTTTCCATACAGTGGGTGTGTAGGTCGTGAAAAAACGATGCAGCTTCAGTCACACAGTTGCAGGCACCATGTTGGCTTGTTTAATTCTCTTCACCTTCCTGGATGCTTCCACCCATTCCTAATTGTATTGGATATCAAAATGAATGGAAGTTAAACAAATAACCGAGTGGGAAGGGACCTTGGAGGTCTTCCAATCCAACCCCTGGCTCAAGCAGGAGACGCTCTACCCTTCCTTCCTTCCTTCCACAGTGGTTACAATGCAGTATTGCAGGCTAATTCTGCCAACTGCAAGGAGTTCAATCTTGACTAGTTTAAGGTTGACTCAGCCTTCCATCCTTCCGAGGTGGGTAAAATGAGGGCCCAGTTGGTTGGGGGCAAGAGGCTGACTCTGGAAATCGCTTAGAGGGGGCTGGAAAGCATTACGAAGTGGCATATAAGTCTAAGTGCTGTTATTAGTGCTTTGCTATTTCTCTAGAAACAGAGATGTTGGTTTTTCCCAGTCTATATTCCATACGGCGTGTCTCTCCAATTTAGTTGAGAAAGACTCCCAACATCTGTAATTTGTGGTTGACAGTCAGGAACAATCAGGAACAGGCATCTTTAGGGTATTTGAACTGCAGCTATCCGCGATTTAAAACGGTAATAGAACTTGCTCATCATGGTCATAAGTCCTAATCAGGGGTGGGCTTTAAAAACTTTAGCAAAGGGTTCTCTGCCTCGTTGCTGGGTGGACATGGCCATGGTGGGCGTGGCCTAGTCGGCCTCCTGCACCACGGTGGGAGGGGCACATTGCCCTTCCCGGGCTCCTGAGGTTTCTCTCGAGCCTCCGGGAGGGCAAAAACGGTCTCCCTGGGCTCCGGAGGCTCTCTGGAAGCCAGAAACTGGCCCATTTCTGGCCTTTCCGAACTTCTGGGAGGCCCTTTTTTCGCCCTCCCTGAGTCTCCACACATGCCCGGCATTTACCTGCATTCAAAACGGGCCATGTGGGGACTCCTGGGAGGGACAGGGCGGGGTAGGGTGGGGTGGGGTGGGCGGGGCCAGCCAGGAGTGGGATTTGGGAGGTTCTCCGAACTGTGCAGAATCTTAGCTAGGGGCTCTCCCGAACCCCTGCGAACCCCCAGCAGCCCACCCCCGGCCCTAACTGGTTGGTCCTGTGACTGAGGGGACTGAAGGACTGAAAAGGTCAATTTTTGTGACCTTTTCTGCGATGGTCCTTAAGAGAAAGCAGTGGCTGTAGAATAATTGCTATGGTCATTAAGCAAACGCCACAGCCGAGCGAACCGATGGTTCCCGGTAGGTGCAGTTTTTGCTGAACCTGGAAGTAAATGCTTGCTAATGGCAAAACCATTGTTAAAATGTGGTCACTTCATCGCAGGACCCCTATGCCTTTTTCCTGGGGTTTGGTTGGTGACTGAAGTTGGGGTGGGGGGGTGAGTAATATCTGAACTTTATGTTCAATTTATAAGGAGCCTTCCCTCTGGTTAAGTCCATCGTAATTTCGAACTGTTGCTAAGTGACAGGTCATAAGTCAAGGAGTGCCTATAGAAATTTGCTCGAGATGGGGGGGAAATGAAACTTTGATTTTGGGCTTTCCTGATTATACTGATCTGTTATTATAGGAATGGCTAGTTTATACTATTATGGAAAAGTAAAAAAGTTGAGGTGCAATGTTAATGCCCTATACTCCCTGCAACAGAGGGAGTTGGAAGTCAAGACCTTTTCAGGGGTGGGATTCTACCAGTTCGCACCTATTCGCTAGAACCAGTTGTTAACATTCTAATCAGTTTGGAGAACCGGTTGTTAGATGAACTTACTGGCCTAATCCTGTAAGGAAGGCAGGAAGGAAACATTCATGTGTTGCTTACAGAAACTGCCTCTCCATTAACCCTTATTACATTCTTGGCAGGACTAGACTTCCTGTCTCAGGAACTTCTCTGGAGTTTTTTTTTCCCCTCCTTTACTGGTGCTTTGCTTGTGTGGAGGGACCATTCCAAGTTATAATGGCACTGAAAAAAGTGACTTATGACCATTTTTCACACTTATGACTTTTGTAGCATCCCCACAGTGACGAGAGGCCAGGCAAGGAGAAACATGCCTCGATGTGAGTGATGTTGAGTTGGCCACGCCCAGCCAATAACATGACCACCAAGCCATGTCCACCCAGTCACATGACCACCAAGCCACGCCCACCACCTAAGCCACGCCCACAGAACCAGTTGTTAAAAATTTGAATCCCACCCCTGGGCCCTTTCCTTTCCTTTCCTTTCCTTTCCTTTCCTTCCCTTCCCTTCCCTTCCCTCTTTCATTTCCTTTCCTCTTTCCTTTCCTCTCCTCCTTTCCTTTCCTCTTTTCTTTTTTTTTCATTCCTCCTTTCCTTCCCTCTTTCCTTTCCTTTCCTTTCCTTTCTTTTTCTTTTCTTTTCTTTTTGCCCTCTCTTCCTCACTTCTCTTTTCCCCTCCCCTTCCCCATTGGGTCCCACTATTTGCTTTCATATTTTTTGTATTTTATTCTATAATCTAATAAAATGTTATAACTATGGTGGGGGGGAGCATCCAGAGGGCTGGGATCGATAAAAATTATTCTCTGTTAAAGGAAATTTGCTTCAGAGAAGCTCCTGTTGTATCCATGGATGGAACCCCTCCAGCTAGTCCGAGGGTCCTGGGCTCTGCTGCCAACAGTGCGGCCCCCACAGAGGTCTCCATCTCCTGTGGCCTTTTGCCTCCATTCCGCTGCATATTCTACAATATTTAAAAGGCACCTTTTTAAAAACGCAGTCTTTTCCCAACTGCTTCCTCTCCTCCCTGTCTTCTTAATGGATTGTTTTCATTTTCATAATGTGGTTTTTTTTAAAACCATTATTATAAATTTGGGGATTTTATAACGCAAGCCTTTAAATAAATAAAATTAACAATAAAATCCCGTTGTGAGGGAGCAAATTAACATGTCCCTAAATCCCACATCAAGAACTGAAGGGTGTGGGAGGTTTTCTGTATTCCAGATCATTGCTCCCTGAAGGTATGAAATGGAGTTTTTTTTTTTTACCCCGTTCCTGATCTGCAAATTAGAGGAGTAAACCATTTGGCGTTTTATGTTGATTTCCTTTTTTATTTATAAACTATTTTTGTTTCCTGTCTCTGCGCATTTTTATTAAAAGATTAATATTAAATTATTGTCAAAACCTGGAAGGCTGGGGCTCGAGATGCAATTTGAGATCCAAGATTGGACTTTAGCTCCGTCTAACCAGCTTGTCTTTATTGAAAGGACTCACCTGTGCAAAGTCCTAAACTAGGTGAACAAAACATTTGCTCCGTTCCTAAAATGTCCCAACAAATGAACCAGGGATGAACCAGGCTGGCCTCGTTCGGACAATAACCATTGCTTAGAAACGGCTTGGAGTCTCACAGCATGCTAAGCCAGCCTCATGATAGCCTAGCCTAAAATGTTAGTTGAATTAAAGTACTTTTTTTCAGGAGGCAACTGAGGCGACTTTCTTGTTTTTTCTTTGAAGATGTTTCGCTTCTCATCCGGAAAGCATCTTCCATTCGGAAGGTGGGGAATGGAAGGAGTTATACTCCTTGCAGACAGCTGGTCATTTGCATCCTTTTAGAGGGTCATTGAGGCCACTTGGAGGTTTATCTGTGTCCTCAGGATCACCTGAGAAGTGCTAATGGTTCCTGTCATCTGCAATGACCATCTGTCTATAGCTGAATATAAATCCTTCCATTCCCCACCATCCAGTCTGAGCTGAAGAAGCTTCTTGGATGAGAAGTGAAAAGTCTTCAAAAGAAAAAACAAGGAAGTCCAGTTGCCTCCTGAAAAAAAGCACTTTGGGGACAACCAGGACTGGATACCTGAGAATCTCTAAAGGAAACATTTTGTTTGTTTGTTCCCATCATTGTGAAGATCTGTCCCTGCATCCTAGAGACTCTGTGCTCCACCCTTCCTTGTCAGCACTGCATTTCCAAGCTTTCCAAGATAGATAAGTTTTGAGTTCCTAAAATTATACCCTTTGAAAGGCTGTTTGCCAGGCCATTGGCTGAATGTGAATGCAAGAAATTCACGTTCATTTAATGAAAAGGTGTTTGGTCAGGACAAAGAGTCTGCTGAGTGCTTTTTGGGGAAGCCTAGGAAAGAACAGAGAGGACCTCCAAACTCCGTCTCATTGAGAAAAAATGATGGGAGCAGATTCATGGCTACTTGCGAAGCCCAGAGGCATCTCTTGGCAAAAGAGTTTGGATTGAAGAGGTCGTAAAATCTTAGAATGGAAGAGACTCTGGAGCCCCAACGCCTGTCTCTGTTGAAACATCTACGGCTGGCTCCATGATTGAACAGCTGTCAAACTGTTCCTGAAACTATCCTACTTCTTTTTGTTTAAGTCTCTTGTTTCTTGTCCTGTCTTCTGCAACTGTCTTTTGCCTGTTTTTAAAATAATAGCCCTTACGAAACCTGAAGGCAGGGATCATTTATCATCCTGGACTTATCTTCTGCAGGCTGCCTACCGTCCCTGTCCTATTGTCCCCATTTATTCGTACCTATTTCCTGTATTCTTACTCATGTTTATACTTATACCTATTATCTGGTAAGTGATTGACAAATCAAATAAGTAAATAAATAAAACAAACACTTCCCACCATTGCTGATAGCTTTTTCCCCCACCTCCACCCCTTATCATGTTGGGTCCTCTCCTCTGGACATGCTCCAGTGTCATTGTCATTCCTAAAAGGAGGTGCCTAGAATTGAACCCATGATTCTTAGTTGCCATCAGGTGTAGGCAGAATAGAGACAAATTGTGCTTTGTAGAATAGAATTGAGCCAGAAGGGACATTGCCGGTCTTGTAATCCAACCCCCTGCTCAAACAGGAGACCCCATTTCAGACAAGTGACTGTCCAGTCTCTTCTTAAAAACCTCCAGTGTTGGAGCACCTACAACTTCTGAAGGCAACCTGGTTTTTTACTGGTTAATTGTTCTCGCTGTTAGGAAGTTTCTCCTTAATTCCAGATAATTGCTCTCCTTGATTAGTTTCCATCCATTGCTGCTTCTCCTGCCTTCTGATGCTTTAGAAACTAAATTGACCCTCCCTCTTCTTTGTGGCAGCCCCTCAAATACTAGAACACCACTATCATGTTCCCCCTAGTCCTTCTTTTCTCTAGACTAACCATACCTCAACCCTGCAGCTGTTCTTCATATTTATTTTATTTTATTTATTTTGTCAACTGCTTACAAGATAATAGGTGTAAGTAAAAACATAGTTATGAATACATGGATACATATAAGAAAAATAAATAAAAGAAACAATAGGACAGGGACGGTAGGCACGTTGGTGCGCTTATGCACACCCCCTACAGACCTCTTAGGAAAGGGGTGAGGTCAATAGTAGACAGTCTAAGGTTAAAGTTTTTGGGGAAGAAACCACAGAGTCAGGTAGAGTATTCCAGACATTGACCACTCTGCTGCTGAAGTCGTATTTCCTGCAATCAAGTTTGGTGCAGTTAACCTTGAGTTTGTATATATTGTTTGCTCTTGTGTTGTTATGGTTGAAGCTGAAGTATTCATTGACAGGTAGGACGTTGCAATGTATGATTTTATATACTATACTTAGATCGGACCAAAGGCGGCGTAGTTCTAGGTTTTCTAGGTCTAGAATTTCGAGTCTAGTGGCATAAGGTATTCTACAACGAGTAGAGGAGTGGAAAACTCTTCTTGTGAAATATTTCTGGACTTTCTCAGTTGTGTTAATATCAGATACGTAATGTGGGTTCCAGACTGATGAGCTGTATTTGAGTATTGGTCTAGCAAATGTTTTGTATGCTGTAGTTATTAGTGTAATATTACCATGTTTTAGTCTCAAGGCTAGAGGTGGTATTCAGCAGGTTCTGACCAGTTCTGGAGAACTGGTAATGCAAATTTTGAGTAGTTCAGAGAACCGGCCAATACCCCCTCTGACTGGCCCTGCCCCCATCTACTCTCTGCCTCCTGGGTGCCAGCAGATTGGGTGGGTCTTCTTTTGTTGCCCTGCACAGGAGAATGGAGCTGGAAAGCAGGTTAGTGGGGTGGGGAGGGAATGGGGATTTTGCAGCATCCTTCCCCTGTCATGCCCACCAAGCCATGCCCACAGAACCGGTAGAAAAAAAATTGAATCCCACCACTCCTCCAGGCCTTTGATAATCTTAGCTGCTCTTCTTTGCACTTTTCCCAAAATCTCAACATCTTTTTTGTTATGTGGTGACTAACACTGGATGCAGTATTCCAGATGTGATCTGACTAAGGATTTATAATCTTCATTGACCTTGTTTGGGTCAACGCAACCTTTTAATAAAAAATGCAGAATTTGGAATGTTATGTTGATTTCTTCCAGAAATTTATATAGACTTGATCCGAATGATGTGAAAGTTGTTTATTGCAATATTGGGAAAACATTGCATACTTTTCGGTCTTTCACAAGGCAACTTCAGTCATATTTTTCATTCATACAGACCAGTATAGAAGAGGTTTTTTTCTTTATATCGGTGCTTCTCAGCCTCTGCAGCTGTAAGATGTATGGACTTCAAGTCCTCAAATTTCCCAGCCAACACTGGGGGACTCTGGAGTTGAAGCCCACACATCTTAAAGTGTCCAAGTTGAGAAAAATTGCTTTCTATGATGCCTGGGAAGAATAGCTCTGGAAATATATATATATATATATATCCTATATATATATAGGATAGCATCAGCATACACAGAGGCATGGATCCTGCTGGGTTAAAGAGCTCAAGGTAGATTTGTAGAGAATTGAATTTACTGTTAGCCCAGTTGATTTAGAAACATCTTCACATGGGAGAATTCCTTAATCTCCGCTCCGTAATCCATTATATGAGATACCTGCTGTCCTTTTGTTGAACCACTTATCTTGAGGCTGCCCTGTTTTGCATTTTCTTCCTTGCTTCTATTAGCAGCCATTTATTATGAAAGATACTGTGTCAGCAGGGGCAGAAGATTCACCGTTCTTAATCCATTGCCCTTACAGCTTCCAGAGGCATTGTTAGGAATTTCAGTGTGAGGCGGATAAAAGATTTTTCAGCGCTCTTACTCTAGGAGCTATCGAGGAAAAATAGTGAACAGCGTGAAAAATATATATTTTTAAAAAATTAAAATTAAAAAGTTTATTGCACGTGGGTTGCAAAACTCTAGGTGGCCACCTGATGGCAGTGAAGCGACACAGCAGCTTTTGCTGCTCTCTTGTGTTGATCTGGCTTTTTGGAGCAAAAATCTGGCAGTCGAATTGAAAGTCTTTGTAGTATTTACAGATTAACAGAGTTGGAAGGGACTTTGTAGGTCATCTAGTCCAACCCCCCACCCAAGCAGGAGACCCTACACCATTTGTGACAAATCGCAGTCCAGTCTCTTCTTGAAAGTGATGAAGCTCCCGTGATTTCTGAAGGCAACTTCTGTTTCATTGGTTAATTGTTCTCCTTATTTCCAGGTTGAATCTCTCCTTGTTCAGTTTCCATCCATTATTCCTTCTCTGGCCTTCGGGGGGCGGGGAGGTCAAGCTAATTCTCCAAAGCACCCAAAGGCCAGACAAGGAATGATGGATGGAAACTGAACAAGGAGAGATTCAACCTGGAAATAAGAAGAAATAAGTGAGAACAATCAACCAATGGAACAAAAATTGCCTTCGGAAGTTGTGGGAGCTTCATCACTGGAGGCTTTCAAGAAGAGACTGGGCTGCCATTTGTCAGAAATGGTGTAGGGTCTTTTGCTTGGATGGGGGGGTTGGACTAAATGACCTACGAGGTCCCTTCCAACTCTGATAATCTGTAAAAGACTTTACAAACATTATCAGGTTTTGACAGATTGATTTTTGTTGGTGGAAGATGACCACTGAGGTGGATAGAGACAAATAAGTCTGTGTGTGTTTGTGTGTGTATGTTGTGAGTGAGAGGGGAGAGAGAAGCGGGGAGGGGCTAACTGAAACCAGTAGTTTGAGACAATTCGCCTACGTAGCTGCAGGCTGGCAGTTCCCATGTATGCCATTTGCCAAGTCCTGTAACATTTCTTTTTTACAGCAGAATAAATTCCTTTTTGCAGCTTATATGGATCTGGGGAGCTATATGTCGCCTTTTACAAGGGATTGACAATCGCAGCCTTGCTCTCTACCTCTGCTTTCATTTGATTCCTCGTCGCTGGCTGCTCTGGGCTCCAGGATTTGGTGACAAGACATACAGAAAGCTGCCCTGCCACCTCGCCTCCTAATTTTTGAGCTTAGCCCAAGAAATTTTGTATCCGATTCTCTTCTTTGAATTAAAAATAGAAACCTGGAAGAAAGAAGGCCATTGAAGATAAGTGTGCTTGTTGATGAGAGTTCTTCCATGATAAAACAGCGGAGCAGATAATTTTAAGAAATACTGCATGTGCTTTTCAGGGCCTTCATTTGGGTGTCTTTGGTGTGTTTGACATGTTGGCTAAACTTGACTGTTTTGACAATTCCCAGCTATCAGTTGCTGTTGAATGCAAGATCTGCTATTAACAGCAACAGTCTAGTGATAATCTTCTATATGCTGTTGTATTCCATACTCTCTTACCATGACAAGTCAGCCCTTAATTGTGAAGTGAAAAATACCTGTCATGGATTCGTCCCTGGACTCCTCTCTGGATGTGAGTTCAGAGGCAGAGGGTGAGTTTGAGTCTGCAGAGGAGAGGGCAAAGCTGAATATTGGTCAGGATCAGGGCTTGGAGAGTGCTAGCCTGATGGAGCAGCCTTGGATGGATTGATTGGACGAGGGACAGGCTGAGGACAGCGAGTTATAGCAAGTTGGCCAAGAGGCTCCAGGCCAAGTCCGGGAGCTGCTGCCACCCATTAGCAATCCACAGGAGGTGGAGTCCACACCACTTCCTGATCCAAGGACATGTAGAACAGTGCGGAGACAGACACAATTGCCCATCAGCTAGGCTACACATGAGGAGGCAACCTCGCCTCTCATGAAGGGCTGCACTGGCATTGCCTACTTAATCCCACCCTGAGGTCTTGAGTGTTGCTGGAACAAAGTGCCTTGTTGACACTGAAGTTAATTTTACAAATGTCTGCTTAGGTCTAGAATATGATTGTTTATGTCTAGATTTAAACTTGTAATAATAGAAAATACTTGTAGCTCGGGTTTTAGATGTTGACAGTGGTTTGCTCTCCAAGCTTGTTTCAATTTAGTTCCTGAACGTTTCGTTACCAGACCAGGTAACGTCCTATTCAGGATTTTCTTGTCCTATTCCTCTTTGGCTTATTCCTCTTTTGTCTTGTGTGCTTGCATTGTGTATCCTAACCCATCTGAATCATGGACCTGATTTCCTGGACTTTGTGTGTGCCCATTGGACTCGCTTACCCAGAGACTCTTGTCATGCTGAGTTTGGAATTTAGGGGGGGGCTTCTGAGGACCTGTTTGGGGGGTTTGAACAAACATCTGTAGAGCTCTGTGTGTGTGTGTGTGTGTGTGTGTGTGTGTGTGTGTGTGTGTGTGTGTGTGTGAAGCAGGGCAGCATAGTACCATTGCCTTTCAGTGATCAAATACTACTCATCGCTGCATACCCTTTATCAACTACAGTGAAATGCTAAACCCTTTGTCTTATTTCACAAATCCGATTGAGTTCTGTGTCATTTCCACTTCTTAGAGCAGAGGTCGGCAACCTGCAGCTCTGGAGCCATATGTGGCTCTTTCATCCCTCTGCTGCAGCTCCTTTTCGCCGGTCGGCTCCACAATTGATATGGCTTTTGGTTAGGACAGGTAGAGATTAAAGGACACCGCGCTGGGAGGAGACTCTATGATGGGGGAACCAGACGTCCGGTCAGCTCCAGAATTGAATGGGGGGGGGGCTTCTGGTTAGGACCTTTGTGGCTCTTTGAGTGTTTAAGGTTGCCAACCTCTGTCTGTCATGCCCCTGTCAGAATCTGATTCCAAGGGGGAGGCTGAGCAGCTGACAGGGTGTGGGAGTGTGGCTCCAGTGGCTGTGGAAGAAACTGGGGAAGGGCACAATCTGGCTGGGCAGAGCAGGGGAGAGGTAGAGAAAGACAGAGAGAATTCAGACAAAGATCCAGGCCCACCTCCTCTTCATCCTAAGGCATGCAGAGGGAGAACAGAGAAGGGAGCAACATGAGTTGTGTGGCTTATAGGGAAGGAAAGGGCCCTGATTCCCTTCATTAGCTGCAGCTGGGAAAACAGTGTTTAAAAAGGGAAGCTGTGCACAGCAACTTGTTGAGAGCAAATTGTGAATTTATCTAGTATCATCGAGGCTTCTCTGCGTTCCTGGCATCTTCCCAACTGTGTGTGTTTTGTTGGCCTTTGAAGTCTGCAATTCCTTCTCCTGCCCTGTCCCGTTCATAACTACAGCATGGTTTGTGTGGATTTTTATTTACACAACTTTATATGCACTGTTTTCAGACTGAATTTCCTCCACTTAAAGGCTGTTCTTGGGAAAGTTTTTTCTCCAGCCGAAGGTAACTGGACATTGGGGGTAACGTTGGAGGTATTAAAGGGATTTTTCTTACTTATGTGACTGTGTTGCCTTTGTGCCATGCCCCTTTGGGTCATCAGACTGTCTTAGAGATAGGAAGCAGTGTCTATTTCAATAGATCAAACATTAATTGAGGATAACCTGTCCTCTTGTATGTTGGGAATGAACGATAGGCTGGTTAGGTTGAAGCACAGATTACCTTCAGTGCTTGGCTCAAAAACAAGATGTTCAGAAAGCTCCCAACGGGTAGTAAACTGCTTGAGAACCTAGGAGCAGTTCTGCTGGATCAGGTCAAGGAACATCCAAGTCTAGTGTGTTATTGAATCCAGGGACCAACTGCATGCCACCTGGGGGGCTTCTAGCAGGAGACACCCCCCCCCCTTCCCCAACTGTTGTCCTCCTGTGCTTCGAATTTGGTGCTTCCTGCCCACCCTGATGGAAACGTGAATCTTGAAGATGGATGGCCTTGATAATCCCGTCCAATTTAGGAGCCAACCCCCAATGTTTGTGAGGCCAAAGATTAATTATCAGCTGCCGCAGAAGTGCTGCCTTCTCTCTGCCCTAAATCTCTCTTGAATTAGTTTCAGTGGCTGAGCCCTGAATGTGGAGAGAGGAAAAAAATTTCCACTTTCTCCAAACTGCACCTGAGTTTATGCCTCTCGGTTGTGCCCTTCCTTCTAAGCTCAAGATTCCTAAATGTCCCACTCTTTTTCTGGAAAGAAGATCCAGGTGTCTGTGTCACCACTTCTGTATTTTAACCCACCTTGTTGTGCTCAAGCAGTAAATTCTACACCATTTCAGACAGGTGGCTGTCTATATAACCTCCAGGGATGAAGCACCCTCAACTTCTGGTGGCAAGTTCTGTTCCACTAGTTAAGTGTCCTCAATGTTAGGAAGCTTCTCCTTCATTCCAGGTTGCTTCTCTCCTTGATTAGTTTCCATCCATTGTTTCCTGTCCTGCTCTCTGGTGCTTTGGAGATTAAATTGACTCCTTGATCTTTGTGGCAGCACATCAAAGGAAGATGAACTCGATCGAACATGGGTAAGGGCTGCTACTAAGGCCTACCTTATGGTAGGCCTTAGTAGGTAAATACTTCTCCACACTAATTGCATCTACAGATAATCACCCAGTGACCCTCTTTAAAGTGAGCCGTCTCCTCTTAGGGAAGGAGGAGATTGAGGTCCACCTGAAGGGGCGTGCTGAGGAATTTGCAGATTTTCTGGAAGACAAAATCACTCAATTTCATTCCCAGTTAGATGCCGGTGTGGTTGCTGATCTGGTGGAAGCTTCTGAGGCAGGTTCTTGCCCTGTTATCTGGGAACGGTTTGACCCTGTTGATCCTGAGGAAGTGGACAGGATCCTAGGGAGGATGCGCGCGAGCACCTGTATTTTAGACCCATGTCCTTCCTGGTTTGTGAAAGCTTCCCAGGAGGTGACAGGTGGGTGGACTCTGGTGGTGATTAATGCTTCTCTACAGGAGGGGACAGTATCCCAGCACTTTAAGGAGGCTGTGGTCCACCCTCTTTTTAAGAAGCCATCGCTGGACTCCACCCGGTTGGATAATTTCCGACCTGTCTCCAATCTTCCCTTTTGGGGGAAGGTTGCTGAGAAGGTGGTCGCGCAGCAGCTCCAGAGGTTTCTGGATGAAACAGATTATCTCGACCCCTACCAGTCAGGATTCAGGCCTGGATTTGGGACAGAAACAGCATTGGTTGCACTTTTGGATGATGTCTGGCGGGAGCAGGATGGGGGTGGTGCATCCATCCTTGCTCTACTTGACCTCTCGATGGCTTTTGATACTATTGACCATGGGATTCTCCTGGGACGGCTTCAGGGGATGGGAGTGGGAGGCCTTGTGCTGTCTTGGTTCACTTCCTTCCTCTGCAGCTGCTTTCAGTCAGTGTTGATAGGAGGGGAGAGATCCAACCCTCGCCCACTGCTTTACGGGGCTCCGCAGGGGTCAGTACTCTCTCCGTTCCTACTCAACATTTATATGAAACCGCTGGGTGAGATCATCCCTCACCATGGACTGAGGTATCATCAACATGCTGATGAGTCTCAGCTGTATGTCTCGGCCTGTGGGGAGTTAAGTGTTGCTGTGTCCTTCCTCTTGCAGTGCCTGGAGGCTGTTAGGGGCTGGGTGGGGAGCAACAGGTTGAAACTAAACCCTGGAAAGACCGAGTGGCTTTGGCTCTGGAGTTCGTTGGTTCAGGGAGAATTACCACCTTTAGTCTTGGATGGGGTGGCTCTACTCCAAACAGATCCTGTGTGTAATCTAGGGGCTTTCCTGGACTCACGACTCCTGCTTGAATAGCAGGTGGCGGTCATGGCCAGGAGGGCCTTTGCGCAGCTGCAGGTTGTGCATGGGTTATGCCCTTTCCTGATCAGCAGTCCTTACTCACAGTCACCCATGCCCTGGTCACTTCCCGTCTTGATTATTGCAATGTGCTCTACAAGGGGCTGCCCTTGAAGAGCATCCGGAAGCTCCAGTTGGTGCAAAATTCAGTGGCCCACATGGTTTTATGCAGACCCCGGTGTGCACATGTATCGCCTCTCCTGCAGGAGCTGCATTGGCTGCCAATTTGCTTCCGGGTGCAATGCAAGGTGTGGTTGTCACTTTTAAAGCCCTTCATGGCTTGGATCTGGGTTATCTGAGGAAACATCTCTTGCCAGTGACATCTACCCGACCCATCAGAGCGAGGAGGCAGGGAATGCTGCGGGTCCTGCCCCTGAGGGAGATACACCTGGTGGGACCCAGAGGAAGGGTCTTCTCTGTGGTGGCTCCATCTCTCTGGAACATTATTCCCCCAGAGATACTCCCCTTGTTCCCCCTTGTTAATACTCTTCCAAAAGGCACTGAAGATCTGGTTTTGCCAACAGGCCTGGGAACCCAGAGAGGGATGGAGCCCATCAGATGGCTACTGTGATCCGCTGTCGTCGGGGTGGGAGGTGGGAGGTGGTTTTTGGTTTGGTTTTGTTTTCCCAATTTTTGTTTCTATTGTACTTTACTAATTTATTTGATTCTTTTTGTTAATTCTTATTGTTTTTGTTTTTATTTTTTGTTTTAAATATGATTTTACATTGTGCAAGCCGCCTTAAGTCGCTATGGGCGTATAGGCGGCAATATAAATCAATCAATCAATCAAATAAACAAACAAACAAATAAATAAAATACAAGAAGACTAGCTATCACGTCATCCCTATCCCTTTTCTCTACACTAGCCATACCCAGTTCCTGCAACCATTTATCATATTGTTTTACTCTCCAGGCCTTTAAACATCTTTAGCTGCTCTTCTCTGATTTTTTTTCCAAAGTCTCAACATCTTTTTTGCAATGTGGTGACCAAAACTAGATGCTGTATCCCAGGCATGGTCTCACCAAGGATTTATCAAGCAGCACTAATACTTCACATGAATTTAATTCTGTGCCTCTGTTTATACAACCAAGAATTGTATTTCCTGTTTAAAGTGTGAGCCTCCCAGAGAGTCTTGTTGGATTCAGGTGGGGTTGAAATCTAATTAAATAAATGAAGAAGAGAGACTCAGTTCTAGTGTGACGGTGGCCTTTGAGGTTGCTGGTACACAACGCAGTCCCTCGGGTGCCGTAGCATTCTCAGGCAGCGCTCCAAGAAGCATTATGTGCCTATAGCCCATAATACACATGTCCAAATGAAAGTGCGTGTTGTGTAGCCAGCGCCGAGATAAAACAGCTGGGAAGATCTTAGCTTTCAGCTCCTCCAGAGAATATTTGCAGGCAAAAGCGTTCGAGGTTGTTTCCAGCCTTCGCAAACCCGTCTTTGCTCCCCTCTCAGCACACACAGTTATTGGCTGGGAGAGCAAAGCCCTGATTGAATGGACATGTAAATGTTGGTTTAATCTTGCCTGCCTCCAATGGGACGATTCCGGGCAAAACTGCAAATTGGAACGGCTCGGGGGCAACTCCTGGCAGGTGGGGTCAAGCTATGGGTAGAAGCAAGTTCTGGTGGAGAGATGATGTGCCAAGATATTTGGTTGCAGGCTCTGTTCTGCTGATTGCCAGTCAGAATCCTGCCTTCCTAGACGGCAGAGTATGTGAACAGGGGCCTAATAGGTTACAAGAGGATCTTTTCAAAAATGCATGCTGTTTGTCTCCTGTGAAATATTTATTTAAGTAATGGGCAGGGAAGGAGAGCCATGTGCCGTGAGATGCATCCTTCGGCGCTTCCAAGGCTCCTTGGCTTTGCATACTAACCAATGAATAATTAAGAGCTGTCTATTTATTGCACGAAGCCAGATGGGTAGCATCTGCCTTTCTGGACCCAGGGAGGAGAGGTGGCCTCGATTCACCACATGGTGGAGAGATCTGGAGCTTCCAGTTGGGAAGGGACCCGGGATCCCTTCTCGTCTCCATTTCTAACGGATGTGTGCCGTCTCCATGAAGGTTTCACCAAAGGGAAGCTATGGAGGAATAGAGAGTTACAGGCAGGGCAAGTGAAGCTCTTGCAGTGTTCAGAGTAGCTACTAACATGGGCAGCATCCTGCCCACACACTTTTATCTTTCTTGGTGACTTCAATCTACCTCATATTAACTGGACCCTAAACGAATGTACAACTGAACCAGTGGTGGAATTCAAATATTTTTACTACCGGTTCTGTGGACGTGGCTTGGTGGGTGTGGCTTGGCTTAGTGGGTGTGGCTTAGTGGGCATAGCAGAGGAAGAATACTGAAAACACCCCATTCCCTCCTCAATCCAGGAGGAAGATTACTGCAAAATCCTCCCTCCCCACCCCAATAACCTGCTTTCCAGCTTCGTTCTCCTGTGCAGGGCAACAAAAGAAGACCCAGCTGATCAGCTGGGACTCGAGAAGCAGAGAAGAGATGGGGGTGGGGCCAGTCAGAGGTGGTATTCCAAACTACTCAAAATTTCCGCTACCGGTTCTCTGAACTACTCAAAATTTCCGCTACTGGTTCTCCAGAACTGGTCAGAACCCGCTGAATACTACCTCTGAACTGAACCCATACATGCAACCTTCTACAATGCTGTAACAAATCTGGGACTGGAACAACTAGTAACCAACAATACTAGGCTTAACAACTGCCTCAATCTCATCTTCTGCAATAGTTTGAATTCAATTTACGGAATACAAATTAAAGAACCCTTTTCCAACAGTGACCACAATATGATTGACTTTTGTCTCAACATACGTCCACACAAAAATCATCACAATGTCAAAATCCCCAATTATAACTTCAAAAAAGGCAACTATGATCTTATAATCAACGGTCTCTCTTCCCTTGATCAATTTCCATTCACTGGATGCAATACTGTTGAAGACCATTACAACATATTCTTATTAGAAATCAAAAGCCATCAAACTATACAATAATAATAATAATAATAATAATAATAATAATAATAATAAATATTTATTTATATACTGCTCCTCTTCCGAAGGACTCGGAGCGGTGCACAGCCGTACAGTTAAAACAATAAATATGTGGAAAAATAAAACTAAATTAAACCAAAACCCTGGCTGTAAACAATTTAAAACCCTTCCCTAAAATCCTAAAATTTAATAAAAAATAAAACACCCAAAACTAAAATCAGTCCAAGCCGGCCTGGTCAAAGAGCCAGGTTTTCAAGGCACGCCTGAAGATCCCCAGGTCCGTGGCTGTCTGTAACTCCGGGGGCAACCCATTCCAGAGGGCAGACGCCCCCACAGAGAAGGCCCTATTCCTCGGGGTCACCAGCCGGCACATAGATGTCGATGGGATCCGCAGGAGACCCTCCCTGTGGGAGCGCACTGGACGGTGAGAGGAAAATGGCAGAATGCGGTCTTGTAAATATCCTGGTCCGATGCCATGGAGCGCTTTAAAAGTTAACACCAAAATTTTAAAGTGCACCCGAGAGGCCACTGGCAACCAATGCAACTCGCGCAGGAGGAGCGTCACATGAGAGAACCTTGACGCCCCCATAACCACCCGCGCGGCTGCATTCTGTACCAGTTGAAGCCTCCGGATGCTCCCATTCGGGAGCCCCATGTAGAGGGTGTTACAATAGTCCAGTCGGGAGGTGACCAGGGCATGAGTGACTGTGCATAAGGCATCCCGATCCAGAAAGGGTCGCATCTGGCGGATCAGGCGAACCTGATGAAACGCCCCCCTGGAGACGGCCGTAATGTGGTCTTCCAGGGACAGCCGTACATCCAGGAGGACACCCAGATTGCCGGGTCAGAGGTCGCAAAGGCACAACTCGGTCCAGAGCCTCGGCAGCCAGCCTATCCTAGACGGCTACCAAGTCTGTGGCCGAGTTATGAGCCAGAGTTTCAGGTAATGGCCCAAGCTCTGTTTGGAACCATTCAGGATCCATCAGGCGTCTGGGGCGGAACCATCTCCTTGGCTCCACCTCCCTGCGGTGCGGATTGGCGGTATAGAAGTCTAGTCTAAGGAGAGAATGATCAGACCATGACAAAGGTTTGACAACTATATCCCCTAACCGATCATTCAACCACTGTCCAGAGACGAAAATCAGATCCAGCATGTGTCCTCCCGTGAGAGTGGGTCCAGAAACTAATTGGGTCAGGTCCAAGGCCGTCATGGAGGCCAAGAACTCTCGGGCCACCCCAGAGGATTCACCGAGCGAAGGCAGGTTGAAGTCACCCATAACTAGCAGTCTGGGTGTCTCCACCGCCAGCTCGGCTATTACCCCGAGGAGCCCGGGCAAGACCGATGATACGTAGCAGGGAGCCAGGTACGTTATCAAAAGACCCATCTGCCCACCCTGACCCCACTTCACAAAGAGGGACTCACAGCCAGCCACCTGAGGTACAGTGGCCTCCCTAGGACATAGATCCTCCCTAATAATTACCGCCACTCCACCACCCCTACCCTGAGCCCTCGGCCGATGAAATGCCTGGAAACCTGGTGGGCACATCGCTACCAGGGGGAAACCCCTCTCTGGGCTCAACCAGGTTTCGATGACCCCTGCCAGGTCCACGCCCTCATCCTGTATCAGGTCAAAAATCAGGGGGGGCTTATTCATAACGGACCTGGCATTGCATAACATCAGCCGGGTACTCAGGGCCTGAGACTCTGCACAACCAGGCCTGCAAGACGGGTCGAGAGGGTCGGAGCGCATTACCGCTTGGAGATAGCGGGCACGCAATCCCCTAACCTGATATGACCCTCTACACCCGCCATATCTGCCCCTCCCACTTACAGTGCCAATAAGGTCCACCCTCAATAGTTCTGACCCTGGTTGCCCCCCCAACCCCCGGTCCCTCGGGTCCCCCCAGGCATACTCACCGGCTTGGCTGACCCCAAACCCCCCACCCACTAACCCCACTAAAAATCTATCCCTCACCCTCCTCCCAACCTCCCTCCCCATACCCGTGGCATCCCTCCCTAACCCCATTAAAAATCTAAAAATAAAGAGAAACAGTTGAGTACCCCTCCCCCTCCCCAAACGTTTCATGGAATGGCCATGCCACCTCTCTCGATCCCAAGACCCGTCCTTGAGGTGGACTTTTGATAGTCCCTTCGGCCATGTCGGGAGAGGGGCACCCTCTCAAGAGCGTAGAGCTCGGTCCGTGTGTACTGCAGCGGGCCAACTGGTCCCGACTCAGATATTCGATGTCGGGTCCAGCCGGCTCCAGATAAGACCCGCCGACCTCCCCCAGTCCCCCACCACCACTGCCACCGGGGGGGGGGAACCACGGGGAACAACAAGTCCATCAGCAGCCGTCGTCACCGCTGCCGCCCGATCCTACAGTGGCCGCCCAGCATAGATGCGGTCGCCATCTTCGCCGGCCCTGTAGTCCCAACAGCCCCTCCGACCGGTTCCAGATGACACTCACTGGTCTCCCCCAGTCCTCCCCCATCTCTGCCACCGGTGGGGGGACCCAGGGGGAACGAAGGGACCATCCATGGCCATTGTCAATGCCGCCGCCCGCTGCCACCGTGGCCACTGTCCTCGATCCAGCCTCTGTCCTCGATCCAGCAGACCCGACGACCCTTCCAGCCGACTCCAGGTGAGGCATCCCAAGCTCCCCTGGATCTCCCCCACCTCTGCCACCAGTGGAGGGGCCCAGGGAAAACAAAGAAGTCCTCCTCGTCTGTTGTTGCTGCCGCCCAATACCCTCGTGGCCGACTAACGCCACCACGGCCGCCGCTTTTGCCCCCCCTCCAGTTGGCCCCAGGCAAGCCTCCTGACCACCCCTGCCCCCCCCACCTCTGCCACCGGCGAGGGGGAAATCCAGGAGGAATGACGGCTCCATCCAACAGCTGCCATCCTCGTCGCGGCCCGAAATCGCCACAGGCGCTGCGCCAACGTCGCCGCTGCTGCAGCTGCCATTCTCCTCGCCCCCGGGCCCCCCCCCCACCTCTGCCACAGGCAGGGGGGAAACCCAGGGGGAACGGCGGATCCATCCACCGCCGCCGTCTCCGTCGCGGCCCGAAACCGCCGCGGCCGCCACACCAACCAATTATGTACCAATTACAACTCCCAAAACCAGGAAAAACAGATAACCCATAACAATAAGGAAGCTTCAATCCAAAAAGAGATCACTTTGGTGAAAAAACACATCTGCTCACGTTGCCAACTTCAAAAGCCGATACAAAAATCTATGCCACCAGATAAAAACTCAATGCACTAATTATCACATTAAACAAGAGGAAAACCTTCTACGCACCAATTCCACCCGTGCTTTCTACAATTTTATAAACAGCAAACTAAAAGACTGAAGGTCCATCCCACCCCTGAAAGGACCTAATGGTAAAGACTGCAGTGATGACACCATTAAAGCCAACCTCTTTAACACATTCTTTGGCTCAGTATTTGTAAACAGCAATGGATTAAGCCCAGTACTTCCTAGTCGAACCACAGATAACTACAATGATCTAATACATATCGATTTTACAGAAGACATTGTTGAAAAAGTACTACTACGCAATCTAAAACCATCTCTATCTATTGGACCAGATGGAATATGTGCCTACTTCTTAAAAAAGCTATCCACTGCCATAGCAGGACCTCTAAGTATAATCTTTGAAAAATCTTTCAGGACCAGCTCCTTGCCAGAACTGTGGTCACAAGTCACGGTCATCCCCATCTTCAAAAAGGGAGACCCCAGCCTAGTTGAAAATTACAGACCAATCTCTTTATGCTGCATCACCTGTAAAGTCATGGAATCAATTATTAACCAATCCATCATCCTCCACTTAGAAACAAACAACCTACTCTTTAATAAACAATTTGGTTTTAGGAAAAACTATCTGCAACTCTTACACTGCAAAAACATATGGACAGCACAACTCGATCAGGGCAAAGCAATAGACACAATCTACATAGACTTCTGTAAAGCCTTTGATTCAGTGGTACACAACAAACTACTCCTAAAACTAAAATCTTACGGTATCTCTGGACACCTGCATAACTGGATAGAAGCATTCCTGTCAAACAGAAAACAAATGGTCAAAATTGGGAGTGTCCTATCAAATTTTGTACCTGTCAACAGTGGTGTCCCCTAAGGTAGTGTTCTAGGATCAACTCTCTTCATACTCTATATAAATGACCTCTGTGATCATATTAAGAGCAACTGTGTTCTCTTTGCTGATGATGTAAAGCTATTCAGCACCACAGACAATACTGCTACCCTCCAAAAAGACCTTGACAAGTGGCAACTTCAAATCTCAACAAATAAATGCTCTGTCTTACAGATTGGCAAAAGAAATCAGAAAATAAAATACAAGCTGAATAGTCAAGACCTTGTTGAGGATTCAAACTTTGTCAAGGACCTTGGAGTACTCATCTCAAATGATCTAAGTGCTAGAGCCCACTGTAACTACATAGCCAAAAAGGCATTAAGAGTTGTTAACCTAATCCTACATAGCTTCTTCCCTGGTACTATCACACTACTAACTAGAGCAAAATGTTTGCTAGATCTATACTTGAATACAGGTCATCAGTCTGGTACCCATATCATGTATCTGATATTAACACAATTGAAAAAGTCCTTTCCTTTCCTTTCTTCTTTCCTTCTTTTCCTTTCTTCTTTCCTTCCTTCCTTTCCTTCCTTCCTCCATCCGTCCCTTCCTTCCTTCCTTCCT
Source organism: Bungarus multicinctus (assembly GCA_023653725.1). Classification (NCBI taxonomy): domain Eukaryota; kingdom Metazoa; phylum Chordata; class Lepidosauria; order Squamata; family Elapidae; genus Bungarus; species Bungarus multicinctus. The sequence continues at coordinate 173,387,827 of CM042836.1, forward strand.
CCCTCCCTCCCTCCCTCCCTCCCTCCCTTTCCTCCTCTCCTTCCTCTCTTCTTTCCCTCCCTTCCTTTCTTTCCTTCCTTCTTTCCTTCCTTTCTTCTTCCCTGCTTCCCTCCCTTCCTGCCTTCCTTGGTGTGCAATGATTAGAATGCAGAAGTGCAGTCTACTTCTGCTGACTGCCGGCTGCCTACAATTTGGCAGTTCGATTCTCACTGACTCCAGGTTGACTCAGCCGTCCTGTTGAGGTCAGTAAAATGAGTTGTTGGGGACAACAGGCTGACTCTGTAAACCACTTAGAGAGGGCTGTGAAGCACTGTGAAGCGGTATATAAGTCTAAGTGCTATTGCTATATTGGCACGTTTATGTCTGCATAGCTGAGATATGGGGGGAAAATGCAGCAGCTAGAACTGATCAATATTCAGCTTCCCAATTCAGCTTCCCAAGGAGATGAAAAAAATGAAACAACTCGACTCACAGCAGTTCCGTTCGAAGTCACAGTGAGACTGAAAAATGTGACTTATGACAGTTTTTCAAAGTTACGACCTTTGCAACATCAGGTCACGTGATCAAAATTCAGGTGCTTAGTAACTGGTTCATATCTATGGCTATTGCAGTGTCCCATGGTCATGTGATCACAATTCACCTAGAGACTACACACGCACAAACTCAAACATACAAACACACATTCTTATAATAACTGGTTTCAGCAGTAAGGATTTGGGGAAACCTGTATATTCAACCACTCTCTAGACTAGATATATAAGCTTGCAACAGAATAGCAGTGTATGCTTTTTTAAAAATTAATAATAAGGAATAAAAAATGCAATGCCAAACAGTTGAGATAGGAAAAAATAAATTGAATGCAATTTATTAAAAAAAAAACGCTGCCTGATCCTGCAACTGAATTTTAATGGAAAGTGATGTAAATATGAAAATATTAAAATAGTTTTAGCCCCTTGTGGAATCCAGAGGCCCTCACCTAAACAAGTAAAAATGATTAACTTTTGAAACTTATGCAAATAGCCATTGGAAATAAAAACTATATTGGGTAGAAATTACGAATCAATGTAGGTAAGACAAGGCAGATAGACAACAGCATCCATCTGCAGAAAGTGGAAAAATGCAAATTGCAGCCATTTTGCACCTCCTATTGTCGCTCTATTCCCACTCGTCACATATTTTATACACACACACACACAAATATAAATAAATAAAATATGCATGGTCATTGCAGATGTGTGTCTGTGCTTCATGGCAAAGGAATTGTATATTAATTACATTACAAGCACACACAAAAACCCTCCCCTGTTTAACCACTCTTAGAAACTAGTTTTCCTCAGGAGGTTCAGATGGATCAGAAGATATAAGAATTCCTTCCTTCCTTCTTTCCTTCTCCCTCCCTCCCTCCCTCCCTCCCTTCCTTTCCTTCTTTCTTTCTTTCCTTCCTTCCTTCCTTCCTTCCTTCCTTCCTTCCTTCCTTCCTTCCTTCCTTCCTTCCTTCCTTCCTTCCTTCCTTCCTTCCTTCCTTCCCTCCCTCCCTCCCTCCCTCCCTTCCTTGGTGTGCAGTAGTTAGAGTGCAGTACTGCAGGCTACTTCTGCTCACTACCAGCTGCCTGCAATTTGGCAGATCGGTTCTCACTGGCTCAAGGTTGACTCAGCCTTCTGTCCTTCCGAGGTCGGTAAAATGAGAACCCAGATTGTGGAGGGCAAGAGGTTGACTCTGTAAACCACTTAGAGAGGAGCTGTAAATATATGAATATAATGTAAATATATACATTTTATATATCTAAAATGCATGGTCATTGCAGATGTATGTCTGTGCTTTGTGGTAGAAGCAAAGGAATTGTATATTAATTACATTACAAGCAAAAAACCTCTCCTGTTTAACCACTCTTAGCAGCTATTTTTCCTCAGGAGGTTCAGATGGATCAGAAATTATGAGTTCCCAATTCCCCCCCCCCCCTTATATTTCATCCAATCTGCATATTGTCTTTACTGCCTCTCAATGGATCCCTTTATGCGTGGCAGGAAGACATTCCTTCTCCCCTGTTCTCTGGACACTCCAAACATCTACAGGCAGTGGTGGGTGTCTACTCGTCAATCATTCCTATGCCTGTTTTTGAGTTGCCATAAGAAGGAGAGGGGAAGGCCCGAGGGAGCAGTGCGGTAGATGAAGGCCAGAAGCACATTCCACACTTATCTTGTGGAGATTGTAGCCTAGGATACCGGATCTTCTGCCTGCAAAAATCCTTCATTAGAGAGTGTGTTTGACACCCAGCCTGTGAATGCGTGTGTTTTGTTGGAGAATCTGATTTATCACACACCCAGAGGGGTGGGGAGAAACAGGGTCATAAGTAAAGTACGTGTCTCAGAGTTGGCTTCATATGGGTTAATGCCAGACATGTTGCTCCTAATAAATCTTTTGGATTCCTTTGAAGCTTGGCTCACGATTTAATTAGGGCAATCGTGGGAACCCTGACAGCGGGTTTCCAAATTTTTTCCTACCGGTTCTATGCACGCACGTTTCACATGTGTGCACGGCTCAGAAACCGCCATCTGTATCAATGCTGGTGAGCTGAGCTGTTTTTTAGCTCAACTGAGGCACGACAATCCGTGCAAATCAGCTGAGCTAAAAAAAACCAAGGTAATATAGGAGAGGTAATGGCGGAGGTGGGTGGCAGGGCCAGACAGAGGTGGTATTTGCTGGTTCTTCGAATTACTCAAAATTTCCGCTACCGGTACATCAGAACCAGTCAGAACCAACTGAATACCACTTCTGCCTACAGGTTTCCACAAGGTGGAATTTAACTGCGTTTCACTGGCTTGGAGAGTTCACCTGTGCAGCCTTATTTGTCTCCCCTTGAGAATAAATCCATTAAGGTTAGGGAGGGGAGAGGTTAGTCTGAAGAAAACACAGGAAGTCCTTGACTTAACAACAGTTAATTTGATGACCGTTCAAAATTACGCCACTGAAAAAAGGGATTTGTGACCGTTTTTCACAGTTATGTCCTTTGCATCGTGTGATTAAAATCTGGACGCTTGGCCATTGGCTCATATTTATGATGGTTGCGGTGTCCTGGGGTCACGTGATTCCCCTTTGTGACCTTCTGACAAGCAAAGTCAACAGGGAAGCCGGATTCACTTAACAACCATCTCACCAACATAACAACTGCAGGGATTTGCTTAATGACCATGGCGAGTAAGGCCATAAAATGGGGCAAAACTCCCTTAGCAAATGTCTCACTTGGCAACAAAAATTTTGGGCTCCATTGTGGTCAATGAACCTGTGATGACCTGGGGCGTTGCACAAAAATAACAAAAGTCACCAAAGTAGATAAATTCCCTTTAATGCCTCCAACTTGGCCCACAATGTCCAGTTATCCTCGGCTGGGAGATCAAACTCTTCCAAAAACAGTCTACAAAGGGAAGAAATGCAGTCTGAACACGAAATACAGATAAAGTAGAAATAAAAACAACAACAACACAAACCAAACTGAAGTAATTAACATGACAAACCAGGATAATAACTTGCAGACTTCCAAAAGATAATGAGGCACCCACAGTTGGGAGGACAACAAAACCCAAATAAACTCAACAAAGATAATGCACGGTTTGCTTCCAGCAACTTTGCCATGTGCAGTTTGACCTTTTAAACAGTCTCCCCAGCTGCAGCCTATGAAGGGGATCAGGGCCCTTTCCTCCTCCATAACCCACGTTGGTCCCTTATCCATTCTTCCCTGCATGCCCTAGGATGAAGAGGGGGTGGCCCTGGGTCTTCCTCTGAATGCCCAGCTGGCCTGTACCCTTCCCCAGTATCCTCCTCAGCCACTGGAGCCACACTCCCACTCCCTGTCAGCTGTTCCACCTCCCCCTCGGAATCAGATTCCAACCGGGCCATGACAGAACCAGTGGAACAGCTTGCATCCAGAACTTGTGGGTGCTCTGAGACTGGACAGCCACCTATCTGAAATGGTAGAGAGTCTCCTGCTTAAGGTCCTTTTCACCTCTGTTCTGATTGATTGAGAGCAACCATGCCATGGTGGAGAAAGATTCAGAGCAGGAGTGGGGAAGACTACACTGCCCTCTACCATTAAGTCTCTCTGAGGGTTTTGGGACCAGTGACGCTCTAAACCAGGGGTCTCCAACCTTGGCAACTTTTAAGACTTGTGGACTTCAACTCCCAGCGTTCCTCAGCCAGCTTTGCTCTGGGAGTTGAAATCCACAAGTCTTAAAGTTGCCAAGTTTGGAGGCCTCTGGATTAGAAGAAAAGTAAGCTCAGAAAGTCTGCTAGACCTCTCTGCACCAGGTCAGTCAGGTTTCCCTGGCTTGTACCTGTATTATTTCCATTAGATCATGATAAGTATATTTGGTCCTTCTCATCTGCCCGCCCCGCTTCCAATTCAGGTGTTGTGACCCAGCTCCCAAACACAAGAAGCCCTTTGTAGTAAACAAAATGTTCCCCAGCAGCTGCTCTCTCCCAACAGGCTATGAAGTCCCGTAAGTTTTTTGGAAAGGGATGCTTGCTCCCTTTCCCCTAAACTGGCTCAACACACGAGAAGTCTCTCTCTCTCCATCTCTCTCCTTCTCTCTCTCTCTCCCCCCCCCTCTCCCTCTCCCCACACTTACAAAGGAAGTCCTGGAAGGGGTGCTCGCTTTCTTCCAGCAGCAGACACACACACACACACACACACACACAGAGAGAGAGAGAAGGTTCTGCAGATTCCAAGAAGAATTCTGATAATTTCCAGACCGGATTCGGAAGTGCAGGCTATCAGTGAAAGATGAATAATCTCTCATCTATTCATCTCCGTCCTCCTACCTTTTGTCCCCAGAGCTAGGATGGGGATTCGTTAGCAATGGTGGCTCTTTTGTCCCAAGGACCGGCCCATAGATTTCCACTGCTGTCCTCTCCTTTGCCTTCTGTGAATCTGAGCGTCAGGCACTGGACCCAGCGGTTCCTCCTCTTCCTCATTAGCCACCTCCAGACCTGGGAGCTGTTGACTCTCCATCTGAGGGCTGATGGATGGCCCAGGCTCCACCTCTCTCCCTCTCTCTCTCCCTCTCTCTCTCTCTCTCTCACAGCTCCATTCCCTCTTCCCCCTCGGAGTTCTCAGGTTGCCTTGATGCTGACCCCAATTCCTCCTCCTCTGATTCGGCTGCTGGAGGGGCCAGTGGCCAACAGGCCACAACATCAGGACTTTGCCATTCCCAACCTGGAACCTATCAGATATATTTCCCCAGACTCTTGTGAGGGTGACAAAGAGTTATAGGAGCTGCAGTCCCAAGTGGTTTCAGGTTCAGAAAGCTTAGTCGCTCAACAGATGCTCTAGCTACACAGCCTGGATGCTTAACAGCTGCTGATAGGCAATCCCATAAACTTGTCTCATTTGTTGGTAAAGCCATCTGTCCTCTCCGAGTTGTGTTTCTTCATTGTTTTGGAATCTGCCTTCCACACCTTGTTAATTCCTGCCCACTGGAGGGATAAAAATGTGAAAAATCAATGGATGAATTGGAATCTTCTGTTTGCTGGTGGAAACATTGACGCCGTAAAAATAAATTCATTTCTTAATGAAGGAGGGGGAGAGAGAGTGTTCCTTGGGAAATCAGATGCACATCTGGAATTCTAATGTCTGTTCCCCCCACAGCTGCCATGCTCATTGAGTTGTGACGTTAAACAAGTTGATTACATTTTGCATATGTTTTAAGTACATTTTTTTTTCCTTTGGTGAATCAAAACGACAATTGGATTCAACTCATCAAAGTGAGTCAGGAGCGTCTAATCGCATTAACACAACTTGTCAAATCAACAGTTTGAATCAGATATTGTATGATTTGTATGCCACTATTTTACAAATTAAAATTGCTAGGTTCAGATCACACGAACCCCAAAAACAAAAGACAGAATGTGGAATTGTTTGAACTGGGTCAATAAAGACTGGAAATTGTATCCAGACATTAGGGTAACAGATTAAAATATTAACAGAGTTGGAAGGGACCTTATAGGTCATTTAGTCCAACCCCCCCGCCCAAGCAGACCCTACACCATTTCTCACAGATGGCAGTCTAGTCTTGTCTTGAAAGCATCCAGTGATGAAACTCCCACAATTTCTTTTTTTTTAAGTTTTTTTTTTTAACAAAACAACAAATAAAACCTTCTTTCAACTTTCCCACAACTTCTGAAGACAACTTCTGTTTCATGGGTTAATTGTTCTGTCTGTCAAAAAAATTATCCTTATTTCCAGGGTTAAATCTCTCTTTGTTCAGTTTCCATCCATTATTCCTGGCTGGTTGTCCACTAAGACTCCAAGATCCCTCTCACAGTTGTTGCTATTAAGCCTAGTTTCATCCAGTCTATATGTGTCCTTTTGCCTTGCCTTGCCTAAGGTTAGATCCACACTCTCTTTCAGGGTCCCTATCCTCCAACAGCAGATACTCCCAATCAATGTAAGTCGAAAAAGAGACAGGCTGTTGGCATCTGGCCAAACCTAATATAAAGCTAAACCTAATGTATGTGTGTTAGTTCATTTAAATACATAAAGGGTAGAAACCCACCCAGGATGTCCTCCTATATATCTCTGGGGCTGAACAGAACAACACAATAACAGTGTTAGAAGGGACCTTGGAGGTCTTCTAGTCCAACCCCCTGCTCAGACAGGAAACCCTACACCATTTCAGGCAAATGGTTGTCCAATCTCTTCTTAAAAACTTCCAATGTTGGAGCATTCACAACTTCTGGAGGCACGTTGTTCCACTGGTTAATTGTTCTAACTATCAGGAAATTTCTCCTTAGTTCCAGGTTGCTTCTCTCCTTGATTCGTTTCCATCTGTTGCTTCTTGTCCTGCCTTCAGGTGCTTTGGAGAATAGCTTGACTCCCTCTTCTTTGGGGCGGTCCCTGAAATATTGGAAGACTGCTATCCTGTCACCCCTTCTTTTCACTAGACTACAAAATACCCAATTCCAGCAACTTTTATATGGTTTAGCCTCCAACCCCCTAATCATCTTTCTGGCTCTTCCCTACACTCTTTCTAGAGTCTTGTAATCTTTTTGACATTTTAACGACCAAAACTGGATGCAGTATTCCCAGTGTGGTCTTACGTATCACAGGCCATTTTTGCTGATCCTTCAGCTCATCCAACAGCTGACTCAGCTACTATTTTCTTCCTTTTTAGAAGTTGGCAAAAGCATTTCCTTACATTAGAAATGGGAGGCTAAGTCTGACTGCAAACCAGTATTTTCTCAGTGGTCTGATGGGACATGGAAAATGGGTTCAGGAACTGAATTATTCACAGAGGCAACCAAGTGTTTTCCCTCATTGTTGCACACAAAATAAATGCTTATTTGTTTGAAAGATTTGTGAGCCATGTTGGTGCAATATTCGAATGCAGTATTGTGGGATAATTCTGCCGACTGCCAGCAGTTTGATCCTGACCGGCTCAAGGTTGACTCAGCCTTCCATCCTTTCAAGGTTGGTAAAAATGAGGGCCCAGATTGTTGGGGGCAAGAGGCTGACTCTGTAAACCTCTTAGAGAGAGCTGGAAAGCACTGTGAAGCAGCATATACGTCTAAGTGCTATTGCTATTCCTTCCTTCCTTTCTTCCTTCCTTCCTTCCTTCCTTCCTTCCTTCCTTCCTTCCTTCCTTCCTTCCTTCCTTCCTTCCTCCTCTGCCCATTTCCAGCAGTTCAATCCTGACTGGCTCAAGGTTGACTCAGCCTTCCATCCTTCCGAGGTTGGTAAAATGAGAACCCAGATTGTTGAGGGCCATAGACTGACTCTGTAAACCTCTTAGAGAGGGCTGGAAAGCACTGTGAAGCGGTATTTAAGTCTAAGTGCTAGTGCTATTGCTCTTCCTTTTCTCCTTCCTACTTTCATTCCTTCCTTCCTCCCTCCCTTCCTTTCCTCCCTAACTCCTTCCCTCCCTCCCACCTTCCCCCCTCTTCCTTCCTTCCTTCCTTCCTTCCTTCCTTCCTTCCTTCCATCCATCCATCCATCCATCCATCCATCCATCCATCCATCCATGGGGCACAGTGGTTATAATTTAGTAATGCAGGCTAATTCTGCCGACTGCCAGCAGTTCGATTCTGAACGGCTCAGCCTTTCGTCCTTCCAAAGTCAGTAAAATGAGGATCCAGATTGTTGGGGGCAACAGGCTGACTCTATTAAACCAGGGTCAACCCCAACCCCCGGTCTTTGGACCAGCACCGGTCCGCGGCATGCCAGCAACCAGTCCTTGCAAACAACTGAAGCCGCATCCATGAGATGTAGGCAGTGCACAAAACTATGGCTTCTCCGGTCTGTGGAAAAACTTCTTTCCATGGAACCAATCCCTGTTGCCCAAAACGTTGAGGGGCATTGCTGTAAGCTGCTTAGAGAGGGCTGGAAAGTACTGTGAGGCGATATATAAGTAAGTGCTATAGCTCTTTGTATGGCCACCTATCTTTGAGAAGAACTCTGGGTGGCTCACAACAACAATAAGAACAATAAAAACAGAACTCCAAAGAGTAGAACCGATAAACCTGGGGCCTCAGCCATTCTCCTGGGATGCTCCCCAACCAACCATCCTTGAGTCCCAATCTTGCCCTGTGCCTGAGGAAGAGGCAGGGATTTGTGGTTTTTCTAGAAGTCTGAAGAGATGGGGGCATGCCAGACCATCAGGGGAGGCTGTTCCACAGGGGAGAGTCCACCCCTACCTGGGTCCTGCAAGGAAACAGTATTTAAAAGAAGGGGCCTGGGTCACACCACTCTATCTAACAATAAACACATCTCTCCTGGTCTCATTTGTGTTGATCATTTTATTGTTTTGGGGTTGTTTAAAGTTATGGGGTCACCTGAAGGTAGGAACTCATAGCTGGGACACATGAACCTCATAGTGTAATGGATCTTTTAGCCTTATTGTAAGGATGGTGAACCAATTTGCTCCACCAAAAACCCCTGGGGAGAGAAAGGGGATGTCCCCAACAGCGTGCTCTTCAGGAAAAATCTGACTGTCAGGCCTCCCCCAGCTAGGTCTCTAGGAAAGAAAAACCCTCAACTCCATTTGGTTGAAGCGATAGGTTCTTTTATTAAGGATTACTGGCTGCAGTAGAAGCCAGCTAGAATTGAAGTTCCCATGCTAAGGGTTACAGAATTTTCCTCTTCATCCCAGCCCTGCCCCTATGACCAGTTCATCTTCAGCCAAAGACGAGCTGCATAGGTGTTTTGAGAACCGCTCAGATGCTTGGAGCAATTCACATTCCGTTGTCAGCTTCATGGCCTTGAAGACTGGCACAGGCTGAGTTCTTGCACCCCTGGTCTCCTGTCAAGCTGTCATCCTCCCTCCCTTTTTTCCACCTATGCCCCATACATGTCTTTTGCCCATCTGCTCCCCTCCCCTCTAGCAGTGGATGGCCGGATGCCAGCGAGGCACCAAGCCAAAGATGGCAGATCTGATACCAGCTTGAATCATTGGACCGATGTATATGTGGTTCGGATTTTTTGCTTTGATTTAGCAATTCAGCTCGATCCAATTCTGACAGCCCCATCCCTCTGAGGGGAATGTAACCAACACAGCAAAGGTTATCTGCCTCGATTCACAGACTCCTCAGTCAGTCCAGTGCTTTGAATGCACTTTCTAATTTAATTTGCTACCTAATTTCCATTCACTGATTTAATCAACTTGGCTCCCTTTACGGTCGGTGGACCATTCATTATCTGAGGCTTTTGCCTAAATCTGTATGACGTGTGTCTGCCAGACTTGATGCCTTGGGAAGAAGAGAGTCCTATATTTGTAGCACTTAGTTTTTAAAAAGCAACCTTTTTCAGCTACACAAGGCAAAATGTTTCCTTCTTTCCAATAATTGAAAGCTGCAAGTCGGTCTGTGTTTGACACACACTCTGAGAACCTGCAAGGAAAAAGCCTTTCCTGTTACAGAAAATGTCTTTTGGATGAGCTAGCTTTTTTTCGCCGAACGCTGGTGGTATTTTCGCTCCCCTCCCTTTTTTTTAGTCAAGCTCCTGAGAAATGAAACAAAAGGCACAGGGAATATTAATAACAAAAAGAGAGGCTGCAAACATTGTTTATTCTGCTTGGGCTAATAAATTCATTTCCAGCCATGATTCTAACGTGAAATTAAAAAGCCCGGCTTGGAATTGGAGAATTGGGCAGCGTTCCTGCAGATAAGAGATGTTGAGCACAGAAGTAAATTAAATCTGCAGAGGGATGGGAGGAAATGGATTCATGTCGGGGGGGAAGCATTGGCAGGTCTCCTTACCTTCCTCCTAGCTGGTGCCACAGGAGGATATATCTGAAATAAGCGGGAATCTTGGGCCTTTATGTTTAAATAAAACATGATCTGCCTGGAGTTTAAAAGCATGCTCCCACGCACTCATGGTTGGAACACTGCAGCCTTGGAAGTTCTTGGCGTGCCTCAAAGGTGCTTTTGCGTCCGGCTTCTGAAGGAGGCTGGCAAAACTCACCCGTCCCCTTCAAATATCCACTCACAATAAACTCTACACTTATCAAAGAATCCCCCCTATGCCTCCAAGCTCGAAATTTTGGGCCTGGACAATCTAGAACTGCGCTGCCTGTGGTCCGATCTAAGCATAGTTCACAAAATTGTCTGCTACCACGTCTTGCCTGTCAAGGACTTCTTCAGCTTCAACCACAATAACACCTGGGCAAACAACCGATACAAACTCAAGGTAAACCGCTCCAAATTCGACTGCAGAAAATACGACTTCAGCAACAGAGTGGTCAACGCCTGGAACGCCCTACCTGTTGTGGTTTGCCGGCAGCCTGTGCTGACAGCAGTGGAATCGGACAGTGGGGAAGAATGGGGACCAGTTTGGGAGTCTGGGGAGGACTTGGATGAGAGTCCTGCATCCGATGCAGAGGTGGAGCCAGGACCATCTGGGAGTGGGGTGTTCCCTCCGGAGCCTTTGGAGCCTGGCAGCAGCGAGGCAGATAAACAGGGGGAGCCTGTTCCCAGTGCACGTGGGCGCAGAACTGCTAGAAGGTGAGAGCAGCTGAGACAAAAGGGGCGACACAGGAGTAAGATTGGGAGGTGATTGCCCCTCCCATAAGGTATAAAGAACAGGCAAAGGTGATGAAACCTTTGCAGGAAGCAAAGTCATTCGCTCTGTTCTGATTAAATCTTGAAGCTCTGTGTGTACTTTGTACTTCGGTTGGTTTTTTACAGTTCATTTGGCACTTTAGTTGTTGGCAGCAATTCAAAGGAGAGAAAGGTGGGTGCTTATCTCGAGGGACTGTTTGGGACTCATTACCGGCTGGGAATGAAAATAATTCCCAGCGTTGAAATAAAACGAGTTGTTTCGGGAAGCCTTGGTCAGAACACTACCTGACTCCGTGGTTACAGCCTCAACCCTTCCTAGCTTCAACCTCAAACTGATTACCATGGACCTCACCCCATTCCTAAGAGGCCCTTAAAGTGGGCCTGCATAAGCGCACCCAGCATGCCTACCATCCCTGTCTTACTGTCCCCATTGATCTGTATTTACTCCCTTTGTCCCTGTTTATGTTCATACTTAGACTTGTTTCCTGTACATCTTTGACAAACAAATAAAATAAAATAAAATAAATAAAAATATACCCTTGTGTCAAATGGGTTCATGCTCCCAAGACCACTTCAAATCATTTGGTCCAAAGCCAATTCCCAAGTTAGGCTTCTGCCAGGAATTCCTCAGACAGCCACAAAACCCGTCCATTTCCGGAGCAGAAAAGCTTTTCTTTCTCTCCCAGGGAAGTTAGCCAATTGTTATTGATGCACTTCAAAGCAGGGCCAGGAAGGCAGCATCCTCCTCCCTCCTCCTTTGGAAATGGAGGGTGCTCTGGTCTTTCTGATTTCAACAACCAGAGGAGGGGAGAGAGCTTGACAGGACCCCTGAGTCTCTAACGGGATCTCAGAAATGTTAAGCGTAAGAAGGAAACCTTCTAGCTGTCTTCTCATCACTTGATGATTCGGTGCTTCAAGTATCATCGGCACACCAAATGCAATTCCTGACGCTACGTGGGCATCACCCCCTGGGTGAATGGATCAGGAGAATGCACTCAAGTTTGACTTAAGTAGAATAGAATGAGCTGGAAGGGACCTTGGTGGTCTTCTAGTCCAGCCCCCTGCTCAAGCAGGAGAACCTATCCAATTTTGTATTGACTGATTGATTGATTGATTTGATTTGATTTGTCAAACACAAGATACAGGTATAAGAATAAACATATTTTTGAATATATGAGATAGATACTTATAAGAAAAATAAAAAGAAACAATAGGACAGGGACGGTAGGCACACTGGTGCACTTATTTGCCTCTTAGGAAAGGGTCATTTCAGATAAGCAACTGTCTAGGCTCTTCTTGAAAGCCTCCATGATGGAGCGTCCATGATTTCTGGATTGAAGCTGTTCCCCTGGTTAATTGTCCTCACTGTCAGGGAATTTCTCCTTAATTCCAGGTTGCTTTTCTCTTTGGTTAGTTTCCATCCATTGTTTCTTGTCCTGCCCTCTGGTGCGTTGGATAATAATTTGCCCCCCCCCCCCCTTCTTTGTGGCAGCCCCTCAAATACTGGAACATTGCTATTAGGTCCCCCTAGTCCTTCTTTTCTCTAGACTGACCAAACCCAAATCTTGCAGCTGTGCTTTATGTTTTAATCTCCAGGCCTTTGATCATCTTAGTTAAGATTAGATTAGATTAGATTTACAGAGTTGGAAGGGACCTTGTAGGTTATCTAGCCGACACCCCCCCCTCCACCCAAGCAGGAGATCCTACACCATTTCTGACAGATGGCAATCCAGTCTCTTCTTAAAAGCTTCCAGTGATGAAGCTCCCACAACTTCCGAAGGCAACTTCTGTTCCATGGGGTTGATTGTTCTCACTGTCAGAAAGTTTCTCCTTATTTCCTTGTTGAATCTCTCCTTGATCAGCCTCCATCCATTGTTCCTTGACTGGCCTTCAGGTGCTTGGGAAAATAGCTTGACCCCCTCCTCTCTGTGGCAGCCCCTCAAATATTGGAAGGCTGCTCTCATGTCTCCCCTGGTCCTTCTGTTCTCTAGACAAGCCATACCCAGTTCCTGCAACCATTCATGATGTGTTTTAGCCTCCAGTCCCCTCATTATCTTTGTTGCTTTGGGACTACACCCTCTATCATTTTGTGAATCAAGAAGGACATCTTTCTCATCTGGAAGACACCCAACCACTCCTTCTCCCAGACTAGAACTTGCCAGCTGATCTAAATGCAAAGAATGTGAAACATGAAAAAGATTTAATGAGAAAATTAGTTGCTCTTCTCTGAACTTTTTCCAAAGTTTCAACATCGGTTTGGTAGTAATGTGACCATCCAGGGGGAAATGCATTCATTTGGGAAAGATCGAAGCAATCACTTTAATGAAGCTTGCGTACATGGAACATGGAGTCATAGGGCTGGAAGGGACCTTGGAGGTCATCCTATCCATCCTCCTTCAGCAGGAGATCTGGGCAAGATTTTGGTTATTTGCATCCGAAAGGAGATCTGGACGATCTGGACGTTTGTGTACGATCATCATGTGAGATTTTGGCCACTTTATTTTGTTTTTGTCTTTTTAAAGAAAAAAATGCGAACAATGTGAAATGTGAAAAAAGATTTAAAGAAAAAATTAAAACAGTTTAATGTTGATGAGTGAATAGAAGTCATCAAATTTCCAGATGATGCTAAGCTGGCAGGAATAGCCAACACCCCAGAAGATAGCAATAGCCCCGAGACTTATATACAGCTTCACAGGGCTTTTACAGCCCTCTCTAAGTGGTTTACAGAGTCAGCCTCTTGCCCTCCACAATCTGGGTCCTCATTTTACCGACATCGGAAGGACGGAAGGCTGAATCAAACTTGAGCCAGTTAAGATTGAACTGCTGGCAATGGGCAGAGGAAGGAAGGAAGGAAGGAAGGGGAAATGGAAGAACAATAGCAATAGCACCTAGACTTATATATAGCTTCACAGTGCTTCAAGCTCTCTCCAAGCGGTTGTCAGAGTCAGCCATTTGCCCCCAACAATCTGGGTCCTCATTTTACTCACCTCGGAAGGATGGAAGGCTGAATCAATCTTGAGCCAGTCAGGATTGAACTCCTGGCAGTGGGCAGAGTTAAGGAAGGGGAAAAAGAAGAGCAATAACTATAGTCCTTAGACTTATATACCAGTTTACAGAGCTTTACAGTCAGGAGTTCAATCCTGGGTCCTCATTTTACCCACCTTGGAATGGTGGAAGGCTGAGTCAACCTTGAACCAATCAGGATTGAACTCCTGGCAGTGGGCAGAGTTATGGAAGAAGGGAGGGAGAGAGGGGAAAAGGAAGAGCACTAGCAATAGCCCTTAAAGACTTATATACCACTTTATAGTGCTGTACAGCCCTCTCTAAGCAGTTTACAAAATCAGCATATTTCCCCCAACAATCTGGGTCCCCATTTTACCCACCTCGGAAGGATGGAAGGATGAGTCAGCCCTGAGCCTGGTGGGGTTCGATCTGCCAAATTGTAGGCAGCTGGTTGCAGAAGTAGCTTGCAGTACTGCACTCTAACCACTGCGCCACAGATAGGCTCAAGATCCAGATGAATCTTGGCAGACTTGAACACTGAGCTTTATCTAACTGAAATTCAGTGTAGAGAAAAGTCAGGTCTTAAACTTAGGCAAGAAAAACCAAATGTACAGGTACAGATTGGGTGAAACCTGGCTCAATAGCAGTAACTGAGAGAGGGATCTTGGAATCCTAGTGGACAATCAATGAAATATGACCCAGCCGTGTGCTGAAGCTGCCAAAAGAGCTAACACAGATGGATAGAATCAAGATCACATGCAGTGTTAATACCGCTTTATAATGCCTTGGTAAGGCTACACTTGGAATACTACATCCAATGTTGGTCACCATGATGTAAAAAGATGTTGAGGCTCTAGAAAGAGTGCACAGAAGAGCAACCAAGATGATTAGGGGATTGGAGGTGGAAACATCTGAAGAACGGTTGCAGGAATTGGGCCTGGCTAGTCTAGGGAAGAGAAGGACCAGGGGAGACAGGATAGCAGTCTTCCAATATCTGAGGGGCTGCCATAAAGAAGAGGGGGTCAAACCTATTTTCCAAAGCCCCAGAAGGCAAGACAAGAAAAAATGGATGAAAACTAATCAAGGAGAGAAGCAACCTAGAACTATGGAGAAACTTCCTAACAGCTAAAACAATTAACCAGTGGAACAGCTTGAATTCAGAAGTTGTCGGTGCTCCCATCATTGGATGCTTTTAAGAAGAGAGTGGACAGCTACTTGTCTGGAATGGTGTTGGATAAGACCTCCAAAATCACTTTCAGCTCTGTTATTCTGTTGCACTCCAAGAGATACTTCTGGTGAGTAGAACAGCTGCCACAGTTTATTGATTGATTGATTGATTGATTGATTGATTGATTGATTGATTGATTTGATTTGTCAATCGCTTACAAGATAATAGGTATAAGTATAAACATGGTTATGGATACATGAAATGGGTACATATAAGAAAAATAAAAGAAATAGGACAGGGACGGTAGGCACATTGATGCGCTTATGCAGGCCCCCTACAGACCTCTTAGGAAAGGGGTGAGGTCAATAGTAGACAGTCTAAGGTTAAAGTTTTTGGGGTTTGGGGAAGAAACCACAGAGTCAGGTAGAGTATTCCAGACATTGACCACTCTGTTGCTGAAATCGTATTTCCTGCAATCAAGTTTGGTGCGATTAACCTTGAGTTTGTATCTATTGTTTATTCTTGTGTTGTTATGGTTGAAGCTGAAGTATTCATTGACAGGTAAGTCATTGCAATGTATAATTTTATATACTATACTTAGATCAGACCGAAGATGGCGTAATTCAAGGTTTTCTAGGTCTAGAATTTCAAGTCTGGTGGCGTAAGGTATTCTGCAATGAGTAGAGGAGTGGAGAACTCTTCTTGTGAAATATTTCTGGACTTTTTCAACTGTGCTAATAATATCAGATACGTAATGTGGGTTCCAGACTGATGAGTAGTGTGATATTATCAGAGAAAAAGCTAATAGGATTAGGTTAACAACTCTTAATGCCTTTTTGGCTGTGTAGTTAGAGTGGGCTCTAGCACTTAGATCATTTGAGAGGAGTACTCCAAGATCCTTGACAGAGCTTGGATCACCAACAAGGTCTTGACTATTCAGCTTGTATTGTATTTTCTGTTTGTTTGTTTTTTGCCAATATGTAGGACAGAGCATTTATTTGTTGAGATTTGAAGTTGCCCTTTGTTTGACCATTCTGATACATAGTCAAGATCTTTTTGAAGGGTAGCAGTATTGTCTATGGTATTGAATAGCTTTACATCATCAGCAAAGAGAATGCAGCCAGCTATGCTGGCTGGAGAATTCTAGGAGTTGAGGTCCACAAGTCTTAAAGTTGCCAAGTTTGGAGACCTCTGCCCCAAAGGAAGGCCATAAAAGGAAAGGCTAGACCCCTTGGCTGGTGGCTTTATAAGTTGAGTGAATGAGCCACCCAAGTTCAGATTTTTCCAGATGAGAGACAACTAAGCCTAAGAGGAGCTTTTCTGGCCAGGAACGCAGCACAAACTTCAGTTAAATTTGGGGATTAAGCAGGGGTGGGTTTCTACCTGTTCTGTCGACCTCTGTAGAACCGGTAGCTCTGAAGAGCAGCAGACATAGAACCCGTTCTATGTCTGCTGATGTTTTTGCCCACATGCCCGCCCAGGTTCTTACCTGACCTTTATTTCCTGCTTTTTCAACTTCAGCTGCCACACGAGGCACAGTTAAAAAAGCAGGGAAAAAGTCATTTTTCAAAGGCTGCTTCTCTGCATACAGCGTGCTGATGATGATTTACAGGCACGCACACGCAGCGTGAAGGGAAGCACATTGTAAATCACCGAACCAGTAGTTAACCCTGTCGGTTCCCACCCCTGGGATTAAGGAATGCAAGGAAATCAAAGGGTGTATATTATAATGACCATGCATTGTCCCAATTTTCATTGAACTAAATGGGATTTTAATGATTTTGACACACATTGAAAACTGTATGAAAATATATGTAATTATAAAAATGAAAAAAAAATGCTGAATTGTCTGAATGGCTGCAAGTAAACATCTCTGTCAGCTTCTTTCATTCAAAAGGGCCACCAGTTCCAAATGCTTCCACAGAGCCCAATTTCAATAATTTAATCCATTGTTTTACAACGGTGAAAACTTTTTGATGAAAAGTAACTTCCTTTTTGATACAGGGATCTCTCTGGCAAGCAGGCAAGCTGCGTGATGTACTTTCTCCTGCTAATACATTGATCTTGTAAATCCATAAAACACAACTTAAGCTTCCGAATAGAGCCTCAGAACTGAACGTGAGGGAAGAAGTTTCAAAAGTCGGGGTTTGCCGTTTTTAAATAGGGTGACTTTGGGCAAAATGCACTCTTCTAAATTTCCTTTGCACTTTGCAAATGTGGAATATGAACAAACAGGGTTATTCTCGGCTTACATATTCACAGCTTATTGGATCTCACACATTTCAGAAAAAGAATGTTAGCTTAGTTCTCTTGATCATGTAAAACGATATCACATTTTCACAAATTCAAGAGAGCAGGAGTGAGAGAGAAAGAGAAAAAGTGAGAGAGAAAGAGAGAGAGAGAAAGAAAGAAAGAAAGAAAGAAAGAAAGAAAGAAAGAAAGAAAGAAAGAAAGAAAGAAAGAAAGAAAGAAAGAAAGAAAGAAAGAAAGGGGACAATCTTTAAACACATGGTCTTGAAATGTAGAAGAATGTAGAGGTCTGGCCTTGAGAAGGAAGGAGAGCAAAATGGCTGCTATGTCCTGGGAAGGTAGAAAGTGTGAGAAAGAGACTCAAGACAGTTCTACCTTGATCTTGTCGTTCTTAGCTTCCAACATTCTGTAAGTGCTGGAATCCCTACTCTTGGACTGATCTACCTTGAAGAGCTGACATGAGTTGACAGGTAATTCAGGCATTTCAGACCTGTTCTGAAGAACAGGAGAAGATTTCCTAACTCTTCAGGCTCACCTAGGTAACAGGATAACAAGAGTTGGAAGGGATCTTAGAGGTCTTCTAGTCCAACCCTCTGCTCAAGCAGAAGACCTTATATACCATTCCGGACAAACTGTTGTCCAATTTCTTCTTAAAAAGCCTCCAGTGATGGAGCGCCCACAACTTCTGAAGGCGAGCTTTTCCACCGATTAATTGTTCTAATCGTCAGGAAATTTCTCCTTAGTTCTTAGGCTGGTTCTCTCCTTGGTAAGTTTCCAGCCTTTGTTTCTTGTACTGCTTTCAGGTTGTTAGGTCTTGTCCTGCAGGAGGGAGAAACTTTCCCATCCTGAGCATCAGAGGTGGGTATTCAGCTGGTTCTGACCAGTTCTGGAGAACCGGTAGCGGACATTTTGAGTAGTTCAGAGAACTGGCCAATCCCACCTCTGATTGGCCCCGCCAACCCCATCTCTTCTCTGCCTCCCATTGAGTCCCAGCTGATCGGCTGGGTCTCCTTTGGTTGCCCTGCACAGGAGAACGGAGCTGGAAAGCAGGTTAGTGGGGTGGGGAGGGGATGGTCTCCTTCCCCTGCCACGCCCACAGAACCGGTAGTAAACAAATTTGAATCCCACCATTGCTAAGCATCATTGGCACTCAAAGAGATGGTGCCTGTTTGACCAGTTTGGTTAAGGCACCAACTGGAAACCAGGAGACCATGAATTCCAGTCCTTCCTTAGGGCACAAAGCCAGCTGGGAGAATCCCTCTGTCAACCCCAAGAAGCTGGCAATAGCAGATCACTTCCAAAAAACCTTGCCAAGAAAACTGTAGGGACTTGACAGAAGTCAACAATAATTTGAATAACACACACACACACACACACACACACATACACACACAAACAAAGACCTTGGAATCCAGGCTACTAAAGGGCCTGACTTCTGCATTGGTTAGCAGCTGAATGTCACCCATTATTGATCTATTTGGGGGCATCCCTTCCAGGAAGAGAGAGATAGAGAGATATTTGGCTATTTATAAGAAACAATGTTTATTTGATGTTTTGGCATACTGGAAAACATTCCTGAAGTAGTTTCTCTAAAGCAGTGCTAAATTGCACCGTGCAGTTTCTCAAGCTTTCTCCTCCTGAAAATAGCTTTAGATTTTTTTTTTACCTAATTCTCCATGTGCTTAAGAATTTGTTTCAAATTCCTCAGTAGTATTTTTAGCGTCCATGATGGTTGTGTGTGGTAGAGAAGGTGCTGGTGATGCCCTTTGGCTTTCTGGAGCATGTTTTCCATCCTCTGGCTTGTCCCAACACTCCCCTGGAAGGACTTCCTTTCTGCAATCTTCCCTTGGTTTGCAGTAGTAATAGCGATAGCACTTAGACTTCTATACTGCTTCACAGTGCTTCACAGACCTCTCTAAGCAGTTTACAGAGTCAGCCTCTTTCCCCCAACAATCTGGGTCCTCATTTTACCCACCTGGGAAGGATGGAAGGCTGAGTCAACCTTGAGACGGTGAGGATAGAACCGCTGGCAGTGGGCAGAGTTAGCCTGCAATACTGCATTCTAACCACTGCGTACCACGGAAGGAAGGAAGGAAGGAAGGAAGGAAGGAAGGAAGGAAGGAAGGAAGGAAGGAAGGAAAGAAGGAAGGAAGGAAAATAGCACTTGCAATAGCCCTTAGACTTACATACTGCTTCATGGTGCTTTACAGCTTTCTCTAGGCAGTTTACAGAGTCAGCCTGTTGCCCCCAACAATCTGGGTCCTCATTTTACCCACCGCGGAAGGATGGAAGGCTGAGTCAACCTTGAGCCTGGTGAGAATTGAATTCCTGCAATGCTGCATTCTAACCCCTATGCCACTATCGATGGATGGATGGATGGATGGATGGATGGATGGATGGAATAGCAATAGCCATAGCCTTTAGACTTATATACCGCTTCACAGTGCTTTCCAGCCCTCTCAAAATGGTTTACAGGGTCAGCCTTTTGCCCCCAACAATCTGAGTCCTCATTTTACCCATCTTGGAAGGAGGGAAGGCTGAGTCAACCTTCAGCCTGGTGAGATTCAATCTGCCAAATTGCAGGCAGCCAGCAGTACCCTGCAATATTGCACTCTAACCACTACACCACTGTGGCTCTTATATCACGAGATGGATATTTTGGCCCGTTTTTAAAAATAGCCAGTCTTTTGCTGTTTTTTTTCCCTACAGATCACATTTGGTCCCTTCCATTTGGTTTTTCAAGAATGCTCTGCAGATGGTCAGAGAATCCTATAATCCTGTAATTTCCAACTTTTTTTTTTTTGGCTGAGAAGAGCAAAAATGGAGAACTGATGTAAATAAATTCAAGTTATTGGAGCCTGTTGGGTCATTTCTCCATTTTCCGCCCCATTTTTTCCACCAAAAAATGGAATGGTCGTTACCACTAGAGTAGATAATACAATATATATCAACTGGATTACAATCCCTCCAACACACTTTAGAAAGATTGATGAAAATTATTATGCAATTTTAAGGAGATTTACAATGCATATGAATTATGCAT
The DNA here is from genome assembly GCA_023653725.1 of Bungarus multicinctus. Taxonomy (NCBI): domain Eukaryota; kingdom Metazoa; phylum Chordata; class Lepidosauria; order Squamata; family Elapidae; genus Bungarus; species Bungarus multicinctus. The sequence continues at coordinate 173,408,338 of CM042836.1, forward strand.
TGCTGACTCTTGATGACTTGTTAAAATAGATTTCTAAAAAAAGTGTATAGCATGACAGAGTTGCTATATGTTGATTCATCAGCTTCAGGTCTCACTATTACCCAAACATAATGGTAGAATTTCTTTTTAAAAAAAAAAAACAGGCTTACAAAGTGAGAGAAACCAAAAACCCCAAAGGCCCCGTTTCTTTGTGTGTGAGAGAAGTAGAACCTGGTGGGTGAATGATAACATTTATTTCCATCGTAAATTTATCTTGAAGAATTTGAACAGTTTCATTCCAATGTTCCTTGGTGATGTACAAATTAAATTGAAATACAGGTATTTGTCCACTTATGACCACAATGGAGCCAAAATTTCCTGTTTGAAACATTTGTTGAGTTTTACCTCACTTTACGACTTTTCTTGCCACCGTGGCTAAGTGGATCACTGCAGTTGTTAAGTTAGTAACTTGGTTGTTAAGCAAATCTGGTTTCCTCATTGACGTTGGAGGCAGAGAATGGGGCTAGGGCCATCCGACATTTCCCAGCTGCCTTTGGAGTTGGAGATAAATGGGGAAGAAGAACAGCTGGAGCCTGTTCCAGATGTGCGTATGCGCAGAGCTGTCAGAAGAGCAGACCAACTAAGGAACAGGGGCCAAGCTGGAAAGAAAGGCACATGTGGATGCTGAATGGCCCCTCCCTGAGGAATAAATAGAAGCAAAAGGGGAGTGGTGGTTGCAGGAGACAATAGTTTGTATTTCTTTTGGAAAATTTGCTTATCTTGGTTGTGCCTCATAGAGACTCCTTGCCAGGAATTAATTTATAGCTTTGCAACTGGAAGCCTGGCAATTATCCAAGGACTGATAAGGTCTGTTCTCTGCACTTAACACTTGGAAGGATTATTGCCAGGACTTTTCTGTGTGTGAATGCCATAAATTCACAATAACTAAATAAAGAGGGCTTTTTCAGGACAAGGAGTCTGTTTCTTGGTTCTGCTAAGCCTGGGTCAGAACATAAATATGAATCAGTTGCCAAACCTGTGAATGTTGATCCTGTGACCACGGGGAATGCTGCAATTAGTGGATCAGGGAAATGCTGTGGACATAGCAGTGAACTTGCAGTAAGGCATTTGACAAAGTAGAGCACAACCTACTTCTTGGTAGTCCCAAAAGTGCTTTTTTCAAGAGGCAACTGGAATTTCTTATTTTTCCTTGAAGACATTTTGCTTCTCATCCAAAAAGCTTCTTCAGCTCTGACTGGAGGATGGGGAATGGAAGGATTTACACTCCTTGCAGACAGCTAGTCATTTGCATCCTTTTAGAGGGTCATTGAGGCCATTTGGAGGTTTATCTGTGTCCTCAGGGTCACCTGCGTGGTGCAAATGGTTCCTATAATCTGCAATTTTTCTGGAAATCCATTCCTACTCCCACACCATTCAAAGGGTGTTCATCCCAAATTGTATAGCTGAAAGTCTGTAGGGATTCTCAGTCCTAAAAGTCATGGTTGTCCTAAAGGTGCTTTTTCAGGCAGCAACTGGACTTTCTTGTTTTTACTTTTGAAGATGTTTCATTTCTCATCCAAAAAGCTTCTTCAGCTCTAAGATTCATACTCCTTGCAGACAGCTGGACATTTGCATCCTTTTAAGCAGGATAATCGTTTGTCCAGATTAGTTATAAGAACTCCTGTTTGAGCAGGGGTTGGACTGGAAGATTTCCAAGGTCTCTTCTAAATCTGTTTTTCTATTCTATGATATAGATATTGCTGAAACATGGTGGAATGACACACAGAAGTGGAATACAGTGTTGGAAGGCTACAATTTATAGTTTCAGTAAAAGGGGAGGAAGACTTGCCTTATGGGTGAGGGAAATACAGGCATTTCAGGTTTCGGGCATAGGAGCTCTGTTGAGGGTGTCTGGGCAAGAATTAAAAAAGAAATAAAAATGGCACATTGTGGGAGTTTTATTATAAGCCTCCAAGACAAACTGAAGAGGAAGATGAAATTTTTTCTGTGCCAATTGACTCAACTATGCAGGAAGTGTGAGATTGTGATTATATGGGCGGTTTTAGCAGATATTTGTTAGAAATCTTATTCTTGTCCTGAGTGAGAGTGCTGAAGGAATGCTTATGAATTTGCAGATAATACAAAGCTGTTGTGACCCGGGCATGGCACAAAGGCAACAAAGTCACAAAAGTAGTTAAAGTCCCTTTAATTGCTCCAATTTGGCCCCCAATGTCCAGTTATCATTGGCCAGAGAAAAAACTCTCCCAAGAACAGTTTTTAAAGGGAAGAAATTCTGTCCGAACCCAAAATACATCTAAATTATAAATAAAAACCAACACAAACCATGCTGCAGCAATTAACAAGACAGGGCAGGATAAGGAATTGCAGACTTCAAAAGATAATGAAAAACACACAGTTGGGAGGACACCAGAACCCAGATAAGACTTGACAAACAAAGATAATGTACGCCTTGCTTCCAGCATGGTGCTGTGCGCAAATGCTCTTTTTAAATCCTGTTTTCCCAGCTGCAGCTAATGAAGGGAATCAGGGCCCTTTCCTCCCACGTAACCCATGTTGCTCCCTTCTCCATTCCTCCCTGCATGCCATAGGATGAAGAGGGGGTGGGCCTGGGCCAGCTGGACTGTGCCCTTCCCCAGTTTCTTCTACAGCCACCAGAGCCACACTCCCACTCCCTGTCAGCTGTTCAACCACCCCCTTGGAATCAGATTCCAACAAAAGTTGGTGTCAGTGTTCCAAATAATGCATCCATAGAAAGAAGAACTGTGAAGCAGGCAAATTCCTCAAAGAACAGGTTTATTGGATACATCATATTGGCACAACTGGTGAAAACCGACTTTGAAAGTTCCCGTGGTTTTCACCTAATTAAAAAGTGAAAGTTCCCCCTTCCCCCCCTCCCCCCCAATCAGTCACATTGCCCAATAGTGGTGCTGGCAGGTTGCCTGGTTACTCCACTCCCTCTTCCCAGCCACCTGTTGGAATGATCTTTTAATTTTGACAGCCAAGCCGAGCTATGTAATTTCTCCCCTCTCCCTTTCTCCTGATCCACTGTGTGGCAATCATGAAGCCTCAGAGATGGCCTCAGCCAGGCTCACTTCAGGGTTGACATCTGGAAGGAGAAGCTAATACTTGGGAGGAGTAGGGGGAACCCAAAAAGCATAGGATAGAACAGGGTCCCTAACCCTCGGGCTGCAGACTGGTCTCAGTTATCTGTTAGGAACTGGGCCATGCAAGCAAAGCTTCATCTGAATATTTGCACAGGATCTCGTGACGTCATACCACCATCGCCCCGGTCCATGGAAAAACTGTCTTCCACAAAACTAGTCCCAGGTGCCTGAAAGATTTTAACAAACAGGAAAAAACAAATAGAATGAAGTTAAATATTATTCTGATTTGGTTTCCCAAACACGACAAACCCTCTGAATTTAAGTCAAAGATTTCTTTCTTAGGAGCGCCAGCAGCCCTGGCAAAAAATCTCTCTCTCTCTCTCTCACCGCAGCCTAACAAGTCTTTCCAGCAGGAAGATGAATAGTTGTCTGCCACATCTGTTCATCTCCGCCCCCTGCCTTTTATCCCCAGAGCCTGGGCGGGGCTTCGCTAGCAGCGGTGGTTCTTCCGTTCCAAGGACCGGCTCATAGATTTCCACTGCTCTCCTCTCCTGTGTCTTCTGCGCATCCATGCATCAGGCACTGGACCCAGCTGTTCCTCCTCTTCCTCATCAGCCACCTCCAGACCTGGGGGCTGTTGACTCTCCACCTGAGGGCTGATTGTCAGCCCAGGCTCCACCCCACTTCCCTCCTTCCCTCTCTCTGTGTCAGCTCTATTCCCTCTTTCCCCTTGGAACTCTCAGGTTGCCTTGTTGTTGGCCCAGATTCCCACACTGCCACTTCCTCCTCTGATTTGACTGCTGGAGGGTCCAGCAGACAACAGGCCACAACAATATGGAGAAATCTAACATCACAAGTCTAGATAAGAAAAATGAAAGCAATAGGAATAGGATGGAAGAAAATCTGGGTTGAGCAACATGGGTGAGAAGGACTTGGGTGTGCTACTGGATCACAGCAGGTCCCAACAGTCTAATGCAGCTGTCAAGAAGGCCAACCACATCTTAAGGAGCAGCAAGAAACCTAGATTGTGGGAAGCCATTGTTCCAGAATACAGAATAACAGAGTTGGGAGGGACCTTGGAGATCTTCTAGTCCAACCTGACCCCCCCAACTCAAGCAGAAGACCTTATACTGTTCCGGACAAATGGCTGTCCAATATCTTAAAAACCTCCATTAGAAGAATTTCTTCACAGAAAGATCTGTTAAAGGGATTTCTTTCCTGTTGCTGGAGGGTTTTCAAAAGAGGCAGAATAGTCATCTCTTGGGGATGATGGACCAGGAGTTGGACTTGCTTAACTCTTTGGTACAGATATAGATAAAAATACATCAGACTCTTACTTTAAAACAAACAATAGTCTACATTATTTCTATAATCCCTTATAGCTCTAATCATCAAATCCCCAAATCATAATTTTATATCTTTCATCTTCTGGTAGAAAATCCAAAAATGGTTTCCAGATAGAAATTTGGTCCCAGTCTTTTCTTTATTCAAAGTTATCAATTTTTCCACCTTATCAGCGTAAGCATCCATTCTTCCATTGTAGTATTTCTAAGTCCTTCAGCTTTCGTGCTTTATGCTCTTTGTCACTGTTATCATGTATAAAAACAATTTTCCATAAGGCCATTCAAAGCCTCTGGTTTCAGTTATACATTTACTTTCCAAATTTTCTGAATCAGAATACATATTTTGATCCCAATATTTTTAGCTTTCTCAACATGTCTTAACAGAAATAAAATAATGTACCTTCAGTTTGATCACATTTTCAACAAATATTTGAAATCTCATTATACATTTTTGACAATTTATCCAGTGTCAAGTACCAATGATACATCATTTTACAAAGATCTCTTTTAAGATATAATTCAATGCAAATTTCAGTCCATTTTTCAACATAGTCTCCCATTGACCCGACTGTGTATTTTTTGCTCATTCTATCTTGCAGCAGTCTTTAAGCTTGTTCATCTCCTATTTCCATTTTCAGTAACAGTGGATATACATCTTTGTAATAATATGGTCATCACTTCTATACAATCCCACATCAAATTTAGTCTTTATCGTTTTCACATAGTGCTTCTTATCTTTCCATTAACAGAACATAAGAAAACCAATGGTCCACGGCCCATTACTTTAAAACACTTCCAAGTGCATTTATAGGATCCTTTTTATAGGGTGCTAAGCAGGTTTAACTTATTTATTATAAAAGCCTGCTACATATGGAGCTATATGTGGAAAAGGGAATATTTGAATCCACCAAACACATTAAAAGTAGTGGGGCTTTGATCAGCTGGTCACAGCCATCATCTCGAACTTTTTCCACGTTCCTAAAGAAAGTCTAAAGCTATGAAAAAAGAGAACAAATCAGTTTGCATAGTTGCAGCTCATTTTGAAATGGCTTTGTCTTCTTATCTTTGACCGGATATAACCCTGTAGATATTCTCAGTCCTCCAGGTGATGGTTGTCCCAAAAGTGCTTTTTCAGAATGCAACTGGACTTCCTTCTTTTTTCTTTGAAGATGTTTTGCTTCCTCATCCATGAAGCTTCTTCAGCTTTGACCGGAGGATGGAGAATGGAAGGAGTTATACTCCTTGCAGACAGCTGGTCGTTTGCATCCTTTTAGAGGGTGGTTGAGGCCACCTGGAGGTTTATCTGTGTCCTCAGGATCACCTGAGTGGTGCAAATGGTTCCTACAGTATTTATTTATTTATTTATTTATCATATTTTTATACCGCTCCCTCTCCCAAAAAGGGACTCGGGGCGGTGTACAGCCTACTAAAAACACATAATAAATACACTATAAATACAATTAAAAATATATTAAACGCGATTGGTCCGGCTGTGTCCCATCAAAATTAAATTTAGAAATATAAAATCAGGGATCTGAATAAAAATTAAAAATTTATTATTAAAACCGAATTAAGCTTAAAAACCGAAACCTGATTACTGGGCCAGGCCAGCTTGTCTAAAAAATAGGGTTTTAACAGTCTCCAATTTTCCCTCTGGAAATCCATTCCTACTCCCACATCATTCCAAGGCTGTTCATCCTAAATTGTACAGCTAAAGGTCTGTAGAGATTCTCCGTCATCCAAATCATGGTTGTCCCAAAGGGGCTTTTTTCGGGAGGCAATTGGACTTTCTTGTTTTTTCTTTTGAAGACATTTCGCTTCTCATCCAAGAAGCTTCTTCAGCTCTGACAGGACAGTGGAGAATGGAAGGTTTATATCCCTTTAAATTTCCAGAGAAAAAAATTGCAGACTACAGGAACCATTTGCACCACTCAGGTGACCCTGAGAGTACAGATAAACCTCCAAGTGGCCTCAACGACCCTCTAAAAGGATGCAAATGGCCAGCTGTCTGCAGGGAATATAAATCCTTCCATTCCCCATCCTCCCAGTCAGAGCTGAAGGAGCTTCTCATCTAAGAAAGTCCAGTTGCCTCCTGAAAAAAAGCACCTTTGGGACTTGGATAACACCCCAAAATCCTTTTTTCCAAAGTGAAAAGTTGTATCATTAATTGAGCTTCTTTTGTCCTGGGATCTTGTGCCTCCCAAACAGAGAACCTTCTCTCAAACTTAAATGACAGTCCATCCCCCCCAAAAAAAATTATCCCACCCCAGCTTTTATTCTCTCCTTAAGCTTTCTCTGTCCCTTACCCACAGATTAGATGAAGTTACGGAAAGGAAGTGTAGTCCTCCAAGCTCTAAGTGAAGCTGCTGATATCTAATCAATGATTGATGAGGGATTTTCTTATTTTTAAAAGACTTGGGCTAATGTCTCCTCTGACAAGAGAGACAAAGAATGATCAGGCTTTCCTTTCCTCTGTCACTTGTAATCTAGACCCTTTGAGCTTCCTGAAGGTTATTTTGGGTAAAATGCATTCCAGTGAGGACAGAGACAAATGAGCCAGCATAATTACCTGGAATGTATCTAAGCAAATCTCTCTCCAAGTTGGCCTATTGATGTTTTATTATCAACTTCTGCCGACGGAAAAGGACTTTAAAAAAACCCACCTGTGAACCCAACAGTAAAGATGGATATCTTCTCCACTTATATTAGATGCCCAAATGTAGAAGGCTCTGCTCAAGATTCCCAGTAACCAAAATTAAGGAAAGGAGCAACCTAGCAGCCTAACCCAAACCAGCAGTGCGCAGCAGCAGCCCCCCCAAAAAAGCTTATACAATTCTCGATTGTATAAACAGAGGCACAGAATCAAGATCGCGTGAAGTATTTGTACCCCTTCATAAAACCCTAGTAAGACCACACCCCTGGGATACTGCAACCAATTTGGGCCACCATATTACAAAAAGGATGTTGAGACTTTGGAAAAAGTTCAGAGAAGAGCAACTGAAATTATTAAAGGCCTGGAGATTAAAACAGATGAAGAACAGCTGCAGGATTTGGGTCTGGCTAGTCTAAAGAAAAGAAGAATGAGGGGCAACATGATAACAGTATTTCAGTATTTGAGGGGCTGCCAGAAAGAGGAGGGGGTCAAATTATTCTCCAAACCACCACAAGGTAGGACAAGAAACAATGGTTGGAAACTAAACAAAGAGAGAAGCAACCTGGAACTAAGGAGAAACTTCCTAACAGTGAGGACAATTAACCAGTGGAACAGAAGTTGCCTCCAGAAATCATGGGTGCTCCATCACTGGAGGTTTTTAAGAAGAGAGTGGACAGTCACTTGTCCGAAATGGTATAAGTTCTCCTGCTTGAGCAGGGGGCTGGACTAGAAGACCTCCAAGGTCCCTTCCATATTCTATTCTATTTCTACTCACTCTACTCGACTCTATTCCTTCTATGATCTATTTATCCATCCATCCCCTATCATCTATCTATAATCTATCTATCTATCTATCTATCTATCTATCTATCTATCTATCTATCTATCTATCTATCTATCTATCTATCTATCTACATCTCTCTCTCTTCCTCTCTCTCTATCTGTTCTCTTCCTATTCCTATTCTAGTAATTTGGCATCGTACGAGAGACATATATGAGTTCTAAGATGTCAACTGATATGTACAATTGTTTGTATCAGGCCTTTTCATGGAGGCAGATAGTTGAGATAAAGCTTGTTATCCTAACCTAAATATGGGCATGCCAGCAACTATATGCCCAAAGGATATCTCCTCGAGAAAGGCCTCCAGAGACCAGGCTGAAGGCAATCTTTCTAACCCTCCTGAGTTCAGCTGCATCGAGTCTGTCCAACATCTCGGTCACTTACCTTCGTCTGCTGAAGATCCAGAAAAGTCAGCCACAAAATCCAAGCAAGATGTGGCTTACATGTGTAACGAGATCAAGAATGGAAGTAATGTATACAGTAAAATCAGTAGTGTAACTCAGAACTGTTATTTTCCCAGTAATAACTGGGAAATCAAAATGATAGCACTTATTTTAAGTGGTTGCTGTCTTAATTATTTGTCTTTGGCTTTGTTTTCAATTTTGTCCAATCATTTCCTATGGTGAGCCACTCCTGGAGAAAAATGAGGTATGCGGTGTTTCAGCTAGTATTCCACTAGCACTCATGCAATTAGATAAAAGACTATTTGCTTTTAAAGTTGTCTGGGGGAAGAAAAGAACCAACCTAAGTTAAATTTCCAGGAGGGAGGTATTGCTATATATACTTCAGTGACAAGTCAACCAAAGGATGAGTGGCCTTCAGCCTTCTTGGCTTTCTTCATTTCCAAACCAAGGGGAATCTGCTCAGAGCCTTTTTCAGGAAAGCTGATACAGACACAAATGAGGGGTGAGTCATTAGATTAGATTAGATCAGATTAGATTAACAGAGGTGGAAGGGACCTTGTAGGTCATCTAGTCCAACCCCCTGCCCAAGCAGGAGACCCTACACCATTTCTGACAGATGGCCGTCCAATCTCTTCTTGGAAGCCGCCAGGGATGAAGCTCCCACAACTTCCAAAGGCAACTTCTGTTCCACTGGTTGATTGTTCTCACCGTCAGAGAATTCCTCCTTATTTCTAGGTTGAATCTCTCCTTGTTCAGTTTCCATCCATTATTCCTCGTCTGCCCATTATTCCTACTTGTGGGTCCTATTTGTTTTTGTTTTTTGAGTCCTACTTTTGGGAACTTAAATTTCTCAGTCTCCCCCCCCCTCCCCCCCAATGGAAGAACCTGGGGAAACTCCCTTTCTCTGTCTGCAAAAATAAGAGAGGAAAACCCTCTGTACCTCTCTCTAAATAAACAGCCAGCATCGCTCACGAGTCACAAGGATTCAGATGTGCTAACGAATTGGAAGAGGGGGAACATGATCAAGAGAGATTCAACCTGGAAATAAGGTAAACATTTTCTGACGGCGAGAACGATCAATCAGTGGAACAGAAGTTGCCTTCGGAAGTTGTGGGAGCTTCATCCCTGGAGGCTTTCAAGAAGAGACTGGACTCCCATCTGTCAGAAATGGTGTAGGGTCTTGTGATATGTAAAATTATACCTGTGAAAATATAATGCAATGGTAACGCCATTTTTGGCCTCTGTGTTAACCTAAGACAATTTACTGGAATATTATGTAAGAATTCTTTGTATTGTTTTGTATGAAGTTTATGCATATATTAGGCAGGTCATGTTGTCCAGTGCCATGTTAATGATGGAGATTATTGGAAATGGAAATGGGTCAACAGGACAGGGAAACAGATGGTATGCTACAATAGTAGGGTGTTGCACAGGGTGATGTGTAGCTGAATAGATTGTGAACTCAGAAAGGGACAGCGACTGTATATATTTGAAACTGTATATAAACCCCAGCCTTCCTAGGAGAAATGTCTTCTGTGGCTCTATGCCCATGAGTACAGATTTCCCTTTTTGCAAAAGCTGCATAATAAAGTTCTTATTTATTGTTCAAGAGTCTCCAGTCTCCAGTTGTATGAAAACCTGAACGGTTGATTTTTATCACAGTCTCCTCCTTGGGTGGGGGGTTGGACTAGATGACCTACGAGGTCCCTTCCAACTCTGTTAATCTGTATCCACGGGGAGACGCCAAACTTTTCTCTCTGGTGCAAACTGTGTCTGGTAGGCAGGGCCTCCTTCGTTTGGGAGAAGGATACAGCAGGTCCTTCCCAGGGTCTGGCTCCATCCCCAGCCTTCGTCTGAAAGTGTGATCTCACCTGCCAAGGCAAGAGAGGTTTTTCTCCCATTCTGGGCTTTTTAAAAATGCTGATTTAATCAAGAGGAAGTGAGAAACGATACTGCAGTATTGCTTGAGAGGTTCATGCAACAGATTGGCTGATACATTTTTCAGAAAGAAATGAGACAGGGAGAACTCTGCAGTCTTCAAATGACTTTCCTGGATTTGTAAAAAAAAACCCACCCCCCAGTACTCAAGGGCCTGCCACTGAGTTATGGTGCAAAAATGGCTTGGTTTTCAACAGTAGCATTTTGGGGGGCAGGATTGAGAATGACAATAGGCACACACATTCCACTGCACCCTTCAAAAACCACCAGATTACCCTCTCCCATCCCAACCTCTGCTCAAAAATCAGTGTGATTTAGAGAAACCTTAAGAGTTGGGATGGACATTTTTTTCTTTCTCTTCCCTATCAAGAGTAGAGTGGAGTAGGAGTAGGAGTAGGAATAAGGATAGGAATAGAATGGAAGAGAAGGGAAGAATAGAGATTAGAATAGAATAGAAAAGGAAAGAAAATGGAATAGAATAGAATGGAATGGAGTAGAGTAGAGTAGAACAAAATGCAGAATGGAATGGAATAGAATAGGAAAAGGAAAAGGATCTAGAAGGGACCTTGGAGGTCTTCTAGTCCAGCCCCCTGATCAAGCAGGAGAACCTATACCATTAAATCTTGAGGAAATGTTACAAAGTTCCAAAAACTCCTCAACTTAACTCCTTCTTATGACTTACAGGTCATAACCCCCTCTCAAACTTGACCCATCTCATCCATAAGCACTACCAATAGCCCTTAGACTTATATAGCATTTCCATACTGCTTTCCATCCCTCTCTAAGTGGTTTGCAGAGTCAGCCTATTGCCCACAATAATCTGGGTCCTCATTTTACCCACCTCAGAAGGATGGAAGGCGGACTCAACCTGGAGCCGGTCAGGATCGAACTGCTGGCAGTGGGCAGAGTTAGCCTCCAATACTGTGTTCTAACCACTGCACCACCGCGGGCCCTGGGCTGAGAAGGGTGACAAGACACTGACAGAGATGGCAGTCTAAGGAAGGAAACTCCATTTGGAGCAGTTGTTGGAACCAGACACGTTGGTGCTCACCCACCTGGGCCAGCATGGAGAAAACTATTTTATTTGAACCTTGGAAGGAATGTTATTTATCCAGTTGGTTAATTATCCAGGTTTTCGGGGATAAGGGATGGTAACAGGCAAATCTCTCTGTAGAGAGCATTCACTAACCTAAAAATTATTAGATGGTATCCTTTCCCCAAGAATTCTAAATCTCACAGTATCTTACAGATTATCAGAGTTGGAAGGGACCTTTTAGGTCATCTAGTCCAACCCCCACCCCCCCCACCCAAGCAGGAGACCATACACCATTTCTGACAGATGGCACCCCAGTCTCTTTTTGAAAGTTTCAAGTGATGAAGCTCCCACAACTTCTGAAGGCAACTTCTGTTCCATGGGTTGATTGTTCTCTCTGTCAGAAAATTCCTCCTTATTTCCAGATTGAATCTCTCCTTGTTCAGTTTCCATCCATTGTTCCTTTTCTGGCCTTTGGGTGCCTTGGAAAATAGTGTGACTCCTTCCTCTTTGTGGCAGCCCCTCATATATTGGAAGACTGCTATCCTGTCTCCCCTGGTCCTTCTCTTCAGTAGACTAGCCAGGCCCAGTTCCTGCAAGCGTTCATTGTATGTTTTAGCTTCCAGTCCCCCAATCATTCTGGTTGCTCTTCTATGAACTTTTTCTAGAGTCTCAACATCTTTTTTATAGTTTGGTGACCAAAACTGGATTCAGTATTCTAGGTGTGGTCTTACTAAGGCTTTATAGAGTGGTATTAGTACCTCCCTTGATCTTGATTATATCCCTGGTAATGCAACTTAGGATTGCACTGGCTTTTTTGACTGCCGCCGCACATATTTTTTGGCTCCTATTTAGCTGGTTGTCCACTAAGACTCCAAGATCCCTCTCCCAGTTGCTGCTATTGAGCCTGGTTTCACCCGGTCTCTATGTGTCCTTTTGGTTTTTCTTGCCTAAGTGTAGGACTCGACTTTTCTCTTCTTCTTCCATGCAAACTCGGGAGAGTTTGGGCTAGTTTTAATTTGTATCCATGTATTATTATTCTAGGGGACGCAGTAGCTCAGTGGCTAAGACACTGAGCTTGGCAGTTCGGCGGTTCGAATCCCTAGCGCTGCATAATGGAGGGAGCTCCCGTTCCTTGTCTCAGCTTCTGCCAACCTAGCAGTTCAAAAGCATGTAAAAATGCAGGTAGAAAAATAGGGACCCCTTTTGTGGGAAGGAAACAGCATTCCGTGCGCCTTCGAAGGCATTTAGTCTTGCCGGTCACATGACCACGGAGACGTCTTTGGACAGCGCTGGCTCTTCGGCTTTGTAACGGAGATGAGCACCGTCCCTAGAGCCGGAAACGACTAAGCACGTATTATGTGCGAGGGGAACCTTTGCCTTTACCTATTATTATTCTTGTCCAAACCCACCCACTCACCCCCAAAAGCACACTCTGCTGCCACTTATCTTACCCCTTTGGAATTTACACCAGAGGAAGGCAGATTTTTCTCTTTAGCTGGGCTGGCTTTCAATAATCTTCTTCTCCCCTCTGGCCAGATGCGGCCATCATTTTGAAGGGATCGAAATGTTCTCTGGCGAGAAGGAGCTGCCCTTGTATTTTTGACTCCCCAAATCTGGAGTGCTGCGTCACCGGGAGAGGTGGAACCATGACATCTCTGGAGGTGGATGTACTGACAAGCCCGATGATGATTGCCCTCACTTCTCTTTTTGAGCTGATCTTGGTAGGCAGTTCTCGCTCGTTGGGTTCTCATTCCTCCAAGAATTTCCATCGCCTCTGACCTCTCGTGCAGAATCTTTCTCACATGGAAAGCTTCAGTGACGTGGCTGCTTATGAAAGTCACAAACCTTTTTTTTATAGATGCCCCTGGGGTGGTCCATCTGCAAGCTACTTTACACCGCCCCCTTCTGCTGTCTTTCATCCCCAGATAGCTGAATGGGAAAGAGAACCAAGGGGGGGTGGAATATGGCAGAGTCGAACATCCCTGCTGATCTGTGGATTGAGTCTCTTTCCCCTCTCGACTGCCCTCATTGGCCATGCTCCCTGGTGCGGTGGTTAGAACGCAGGATGGTGGACAAACCCTGCCCATATCCAGCAGTTCGATCCTGTCTCAAAGTTGAATCTGCCTTCCATCCTTCCGAGGTGGGTAAAATGATGACCCAGATTGTTGGGGTAACAGGCTGGCTCTGTAAACCCCTTAAAGACAGCTGTAAAGTACTGTGAAGTCTAAGTACTATTAGACTAAGTACTGTAAGTCTAAGTACTATTGCTCTTCCTTCCTTCCACCCACCCACCCACCCACCCATCCATCCATGGTGCACAGTGGTTAGAATGCAATACTGTAGGCTACTTCTGCTGACTGCCAGCTATCAGCAGTTTGGCAGTTTAATTCTGACGGTCTCAAGGTTGACTCAGCCTTCCATCCTTCCAAGGTCAGTAAAATGAGGACCCAGATTGTTGGGGGCAGAGAGAGGGCTGCGAAGTAGTTTATAAGTCTAAGTGCTATTGGCCTTCCTTCCTTCCTTCCTTCCTTCCTTCCTTCCTTCCTTCCTTCCTTCCTTCCTTCCTTCCTTCCTTCCTTCTCTCCCTCCCTTCCTTCCTTCCATTGTGTGCAGTAGTTAGAATGCAGAAGTGCAGGCTAACTCTGCCCACAATCAGCAGCTCGATTCTGACTGGCTCAAGATTGACTCAGCCTTCTGTCCTTCCAAGGTGGGTAAGATTGTTGGGGGCAATAAGCTGACTCTGTAAACTGCTCAGAGAGGCCTGTAAAAACACTGTGTATATAACTTTAAGTGATATTGCTAGTGCTGTTTTCTTTCTGTCCTGGAACTAATCCAGGTACATTTGATAAGAGAAAGAGACCTTCATTGTTGATTGTGGTATGTGCTACAAGTAGCATCTCTTGCCTGGCATTTGGCTAAAGGCTCCAAGACCTTTCTTTCTAGCAAGGTTCATTTCACAGGCAATTTTAGAAGATGCCACCTGGTCTCTAGCCGATCTGTAAAGTGCATTCTTGCAAACATTTATTTATTCATTTGCTGATGATCAAAGTTTCCTAGCGATTTAAGAAGAAACAACAACTTTAGAATCAAGACATTAGAAACCTTTAAGCAGCAATTAAACAAGTGAAGCAAATAGTATTAATAATTAAAGGTAACAAATCCGGTGGTTAAATGCCTTAACAAAAAGATGAGTTTTTAAGGGTCTTTGTTGAAACTAATAGGCTTATCAGCGGAATAGGGAGGGCATTCTGATCCTTAAATACCAGCCGGTGAGTTCGCAGCAATAGTTGGATGGGGGATTCTGGGAGCTGAAGTGCATATACATCTTGAAGCTGCCAAGTTTAAACACTAGAATTTTAGAATAGAATAGAGTTGGAAAGGACCTTAGAGGTCTTCTAGTCCACCCCCTTGTTCAAGCAGGAGAACCTATACCATCTCAGACAAGTGACTGTCCAGTCTCTTCTTAAAAGCCTCCAGTGATGGAGCCCCCACAATTTCTGGAGGAAAGCTGTTCCACTGGTTAATTGTCCTCACAGTTAGGACGTTTCTCCTTAATTCCAGATTGCTTCTCTCCTTGATTAATTTCCAACCATTGTTTCTTGTCCTGCCTTCAGAGTCTTTGGAAAATAGATTGACCCCCTCTTCTTTATGGCAGCCCCTCGAGTACTGGAAGATTGCTATCATGTTGCCCCTAATTCTTCTTTTCTTTAGACTAGCCAGACCCAAAACCTGCAGCCATTCTTCCTATGTTTTAGTCAGGTATTCATTTTCCGTGTCTGCCCATGGAGATCTTCTCAATATTCCAGTTGAGCCTTTGCCCCACAAAAATGGCTTATCCCTTCCATTAGTGACTCTCCCACCCTCATGTCTTTTGAGATGAGCTCCAGGGAGGGATCTCTGGGGATGGCTGAGAAATCCTGGGCATTAGGTCCAATTTCAGGCTGCTGTCCTTTGTTTTGGCCCCTCGTTGGGTTAGGAATCAAGCCGGATACCTTTCATTCTTGCTTGCAAATAGCTCCCTGAGCTGGCAGACACGGCGATGAGTTAGGGGTCGTTTACTCCCTAATTAAGGTTATAATTCTTTACATGTTCCCAGCACAGTAGCTCTTGAGCAAATGAGTTAGAAAGTAATTAATTTCAGAAGCATCCTCCTCTGCGTTTCTCCATTTCTTGAATTGCAATGAGCAGAGAAATTGTGTGGGGGAGTGTGCATTTGTGCCTGTACGTGTATGTACACAAACGCCTACACATGTACACACAAACACACCGGACAACCCGTGCTCTGGTGGGTCATCATTTCAGAGTTACTTCCTTAGCTACACAGAGAAACAGAATGCCCAACGGTTTGGCAGAAAAGCGTTGGCGGCAGGACTGATCTTCGGTTTCCTGCCAGCTTCCCCATGGAGCTTTCTTGGGGGAAGCTGGCAAGGAGGATTAGAAATGCCTGTTGCCTGACCACAACTGACTGTAGCAGTTGACGGCACAGCAATAACCGCTAATCAACCAGTCATTAGATTAACAGAGTTGGAAGGGACTTTGTAGATCATCTAATCTAACCCCCCATGTCCAAGCAGGAGACCCTACACCATTTCTGACAGATGACAGTCCAGTTTCTTCTTGAAAACCTCCAGCGATGAAGCTCCCACAACTTCCAAGGGCAACTTCTGTTCCATTGGTTGATTGTTCTCACTGTCAGAAAATATCTCCTTATTTCCAGGTTGAATCTCTCCTTGATCAGTTTCCATCCATTATTATTCCTTATCTGGCCTTCGGGTGCTTGACCCCTTCTTCCTGTCTGTGGCAGCCACTCATATATTGGAATCCTGCTCTCTTGTCTCCCCTGGTCCTTCTCTTCTCTAGACTAGCCAGGCCCAGTTCCTGCAACTGTTCATCGTATGTTTTAGTCTCCAGTCCCCTCATCATCCTGGTTGCTCTTCTCTGTACTTTTTCTAAAGTCTCAACAAATTTTTCATAGTGTGGTGACCAAAACTGGATGCAGTACTCTAGGTGTGGTCTTACTAAAGCTTTATAGAGTGGTATTAGTACCTCCCTTGCTCTTGATTGCATCCCTCTGTTAATGCAACTTAGCATTGCATTGGCTTTTCTGGCTGCCGCTGCACACTGCTGGTTCATATTTAATTGGTTGTCCACTAAGGCTCCAAGATCCCTCATGGTAGTCTTGGGTCCTGTACTATGTACTAGTATCATTAGAATGGTTTTAAAATGTTTAACTTTTTACCCTGTTTTTATAGTTCTATTGTAGTTTTAACTTCAGCCATTAGTTTAATCTTTTTTAAATCTATTTTAAACTTTCTATTTGTAACTGTATCGTTTTATTTGGGCTGTACAGTGCCCCGAGTCCCAATTTGGGAGAGGGGGCGGTATATAAATAAAATAAAATAAATAAATAAATAAATAAATACTATGGAAGCTGAAGTACAATGATTCAAACGTTGTTGCCTATGAAACACCATTTCAACAATTAAAGGTTACAATCAGACATGGGTATGCATGCATGTATTTTATATATATCAAGGGCATGAAATCTGGTTTAGAATGGGGCACTGAGGCTATAAAATGGCAGGTGAGAAGCTCAGTAGATATTGTTATATATTATTCAGATTACTGTTCTTACTCATTCTTGTATTTGAGATCTTGCAAGGACTGTGACCCTCTAGGGCAGGGGTGAGGAACGATGGCCCCTTTATGATTTGTGGACTTCAACTCTCAGAATTCTGGCTCAAGAATTCTGGCTCACATAAAAGGGGGCATTTCCCCCAGCCTCTGCCCTAGGGGCTTCCATAGCTCAAGGTAGTCTTGAACCTACACTAGCTGCTATATGGCCCAGTGGCCGCATTCATATGCTTCACTTGAGCCCTAAATCTTCCCATTTTCTGGATTGGCGCAATCAGTTCAACTAACTCAATTGGCTAGTTGCAATAGAAATGCAGCTAAGAGATCTTTATACAACTGATTTCGTTTAGGACATAGTCCATAACTATCTCTCTTTTTGAGTGCTACCCAACTCTTTTATTCATCAGTGTTTCTTGTCCAAAATTTTATCCAGCCCATCAGTAGTGGGATTCCATTTTTTTTTACTACTGGTTCTGTCCGCGTTGCTAGGTGGGCATGGCCAGTTGATCAAGTGACTGAGTGGTGTGGCTATGTGGGGTTTTTTCCTCCCCTTTTGCAGCACTCCCTCTGTGTCCCGTTTTTTGCCTACTGGGCCTCAGGGAAGCCTTCTGGGCACTGAAAAAAAGAAGGATTTTGAAGCCTTCCAAGGTAAGTACAACAGCGAGGGGAGCAGATCAGCTATGCCCTGCAATTTAGATTAGCTAGAAAGCAAGAAATCTGATCATTTCCTGCTTTCTAGCTAATCTAAATCATGTGGCACAGCTGATTGTCAGAAATGCCAATTCAGCTGAAGCAGTAGCATTTTTTTACTACCAGTTTGGCCAAACCAATGCACCCACCTTATCTTAAAACATGAATTGAGTTTAGCTTATTTTTGCTAGGAAAGAAGGCATGAGAAACGGGCTGGGTAAACGGTATTCTTGAAGGCAGGGAAATTTCCAGTGAATAGACTCTGCTTTGAATTTTTCTAACCCACAAGACATCCTAGAGATAGAGTGGATTTCATGCCTCTGAATCCCCCCCATGGTTTTTTGTTTTCAAGTCCCTTGAAATGTAGGGCAATGGAGTTGTATAAACAGAGGCATAGAATCAAAATCACGTGAAGTATTGGTACCACTTTATAAAGACTTAGTTAAGGCCACACCTGGAATCCTGCATCCAGTTTTGGTCACCACACCACAAAAAAAAGATGTTGAGACTTTGGAAAAAGTGCAGAGAAGAGCAACTCAGATGATCAAATACCTGGAGACTAAAACAGATGAAGAACAGTTGGAGGAATTGGGCATGGCTAGTCCAGAGAAAACAAGGACTGGAATGACATGATAGCAATATTCCAGTATTTGAGGGGCTGCCACAAAGAAGAGGGGATCAATTTATTTCCCAAAGTACCAGAAGGCAGGAAAAGAAGCAATGGATGGAAACTAATTAAGGAGAGAAGCAACCTGGAATTAAGGAGAAACTTCCTAACAGTGAGGACAAGGAACCAGTGGAACAGAAGTTGTGGGTGCTCCATCACTGGAGGTTTTTGGGAAAAAATTGGACAGCACCTTGTCTGAAATGGTACAGGGTTGGACTAGAAGATCTGCAAGGTCTGATCTTTTTCCAAAGTCTCATCTTCTTTTTTGTTTTCTGATCGCTTTTTTTCCCTCAGTTTCCTGCACATTGTTCGTTTGTTTGTCTTTATCCCACCTTTGTTACTTCATATAAGGCAACTCAAGGCAGCAAACCTACCGAATCTTCCTTCCTCCTATTTTCTCCACAACAATCTTGCAAGGAGGGTTGGGCTGAGAGAGACAAAGGGTCAATCACCCAGCCAGCTTTCATGTCTAAAGCTATATAAACTGGCCCTCTAACAAACATTTGGGTCTCCCTTTGCAATACCCTCTAACCAGGGGTGGGATTCAAATTTTTTAACAACCGGTTCTGTGGGCGTGGCTTAGGTGGTGGGTGTGGCTTAGGTGGTCATGTGACTGGTTGGGCGTGACTTGGTGGTCATGTTATTGGCTGGGTGTGGCCAACTCAATATCACTCACATCGAGGCACGCATCTCCTCACCTGGCTTCATGATTGTGGGGATGCTGCAACAGTCGTAAGTATGAAAAACGGTCATAAGTCACTTTTTTCAGTGCCATTGTAACTTTGAATGGTCACCCCACACAAGCAAAGTACCAGCAAAGGAGGGGAAAAAAACTCCAGAGAAGTTCCTGAGACAGGAAGTCTAGTCCTGCCAAGAATGCAATAAGGGTTAATGGAGAAGCAGTTTCTGTAAGCAACACCAGAATCTTTCCTTCCTGCCTTCCTTACAGGATTAGGCCAGTAATTTCTTCTAACAACCGGTTCTCCGAACTGCTTAGAATGTTAACGACCAGTTCTAGAGAATAGGTGCAAACTGGTAGAATCCCACCCCTGCCTCCAACCATTGCATTTGGTACCTAGTTATTTTTCATCCTTTTAAATCCAGGCATTTGTTCATGAAAAATTGCATTTCTATGTTGTTTAGAAATAAGCCCCCCCCCCCTTTTTTTTTCTAATTGTATTTTTAACATGTTATTATATTTCAAACTGCATCTTTCTAAGTAGGCTAAAATAAGTTTTCCCCCTTTTCAAGCGATGCGGTTTTTTTTTAACTTGTTTTCACTCTGATTTAAATTTGCTAAAAGCCATTTTTGTTGAACTTCCCTCCTTGTGGTTCTTGTCGGTGTGAAAGCTTAGTGGTCTTTGAAAACGATTCCCAAGTATTCTTTCTCCGCTGCTGTCATCAGCCTAACTATTCCTGGCTTCTCGGACAGTCTGAACCAAGATTCATGGCAGCTTTAAGTGACACTTTAAGTTTAATAAGCAGCTTAACTTTAATGAAGATGGCTGCTAGCTGTTAGAGAGGGGACTCTACCATGAAAGATTGATACCCACTCCTGCCTCACTTGGACACCATATTATGAAACAAATGGAAGTATACCAGATTTGTCACAGGAAAAGTCCATCAAAATGCTCCTCTCCTTTGAAAGGACATTTAAGGGAAAGACTATCCCCAACAAGGATAGTCAAGGAGGTCTTTGTTAGTTTTCTGGATCTCACTTCTGCTGGGGACATCAAGGTAACAGATTAACAGAGTTGGAAAGGACTTTGTAGGTCATCTAGTCCAACCCCCCACCCAAGTAGGAGACCCTACATCATTTCTGACAGAGGGCAGTCCAATCTCTTTGAAAGCTTCCAGTGATGAAGTTCCCACAACTTCTGAAGGCAACTTCTGTTCCATGGGTTGATTGTTCTTTCCTTATTTCCAGGTTGAATCTCTCCTTGGTCAGTTTCCATCCATTATTCCTTCAGGCGGCCTTCAGGTGCCTTGGAAAATAGCTTGACCCCTCCCTCCTCTCTGTGGCAGCCCGTCAAATATTGGAAGGTTGCTCTCATGTCTCCTCTGGTCTTTCTCTTCACTAGACTAGCCATGCTGAATACTTGCAACCTTTCATCGTATGTTTTAGCCTCCAGTCCCCTCATCATCCTGTTTGCACCTCTGACTCTTTCTAGAGTCTCAACATTTTGTGTGTGTGTGTGGTAACCAAAACTGGATGCAGTAAGTGTAGTCTTACTAAGGCTTTATAGAGTGGTATCTCTATAAAGAGTAGCTCCCTTGATCTTGATTGTATCTCTCTGTTAATGCAACTTAGGATCACATTGGCTTTTTTGGCTGCTGCCACACATAATTTTTGGCTCATATTTAGCTGGTTGTCCATTAAGACTCCAAGATCCCTCTCACAGTGACTGATATTAAGCCTGGTTTCACCCAGTCTCTTATGTGCAACCTACGTAAGACTTTACTTTTCTCCACATTGAATTTCTCTACATTGAACTTGGATGAAGTTCATTCAAATTCTCCAAATGATGCACACCAGGATGGCCTGTGAGGAAATTAAAGTGCAGGTAGTTCCCAACTTACAGCTGCAATTGAGCCCAGAATTTATGCTGCTAAGTAAGAAATCTGTTGCGTCCCATCTTACGACTTTTCATGCCATGTGTGTTACGTGAATCTATACAGTTGATATATTAGGAACACGATCATTAAGTGAATCTGGCTTCCCCATTGACTTTGCTTGTCAGAAGGTCGCAAGTGGGAACCTGGGACATTGCAACTCTCATAAATACGAGTCAGTTACCAAGCATCCGAATATAAATTACGTGACCATGGGGATGCTGCAGTAATCATAAGTGTGAAAAAATGGTCACAAGTCATTTTTTCAGTACTGTTCTAACTTTGGTCACTAAATGAAGTGTTATAAATCAAGGACTACCTGTATAATGATTTGGGAACTAAAAATGTGGGTGTGCTCCTTGTCCTTTTCCACATTTCTGGGATACAGTTAACCTTTTATGTTATGAACAGAATCATTCATTCCCATTCAGATGTGGGTGACTTCTCTCCCCAATATATCTAGACAGACATGGTTTATTAACTTAGTAACTTTGGCACTGCCAGAGTTTCATGACCACCTGCAGAAGAAGGAGATAAGTACAGAAATCATAGATCGTTTTGTACCCAAGGTGTGAGCTCAAAGGCTCAGACACACACACCGTCCTTTGCACACTGCTAAATCATTAATGATTTTATTAACAGTGAGAAAAGCAGATCTGGGTTACCTCTGATTTGAGCCACTCTCATTAAATGTACTTTCTCATGACAGAGCTCTGGGAGAACATTGTGGGGTGTGCATGTATGTCTGTGTGTATACACAGCGAGACAGCACTTCCCAGTCAGATTACAGATTAACAGAGCTAGAAGGGACCTTGTAGATCATCTAGTCCAACCTTCCCCCACCCAAGCAGGAGACCTTGCACTATTTCTGACAGAAAGATGGTGTAGGAATGTCACAGCTGCCCCAACTTTGGATGGATTTCAGCTCCTCAGTTTCTCAGGAAGAGCCACACTACTTAGGGACACCTGGGATAGAACGTCTGCATATTTAGAAGACGCTAAGATTGAAAAAAGTCTGGCCTATTAATGGCAGCAACTAAAGAGAGATCTGAGGACCATGGACAGCTCAAGTGAAATTGCTGAAGGGTTTTTTTCTTTTTTTGATAGATTAACAGAGTTGGAAGGGATCTTGTAGGTCATCTAGTCCAACCCCCCTTGTCCAAGCAGGAGACCCTACACCATTTCTGACAGAGGGCAGTCCAGTCTCTTGAAAGCTTCCAGGGATTAAGCTCCCACAACTTCTGAAGGCAACTTCTGTTCCATGGGTTGATTGTTCTGACTGTCAGAAAATTCCTCCTTATTTCCAAGTTGAATCTCTCCTTATTCAGTTTCCACCCAATATTCTTTGTCTGGCCTTTGGGTGCCTTGGAAAATAGCTTGACCCCTTCCTCCTCTCATATTGGAAAGACTGCTATCCTGTCTCCCCTGGTCCTTCTCGTCCCTAGACCAGCCATGCCCAGTTCCTGCAACCGTTCATCGTGTGTTTTAGCCTCCAGTCCCCTCAATCATCTTTGTGGTTCTTCTCTGCACTCTTTCTAGAGTCTCAACCTCCTTTTTATAGTGTGGTGACCAAAACTGGATGTAGTACTCTAGGTGTGGTCTTACTAAGGCTTTATAGAGTGGGATTAGTATTAGTCACACCTGGCTATAGAATCACTTGTTCCAAACTGCGGCAAGACAGCGAATAAAGACTCTCTTTGATTTCAGAGAGAGGAATGAAGCTGGACTGGATTGTCCATTGAAGGGATGGACTCCCAGGACTGTCCTACGCACACTGTGTAGCTTGTGCTTTTCATGTGAGGAGCAAAACCGTTGCTGTCATGAATCCATCCCTACACCCCTGTTCTGACCCAGCTCTCCAAACATTAAAGTTAACTCAAAGATTCCTTTATTAGGAGCTCCAGCAGCCCTGGCCAAAAGTTTATCTTGCAGGCTAACAAGCCTGTCTGGCATGGAGATGTATAGTTGTGTGCCACACCTATTCATCTCCGCCCCCTGCCTTTTATCCCCAGAATCTGGGCGGGGCTTCCCTAGCAGTGGTGGTTCTTCCGTCCCAAGGACCAGCCCATAGATTTCCACTGCTCTCCTCTCCTCTGCCTTCTGTGCATCCACGCATGTCAAGCACTGGATCCAGCTGTTCCTCCTCTTCCTCATCAGCCACCTCCAGACTTGGGGGCTGTTGACTCTCCATCTGAGGGCTGATGGATGGCCCAGGCTCCGTCCCTCTCTCTCTCTTTCTCTCTGCCAGCTCCATTCCCTCTTCCCCCTCGGAGCTCTTAGGTTGCCTTGATGCTGACCCTGACTCCCATGTCTTCTCCTACTCCTCTGATTTGGGTGCTGGAAGGGCCGGCGGCTGACAGGCTACAGCAACCCCTCTTCAGACACAAGTTCAGAGGAGGACGGTGAGTTTCATTTGGCAGAGGAAAGCACGGAGCCGAGCATTGATCAGGATCGGGCCTTGGATGGGTCCATGAGACCAGCAACAGCAGCAAGTTGCCCAGGAGGCTCCAGGAGAGGACCAGGAGTAGCTACCACCCATTAGCAATAAAGAGGAGGTAGGGTCCGCACCACCTCTGCATAGGGCAGAGAGGAGACAGGATGTTGTGGTTTGCCGGTAGCCTGTGCAGACAGCAGCGGAATCGGACAGTGGGGAAGAACGGAGACCAGTCTGGGAGGCTGAAGAGGATCCTGTGTCTGATGCAGAGATGGGGCCAGGGCCATCTGGGAGTGGGGTGCTGACTCCAGAGCCTCCAGAGTCTGGCAGCAGTGAGGCAGAGGAACAAGGGGAGCCTGTTCCCAGTGCGCGTATGTGCAGAAATGCTAGAAGACGAGAGCAGCTGAGACAAAAGGGGCAACTCGGGAGTAAGGCTGGGAGGTGATTGCCCCTCCCATAAGGTATAAAGGACAGGCAAAGGTGATGAAACCTTTGCAGGAAGCAAAGTCGTTTGTTCGGTTCGGATTCATTATTGAAGCTCTTTGTACTTCGGTTGGTTTTTGTTCTAGTTTATTTGACACTTCTGTTATTGTCAGCACTTTGCAGGAAAGAAAGGTGGGTGCTTATCTCGAGGCTCTGTTTGAGACTCATTACCGGCTGGGAGTGAAAATAATTCCCAACGTTGCAATAAAACAAGACTTGTTTTTAAAATAAATGTGTGCATAATTATGGTCTTGGAAGCTTTGTTCAGGAGAGATTGTCAACTGCATGGGGTTTGTTTTCATCAATATGCTAATAATACCAGCTGTCCATCACCTTGCCAGGGTGAACAGTTGACTGACAGAAGTACCAACACAATCCTTTTGTTAAACCTTGTCCATCTACCTAAAAGTTTCACACACAGGAGGGGCAATTTCTCAGAATAACTTCTATTAAGATCCCTTTTGGGTCTGATGGGCAGCTGAAGTCCACTAAACAGATGATTACTTATCCACCTCCTGATAAGTGAATGAAGCGCAAGAACCCGAACTCATCCCTGCAAATGTCTCTGATAATGTCTTCTAGGGGGAGAAAAAAAAGAAAGCAAAATGCAATTTATTTTCCATCAAGTAAATGAGTTCAGCTGAGTAAATAGTGCAGAATAACTTTTTTAATGTAGCACTTGATATCACCCAGCTGCTCTCCTGGGTGTATTCGCACATACACAATTGCAAAAGACCACTAGTGCAAATCCACTTGGTCTTTGAACCCATCCAACTCCGAGAGAGACAGTCTGGTGTAGTGGTTAAAGAGTTGGCCACCAGGAGGAGAGCCAGGTTATGGAGCCTGACTCTCCCTCAGCCCATCCTATCTCACAGGGCTGTCGTTTTAGCCGTAATGCAAGAACTAATTCTCATGGAAGCTGTCTTGAGCTCCAGGAAGAAGGCAGGATACAAACCTAACCAGATAATAAACATTTTTGAGGTTACTGATTTTAGTGGAGGCTATTGCTGAAACAACCAGTAAATAGACTGACCACCAGGGACTCTTTATTTTCCCTTCTCTACAGAAATAATTATTTAGATAGGATAAAAGTCAGGATAAGGTAAGCATATTGTTAGTACGTGTTCCTTACAGGTTTATCTCTGTGATGCAAAACTCCTTTTTAAGCCTACTAAGGTATTAGTATTCATGTCTCAAACATCACTAAAACTGTTGAAGTTCTGATGGGTAAATAACTAGTTATGCAAAATGCCATGGAATCAGAGTTAAGGTACCTTAAAGATTATTTAATTTACCCTCGCATCTCAATACAGGTTCCCTGACAGATCTGCTTGAAGACCTTGAGTGAAAATGTCAGGCCTGCCCTAGATCGGATCCTAGAAAAAACAAAAACCCAACCCTAAAAAAAATGACTCCATTTGGTTAAAGTGCTAGGTTCTTTTACTAAGGTTAGGGGGAATACCACAGACAATACTGCTACCCTCCAAAAAGATCTTGACTATGTATCAGAATGGTCCATCAAATGGCAACTTCAAATCTCAACAGATAAATGCTCTGTCTTACAGATTGGAAAAAAAAATAATCAGAAAATAAAATACAAACTGAATAGTCAAGACCTTGTTGAGGATCCAAACTCTGTCAAGGACCTTGGGATACTCATCTCTAATGATCTAAGTGCTAGAGCCCGCTGTAACTACATAGCCAAAGAGGCATTAAGAGTTGTTAACCTAACCCTACGTAGCTTTTTCTCTGGTAATATTACACTAATAACTAGAGCATACAAAACATTTGCTAGACCAATACTCGAATACAGCTCATCAGTCTGGAACCCACATTACGTATCTAATATTAGCACAGTTGAGAAAGTCCAGAAATATTTCACAGGAAGAGTTCTCTACTCCTCTACTCGTTGTAGAATACCTTATGCCACCAGACTCGAAATTCTAGACCTAGAAAACCTAGAACTACACCGTCTTCGGTCCGATCTAAGTATAGTATATAAAATCATACATTGCAATGTCCTACCTGTCAATGAATACTTCAGCTTCAACCATAGCAACACAAGAGCAAACAATAGATACAAATTCAAGGTTAATCACACCAAACTTGATTGCAGGAAATACGACTTCAGCAACAGAGTGGTCAATGTCTGGAATACTCTACCTGACTCTGTGGTTTCTTCCCCAAACCCCAAAAACTTTAACCTTAGACTGTCTACTATTGACCTCACCCCTTTCCTAAGAGGTCTGTAGGGGGCCTGCATAAGCGCACCAACATGCCTACCGTCCCTGTCCTATTGTTTCTTTTATTTTTCTTATATGTACCCATTTCATGTATTCATAACTATGTTTATACTTATGCCTATTATCTTGTAAACGATTGACAAATGAAGTAAATTTAAAAAAAACATATTTACCCCTGGACCTGGACCTCCCTCCTTGACCAGTCCACCTCTGTCCAATGGCATGCCGTTTAGGTGTTTTGGGAATGGCCTGGATGGTTAGCACCACAAAGCAGTTTCACATGTCTCCTTGAAGACTGGCATATGCTGGTTCTCACACCTCTAGTTTCCATCAAGGCTATCACCCCTCCCTTCCCTCTTATCTCCATTTTCTCTGCTCCCTCCTGCTCCCCCTTGCAGGATACCTCTTACGATTTCTTATCTATTCT
Organism: Bungarus multicinctus; assembly: GCA_023653725.1. NCBI lineage: Eukaryota > Metazoa > Chordata > Lepidosauria > Squamata > Elapidae > Bungarus > Bungarus multicinctus. The sequence continues at coordinate 173,434,848 of CM042836.1, forward strand.
GACTTGTACATCTCTTCTATTTCCTAGTGCTAGCTGGATAGGTTGCTCTATCCTAGTGGCAGTGTGGCTCCATGGGTTGTGGAAGATACTGGGGAAGGGCAAAGTCCATCTGGGCAGAGCAGGAGAGAGGAAGAACAAGGGAGAGGGAATTCAGTGGAAGACCCAGGCCCACTCCCTCTTCATCCTAGGGCACGCAGGGAGGAACAGAGAAGACAGCAACATGGGTTGCGTGGCTTATGGGGGAGGAAAGGGCCCTGATTCCCTTCATTAGCTGCAGCTGGGAACACAGTGTTTAAAAGGGGAAGCTGTGCGCAGCAAGCTGTTGGGAGCAAACGCGAATTTTTCTTGTATCATCGTGGCTTATCTTTGTTCCTGGCATCTTTCCAACTGTATGAGTTTTGCCGTGCTGAAATTCCTTCTCCTGCCCTGCCAAACTAATTACTTCAGTTTGGTTTGTTTGAATTTTAAGTTACAGTTTGTATGTACCTTATTTTAGACTGAATTTTTTACAGTTAAAGGGTTTTCCTGGGAGAGTTTTTTCTCCAGCCGAAGATAACCTGGACATTGGGGGCAAAGTTGGAGATAATAAAGGGACTCTTCTTGCTTATTTGACTGTGTTGCCTTTGTGCCATTCCCCGGGTCATCACAGACATAAAGCACAGGAAAGAGCATGGGCAGATGTCATATTTCATATTGTCCAATGAAAGGAGCTGGCAGATTTCTTGGACACTCGTCTCCTCCTTCAACTACCACCTGTTGGGATGACCTTGGTTCCCACAAGAAAACCTTTTGTTTTGACTTGTTCACTGGTCTATCTATTTCCTCCTCCCTTCTCCTCTCAGAATTCATGGCACCTATGAGGCAGCAAAAGATGGCTTCAGCCAGTTTCACTTTAGAGTGGACAGTTGCATTGTGGTAAATTCAAATATGACATGATGATGACAATGGTGATAAATGCCCCTTCTTGGACATTGCGAAAATGGAAATGTCCACTGAATTGGTGGGACTTGTTTTTTTCCCACAGCTCCTCATAGTCTCACAAGCAGCTTCAGCTCAGGTGGGATGGACAGATTTTGAACATCTGCAGCTGTGGCTTTTGGCAGCCTCTTGCAATAGTAACTCTCTGGTGAGCATTAAAGGAAACATGTTACTGAAAACTGTAAGATTAAGCGGCTATACAGCTGTTCTTACTATTAATCTTTTGCAAATATGTTTACTTGGGTAGTCCTTGACCACAATCCAGGCCAAAATTTGCTAAGTGAAACAATTAAGTGAATTTTGACCCATATCATGATTTTTCTTGCAAGAGTTGTTAAGCGAATCATGAGAGTTGTTAAATTAATAACGTAGTTAAGTGACTCTGGCTTCCCCACTGACTTGGCTTGTCAGAAAGTTTGCAAAGGGGAATCACATGACCCTGAACACTGCAACCGCCATAAGAAGAAAGGGCCAACGTATTCGCCAAAGCACCAGAAAGCAAGACAAGATGCAACAGATGGGACCTATTCAAGGACAGAAGCAAACAGGAACTAAGGAGGAACTTCCTAATAGTAAGGAAAATTAACCAGTAGAACAGCTGGTCTTCAGATATCGTGGGTGCTCCATTACTGGAGGTTTTTAAGAAGAGATTGGACTGCCATTTGTCTGGAATGGCATAGAGTCTCCTGCTTGAGCAGGGAAAACTCCAAGATTCCTTCCAGCTCTATTCTGATAGATGGTAGGTAGGTAGGTAGGTAGGTAGGTAGGTAAATATAGATGTAGATGGATGGATGGATGGATGGATGGATGGATGGATGGATGGATGATGACAGACAGACAGACAGACAGATAACGTATAGATAGATAGATAGATGATAGACAGACAGACAGATAAATAGACATAGATAGATACAGACAGACAGACATATAGATAGATATGTAGATGGATGGATGGATGGACGGATAGAAGGACAGACAGACACGTATAGATAGATAGCTAGATGATAGATAGGCAGACAGATAAATAGACATAGATACAGACAGACAGAGATATAGATAGATATGTAGATAGAAAGATAGATAATTAGATATAGATAGACAGACAGACAGACACGTATAGATTGATGAGGAGAAGAATTATGAGCTGAGGGAACTATAACAGACCATCCATGGAAAGCTTTTGTAAAAAGCATTAACTTGGTTGATACCCTTCCCTTCCACCCTTCAGCTCAGGGTCTCCTTGGAGATGAAACTTGTAAGTGCTGCCGACAGCCTTCCTTTTTATGTGGCTCTAAAGTGGCCTGTTTAAGGGTCAACACAGTGTTTAATTCCATATCGATTAAATCCTCATTAAACCTAACGTTCTATATTTTTTCAGGGTCAGTGGCACATGAACCAGATTGTCCTGTTGCATATGGGCCTTTTGGAAGAGTTGGATGCACTCCAGAGGACTGGGAGGGATGTATGAAGGGAGGGGTGTCTTTGTTGAGCTATAAATCCATTCTCCTTGAAGCCTTGGTTCATTCTCTTGATTTATGAAGGCTTCTTGGGTGGCTGCTAATAATATTCTGCCATGAGACTGGTATTAGTTTAGTTTACTTTATTGTCATTGCACCTCGTATAATGAAATTAAATGCCATCTTCAGTGTCTATTATGACTATGAAAATAAACACAACACACATCCTTCGCATTCTATACATTGAATGGAAAACCCCTGATATTGCATTAATATTGCCCTGTATAGTAGAATTCAATAGTTATTGCCTTGGGATAGAAGCTGTTTTTCAGCCTATTTGTCCTTGTTTTTATTATCCTGTACCATCTTGTCAGATGATAATAGTTTGAAGAAAGGTTTCCCAGGATGAGATGGATCTTTGAGAATGCTTTGAACTTTCGTAAGGAAGTGGGAGCCATAAAGCTTTTCCAAAGAGGGGAGAGGGCAACCTATGATTCTAGTTATGTAGTTATGAATAATTATGAGTAGTTATGAATAATTATTCAGCCACACACAGCTACACTGAATTGAGTTTAAAGTTTACTTTAAGAAATAGCACAGTCCAATAAATGATCCAGGTCATATATGTTTAACAGTCCAAATAATATCCAATTACAAAGTCTTCTTACCGGTTGCCTTTGCCATTTACAGTAAACAAAGATATCAAAGCATAAGCACAGCAGCAACAGGATGCCAGAGATACAGAATGTCAGAGAGCGAGCAAGCCATGATCTCTAGCTCCCTCTTATGGCAATTCGCAACACAACCAACCAATCGGAATATTACAGTGATCCTGTCTTAAAGCTACAAATATACATTGTTGGCTTATATATTGCCAACCCAACTACTTGGTGGACAGATTCCCAACACCCAGGTTGGGTCACACCCAGAAACTTAAAACTGGTCACTTGCTCCACTCAGTCTCCTTGGATAAGCAAGGGCCGGAGGTCTGATCTGTTCCTTCTATAGTCCACTATAAGCTCCTTGGTCTTATGGGGGTTGAGGACCAAGTTATTGTCTCCACACCACGAAAGCAACAGGTCCTCCTCATCTCAGTAGGCAGACTCATCCTCCCTGGAGATGAGTCCCACCACTGGAATCTAAAATGGTATAGGGTCTCCTGCTTGAGCAGGGGGTTGGACTAGAAGACCTCCAAGGTCCATTCGAGATCTATTCTGATTGATTAAATTGGCATTCCAGGGAAGTTCTTGAATTGAAAGCCAGTCCCTGTTAATGTGCAGAAATCAAGCATCTCTGAAAAATAAGCTGCCTAGCTTCCACTTCCTGGATGTGTCCAGGAAAAGTGAGAGAGGACCTGTCTGGGGAAGCCTTCTAACATTCAGGCAGGATCTGCCTTCCACTAACTTATAATTGCATTTGTGTTGCATTTGTGAATATGAGAGATCAGGCCTTGACCATCTTTGGTGAGTCAGGTTTTCTGGGATTTGAAGAGGGCTATTCCACCTCCCTACAGCTTCTCTTCTCAAAGCAAAACATGCCGTGCTCTTGATATCTTGCAGAATACAGAATAACAGAGTTGGAAGGGACCTTGGAGGTCTTCTAGTCCAGCTGCTCAACAGGAGAACCTATACCATTTCACACAAGTGTCCGTCCAGTCCCTTCTTAAGCGCCCATGATTTCTGGAGGCCAGCTGTTCCACTGGTTAATTGTCCTCACAGTTAGGACGTTTCTCCTTAATTCCAGGTTGCTTCTCCCCTTGATTAGTTTATTTATTTATTTATTTTAACATTTATATACCGCCCTTCTCCCGAAGGACTCAGGGCGGTGCACAGCCAGATCTACCCCAACACATATACAAAAGTTAAAATGAGATTAAATAGTTTGGGCTGTTAAAATTAACAAATCAACCCTCCTCCCTAATATAATTAAAAACCCCAAATTTAAAATCCAAATTAAAAGGAGACGGATTAAAATCTCATGTCAGCCCAGGCCAGCCTGCTCGAAGAGCCAGGTTTTTAACACACGCCTGAAGGTTCTCAGGTCCGTGCTGGTACGTATCTCTGGTGGCAGACCATTCCAGAGGGCAGGGGCCCCCACAGAGAAGGCCCTACTCCTGGGGGCCGCCAGACGACACATAGAGGCCGACGGCACCCGGAGAAGGCCCTCCCTGTGGGAACGCACAGGTCTATTGGAGATCACCGGCAGAACGCAGTCCTGCAGGTAGCCTGGCCCAATGCCATGGATCGCTTTAAAGGTCAAAACTAGAACCTTAAAGCGAACCCAGAAAGCCACCGGCAACCAATGCAGCTCGCGCAGGAGAGGCATCACATGGGAGCTATGCGACGCCCCCATGATCACCCGCGCGGCCACATTTTGCACCAGTTGGAGTCTCCGGGTGCTCCCCACAGGGAGCCCCATGTAGAGGGCATTACAGTAATCCAGGCGAGAGGTGACAAGGGCATGAGTGACCCTGCGCAGGGCGTCCCGATCCAGGAAGGGCCACAACTGGTAAATCAGGCGAACCTGATAAAACGCCCCCCTGGAGATGGCCGCAATGTGGTGTTCTAAAGACAGCCGTGCATCCAGGAGGACACCCAGATTGCGGGCCCTCCCTGTAGGGGGCAGAATCTCTCCCCCAATAGCCAGCGAAGGTGTCAGCTGACTATATCGGGGCGCCGGGAACCACAGCCACTCAGTCTTGGATGGGTTGAGCCGGAGCCTGTTCCCGCCCATCCAGTTCCGCACGGCCTCCAGGCACCGGGACATAGCCTCCACAGCATCGTTGGGGTGGTCTGGGGTGGAGATGTACAACTGGGTGTCATCTGCGTACAGATGGCACCGCACCCCAGGACCACGGATGATCTCGCCCAACGGCTTCACATAAATGTTGAACAAGAGAGGGGAGAGGACCGACCCCTGAGGCACCCCACAAATAAGGGGCCTAGAGGTGGACCTCTCCCCCCCCGCCAACACAAATTGCGAGCGGCTGGAGAGGAAGGAGGAGAACCATTGTAAGACAGTTCCCCCAATCCCTAACCCCTTCAGCCGCCGCAATAAGATACTATGGTCGATAGTATCAAAAGCCGCTGAGAGATCTAATAGGACCAGGACAGAGGGAAACCCCCTGTCCCAGGCCCTCCAGAGATCATCGACCAACGCGACCAATGCTGTTTCGGTACTACGGCCGGGCCTGAAGCCCGATTGGAATGGATTGAGGTAAGTCGCTTCCTCCAGGTACTGAGGGAGCTGACGTGCCACCACACTCTCAACAACCTTCGCTAAAAAAGGAAGGTTGGAGACTGGACGATAATTATTTAAAACAGCCGGGTCCAGGGAAGGCTTCTTGAGGAGGGGCCGCACCACCGCCATTTTCAGGGCAGTAGGGAGCGACCCCTCTCTCAAAGAAGCATTGATAATCCCCTGGAGCCAGCCTCGTGTCATCTCTCTGGCGGCCGAAACCAACCAGGAGGGACACGGGTCCAACAAACATGTGGTGGCATTCAGTCCCCCCAGCAACCTGTCCACACCCTCAGCGGTCACAGGGTCGAGCTCTTCCCAGATAATATTCTCAAGGCCTGCCCCGGACACCTCCCCCGGGATCACCCAATTGGAGTCCAGCCCGTCCCGAATCTGAGCAATTTTGTCGTGCAGGAATCAGGAAAACTCTTCCACCCTACCCTGCAAGAGGTCATCCCGCGCTCTCGGCTCGAGCAGAGAGTGGGTCACTCTAAACAGGGCGGTAGGCCGATTTTCTGCTGACGCAATAAGGGCGGAGAAATGCGAACGTTTTGCCGCCTCTATCGCCACAAGGTAGGTCTTAATATAAGACCTCACCTGTGTCCGGTCAGACTCAGTGCGGCTAGCCCTCCAAACACTCTCTAGACGTCTTTTCTGGCACTTCATCTCCCGTAGCTCCTCCGTAAACCATGGAGCCAAATGGGATCTGTGCCGAGTCAGAGGTCGCAGAGGCGCAACTCGGTCCAGAGCCCCGGCAGCCAACCTATCCCAAGTGGCTACCAGGTCTCCAGGCGAGTTGTGAGCCAGAGTCTCAGGAAATGGCCCAAGCTCCCTCTGGAACCGCTCAGGGTCCATCAGGCGCCTGGGGCGGAACCATCTACATGGCTCCGCCTCCCTGCGGTGGGGGGTGGCAGTACAGAAGTCCAGTTCAAGAAGGGAATGATCTGTCCATGACAAGGGTTTGATGACTAAATCCCCGAAATTACAGTCATTCAACCACTGACCAGAGACAAAAATCAGGTCCAGCGTATGTCCTCCTATATGAGTAGGGGCAGAAACTAATTGGGTCAGGTCCATGGCCGTCATGGAAGCCATGAACTCCCGGGCTACCCCAGAGGTTTCACCGAGTGATGGCAGGTTGAAATCCCCCATGACTAAAAGCCTAGGGGTCTCAACCGCCAGCCCGGCTATCTCCTCGAGGAGTCCGGGCAGGGCCGATGACACGTGGCAGGGAGCCAGGTACGCCATCAAAAGGCCCATCTGAACCCCTTGTCCCCACTTCACAAAGAGAGACTCACAACCAGCCGTCTGAGGGACAGTGGCCTCCCTAGGACAAAGGACCTCTTTAATAAGTACCGCCACCCCTCCACCCCTTCCCTGAGACCTAGGCTGATGAAATGCAAAGAAACCTGGTGGGCACATCTCTTTTAGAGGGACACCACCCTCTGGGCCTCTTAGTTGTTTCTCGTCCTGCCTTGTGGTGCTTTGGAAAATGTTGATCCCCTCTTCTTTGTAGCAGCACCTCAGATATTGTAACACTGCTACCCTATCACCCCCTAGACATACTGTCAGCTATGGAATTCATCGCTGCCACATAGTTGAAAAAAGTGGGAGGGGGGTGATGTTAATTGAGTAGCTCTTAGTAGACAAAATACTGTATATTATTTTGATAGTTCAAGATGACAGAGTGTGACGCAGAAAGAAATAAAACTTACTTTGGGATTGATGCACATGATCTGGTGATGAAGGAAAAGGGGATAGGTTGTAGCTTGGGACTTTGTGGGGAAGCCGGGAAGATTTAGTTCCGGATTTCACCAGTATGTTCCAGGTACTGTTCTAATAAAAGTACTTTGAGATGGTGTGTGTCTTGGAGTTACTGACAGGAATGGAATTTCCCTGGAACACTGACAATAATCCGGAACTGTAACAACTTTCAGCTCTCCCGAGAGGGAGCTATCAGGGCTATCAATCCAAAGAATCAGCCAACATGGGAGGTGAGACAGAAGGGCACTGGGGGAGGGGGGGCACTGGAAGATTAATTGAATCCCCCAGCCCCCCTTTGGAGGAGTTAAGGCATGCGGAAGAGAGGCAAGATTTAGGAGCCCGGCCCAAAGAAACAGATTCCTGGAGAAGTTGTCAGACGGGACCAGAGAAAAAGCTGCTTGGAGAATTCATTCCCTCAAGCCTTTTACATATGCAAAAATATGCAAGGGAGGCATATTGGAGGTGTGGAGCTCCAATTATATCAGAAGGGCAACAGGATCGAATTACAAGGGAGACACGAGAGATGCAGACTACAACAGGTATGTTGCAATCTCCAAGTCATTCTCCCCCACCCCCAGAAGGAAATTTACCCCTGCAGAAAGTATCCCTCCAGGGTGGGGATTTTATCTTGGTCAAGGAAGGATCCAGTACCAGTGGAAGCCAGCACCAGTAATGCCCTGGCCCCACAGAGAATCAGCAATCCCTTCCCAACAAAGGGATCTGTACAGGCAGCAGGAAGCAGCCACCCCCACCCCCCTTTCCTCATGCAGGAAATGAGGCAACCATCGGCCTCTTCATGGTAAGTCCCTGATCAGCCCCCACTCAGAGCATCCCTGCAGAGGCCCTTCTTCCAGAGAGTAACACCCCCAGACCAGACCAGATGCAGTTCAAGGCCGATTTTGATGGATGCCATGAACATTTATCTTATTTCCTCACTCAAATCTGGTCTCACATGGACCAATTTGGAGACCAGTATGCAACTGAACGTGATTTAGTTACTGCAAAAATAGATGGGATGAATGAGGGGGATACTTCTGACTGGGTGGTGCAATTGCACTACGAACAGGCCCCAGAACTACAGGATGTCAATGCATTTCTTCAATTGCTGAGACTCAGATTTGAGAATCGAGACAGAGTGGCTGAAAATGAGGACAAATTAATGGAAGTGAAACAGGGCAAGCGACCCTTATCAGATTTTATATGGAACTTTAGAAGGGTCGCAAGCCACCTCATAGAATGGCTTGAAAAATTAATCTTGCACTATTTTAAAAATGCCATTGACCCAGAAGTAAAGAACATGCGACATTAGGGGAATACCAGAGACCCTGCAAGCGTGGTATGCGGCCACCCTCAATTTCGACCACGACAGCAATCAACAAAAAAGACTCCTACCTGAAGGCCCTCCTAGGAGAGCTGTGGCCAGGCAACAGCTGACCAGACCTGCTGACACTGCTCCCACCCAACCTACCAGAATGATAAAGTGTTATTGTTGTGGCCAGTTTGGCCATAGAGCAGCCAACTGTCTGGCTCCTGCACCTGTTCCACAAGCTCCACAACCGAGGTCTGATACAGCTGCCAGGAGGCAGAAAAGTCAAGGAACGCCCCCCAACACTAGCCGCTTTGCTAGACACACCATAGAAGGTCCTCTCCATGCAGAAGGGAGCAACAAACTTCCAGACCATCACAGCCTCCCTGGACAACCCACTGATGAAGACGATCCTATGGTGAGTGCACCCATCACACTTTTTACTGTCAAAGTGAGCTTAGTGGTGCCTGACACAAGGGAGGCAGGGGAATTAAAAGCTGTCATAGATACCGGATGCTCTAGATGCTTTATTTTTTTATTTATTTAACTTTTATACCGACCCCTCTCCCAAATAGGGACTCGGGGCGGTGAACAGCCATAATAAAACAATACAGTCCATAAACTGCCAAGTTATATGTAAAACTGTCAAAATACAAATTCCACAAGAAGTCGCTGGATTACTTAGGCTATGGAATATCCAACCAGGGAATTGAGATGGACCTTGGAAAAGTGAAAGCCATGCTGGACTGGCAACCCTCCAAAACACAAAAGCAACTTCAAAGCTTTTTGGGTTTTGCCAATTTCTATAGACAATTCATTCCTTCTTTTGCCGAGGTTGCCCTCCCTTTGACAGAGTTATTAAAAACAGGGCCTTCACCCACCAACCGAAGCCCATTCAACCCTTTGCTTGGACAATGGACTATTAGAAAGCTTTTGAAACCTTAAAATGTGTCAGCTGGTGTTCCATTCAAAATCCAAGAAAGAAACACTTAAACTCCATTTGTTAGAGAAAAGATATCTTTTACTGGAAATTAAAGTGGTAGCAACAAAAGAATTCTGAATCTGAAGAAATGAGCGCAAAAAGCACATATACAAAGTGATGGCAACGTTCCCACCCCCAACAGTCCATATCACTCCTCCAATTAGAAGTGGTGCATAGCATCATGTGGGCATCTTCAGGTGGTGATGAGGCCTCTGTCCATTGACCTTGGCATAGTTTGATAAAGAGTTGCAGTTGCGCATAGCAAAGAATAGAAACCTAAGCAAGACTCCCCCTCCCCTAGATTATACAGTTTCGTTTCCTACTCACTCCAGCTCGCTTCCCAGATATATTATGGCCCCCTGCCCCCCCCCCCCCCCCCGTTACTTATGACAGCCGAAAGATGCAAAGTAAAAGAAGAGAAGCAAAGGAAGAAAAATCTTGAAGGCTGACAAAATGCCTCTTTGCAGCTGAGCCCATTCTCCAGCACCCAGACCTGACCAGACCTTTTATAGTCCAAGCTGATGCTAGTGATGTGGCGGTAGCAGCCATACTGCTACAAAAGAACTCTCAGAACTGACTCATGCCTTGCGCTTATGTGTCCAAAAAGCTCATGGACACAGAGCGAAGATGGGCGGTCTGGGAGAACGATGCATTTCCAGTACAATGGGCTTTGTTGACTTGGAGGCATTTCCTAGAAGGGGTGAAGGAGCCGTTTGAGGTGTGGACTGATCACAAGAACCTCGAGGCTCTAAAGACACCTCGGAAGCTATCACCTAAACAAATCCGCTGGGCTCAATACTTCAAACTGTTCAACTTCAACATGAAATTTATCCCCGGAGTGAAAAACATATTGGTGGACGCCCTGTCCAGGAAATCCCAGTTTGACAGTCATCAAGAGAAAATAGTGCAGGCTTTGATATCAGAAGCTCAATTGGCAGGCCAAGTAACCACTCAAGGCCAACCAACTGCAACCCCAAATGCCTGGAAGACAAACTGACCATGGAATTGAAAGCAGCCCTATTGACCGATCCCTGGTTTGTGGAGCATCAAACTGAATTAACAATGAATGGGGGACTGGCTTGGAAAGGGACTAAACTTTTTATATACCCGCAAACCTAAACTAATGGTACTAAAGTGTAGCCATGACTCGTGATTGGGGGGACACTTCAGGTTCTTTAAAACCCTAAATTTAGTCAGAAGACAGTTCTGGTGGCCAAAAATGAAACCTGACATCGAGGACTATGTAAAAAGCTGCTCAATTTGTGCCACGATGAAACACAGAATTGGAAAAACCCCTGGCCTCCTCCAACAAGTAGCTGAACCAACACAGGCGTGGGAAGAAATCGCAATGGACTTTATCATAGAATTACCTGAGAGTGGAGGGAATACAATCATTTGGACTGTTATTAACTTATTCTCTAAGCAGGACCACTTTACAGCCTGTAAAAGACTTCCATCTGCAAAAAAAGTTTGCAAAACTGTTCATGAAGCATATCTATAGGCTACACGGAGTACCTCGTAGAATAATATCAGACAGAAGGGTACAATTTACCGCTAAGTTCTGGAGGGAGTTTTTAAAGTCTATTGGTTTGTCCCAAGGGTTATCCTCAGCATTCCATCTGGCCTGCAACGGAGCAGCGGAAAGAGCTAACGCCATAGTGGAACAATACAGTAGATGCTATGTAAATTATCAACAGGAAAACTGGGCTGAATTATTACCATTGCAGAGGTTGCTTATAATAATGCAGTACATAGTAGCACAGGGTTGACTCCATTCCAAATCAACACTGGCATGGAATTTGTCCCTATGCCAGAATTACCTAGAGAACCTCTTACATCCATGTCTGTAACAGAATGGATGAACTCATTAAAAAAAAGGTTGGGAGGATATGAAAAAAGCTTTGACTGAAGCTGCAGAGGATTACAAAAAGCAAGCAGACAAACATAGATCCCTCCAACCACCATTTAAAGTAGGAGACAAAGTATATTTGTCAATCAAATATCTTAGATTGAAACTTCCTAGTAAGAAGTTGGCGCCTAAATTCTTAGGTCCATTCCCAATTTTGAAAATAGTCAATTCGGTCATGGTCCAATTAAGTCTTCCCCAGCTATTGGGAAAAATTTACCCAGTGTTCCATAGTAGTTTATTAAAACCAGCTGTTACATCAGTGATAAGACCAATACCAATTTCTCCCTCTAAACCTTTAATCGTACAGGGTGAGACACATTATGAAATCAAGAAAATCCTTGATTCTAGATTACACCGAGAACAGTTGCAATATTTGGTCTTATGGAAGGGTTATCCTATATCAGATGCTACTTGAGTAAAAAGTTGGGATGTACATGCAGATAAATTGGTTACCCAATTCCATGAGGAATTCCCCCACAAACCGAAGGGTCCTCTTGGAGGGGGGGAGGAGGTTAAGGACAACGCATTAACCCCTGGTTGTGTTTTGTTTCTTATTTTCTTATAAGAGAGGGATATTTCAAGGGGGGATGCCTGTCAGCTATAAAATTCATTGCTGCCACATAGTTGAAGAAAATGGGACGGGGGTGATGTTAATTGAATAGCTCTTAGTAGACAAAATATATTATTTTGATAGTTCAAAGTGACAGGGTGTGACGCAGAAAGAATTAAAACTTACTTTGGGATTGGTGCACGTGATCTGGTGATGAAGGAAAAGGGGATAGGTTGTGGGGAAGCCGGGAAGATTTAGTTCTGGATTTCCCCAGTATGTGCCAGGTACTGTTCTAATAAAAGTACTTTGAGATGGTGTGTGTCTTGGAGTTACTGACAGGAATGGAATTTCCTGGAACACTGACATATACCTAATTCCAGCAACCGCTGTTTATATGTTTTAGCCTCCAGCCCCCTAATCATCTCTTCTCTGCACTCTTTCCAGAGTCTCAGCATCTTTTTTTATAGTAGGGTGACCAAAACTGAATGCCATATTCCATCTCCCATCACAGGGCCTGTTTCTATCCCTCTACCCTGCTCTTTTTCCATCTCTGAACCTGCTTCTGTTTCTCTGAAACCATCTTTTAAGCACAAGAGACAAAGTGCTTGAGTTAATCTACACACAGCAAAGCAGATAATTGTCGCCTTCAGGTTGACAATCTTCTCAAGTCCCAACAGCTCATGGATGGAGATGCAAGATTCTCCGGGAGCTTCATCAATCATCCTTAATGCCAGGAAAAAGAGAGTCTGGAGGCAACATCTTGAAAATGGAATCTGTGACACCTCGGCCACCATTCATTAGCGAACTCATTAAGGTGGAGTCTCACTGAATCATTTCAAGTTTCTTTCTCTGCAATTGCTTAACTGAAGCACTAATGGCTCTTGCACCAAATACGGCTGAACTATCCTGTTCTGTTCTGTCCTGGTCGTGCTTGTAAATGCTCCTTTTCTTTCTCAACTTTCAAGCATTCCCTTACAACATACTTTTATTGTCCTTCAAACAGGAAACCCCTTCTTGCTTTTGGATTGAAAGGGTTCTACACTTTTTAGAATAGAATTCTTGTGTGTCATTGGGCACACAAGGAATTTGTCTTTGGTGCAAATGCTCTCAGTGTTCATAAAAGAAAAGATACATTCATCAAGAGTCAAGAATCATAAGGTACAATAAAATGTAGAACAGAACAGAATAGAATTCTTTATTGGGCAAGTGTGATTGGGCACACACAGAATTTGTCTTTGGTGCATATGCTCTCAGTGTACATTAAAGGAAAAAAATACATTCATCAAGAATCATAAGATACAACACAGTGATAGTCATAGGCTACTAAATAAGCAATCAAATCATACTAGGAAACAAATAAAACAATATAAATTGTAAAGATACAAGCAACATGGTTATAGTCACAAGTGGGAGGAGGTAGGTAGTAGGAAGGATGAGAAGAATAATAGTAATACAGTCTTACTAAGTAGTTTGACAGTGTTGTGGGAGTTATTTCTTTAGCAGAGTGATGGCATTCGGGGAAAAAACTGCCCTTGTGTCTAGTTGTTCTGGTGTGCAGGTGTCAGGCTACAGAATTTTTTCCCATTCAATTAGCAAGAATGAATTTCTGTGAACCAAACTTAAGGAATCCTTTATTGAGATGAGACCATTCCTGTAGGAGTTCAAAGCAGCGTCTGAGGTCTCTCAGGCATACCGGGATAGATAAGGGAGTTCAGAACCCCTCCCCTTAAAATGTTTATTTAGGGAAACAAAAGCCAATACGTTAATTCCCTTCCCAGTCCTTCTGTAGGAACGATCTTTTTCATAGTTTCCCAGGACATACCTAATTTCCCCCCACCCCCTTTTTAGAACGGACTGTTTTTTGGAGATTGCCCAGAGCACTTCACTGTGGAGTTTTTATGGTCTTCTCGTCTCCTGGCTGTGCCTCTTGGAGGTGATAGGTTCTGGCCATCTGGCTTTTCTCCTTCCATTATATCATGTGTGGGTTATACAAATTTGGTATAAGGTTAAATATATTCAGGTTACATCAAGAAAAGGATTTATCAGTGTGTCCCCCCCCCTTTTTTTTTTTTTTCTTCTTTCACTGAAGAAATGACAGATACACGGATCTGACAGCAGGGCTCTATAATGTTGTTTTGAGGGAAGGAGTTGAAACAGTTTATGTCCAGGATGTGAGGGTCCTGTAGATATTTTCACAGCCCACTTTTTGACTTGTGCAGCATACAGGTCCTCCATGGAAGGCAGGTTGGTAGCTTTGATGGAGAAGTTGTATGCCAGTTTTTTTTAAAGCTAAATTGATTCAGTTGTTCTTGAAACAGGCTGAGGAGTTGTAAAAACCCCTGGCCAGTGAAAGAGAGAAGTTTGTGCTTCAGCTTGTGCAAGGGGTTGGACTAGAAGACCTCCAAAGCCCTTCCAACCCTATTAGTCTATGTTCTGTATCCCAACTCTGGGTTATTCTGGTATGCAGTTGGCTCCAATTGTCATACTGATGTGCCAAGGCAATGCTGTTTCCCATCCTGGGTACAAAAAAATTCCTGGATCAAAACTTGACTTTTTCTTCAAGATCAAGAATGGGATGGTGGCTTCAGCCCCAAATGATGCACAGGATGACATTCTCTGAGCCCAAGAATGTAAATGAATGTTTCCAAAAAATCGCACAACAAGAGGTCATTGATGTGGGGCCCTCCAAGCAAATGGGACAGAGTTGGGAGTTTCAGTGTGAAGGTGCGGCCTACTGTAGATGTTTTGTAATTGTAATAAGAGGGTCTCGATCCATATTTTCTGTGGGAATATTTGTGTTTTGTTATGGTTGATGTTTTATGTGGCATGTTTGCTGCCAGAGGGGTTTGTCAGAGAGATTGGTGGTCTTACAAACATGAAAAATAAATAAATAGATAAGTGATCAGCATCTTTCCCATTAAAGAGCCGTGGATGAAACTCCCACAACTTCCGAAGGCAACTTCTGTTCCATTGGTTGATAGTTCCCACTGTCAGAAAATTCCTCCTTATTTCCAGGTTGAATCTCTCCTTGTTCAGTTTCCATCCATTATTCCTTGTTGGCCTTCAGGTGCCTTGGAACACAACTTGGCCCCGCTCCTCAAATATTGGAAGACTGCTATCCTGTCTCCCCTGGTCCTTCTCTTCCCTAGACTAGCCAGGCCCAGTTCCTGAAATCGTTTTTCATATGTTTGAGTTTCCAGGCCTTTGATCATCTTAGATAGATTCAGATTAACAGAGTTGGAAGGGACCTTGTAGATCATTTAGTCCAACCCACTGCCCAAGTAGAAGACCCTACACCATTTCTGACAGATGGCTGCCCAGTCTCTTCTTGAAAGCCTCCAGCGATGAAGTTCCCACAACTTCCGAGGGCAACTTCTGTTCCATTGTTGATTGTTCTCACTGTCAGCAAATTCCTCCTTGTTTCCAGATTGAATCTCTCCTTGTTCAGTTTCCATCCATGATTCCTGGCCTTCAGGTGCCTTGGAAAATAGCTTGATCCCTTCCTCTTTGTGGCAGCCCCTCAAATATTGAAAGACTGCTCTCCTGTCTCCCCTGGTCCTTCTCTTCCCTAGACTAGTCAGGCCCAGTTCTTACAACCATTCTTCGTATATTTTAGTCTCCAGGTCTTTGATCATCTTAGATAGATTCAGATTAACAGAGCTGGAAGGGACCTTGTAGGTCATCTAATCCAACCCCCAGCCCAAGCAGGAGATCCTAAACCATTTCTGACAAATTGGCAGTTCAGTCTCTTCTTGAAAGCCTCCAGGGATGAAGCTCCCACAACTTCTGAAGGCAACTTCTATTCTATTGTTGATTGTTCTCACTGTCAGAAAATTCCTCCTTATTTCCAGGTTGAATCTCTCCTTGTTCAGTTTCCATCCATTGTCCCTTGTCTGGCCTTTAGGTGCTTTGGAAAATAGGTTGATCCCCTCTTCCTCTCTGTGGCAGCCCCTCAAACAGTGGAAGACTGCTCTCCTGTCTCCCCTGGTCCTTTTCTCCACTAGACTAGCCAGGCCCAGTTCCTGCAACTGTTCTTCACATGTTTTAGCCTCCAGTCCCCTAATCATCCTGGGTGCTCTTCTCTGCGCACTTTCCAGAGTCTCAACATCTTTTTCATAGTGTGGTGACCAAAACTGGATGCAGTACTCTAGGTGTTGTCTTTTTTTCACCTTCTATCCCTGCCTGGCAGAGATAAAGGCAAGAAAAGGCCATTGACTCAGCAAAAGGCTTCGAGCTGCCTCTGAGTCCCTTTATGAGGCAGGAAAATATTCTTATTGACTCTCTCCTGAGGGAAAAGTGCATCATCATATCTCCAGATCAATAGACTTGAGAGGAAGATGTAACAGATGTAACAGAGCTGGAAGGGACCTTGTAGGTCATCTGGTCCAACCCCCTGCCCAGGCAGGAGATCCTACACCTGTAATGGCAAACCTATGGCATGCATGCCACAGGTGGCACGCAGAGCCATTTGTGCCGGCATGCGAACCTCAGGCAAACTTATCTCACTGTGCATGCACATGCCTCCCAGTTGATTTTCAGTCTGCCAGAGGCTTGAGGAAAGCCTTTGCAGGCCGAAAAATAGGCCCGTTTTGTCTGAAAATATCGGAAGTGACAAAACGGGCGTATTTTTCGGCCTGCAAAGGCTTTCCTCAAGCCTCTGGTAGGCCGAAAAAGGCCTCAATCAGCCCAAAAATTAGCTGGGAGGTGTAGTGCAGGTAAGGGGGCAGCGGGGGGGGGGGGGTTGCATGCAGGGGGTGGGGGGTGCATTGCCTTCTGGGTGCTCTCGCGTGCACAACATTTTTGGCACAGGAGCCCCAAAAGGTTAGCCACCACTGGCCTACACCATCAGCTAGCATGACTTCTGCTCATTTGGCAAGACTAACCCTGATTAAAGCAGGAGAGCAGACACAGGGCCTGGCTGTGGCTAGCGGCAAACCTCAGCCTTTCCCTCAGGCCTCTGACTGATGACCACAATGGAGCCCAACATTTCTGCAAGACATTTCTCAAGTGAGTTTTTTCCCCCATTTTATGACCTTTCTTTCCACAGCTGCTAAGCAAATCATTACAGTTGGTTAAGTTAGTAACCCGGTTGTTAAGTGAATCTGGCTTCCCCATGGACTTGGCTCGTCAAAAGGGGATCACGTAATCCATCCACCCCCCCAGGACAGAGCAACGGTCATAAGTATGAACCAGTGGCCGAGCATCTGAATTTTGATCGCATGATCGTGGGGATGCTGCAAAGGTTGTGACTGTGAAAGACAGTCGTAAGGCACATTTTTCAGTGCCATTGTAAGTTTGAACAGTCCCTAAAGGAATAGTTGTAAGTCGAGGACTACCTGTATCTGGGGAGGAGATGCTTGTGGAAGATCCCTCTTTTCCTCTGGTCACCATGTCTGGCAATTGGCAATCCCCTGGGGGCTGGTGGGAAGGAAGGTTATGGATTCTCTTCCAATGGCTCCCCATCTCTGTGAGTCTTAGTGGACACCAGCTAAATATGAGCCAGCTGTGTGCGGCGACAGCCAAAAAAGCCAATGCAATCCTAAATTGCATTAACAGAAGGATTCAATCAAGATCAAGGGAGGTACTAATACCACTCTATAAAGCCTTAGTAAGACCACACCTAGAGGATTGTCTCCAGTTTTGGTCACCACACTATAAAAAAGATGTTGAGACTCTAGAAAAAGTGCAGAGAAGAGTCACAAAGATGTCCTGGAGACTAAAAGATACCATGAACTGGGCCTGGCTAGTCTAATGAAGAGAAGGACAGGGAGAGACAGGAGAGCAGTCTTCTAATATTTGAGGGGCTGCCCCAGAGAGGAGGGGGTCAGGCTATTTTCCAAGGCACCCGAAGACTAGACAAGGAATAATGGATGGAAACTGAACAAGGAGAGATTCAACCTGGAAATAAGGAGGAATTTTCTGACAGTGAGAACAATCAACCGATGGAACAGAAGTTGCCTTCAGAAGTTGTGGGAGCTTCATCACTGGAAGTTTTCAAAAGGAGACTGGACTGCCATCTGTCAGGAATGGTATAGGGTCCCCTGCTTGGGGTGGGGGTTGGGCTAGATGATCTACAAGGCCTCTTCCAACTCTGTTAAATCTAATCTGAGTCACACCAGACTTCATGAATACAGCAAAGGGTTAACCCTGGCAGTTCAGGAGAACAAGGATCCAGTGTGAACCTGACCCGCTCAAAACAAACTCCACAAAGTCAAGATGGTGACCACTACCATACAATCCAAGCCTTATTCTCGGCGAGCTGTGGACAGCCAGGGCGTATCAGGTTGAGTGACTCATGGACCTCAGGACGTGGCACAGGGGCATACTTGTACTATAGAGGAGGTAGTGCAAAGCTGGGAAGCCAGGATGGGTTACCTGAATAGAAAGCCACAGAGAGGCGAGGGGTTGGTATAAACTCAATTTACCAATAAAGGAGAATCTTGGTTGCTCAGGGTTGAAATGAGGGGTCCTTGGTGCTCTCTGAGCTTGCTTGTTTTCTTGCAGATGTTTCATGGCCCAAACCAGCTAACTAGATACAGTCTCCTCTTTGGAGGGGGGTTGGACTAGATGACCTACAAGGTCCCTTCCAACTCTGTTAAACTGTAACTGAGCCCTGATCCTAGTTTAGCTAGGGCCCCCTGTTTCTCCTTTCTCTTTGTCTGCACTTGATGTGATGTTGCTTGCCCTAAAAGGAGAAAGTGTGGTTGTCCATATATTTCAGAGTGCCAACATTTTATGGCTCCAAGCAGGAACATTTTTGCAGTGTTCTGACCCTGCAGCATGTTTTCCCACCCCCTCAACACCCAAGGCCAGCCCCCTGGCATAATTTTACTCATTGCCTGCTCCCACCAGCTGCCCTCTCTACTCATTCGGCAAGAGTTTTGGCTATGTTGCCTGCAAGGCAAATGTCTCCACCCACAAATCTCCCAGTTAAGGCCTCCCACATCTGGAGCCCTGCGGATGTGTGGCTTTCAATTCTTCTTATTCCCAGCTTTATTGTCATGAGATTTCCAGGCCCACATCTGGAGAATGTCAGACTGGAGAAAGATTTAGTAAGGGAGTGGAGAGGGATCTGCGTCTTATGATGGATGAAATTATCACTGTTGTGGTTCGCCGGCAGCCGGTGCAGATGGCAGCAGAGTCGGACAGTGAGGAAGAATGGGGACCAGTCAGAGAATCTGGAGAGGACTCGGACGAGGGTCCTGCATCCGATGCAAGGATGGGGTCAGGACCATCTGAGAATGGGGTGCTGCCTTCAGAGCCTTCAGAGTCTGGCAACAGCAAGGCAGAGAAACGAGGGGAGCCTGTTCCCAGTGCGCGTGTGCACAGAGCTGCTAGAAGACGAGCAGCTGAAATAAAAGGGACAACTCGGGAGTAAGGTTGGGAGGTGCCCCTCCCATAAGGGATAAAAGTCAGAGCTCAGTGATGAACTCTTTGCAGGAAGCAAAGTAGTTCAATAGATTCCGAGTCTTCCTAGAAGCTCTGTGTATTCTGGTTGTTTTTTTCTGGTACTTCGATTGGTTTCTGTTATAATTAATTTGGATACTTCTGTTTTTGGCAGCATTCCACAGCACTGACAGCCGTGTGCTTATCTTGGGGAACTGTTTAAGATTAGTTCTGGCTGAGAATGAAAATAATTCCCAGTGTTGCATTAAAACAGGTTTTGCTTTTACAACACGTTTGTGTTTAATTACGTTTGACGAAGCCTGGGTCAGAACAATCACCCAAGGAGTTGTGCTAACTTGAAGAATGGCAAATCTCTTGGCTTAAAATAATGATAATTAAACTGGGAGTGAATGGGCTATTAGGGGCAAATCTTGGAGTTATTGCAGCTGTTTGTAAATAGCTTATTTCTGACTCTGTTTGGGACTGTTCCACAGGTAGTTCTTGACTTAATGACCACAAGTCAGCCCAAGGTTTCTCGTTGCTGAGCGAAACATTTGTTAAGTGAATTCTGCCACTTTCTGGTCACGGTCATTAAGTGAATTGCTGCACTCATTAAATTAGTACCATTAGGTTATTAAGGGACTCTGGCCTTCCCCATCGACTTGATAAACAAAAGGGGATCCCATGAGCCCCGGGGACATTGCAACTGTCGTAAATGTGAGCCAGTTGCCAGGCATCCGAATGTAAATTATGAGACCACGGGGATGCTATGATGGTCCTCAGTGTGAAAAATGGTCGTAAGTGTGAAAAATGGTCTTGAGTCACTTTTTTTAGCATGGTTGTAACTTTGAACTATCACTAAGTGAAGTGTTGTAAGTCAGAGACCAGCTGCACAAGGAGCAGGAGGGAAAGAGCCAAAGGATAAGTCCTAGAAAGTGCCATCTTTCATACCAGAGCCATAGTGGTGCAATGGTTAGAATGCAGTATTGCAGCCTAATACTGCTGACGGCCAGCAGTTCGATCTCGACCGGTTCAAGGCTGACTCAGCCTTTTACCCTTCCGAGGTCGGTAAAACGAGGACCCAGATTTTGTGGGGCAAAATGTGGTATGTAAGTCTAGGTGCTACTGCTATTGCCCTTCCTTCCTTCCTTCCTTCCTTCCTTCCTTCCTTCCTTCCTTATTTATTATTTATTTATTTATTTATTAATTGCATTTATATACCGCCCTTCTCCCAAGGGACTCAGGGCGGTGAACAGCTCATCTAAAAACCCCACAGAAAATACAAAAGTTAAAAAGTAATTAAATTTAAATCAGCTGCTTACTAAAATTAGGAAAACCCCCCCACACCCTTAAAACCCAATTTAAAATTAAAAATGGAGATCAAATTTAAAATCATCATCTCAGCCCAGGCCGGCCTGCTCAAAGAGCCAGGTCTTTAACGCGCGCCTGAAGGCCCTCAGGTCCGTGCCGGTACGAAGTTCCGGTGGCAGAGTATTCCAGAGGGCGGGGGCACCCACAGAGAAGGCCCTACTCCTTGGCGCCGCCAGACGACACATAGCGGCCGACGGCACCCGGAGCAGACCCTCCCTGTGGGAACGCACCGGCCTGTTGGAGAACGTTGGCAGAATGCGGTCCTGAAGGTAACCTGGTCCCATGCCATGGGTCGCCCTAAAGGTCAAAACTAGAACCTTAAAGCGAACCCGGAGAGCCACCGGCAACCAATGCAGCTCGCGCAGGAGAGGCGTCACATGGGCGCTACGTGACGCCCCCATAATCACCCCGCGGCTGCATTTTGCACCAACTGGAGTCTCCGGATGCTCCCCGCAGGGAGCCCCATGTAGAGGGCATTACAATAGTCCAGGCGAGAGGTGACAAGGGCCTGAGTGACCGTGCGCAAGGCGTCCCGATCCAGGAAGGGCCGCAACCGGTAGATCCGACGGATCTGATGAAACGCCCCCCTGGAGACGGCCGCAATGTGATGTTCAAGCGACAGCCGTACATCCAGGAGGACTCCCAGGTTGCGAGCCCTCTCTGTGGGGGGCAAAGCTTCCCCCCCAATAGCCAGCGAAGGTGTCAGCTGGCTATATCGGGGCGCCGGAAACCACAGCCACTCGGTCTTGGATGGGTTGAGCCGAAGCCTGTTCCCGCCCATCCAGTCCCGCACGGCCTCCAGGCACCTAGACATAGCCCCCACAGCATCGTTGGGGTGGTTCGGAGTGGAGATGTACAGCTGGGTGTCATCTGCATACAGATGACACCTCACTCCAAGACCACGGATGATCTCGCCCAGCGGCTTCATGTAAATGTTGAACAGGAGGGGAGAAAGGACCGACCCCTGAGGCACCCCACAAACCAGGGGCCTAGAGGTGGACCTCTCCCCCCCCGCCAACACGAATTGCGAACGGTCAGAGAGGAAGGAGGAGAACCATCGAAGGACGGTTCCCCCAATCCCCAACCCCCCCAACCGTCGCAATAAGATACTATGGTCGATAGTATCAAAAGCCGCCGAGAGATCTAGTAGGACCAGGACAGAGGAGAACCCTCTGTCACGAGCCCTCCAGAGATCATCGACCAACGCGACCAATGCCGTCTCAGTGCTATGTCCAGGCCTGAAGCCCGATTGGAACGGATCGAGGTAAGTAGCTTCCTCCAGGTACCGGGGGAGCTGACGTGCCACCACACTCTCAACAACCTTCGCCACGAAGGGAAGGTTGGAGACTGGACGATAGTTGTTTAAAATAGCTGGGTCCAGGGAAGGCTTCTTGAGGAGGGGGCGCACCACCGCCGCCTTCAAGGCGGTAGGGAGCACCCCCTCTCTCAAGGAAGCGTTGACAATCCCCTGGAGCCAGCCTCGTGTTGTCTCCCTGGCGGCCGAAACCAGCCAGGAAGGACACGGGTCCAATAAACAGGTGGTGGCATTCAGACCCCCCAGCAACCTGTCCACACCCTCGGCGGTCACAAGATCGAACTCCCCCCAGATAACACTCTCAAGACCTGCCCCGGACACCTCCCCCGGGACCACCCAATTGGAGTCGAGCCCCTCCCGAATCTGAGCGATTTTATCATGCAGAAATCGGGAAAACTCCTCCGCCCTACCCTGCAAGAGGTCATCCCGCGCTCTCGGTTCAAGTAGAGAGCGGGTCACTCTAAACAGGGCGGCAGGCCGATTTTCTGCTGATGCAATAAGGGCGGAGAAATACGAAGATTTCGCCATCCCTATCGCCACAAGGTAAGTCTTAATATGAGATCTCACCTGTGTTCGGTCAGACTCAGAACGGCTCGCCCTCCAAATGCCCTCTAGACGTCTTTTCCGGCACTTCATCTCCCGTAGCTCCTCCGTATACCACGGAGCCAAATGGGATCTGTGCCGGGTCAGAGGTCGCAGAGGCACAACTCGCTCTAGGGCCCCGGCGGCCAACCCATCCCAGGTGGCCACCAGGTCTCCAGGCGAGCTGAGAGCCAGATATTCAGGAAATGGCCCAAGCTCCCTCTGGAACCGATCCGGGTCCATTAGGCGCCTGGGGCGGAACCATCTAAGTGGCTCCGCCTCCCTGCGGTGGGGGGTAGCGGAACAGAAATCCAGCCTAAGGAGGGAATGATCTGTCCATGACAAGGGTGTAATAACTAAATCCCCCCAATTACAGTCATTCAACCACTGCCCAGAGACAAAAATCAGGTCCAGCATGTGTCCTCCTATGTGAGTGGGGGCAGAAACTAACTGGGTCAGGTCCATGGCCGTCATGGAAGCCAAGAACTCCCGGACCAACCCCGAGGTTTCACCGAGCGATGGCAGGTTGAAATCCCCCATGACCAAAAGCCTAGGGGTCTCAACCGCCAGCCCGGCTATTACCTCTAGGAGTCCGGGTAGGGCCGATGAGACGTGGCAGGGAGCCAGGTACGCCATCAAAAGACCCATCTGTACCCCTTGCCCCCACTTCACAAATAGAGATTCACAGCCAGCCGTCTGAGGGACAGTGGCCTCCCTAAGACAAAGGACTTCCTTTATAAGCACCGCTACCCCACCACCCCTTCCCTGAGCCCTAGGCTGGTGAAATGCAAGGAAACCTGGTGGGCACATCTCAACCAGAGGGACACCGCCCTCTGGGCCCAACCAGGTTTCGGTGACACCTACCAGGTCCGCGGCCTCCTCCTGAACCAGATCATGGATCAGGGGAGCCTTATTAACCACGGACCTGGCATTGCACAATAACAGCCGGGTATTCAGGGCCTGAGATTCCGGACAACCAGGGCTGCAGGATGGGTAAAGAGGGTCGGAGCGCGCTACCGCTTGCAGACATCGGGAGCGCGATCCCCTTACCGGATATGGCCCTCTACCCCCAGCATATCTACCTCTCCCAGTCACCGTGCTAATAAAATTAGCCCCCCGCTGCCCACCCCCTGTCTGCCACCCCGACACAGGAACCCCCGAGGCCCCCCAGGCGCGCGTGCCGGCCTGGCTGCCCCCAAATCCATGCGGGCTGTCTCCCCCGCCCTTCCTTCCTTCCTTCCTTCCTTCCTTCCTTCCTTCCTTCCTTCCTTCCTTCACAGTGGTTAGAATGCAGTATTGCAGGCTAATTCTGTCCACTTCCAGGAGTTTGATCCTTACCAGCTCAGGGTTGACTCAGCCTTCTGTCCTTCCAAGATGGGTAAAATGAGGACCCAAATTGTTGTGGGGCAAGAGGCTGACTCTGTAAACCACTTAGAGAGGACTGGAAAGTACCAAGTGGTATATAAGTCTAAGCTTGGGGCCTTGGTGGTGCAGGCTGTTAATCATCTAGCACTTAGCTCAATTGCCTGCAATTAGTGCAGGTTCGAATCCCACCCGGCTCAAGGTTGACTCAGCCTTCTATCCTCTCGGGGTAGGTAAATTGAGGACCCAAGATTGTTGGGGGCAAGAGGCTGACTCTGCAAACTGCTTACAGAGGGCTGGAAAGCACCGTGAAGTGATATGTAAGTCTAAGTGCCAGTGCTATTGGCCTTCCTTCCTTCCTTCCTTCCTTCCTTCCTTCCTTCCTTCCTTCCTTCCTTCCTTCCTTCCTTCCTTCCTTCCTTCCTTCCTTCCTTCCCAGTGGTAAGAATGCAGTATTGCAGGCCAATTCTGCTCACTGCCAACAGTTTGATCCTGACGGGCTCAAGATTAACTCAGCAATCCATCCTTTCGAGGTGGGCAAAATGAGGACCCAGATTGTTGCTGGGGGGGGCAAGAGGTTGACTCTGTAAACTGCTTAGTTTAAAGCACTGGGAAGAGGCATATACTGTAAGTCTAAGTGGTATTGCTATCCTCATGTGGAGTTTGGTGCCCTCATTACAGGGCAGGAGAAGGCTGGAGAAACCCTGTTTCTCACACATACACACACACACACACACACACACACAAACACACACACACACACAGCCCTAATGCCTGGCGTGACTCACCAAACTCCCAACGGATTTGTCTTTCCTTGCATTTTTGGCATCTTCCCCCCCTCCCCTTTTCCCCCCAACCAGTGGGTAGAATTGCTTTAATTTCCCAAGAGGAGCCTCTTGTGTGACATACTGTCAGCTGGGCACTCAGAACCTGGGCCTTGTTTTGCTCCATACAATTGGGCTGGAGCGTGTCGAAGCATGACAAGCAGCCAGTAAATGTCACCCGCGTGGTCCAAACGCTCAGCCTTGAGGGGCCTGGGAGGACTTAATCATCTCGGGCACGAGGATTGTCCCCGCTTGCTGAGCAGGTGCCATCTCTCCTCCAAAGGGATCTCGCTCGGAGCCACGGCAGCTGCAGCTCTCTTCTTCGATTGGCAGCTTCATTAAGCGCACCGAGTGAGTTACGATGACAAGACCGCCGGGCTGGTTTAGGTTTCCCGGCTTTTGATTACCCGAAAGAGGGAACATCTCTCGTCTGATCTGTCCCTTGGTGCTGTTCCCAATGCCCCAATAAAATATTTGAGCCATATCTATAATATTGACAGAGCAAATGATCGTAATTTATTGATGGAGATTTATAGCTCTTTATCTGCAGGCTCAGAGATCTTTCCAAATGTATTCATACCTCAGCTCTTTGAATACAAGAGTTTGGCTGCCTGTGGGGTCCAGGGGATCTATGGCAATTCGGTGCGGCCAACTCTCCACTGCCAACTCTCTAATATACTCTGGTGTGTGGCGGCAGCCAAAAAAAACAAAGCATTCCTAACTTGCATTAACAGAGGGATACAATCAAGAATCAAGAAAGTACTAATACCACTCTATAAAACCTTAGTAAGACCACACCTAGAATATCACATCCAGTTTTGGTCACCACATATAAAAAGATGTTGAGACTCTAGAAAGAGTGCAGAGAAGAGCAACCAGAATGATTAGGGGATTGGAGGCTAAAAGATACGAAGAACAGTTGCAGGAACTGGGCATGGCTAATCTAGTGACGAGAAGGACCAGGGGAGACATGAAAGCAGTCTTCCAATATTTGAGGGGCTGCCACAGAGAGGAGGGGGTCAAGCTATTTTCTAAAGCACATAAAGGCCAGACAAGGAATAAGGGATGGAAACTGATTAATAGAATAGAAATAGAATAGAATAGAATAGTTTATTGGCCAAGTGTGATTGGACACACAAGGAATTTGTCTTGGTATAAATACTCTCAGTATACATACAGAAAAGGTACATTCATTAAGGGTCAAGAATCATAATGATAGTCATAGGGTACAATCAACAATCAAATCATACTAGGAAACCGTCAATATAAATCGTAAGCTGAAAATAAGGAGGAATTTTCTCACAGCGAGAACAATCAAGCAATGGAATGGAAGTTCTCTTCGAAATTGTGGGAGCTTCATCACTGGAGGCTTTCAAGAAGAAATTGGACTGCCATGGTGTAGGGACTCCTGCTTGGGGGGGCGTTAAACAAGATGACCTACCTACAAGGTTCCTTCCAACTATTATTCTATATTCAGTGGAACGACTTGCCTTCAGAAGTCGTGGGAGCTTCATCCCTGGAGGCTTTCAAGAAGAGACCAGACTGCCATCTGTTAGAAATGGTGTAGGGTCTCCTGCTTGGGCAAAGGGGGTTGGACTAGATGATCTACAAGGTCCCTTTCCAACTCTCTTCATCTATAAGGCTAAACATGCATCCCTTGCTGGCGTCTGGTCCTTTCATTAAGGAGACGGCATCATTATCAGTCGAAAGAAGGCTGGGATGACTTCGCATTTTGCTTGGCGCCAACTTTTTCTGCTCTCTCAAGGTCATGACAAAAATAGCTGTTCTCCTCTTATTGGGCTCTGTTTGCATTGCAGGCTAAACTGGGTCAGGGGAGGTTAGTGTGTTGTGCAAACAGGATCCGGTTAATTAACTCCAGCAGGAAACGGTAGTTAAACCTTCCCATCTAGTGAGCTGCATCGTGCAAATGAATCAGCAACTCTTTTTTCCCAGAGGGATCCTGGAAAAAAAATGAGCATCGCCAAGGGACTTCCTCTCTGCCAGCTGTGAGACTGTCTGCACACCATCCAAAGAGGGGTATCTCAACCTTTCTGGCTGAGGAATTCTGGGAGTTGAAGTCCACACATCTGAAAATTGCCAAGATTGAGAAATGCTGGTCCAGAAGCATTTGTCCTCAAGTTATCCATTCCTCTCTGGGGAAGATGGTGTTTAAGAAATATGAAATGCAGGTAGTTCTCAACTTATGATGGCAATTGAGTCCGAAATTTATTTTATTGTCTCATTTATTCTTGAAAAGGCAAGCTCATGTTTTTGCACTTGGCAGCTGAGGATTTAGGACAACTCACCCCAGAACAAAGAGCTGCTTCAGATCACTCCCTTCTTCTGGAAATGCAATTTTAGTTTACTTTACTTTATTGTCATTGAACCTCATACAACAAAATTAAATACCATCTTCAGTATACATTCCCAGTGGGCGTATGCACAGAGCTGCTAGAAGGCAAGAGTAGCTGAAACAAAAGGGGAGACTCGGGAGTAAGGCTGGGAGGTGATTGCCCCTCCCATAAGGGATAAAAGTCAGGCCAAGATGATGAAACCTTTGCAGGAAGCAAAGTAGTTCAATAGTTTTCAAGTCCTCCTTAAAGCTCTGTGTACTTCGGTTGGTTTCTTTTATAGTTAATTGGATACTTCTGTTTTTGGCAACATTCCACATAACTGAAAGGTGTGTACTTATCTTGGGGGGCTGTTTGAGATTAATTCCAGCTGGGAATGAAAACAATTCCCAGCATTGCAATAAAATAGGTTTTGCTTTTAAAACAAGTTTGTGAATGATTACAGTTTACGAAAACTGGGTCAGAACACCATGGAACAGAACTTGCCTTCAGAAGCCGTGGTGGCGCAGTGGTTAGAATGCAGTGCTGCAGGCTACTTCTGCTGACTACTGGTTGCCAGCAGTTCAGCAGTTCAAGTCCCACCAGTTCAAGGTTGATTCAGCCTTCCATCCTTCCGAGGTCAATAAAATGAGGAACCAGATTGTTGGGGGCAATATTGCTGAATTTGTAAACTGCTTAGAGAGGGCTGTAAAAGCACTGTGAAACGGTATATAAGTCTAAGTGCTGTTCCTATTGCTATTGCCTGTGAGAGGCTGAACTCTGGGAAACAGCTTTTATCCAGGGCAGTAACTCTATTGAATTCTATTATATAGTGCAATATTAAAGCAATATCAGGGGTTTTCAATTCAATGTATAGAATGTGAAGGATGTGTGTTTGTGTTTATTTTCATAGTCAAAATGTACACTGAAGATGGTATTTAATTTTGTTGCATGAGGTGCAATGACAATAAAGTAAAGTAAACTAGACTAAACTAAAATTGCATTTCCAGGAGAAGGGAGTGACCTGAAGCAGCTCTTTGTTCTGGGGTTGAGTTGTCCTAAACCCTCAGCTGCCAAGTGCAAAAACACGAGCTTGCCTTTTCGAGAATAAATGAGAGGATAAAATAAAAAGGCAAAAAAGAGGGGGATAAATATTATTTCTTAGGAAGTGTGGATTTATTTTTCTCCCTGCCAATTATCCTCCTTCCTGCTGGATATTAGCAAAAACCTTTTCCACTCCCCCCCTCTGTCCCTTCCAAACAGATACAAGATAAAAGACAATCATGTGAGTGGCTGGAGTCCAGAGTTAGGAAAATCTGAAGTCATTGATGCTCCAGATACTTGAATTGTAATGAACGTTTCTGTGACATGTAAAAATCCTGTTGTTTTTTATCAAAATCCATTTATGACTGAAATCAAACTTGAACAGGTACAAGCGATGGGATAAGATAGAGTTTCCCACCCTTTCTGGTTTTGCAGACCAGTGGGGGTAGTCCTACATAAGTGGCCAGGAAGCACGCACATGCACAGCTCCATTTGCACAAGTGTGGGGGAATTCGTGCAAATGGAGTTGTGCATGCACACACTTGCACATTGCTCATGCAAGTAGGGGTGGGGTGCGCATGGGCGGTGCTTCCCTGCTGCTTCCGTGATCCAGTTCCGAATGGCTTATGGCCGCAGTCCGGCGGTTGAGGAGGCCTGGAGTAAGAAATTTCTTCTTCCTCTTCCTCCTCTTCCTCCTCTTCCTCCTCTTCCTCTTCTTCTCTTCCTCTTCCTCCTCCTCTTCTTCTTCTCCTTCTCCTCCTCCTCCTCTTCTTCTTCTCCTCCTCCTCCTCCTTCTCCTCTCTTCCTCCTCCTCCTCCTCCTCCTCTTCTCCTTCTCCTTCTTTGTGTATTCCTGCAGGTGCAGGATCCGCTTTACAGATCATTGAATGCCATTTTTCACAATCAGCTGCGTCTCCAGGGTGCAGGCCCGCAGCTTGGATATCTTTGTTGATAGTGTCTTGCCATCTCTGTTTTGGATGCCCTCAAGGTCGCCGGCCATTGACTTGTAGTTGGTAGGCAGTCTTGGCCACGGTGGAAGGTGCTGCTCTCTGGACATGTCCATACCGGCCTTCTCTCTCCTCTTCTCTGTAATTGGTGCCACACCAAAATGCTGTCGAATGCTGTCATTTGTGATGTGGTCAAGAAGGGAGATGCCCAATATCCAAGGGAACACTCGCATTTCGGTGGCATGGAGATGGCTTTCATAAAAAATATACCTGTCGGGTTTTTTTTTCCTGTTTCCAAAATCTGGTGCTAATATTGGCTTGAGGGAATTTCTTGTTTCAGTTGGGGCTCATTTTACTCATATTTGTCTAGGTTGGGTGTCGTTTGTATATTCTCTAGTGCAGGGATGTCAAACTCAAGGCTGGGGGAAAGCCCTGGAAACAGCAAAGGATCAGCCTGCGGTGCCTCTGCCAGAGAAAACGGAGCTCGTGAGGGCTATGCATGGTCCTCCTAAGCTCCATTTTCACTGGCAGTGGGTTGCAGGAGGCCATCCCAGCCAAAAATGGAGCTCGGGACCCCGTTTTCATTGGTGGGGGGCTCAGGCCACCACAGGCACCCCTCCCGACATGAATGATGTCATGCTGGTTATGTCCACCTCAGCCCCCCGAGGTCAAACCCAACCTGATGCGGCCCTCCATGAAATCGAGTTTGGCACCCTTGGGCTAGTGGTACCTTTCAAACGCCTGTGTTGTGAATGACGATGCCATGTCGGTCTACCGGAATGATCTAATCTCTTCCTTTCTCTTTCTCCCCTTTCCTTTTGGGATGTTTTTCAGGAAGCAAACTGCTGATTTTGGTGCTGTGCTTGAACTTCCCATCTGAAGTGGAGTTGTGTCCCGGAGCATGCGTGTGTTACAGTGAACCCAAAATCACCATCAGCTGCCAGCAGCAAGGGCTCGGCGCCATCCCCATCGACATCCCAGTCCAGACCCAGCGGATTTTCCTACACAACAACCGAATCGGCCTGATCCAGTCCACCAGCTTTACTTTCTGCCGCAACATCTCCATTCTGTGGATCCACTCCAACAATATCAGTCTCATTGAACCCGGGGCATTCTATGGGCTCGACAAGTTGGAAGAACTCGATCTGAGCGATAACGTGAACCTGAAGTCCATTAACCCTTCTACCTTCCAGGGCCTTGTCCACCTGCACACTTTGCACCTAGATCGCTGCGGGATCCTGGAGTTGTCCACGGGACTCTTCCGGGGTCTTTTCTCCTTACAGTATCTCTACCTGCAGGACAACAACCTGCAGGAGCTTCCAGACGACACCTTTCTGGATCTCGCTAACCTCACCTATTTGTTTCTGCATGGGAACAAAATCAAGCATTTGTCAGAAAACGTGTTTCGGGGGTTGACGAACCTGGACAGGCTTCTGCTGCACCAGAACAGGGTTGGCGGAGTCCACCGCAGGGCCTTCCATGACCTTGGGAAAGTGATGACCTTGTACCTTTTTAATAACAACTTGACGGTGCTAAGCGGGGAAACCATGGCTCCGCTGGGGTCTCTCCAGTACCTCCGACTCAATGGCAACCAGTGGGTCTGTGATTGCCAGGCCCGGTCCCTCTGGGATTGGTTTAAGCAGTTCAAAGGGTCCTCCTCGGAACTGGAGTGCCACTTACCCACTCAGCTGGCAGGAAGGGACCTTAAGCGCTTGCCGAGCACGGATCTGGAAGTCTGCCTCGACTCCTTCAACCAGATCCGAACAAGCGTCTTCAGCACCAAGACCAAGTCTGGCAAGCTGCCCACGGCAGGCCCAACGCTCGGCCCCCAGGACAACACGCAGAAATGCTGCTCTCCAGAGATGGATAAATCTTTCATTTACGAAGCCAAAGCCAAGGCAGGGCCTTCTTCTCACAGCAACCGGGCTTCCCCTAATAACCCACTCAAGGATAAGGAAAATATGGCCAAAACCAAGCATCAGGTGGAGGCGGAGCTGCTCAAAAACGGCAGCACCAAGCACATCAACGACTCGCCCTTTGGAACGTACCCCAGTGCGGTCGACCCCCCATTGACCAACTTGAAACCCGAGTTCTTGGGCCCCGTGGAGCCCTCCACTGCCCCGACTAAAAGGAGGCAGGGGTGTTCTCGAAGGAATAAATCCAGGTCCCAGTGTCGTATGGCACAACCGACCCACAGTGCCGGCCCCAGCTTCCCAGCCCTCCCAAGGCTCCTGCTGCCTCCCGTTATGTGGAGTCTCTTTTGCTTCTCTTGAAATCAATTGAGCCTTTGTTTTCGGGGAGGGGGTCTCTTGGCTTTAAGAGAGGAATAGGAAGGTGGGGACGAAAAGCCACTGCCCCAAAGGTTGTGAAGGAGAAGTTATGCCCAGAGAAAAATGTTACGATGCTAAACATTTACTGGATGCCTTTATAAACTCTCACACACAAAATCAACAACGACAACAACAACAAAAAGTGTAAATAATTTATTTCTTCCTTCTGGAATTTATATGTTTGATTTTGATTGGTTGATCTTGCCTTTGTCCTTGGAATTACCCTTTTCCCAAAGAGAAAGAGAAAGAAAGAAAAGAAGGAGAGAAAGAAAGAATAGAAAAACAAGAGGTATAATAACCCCATAACTTTGTAATGTTCTTCTCACCCTAAAGTTATTACTTTGTAATTTGAAGTCCTAAAGCCCTAAACAATATTGCACATTTTCCCATCTGCTGAGATCACGTCAGTGGCAATTTTTTTAAAATTCCTACATTTCTGAATTTCGAGGTTTAACCGCCTTTCGTTTCCACCTGACTGAGTTTGCAGAAAGAGGCATTTGTTAAAGAATGCTCCCTTTTCATTCACTGAAGACTGCAGTATATATATAAATATGAATATAGATATATATATATATAGATATGCATTTTATTTTACTTGTGTACAAGTACAAAAAAATACAAAAAATAAATATTTCTTTCTTTTTTCCTTACGGTGTTTTATCACCTTCTCACGCACATACTGCTCACACCTCTCTTCTGGGGGTCCTTCAGTGTCAGAGTTTTCTTCCTGAATTTTCTGGTTTCTGTTTCTTTAAAGCTCCTGCAAAGGTACCTGAGAGCCATTACCTGCCGGAAGGAAAGGCAGCGGCTGAGCCAAGCGGGGCCACTTTATTCAGTTTTCAGTTGGCGTCAGCAAAGGATTCCCTCCCACAAAAGCCGCTCTGGTTAATGGTGCAATGCCCTCCTTGCCTCCCTGAAGGGCCTTGCTCGCCTCGCGAATATTTCAGAATATCTCAGAATAGGAAGCAAGGGCTCAGGCCAAGGCAGCTTAGACACCAGAGAACAGGCAGCCAAGAGTCAATGACAAGCCAAATAAGGAAAAGTGAGAGGAAAAATCTCTCACCGGTCTATTAAAGCTGAACTAAATTGTGGTCTCTGTATGTAGAAGTGTGTGTGTGTGTGTGTGTGTGTGTGTGTGTGTTGGGATGTCTAGTATAGACTTCATATTTTTCTTTTCTAGGAAATTTGAAAAGGTTTCTTGGACAGTCTTCTGGAGAGCACAGCCTCCCTGTACTCTTTCTTCAAAGCTGAAATTTAATCCTCCAGAGATTGGCAGTTCCCTGAATGGCAGGCAGGTGGTGCTTTCCAGTTTTTGAATTTTGCTGGTATTTTGGAGCTGGTGATGCTGGTTTTTCTTACCTGTCTTTCCAGGGGTTGTTGACAATTTGCCACAACCAACTCACCGCAACAACCTTTCCACAGCCAACCCAGTACGGCCATCTTGCCACGGCCAACCCACCACAGCCATCTTCCCACAGCCAACACATATTGCCATCATATCATGCCCAACCCACCACAGCCACCTTGCCACGGCCAACTCATCACAGCCCCAGAGCTAACCCACCACAGCCAACTCACCATGGCCAATGTGCCACAGCTTACTATGGCCATCTCACCACAAGATAACTCGCTGCAGGACAAGAGTTACACTAAAGAAATGATAGAATAGAATCATTAAAGAAAGGGTGCAAAAAATTCAAATATTTTTTTGCTTATTTTCAATAATTAAATTGAATTGTTAAATCATCCCACAGCACGTTTTCCCATGGTGAGTTGGCCACCACAAATTGTCCTGCAGCAAATTGGCCATGGCAAATTGTCCCATTCTCTCTTTTCCAGGACCTTCCAGACTCCCCAAGTGTCCACTTTTTCTAAATTCCCCAGGGAAAAAAAATTCCCTGCTGGATAGGTATTAAGCCGGGGAGACTGCAAGCAGCTGGAGAGAATTCTAACAAAGAATTATTGAAAGGGAATGTCATGAGGTTGCAGAAGTCTCAATGATGGGATTACTTTCCCTTTAGGAGCCAATTTCTCAGCTCATTAAGGCAGAAACGTCTTCCACTTTTTATTAATAATTTTACTGCGAAGCAGTGAAGTGGCTGTTGGTTTTCCAGGTAACAGAGAAATGTACAGATGGCTGAAGTTTACCTTGGAAATCTCTCTGCCTGTGGGATGGAGACAGGTTGATATCCACGCGCAGCCCTGGACCATTTGGTTAAGAATACCACACTGCCTCCAAGAGAAATTTCTCTTAACATTTTAGCTTAGGAAAAGAAATTTGAAAGCAATTTCTGTTTCAGAGGCATTGTGGAATGTAGAAATAGGAAAGTACAGGTAGTCCTTGACTTACAACTGTTCATTTAATGACCATTTTAATGACATTGTAAAGAATGACTTATGGAACTTCCAGTTGCCCTTCCGTCGTGTTGGAGCGGAATCCGTGATTGTCCACGGTTTCGCTCGAAGCTCTCTCGATGGAGAGTCCCAGTTGGGATCGGAACCATTCTATAGGGGTGGTGAAGAAAGGGGGACCATCTGGGAGGTCAAGGGGAGCCGCATCTACCTCCCTGACAAGGAAACTCTCCCCCCCCCCCCCCCGAAGATGAGCTGCAGCAGTAGCCTTAAAATGGCTACCATGAAGACGGGAGACAGTCTGGATAACTAAGACTGTGATGGAGCAGAGAAGCAGTCAATGGTGTTTGGACTGGGTGATAATACTTCGAACTCTAAAGTAACCCCAATAAAACAACAGAAAAGAATTCTCATAAAGAATTGTGCTAGCTGCGATTGGAAAGTGTGAGAAAAATTGGGAAACACAAGGAAATTACTTTTTTGGGAAAGGGAAAGAAAAGAATGACTTATGACAGCTTTTCACACAGCCATTGCAGCATTCCCCTGGTCACACAATCAAAATTCAGATGATTCATGTTTATGACAGTTGTGGTGTCCCCAGGCCCCTTTTACCACCTTCTGGCCAGCAAAGTCAATGAGGAAGACAAATTCACTTAACAACCATGCTACTAATTTAGCAACGGCAATGATTGGCTTACCAAATCATCATCCTCTTTTAACAATCCCATAATCTCTTGCGGAGTGGAGTCTGGACAACTGAATGGAGCTAGCAGAGTGTTTTAATGGCCGGATGCCCTTCCTATCACCAATGCGGAGTTTTATTCAGCAGATACATTCTCAGTGTGCCCAGAAAGAGAAATATCTCATAGCCTGCTGATTGTGAGATGAGAGCTTCACCTCTAGGCCACCGCACCACTCCTATTCACTTACCAAATGTGGCAAGAAAAGTCGTAAAATGGGGCAGAACTCACTTAAATATCTCATTTAGCAACGGAAATGTTGCTCTCAATTGTGGTCGTATGTTGAGGACTACTTGTAGCCAGTCTTTTCAATGTCAGAAGCCACAAATTAAATCCATGAAGGGTTACCAATACTAAAATGAGTTGGGGGGGCTAAGAGGCAAATCCATTAGCAGTTAGGAAATCGAACAGATTTGCTCTCTGGTTCATCAAACTGAGTGAGAATTGGTTGGAAAACTTACAAGGTAAATTTTTCTACATGACCCTGCAGAGTTTTGCCTTAGACTGATCCTTCAAGGATTATATCCTAACTTTGGATCTACACAGGAAGAGTAAACAAATCTACACATGTTCCAAGATGATCAAATGAACATTTTATACTGCTGAGGAAATACAAAAAATAAGTACCATATTTTAATATTTTTGTTCCGGAAATGCTAACTTAATTTTTGTGGAGAGTCCTTCTAAAAAAAGAGATTGTATCTGCAGTCTGAAATGATATAGACTATTTCCCTGTTTATTCTCTGGAATAATAACTGCCCCCCTCCCATCAGTGCTGGGGAAATGCATCTCATTCTGCTGCTTTTGCATCATAATTATACAAAGTGAATTTTGACAGGTGGTAGAAAAACATGGCTTATAGCAATAGCACTTAGATTTGTATACCAGCCTAACAAACCAATACTGGATATGATTTCTTTGGAAGGTGTAAAATTATAAATTACTCTTTGAAAAGGGCAGGGAGCAGACAGCATTCAAAACAGCAACTGGTAGGCATTCTTTTATTACTCTAGATGGCAAATCCCACTCAGTTCTAGTTAATCAAATTATAATGTGGCTCAGCACTCTGATTCCATGTTTCTTCATAGAACAATAGCAATAGCACTTAGACTTATATATCACCACTTCACAGTGCTTTCCAGCCCTCTCTAAGCAGTTTACAGAGTCAGCCTCTTGCCCCCAACAATCTGGGTCTTCATTTTACCCACCTCGGAAGGAGGACAGGCTGAGTCAACCTTGAGCCAGTAAGAATCGAACTATTGGCAGTGGGCAGAGTTGGCCTGCAATGCTGCATTCTAACCATTGCACATCATGGAAGGAAGGAAGGAAGGAAGGAAAAGACCAGTAGCACTTAGACTTATATATCGCTTCACAGTGCTTTCCAGCCCTCTCTAAGCAGTTTACAGAGTCAGCATCTTGCCCCCAACAGTCTGGGTCCTCATTTACCGACCTCAGAAGAATAGAAGGCTGAGTCAACATTGAGTCTGGTATGGATCAAGCTGCTGACCTGCTGGCAATCAGCAGTCAGCAGAAGTAGCCTGCAGTTCTGCATTCTAACCACTGTGCCACCATGGCACAAGAATAATTAAATCCATGCTAATATTAAATGCAACCACCAAATCTTAGTCCCTGCTGTGCTTGGGATCCATTGCCCCTTTCCCTCAAAAACATCACGACAAATTGCAGGAATTGGCAATTAGCAACCTTTCGATGAACAGGTTGAGTTTTCTTTGCTACTTAAAAAAAATTTTTTTAATGCTTTGAGGCAGG
Organism: Bungarus multicinctus; assembly: GCA_023653725.1. Classification (NCBI taxonomy): domain Eukaryota; kingdom Metazoa; phylum Chordata; class Lepidosauria; order Squamata; family Elapidae; genus Bungarus; species Bungarus multicinctus. The sequence continues at coordinate 173,471,383 of CM042836.1, forward strand.
TGAACTGAAGCAAAGTGACTTGTATTTTGAAAAAGAAAAGGCCGTACTGATTCAGGCTTACGACAGCTTGCCGCAGGACAAGGGTTACACTAATATCAAAGAAATAGCATCATGAAAGAAAGGATGACAAAGGTGGAACAAAATAAAATGTGAATGACAATTTTTTTAAAAAAAGTATTAATTATTTTAAATATAAATTGAATTGTTGAATTCTCCGGCAGCGAGTTGTTCTACAGTGAGTTGGTTGCAGTGAGTTGTCCACTCCATGCTGATTAAAGCTTCTTGCAGGAAATGCTATGCCAGAGTCTTCTTTGAAAAGATTGTAGCAAATGCAAATCCCATCCAAGGCAACTCAAGGCCAGACAAGGAATAATAGATGGAAACTGAACAAGGAGAGATTCAACTTGGAAATAAGGAGGACTTTTCTGACAGGGAGAACAATCAACCCATGGAACAGAAGTTGCGTTTGGAAGTTGTGGGAGCATCATTCTCAACTCTGGGATTCATTGTTGCCGTAGAGTTCTGGAGGGAGGAAGTGATGTATTGAATAGTTCTTAGGGAAAAGAAAAAAATATATAGTTATTAGTTCAAGGTCACAGAGAGTGGTGTAGCAAAGAATTGAGAATGCAGATCATTGGTTCATGTGATTGATGAGGTGTGAAAAAGGGCATGGAGTTAGGTGGAATTTTATGGGATGAGCTGGTAGGATTCCAGTACTGAATTCCACCAGACAATACCAGTCACTTTGAGAATATGTCGGTCTCAGAATTAATGTTTCAAATGAAGAATTGCTGGAAGTCTGACATTCATCACTGGAAGTTTTCAAGAAGAGCCTGGACTGCCATCTGTCAGAAATGGTGTAGGGTCTCCTGCTTGGGGTGGGGGGGGGTTGGACTAAATGACCTACAAGGTCCCTAATCTATCACCCATAACAGGAGGCCATGATAATCTATGATCCATCAGAGAAGGGAAGGTCAGCCACTCCCTTTTTCCAAAAAGAAAGGGCCTTCACAACCAGTACTGGTCCTGCAGGCTGGAAGGTCCCCACTGAGCTACTGGGGAACCACAACAGCCAGCTCTGAGGTTTATGACGCCACCGGATTAAAGCCAAAAGGATGTCCAGAGGATGCTGTGTCCATAAGCAAAAGGAGAGGTCAAGACTGCAAAGATACACATTTGAATCATGCAAAGACTATCAGAATGGTGAACCAAGGCACTGTTGTGGTCCGCCGGCATCCAGTGCAGCCGGCAGCAGAATCGGACAGTGAGGAAGAACAGGGACCAGTCCGCGAGTTTGGAGAGGACTCGGATGAGGGTCCTGCGTCTGATACAGAAATGGGGCCAGGACCACCTGGGAGTGGGGTGCTGACTCCGGAGCTTTCAGAATCTGGCAGCAGTGAAGCAGAGGACCCAGGGGAGCCTGTTCCCAATGCGCGCTTGCACAGAGCTGCTAGAAGGCAAGAGCAGCTGAAGCACAAGGGGCAACTCGGGAGTAAGGCTGGGAGGTGATTGCCCCTCCCATAAAGTATAAAGGTCAGGCCAAGATGATGATACCTTTGCAGGAAGCAATGTCATTCACTCTGTTCAGATTAATCCTTAAGCTCTGTGTAGATTTCTTACTTCAGTTGGTTTTTTACAGTTCATTTGGCATTTGATGTTGTTGGCAGCAATTCAAAGGAGAGAAAGGTGGGTGCTTATCTCGAGGGACTGTTTGGGACTCATTACGCGCTGGGAATGAACTTAATTCCCAGCGTTGAAATAAAACAGGAATTGTTTTGTTTGTTTGTTTGTTTATGCATTCGTTTGTTTATTTATTTTATTTATATTCCTGCCTATCCACCCATGGTGACTCAAGGTGGCTTACACAATGTAAAATCATATTTAAAACAAAAAACAAACATAAAAATAATAAGAATTAACAAAAAGAATCAAATAAATTAGTACAGTACAATAGAACAAAATTTGGGAAAACAAAAAACAAAACAAAAACCAACTCCCATCCCTCACCCACCCTGACAATAGCGGGTCAGGCTAGCCATCTGATGGGTTCCATCCCTTTCTGGGTTCCCCAGGCCCGCTGGCAAAACCAGGTCTTCAGTGCCTTTCAGAATAGTATTACTGAGGGGGCCCTTCTAATCTCTGGGGGAATGATGTTCCAGAGAGATGGAGCCACCACAGAGAAGGCCCTTCTTCTGGGTCCCACCAGGTGTATCTCCCTCAGGGGTGGGACCCACAGCATTCCCTGCCTCCTCGCTCTGATGGGTTGGGTAGATGTCACTGGCAAGAGATGTTTCCTCAGATAACCTGGACCCAAGCCATGAAGATTAAAATTGATTAATAAATAAATTGATTAATAATTGATTAATAAACCAGCACCTTGAATTGCACCTGGAAGCAAATTGGCAGCCAATGCAGCTCCTGCAGGAGAGGTGATATGTGTGCACACCGGGGTCTGCATAAAACCATGAGGGCCGCTGCATTTTGCACCAACTGGAGCTTCCGGATGCTCTTCAAGGGCAGCCTCATGTAGAGCGCATTGCAATAATCAAGACAGGAAGTGATCAGGGCATGAGTGACTGTGAGTAAGGACTGCTGATCCAGGAAAGAGTGTAACTGGTGCACAACCCGCAGTTGCACAAAGGCCCTCCTGGCCACAACCGCCACCCACTCTTCGAACAGGAGTTATGAGTCCAGGAGAATCCCCAGATTACGCACAGGGTCTGTTTGGGGTAGTGCCACCCCGTCCAAAACTAAAGGTGGTAATTCTCCTTTAACCAATGAAACCCAGACTCAGAGCCACTCGGTCTTGCATGGGTTTAGTTTCAACCCGTTGCTCCCCATCCAGCTCCTAACAGCCTCCAGGCATTGCGAGAGGGAGGACACAGCAACACTTAACTCCCCACAGGCCGAGACATACAGCTGAGTCTCATCAGCATATTTGTGATACCTCAGTCCATGGTGATGGATGATCTCACCCAGCGGTTTCATATAAATGCTGAGTAGGAACGGAGAGAGTACTGACCCCTGCGGAGCCCCATAAAGCAGTGGGCAAGGGTTGGATCTCTCCCCTCCTATCAACACTGACTGAGAGCAGCTGCAGAGGAAAGAAGTGAACCTTTTGTCAGATTCATCTGATTTACCAGTTGCGGCCCTTTCTGGGTCTGGACACACTTCGCACAGTCACCTCCGCCCTCGTCATCTCCCGCTTGGACTACTGCAACGCTCTCTACATGGGGCTCCCCTTGAAGAGTGTCCGGAGGCTGCAGTTGGTTCAGAATGCAGCCGCGCCGGTGATCTTGGGAGCCCCTCGGAGCTCCCATGTAACACCACTTCTCTGCAGGCTGCACTGGCTTCCTGTGGCCTTCCGGATCCGATTCAAGGTGGTACTGATTGTTTTTAAAGCGCTCCATGGCTTGGGGCCTGGGTACTTACGGGACTGCCTGCTGCCATCAACAGCCTCCCGCTGCCCAGTACGCTCCCACAGGGTTGCCCTCCTTGGGGTTCCGCCGCCTGATCATTGCCGGCTGGCGACCCCGAGGGTGCGGGCCTTCTCTGTGGGGGCCCCCTCCCTGTGGAATGATCTGCCCCCGGAGATACGGGCCATTACCGACATCCAGACCTTCTGGCGCGCAGTAAAGACCCTGTTTTTCCAACAGGCTGGCCTGGCCCAGTAAACGGTTCTTGGGGTTTTAAATTAATTCGGTTTTAAATTTTAATATTTTAAATTTTTAATTATAATCCTTGAATTTTAAATTTTGGTACTTTCATATTTGATGGGATTTCGGCCGGATCAATTTTATTTAATTTGTTTTTAATTGTACATACTGTTCATTTTTTAGTAGGCTGTACACCGCCCCGAGTCCCTTTTTGGGAGAGGGGGCGGTATAAAAATTTAAATAAACAAATAAATAAATAATAAACCAAGACAGCACAAGACCTCCCACTCCAATCCCCTGAAGCCGTCCCAGGAGAATCCCATGGTCAATAGTATCAAAAGTCACCGAGAGGTCAAGTAGAGCAAGGATGGATGCACTACCCCCATCCCGCTCCCGCCAGACATCATCCAAAAGTGCAACCAATGCAGTTTCTGTCCCAAATCCTGACTGGTAGGGGTCGAGATAATCTGTTTCATCCAGAAACCTCTGGAGCTGCTGCACGACCACCTTCTCAACAACCTTCCCCAAAAAAGGAAAGATTGGAGACAGGTCGGAAATTATCCAACCGGGTTGAGTCCAGCGATGGCTTCTTAAGAAGAGGGTGGACCACAGCCTCCTTAAAGTGCTGGGATACTGTCCCCTCCTGTAGAGAAGCATTAATCACCACCAGAGTCCACCCACCTGTCACCTCCTGGGAAGCTTTCACAAGCCAGGAAGGACATGGATCTAAAATACAGGTGTTTGCGCATATACTCCCTAGGATCTTGTCCACTTCCTCAGGAGCAACTGAGTCAAACCATTCCCAGATAACGGCAAGAACCTGCCTCAGAAGCTTCCACCAGATCAGCAACCTCGCTGGCATTTAACTGAGTGTGTGCTTAATTATGGTCTCGGGAACCCTTGGTCAGAACACCTGAGATTGTCAAAGCAGAAAGATTGACATTCTGTAACTGGAACGGGTCCCTTCACATCAAAAAACTTCACGTCTTCTATTATGGACCAAGAAAAAAATCATAGGAAAGAAGGAACAGCCATCTTTATAATCCAAGGTTGGTCTCAGCTGCAACCCAAATAGAAAGATCTCAGTTCTGATCCAAGGTAAGTCAACCAGAGCAGGTGTTCCAAGCCAGTGCTCCAGCTGCAGGTGCAGAGGGAGTGCTTCACAGCACCAAATAAAAGTCATATACTACAAATGGATTTGGTCCATTTTTAGTCTCTAGAAGGCTAAAAATAGCATTCGGAATCATGAGACACAGCTGGCTTTTGAAATGAAGCAGGAAGAGACAGAGATCCTGCTAAAACACTGAGAGAACCAACCAACCAATCAGAATTAAGCTGGAAGGGTTCTTAGAGGTCTTACAGTCCAGCCCCCTGCTCAAGCAAGAGACTCTATTCCATTTCAGACAAGTGGCTGTCCAGTCGTCTTAAAAACCTTGAGTGATGGAGCATCCACAACTTCTAAAGGCAAGCTGTTCCACTGGTTAATTGTTCACTGTTAGGAAGTTTCTCCTTAATTCCAAGTTGCTTCTCTCCTTGATGAGTTTCCATCCATGGTTTCTTGTCTGGCCTTTGGAAAATAAGTTGACCCCCTCTTCTCTGTGGCAGCCTCCCAAATACTGCTAGACCACTATCATGTTATTCTCTAGTTCTTCTTTTCTCTAGACTAGCCATACCCAATTCCTGCAACTCTTCTTCATAATGTTTTAGTCTCTGATCAAGGAGAGGGTTAAAAATAGATGCAACAGATTAGGTGCAGTAAATAAATAGTGGAAGAACTCTGGACTAAAGTTTCTGACATTAAAGCCTGAGCAAAAAAAATAATTCTTGAGCTGCAAAAAGCCAAGAAAAGGAAATGTTGATCAGCTGATACATTGAAAATCACTCAAGGAAAATAAAAGGCATCAGAGAGAGTGAAAAATTAAGCTCTAGATAACAGAAGATTCAAGGGTTACTTTTAAATATACAATTAGAAAACCGAGGAAAACTATCAAATGGCAAGAAGAGGTTTATTTAAGAAAATAATACAAATGTTCATTCAAAAATAGGCAAGATAAAAAGACAAAAAAAAGATGCATATAAAGGATGCAATTAAGGGTGCATATGAAGATTTCATCATTGAACTCTGGAAGGTAAAGTTAAATGTGTCCTAAAAGAAATATTCCTAAGAACAAAACTCAGACGTTCACGAAATGCCAGCAGAGCTGCTTAAAATCATACGTAGTAATGCAGTTAAAGTCATGTTTAAGCAGATAATGGAAAACAAAGCAATGGCCAGGGATGGGGAAAATAGCACTAGCAATAGCCCTCAGACTTGTATACTGCTTCATAGTGCTTTACAGCCCTCTCTAAATGGGTTACAGTGTCAGTATTTTGTCCCTAACAATCTAGGTCCTCATTTTACTGACCTCAGAAGAATGGAAGACTGAGTCAACCTTGAACTATTCAGGATCAAACTGCTGGCAGTTGGCAGAATCAGCCTGCAATACTTCATTCTAACCACTGTGCACCATGGAAGGAAGGAAAGGAAAGAGAAGGGAGGGAGGGATGCTGTCATTTCATGTATTAACTGATTAATATTCTATTGATTATGTGAAATCAGTTTGTTGTTGACTCATAGTGACCATATAGATAGCTTTATTTCCATGACAATCTCTCTGGGTCCTCATTTTACTGACATCAGAAGGATGGAAAGCTGAGTCAACCTTGAGCCATTCAGGATCAAACTGCTGGCAGTTGGCAGAATTTAGCCTGCAATGCTTCATTCTAACCACTGTGCACCATGGAAGGAAGGAAGGGAGGGGAGGAGAGGAAAGGAAAGGAAAGGAAGGAGAAAGGAGGGAGGGATGCTATCATTTCATGTATTAACTGATTAACATGTTATTGATTATGTTGTTGACTCATAGTGACCACATAGATAGCTTTTGTCCATGACAATCTCTTTGGATCCTCATTTTATTGACTTCGAAAGGACGGAAGGCTGAGTCAACCCTGAGCCGGTCAGAATTGAACTCCTGGCAGTGAGTAGAGTCAGCCTGCAATACTGCATTCTAACCACTGCACCATCAAAGCTCTAAATAAATTTATATTCTAATGAACATCTCCTGTGTATTAGTGCTCAAGATTCTAGCAATAGCTAGAATGACAACTACCCCATGCACAAAATGGATTCAGAAGATGCAAGGACACCCAAAATCATCTAATGATCCACCATTGCTAACATCTAATGGTGGATGGAAAAGGCAGGGGAGTATTTTTTAAAAATTTTCCTTGACTGTCTATGTGAACAACAATAAATTATGAAAGCCTCTTTTTAAGATGGCCACCCAGTCTGCCTATTAAAACAATGTCTATAACACCAGGAAGCAACAATTGAAGCATATAATACAACACTTAAATGATTCAAGATTGGGCAAATAATGCCCAAATACAGGTTTTTTTATTTGATTTTTATGCAAAATCTATGATGAGAAATGTTGGACTAAGAAAAATTGGAATAAAAAAATTGCTGACAGAAATTTCAACAGTTACTTATATCTTCCTGGCTCCACCTAGATGTCTGGAAGTGAAGAAGATCTAATTAATTTAATGAAGAAAGAGGTAACCTATTTTGCAAAGCACCTGAGGGCAGGAGGACAAGGTGTAATGGGAGGAAGCTCATTAAAGAGACCCTTACCTAGAAGTAAGGACAAATTTACTGACAATCAGGACAATTAATCAGTGGGCAGCTTGCCTGAATAGAATAGAGTAGAATAGAGTAGAGTAGAGATTAGAATAGAGTAGAGTAGAGTAGAGTAGAGTAGAATAGAATGAAGAATAGAAATTAGAGTAGAATAGGAAGAGGAATAGAATAGGAATAGGAATAAAGTAGAGTAGGAATAGAATAGAAATAGAATAGAAGTTGGAAGGGACCTTGGAGGTCTTCTAGTCCAGCTCCCTGCTCAAGCAGGAGAACCTATACCATTTCAGATAAGTGATTATCTAGAGACTCTAGACCAGTGGTTTTGGCTGAAATGGGAGCGTGCATGCCAGAGGTGGTATTCAGTAGGTTCTGACCAGTTCTGGAGAACCAGTAGCAGAAATTTTGAGTAGTTTGGAGAACCGGTCAATGCCACCTCTGACTGGCCCCGCCAACCCCATCTCTTCTCTGCCTCCCATTGAGTTCCAGCTAATCGGCTGGGTCTCCTTTGGTTGCCCTGCACAGGAGAACGGAGCTGGAAAGTAGGTTAGTGAGGTGGGGAAGGAATGGGGATTTTGCAATAACCTTCCCCTGCCATGCCCACCAAGCAACACCCACCAAACCATGCCCACAGAACCAGTAGTAAAAAATTTTGAATCCCACCACTGGCGCATGCACCAAAAAGACACCAAGTGCTGAAATGGGTGTGCACATGCATGCACACACCAGAAATCAAAGGAGCAGCTCCCAGCGCATGCATGCACACCAGCCATCTGGTCTTCCAGCTTCTAACATGCATGCGCGGGTGAAGACCAGCTGGCCAGCCGGTTTCTAACATGCTTGCATGCGCCAGCCAGGTGGTCTTCGTACACGCATGCATGTCAGAAACTGGAAGACCAGGTGGCCAGCTGGTTTCTAATGCACATGCGCACTGGCCCGATGGTCTTCATGTGTGCATGCACCTTGAAAAACTGGAAGACCAGGTGGCTGGTGCACATGCTGCTCACCAGGAACTGCTCTTCTGGTTTCCGGCACTCCTACACATGCGAAGACCAGCTGGCTGGTGCAAGTCAGAACCCGGAAGAGCAATGGGCTATGGCTGGCGTGCCTGGAGAGATGGCTCTGCATGCCATAGGTTTACCATCATGGCTCTAGACTCTCCCTAAAAGCCTCCAGAGATGGAGTGCCCACAATTTCTGGAGGCAAACTCTTCCACTAGTTAATTGTCCTCACTGTTAGGAAGTTTCTTCTTCATTCCAGGTTGCTTCCCTCCTTGATTAGTTTCCATCCATTGTTTCTTGTCCTGCCCTCCGCTGTTTTGGAGAATAATTTGACCCCCTCCTCTTTGTGGCAGCCCCTCAAATACTGTAATACTGCTATCATGTCCCCCCCCTAATTCTTCTTTTCTCTAGACTAGCCAGACCCAAATCCTGCAGCTGTTCTTCATATGTTTTAATATCCAGGCCTTTGATCACCTTAGTTGCTCTTCCCTGCACTTTTTCCAAAGCCTCAACGTCTTTTTTATAATGTGATGACCAACATTGGTTGAAGTATTCCAGGCGGAGCCTTACTAGGGTTTTATAAAGCGGTTTTATAAAACAGATCTAGATGAATTACGGATGCACAGAAACATCACACTGACAGCAGAAGTCTGCGTTGTTAAGCCATGTTTCTCCCAGTTGTAGCAGCTATGAAAGCTGGATTTCAGAAAGAAGAGCTGATGTCTTTGAACCTTGTTGCTGGAGAAAATTGTGGAAAAGATCCAGGGACCGAAAAAAAAGAAAACAAAAGTAATTCAATAGTAGTTGAAATAAAATCAGGTTTCTCACCAGAAGCACTACTAATTAACTGACTGATTGATTATGTGCCATCAAATTTATCCACCCTCCTGCTAGTAGTCCTGCTCTTTCCTTTCCTTTCCTTTCTTTTCCTTTCCTTTCCTTTCCTTTCCTTTCCTTTCCTTTCCTTTCCTTTCCTTTCCTTTCCTTTCCTTTCCTTTCCTTTCCACCTTTCCCAGCTTTCTCCAGAGACTTAGGTCTTCTCATAATGTTCATGAAAGTATGATAATTTGAAGTTGATCATTTATGCCGCAAGTAAGAACATGGGGCCAATTTGTCCGATGATCCATTCATTTATTTTCTGGGCTGCCTACAGTAGTCTCAGGAGTTTTCTCGAACATTCAAAACCATCAATATTCTTTCTATTCTGCTTTTTCAGAAGGCAAACTTACTTCTATAGCGTGTTCAGAAAATACAATTGTTTGCACTGTTGAGGTCTTCAGAGGCATAGAAACTTGATGGTATCTAAGTATGTTTTCCAAGATACTCTATCTAATGTGGAGTATATTTTTTGATGGCTTGTTCCATTACTGCTGTTCGGTTGATCCTAAAAAACAAATCTACCACTTAGAACATAGAATAATGGGGATGGAAGGGACCTTGGAGGTGGACAGAACAAAAGGCTGTATAATCTTTTCTTGAAAACCTTCAGTGATGGAACACCCACAACTCTGGGAACTATCAACAGTATCAACAGGAGACCTTCAAATTTCTAGGTTCTACTATATTACATGACCTAAAATGGACACCTAACATCAAAAACGTCATCAGAAAAGCACAACAAAGAATGTTCTTTCTGTGCCAACTCAGGAAGCTCAAACTGCCCAAGGAGCTGCTGATCCAGTTCTACAGATGAATGGTTGAGTCTGCTATCATCTGCACTTCTATAACTGTCTGGTTTGGTTCTACAACCCAATAGGACAGACACAGACTTCAGAGGATAATTAGGACTGCAGAAAAAACTATTACTACCCACCTGCCTTCAATACTGCACGAGTCAAAAAGAGGGCTGTGAAAATATTTACAGACCCCTCACATCCGGGACATAAACAGTTTCAACTCCTTCCCTCAAAACAACACTATAGAGCCCTGCACACCAGAACAACTAGACACAAGGACAGTTTTTCCCTGAATGCTATCACTCTGCTAAACAAATAATTCCCTCAATACTGTTCAACTATTACAAAGTTCTGCACTACTATTACTGCTAATCTTCTCATCACTCCTTATCACCCATCCCCTCCCACTTGTGATTGTAGGACTGTAACTTTGTTGCTTGTATCTTTACGATTTATATTGACTGTTCCTAGTATGATTTGATTGCTGATTGTACCTATGACTATCATTAAATGTTGTATGTTATGATTCTTGATTCTTAACGAATGTACCTTTTCTTTATGTATACTGAGAATATTTACACCAAGACAATTTCCTTATGTGTCCAATCACACTTGGCCAATAAAGTATTCTATTCTATTCTATTCTATTCTATTCTATTCTATTCTATTCTATTCTATTCTATTCTACTCTACTCTATTCTATTCTATTCTATTCTATTCTAAGTGAGCTGTTCCATTGACTAATTGTTCTGATTGCCAGGAAATTTCTCCTTTTAGGCTGGCTCTTTAATGACCCACAAAGCAACCATTGCTTCTTGTTCTGTTCTCAGGCCAACCAGAGGTGGTATTCAGCAGGTTCTGATCAGTTCTGGAGAACCGGTAGTGGAATTTTTTTTAGTAGTTCGGAGAACCAGCCAATGCCCACCTCTGAGTGACCCCACCCCCATCTCTTCTTTGTCTCCCATCGAGTCCCAGCTGATCGGCTGGCTCTTCTTTGGTTGCCCTGCCCAGGAGAATGGAGCTGGAAAGCAGGTTAGTGGGGTGGGGAAGAAATGAGGATTTTTGCAGTGTCCTTCCCCTGCCATGCCCATCAAGCCACACCCACAGAACCAGTAGTAAAAAAGTTTGAATCCCACTACTGAGACCAATCCCACTTTTTCTCTGATAGCCCCTAGATTGCTATGCTATCACCCTAGTCCTTCTCTTCGTTACACTAAACTCCTGTAGCCTTTGCACAGAGTTGATGTCATTTCTGGACATCAACTCTGGACACTGGAGTGTTGATGTCATTTCATCTTCCAGTATTACCCATCCTTGTAAATTGGAAATACCTTCTGAGGTATCTTCAGAGTTGATATTACTGTATACTTTATCTTACTAATTGGAGGTTAGAACCTCCTCCTGAGTTCAAAGTGTTGGAAAGAATTCTGCTGCTTTTCCATATCAGTTCCCATCTTCAATGACTTTAACGGATGTTGTTAAAGTCTCGACTATTGCTTGGCTCTTCTAACAGATCTCTGAAATTGGAATTCAGAAATTGATAAATACTGTTACACAACTCTGGAACTCTGAAAAATCATTTGGCATTATCATTCATCGTCATCCTTCTAACCATTATCTATGATTGTGGGTGCCCCTCGGAGCTCCCACGTTACATCGCTTCTCCGCAGGCTGCACTGGCTTCCTGTGGCCTACCGGATTCGATTCAAGGTGGTACTGATGGTATTTAAAGTGCTCCATGGCTCGGGACCTGGGTACTTACGGGACCGCCTACTGCCATCGTCAACCTCCCGCTGCCCAGTACGCTCCCACAGGGTTGCCCTACTTGGGGTACCGCCGCCCGGCCGTTGCCGGCTGACGGCCCCGAGAGTTCGGGCTTTCTCTGTGGGAGCTCCCTCCCTATGGAATGATCTCCCCCCGGAGATACGGGCTATGACGGATATCCTGACCTTCCGGCGCGCAGTGAAAACCCTATTTTTTAGACAGGCTGGCCTGGCCCAGTAACTGTGTTCCGGTTTTAATTCAATTTTAATTGGGGTTTTATTAGTTTTTTAATTTTTAATTGAATCCCTTAGATGGGACACAGCCGGACCAAATTGTTTAATGTATTTTTAATTGTATTTATAGTATATTTATTGTGTGTTTTTAGTAGGCTGTACACCGCCCCGAGTCCCTTTTTGGGAGAGGGAGCGGTATAAAAGTTTAATTAATAAATAAATAAATAAATAAATATCCACTGCAAGATGAAAGCCTCATCTGCATATTTCCAACCAATATGGTCCTGAACTTTCTTTTGCCAATTGACACCCACAATACTTGCTGATGTCATCACTCCATCTTGTTTTAGGTTTCTTTCATGGATGTTTTTGATCGTGGGATCCATTCTATGCCTGCCTTGGTCCACCTACCCTCAGTTCTTGCTTGGTGACCAGCCCAATTCCATTTCTATTCTTTTATTCTTTTGATGGCATAGTATATTTTCATTTGTTCTCTAATCCATCTGCAGGTCTTTCTATCTTGTCTTGTGATGTCAAGCATGTCTCTTTCCATGGCTCTTTGTGCCACTCATAGCTTCTGTATCGATTTTTACCTTTACTGTCCAAGCATTTGTAAAACAAGTCCCATGTTTGAAAATACTCTGTGTCTTCTTTTTCTTTTAATTTTAATGTCAATCTGTTCATTTCTGCACAGTCTAAAATTGTTTTAATTACATCTTCTTCTGTTGGTGTTCCCTCACTTTTCCAGTACTGTTCATATATCATTCTTGCTGCTGTCAAAACATGTCAGATTAAATATAGGTTCCCTTTATCATACTTTTCTGATATTATGCCTAACAAAAATATTTCTGTCTTATAGTTTATATGCTGCTTTACCATTTTTTCTAACCGTGTATGTATTTTTATTCCAGTATTTCTTTGCTTTTTCACATGTCCACCACATGTGATAGTATGTACCTGGCACGGCATATTTTAGAGCAGGTAGCACACATTGATCTCTTCAGGCATAGAGGGGGGAAATTGTTCTTGAAAATTATGCTTAGCTTGCCAAATGCCTACCAACCACATTTAACACACTGGCAGTTTACCATGAATAACTATGTATTTTCTAACCAAGTGACTTTCATGGTGAAAATGCAGGAGTGGTTTCCCATATTCTTCCACCACACAATTTATTTTATTATTTATTTATTTGATTTGTCAATCGCTTACAAGATAATAGGTGTAAGTATATACATAGTTATGAATACATGAAATGGGTACATATAAGAAAAATAAAAGAAACAATAGGACAGGGACGGTAGGCACGTTGGTGCACTTATGCATGCCCCCTACAGACCTCTTAGGAAAGGGGTGAGGTCAATAGTAGACAGTCTAAGGTTAAAGTTTTTGGGATTTGGGGAAGAAACCACAGAGTCAGGTAGAGTATTCCAGACGTTGACCACTCTGTTGGTCCTGCAATCAGGTTTGGTGCGGTTAACCTTGAGTTTGTATCTATTGTATGCTCTTGTGTTGTTATGGTTGAAACTGAAGTATTCATTGACAGGTAAATCATTGCAATGTATGATTTTATATACCATACTTAGATCAGACCAAAGGCGGTGTAGTTCTAGGTTTTCTAGGTCTAGAATTTCAAGTCTGGTGGCATAAAGTATTCTACAATGAGTAGAGGAGTGGAGAACTTTTCTTGTGAAATATTTCTGGACTTTCTCAACTGTGCTAATATCAGATACGTAATGTGAGTTCCAGACTGATGAGCTGTATTCGAGTATTGGTCTAGCAAATGTTTTGTATACTCTAGTTAGTAATATGATATTACCAGAGAAAAAGCTACATAGGATTAGGTTAACAACTCTTAATGTCTTTTTGGCTATGTAGTTACAGTGGGCTCTAGCACTTAGGTCATTAGAGATGAGTATTCCAAGGTCCTTTACAGAGCTTGGATCATCAACAAGGTCTTGATTATTCAGCTTGTATTTTATTTTCTGATTTTGCCAATATGTAAGACAGAGCATTTATTTGTTGAGATTTGAAGTTGCCATTTGTTTGACCATTGTAAAACATAGTCAAGATCTTTTTGAAGGGTAGCAGTATGACAATATGAATGGTCACCTTTGCAGTTGTCACCAAAGTGTTCATCTGCCCCTGGCATCTTTTTTTTTCAGTTTTTTTATTTTATTCTACATATACACATCAATACATAAACAGTGTGGCACCTAAACATCACACATTTTGGTGCAAACAAAAATAACAACATTAATCATCTCTTACATTCATCAAATTTATATAATTCTAATGTTAATACACATGTTTGTATTAAATTATAATCCTTCATTATTCAATTATTCAATATTCCAGTACATTCTTCTAATGCCAATCACCATATTATTTAAACACACATGATAATTTCATTATTCAATTTCTTTTGTTTTTATATTTTTTAAGAAAAAAACCTCTCTTTTGGCGAGCAGTGTGGTTCCAGGTTTTTACATTTCAAGCCCCTGGCATCTTCTTACTCATTGCTACTCAAGAGAGACACATGCTTGAATTACCTGAGCTGCTGAGCTGGCCTTCTTTGGGTGACCCTGCTATGAATAACTGTTCTTGGCCTCCACTCTCAACATTTTTCACTTACCTCCATCAACCCTTCCAAAATAAGAGTAAGAAAAAAGGATGATGGGTGAGATCACAGCAGTATTCCAATATTTGAGGGATTGCCATGAAGAAGATTATTCTTCAAAGCACCTGAGGGCAGGACAAGAAACAAGGAATGGAAACCAATCAATGAGAGAAGCAACTTAGAACTAAGGAGAAAATTCCTAACAGTGAGGACAATGAACCAGGGGGACAGAGGTTGTGGGTGCTCCATCACTGGAAGTTTTTAAGAAGAGACTGGACAGCCACTTGAAATAGTATAGAATCTCCTGTTTGAGCAGGGGGCTGGACTAGAAGACCTCCAAGGTCCCTTTCAGCAGGATTTGGTGGGGGAGATCACTACTGAAGCTAAAACTTAAATATTTTAGACATACGCACTGTAAAGGAATCAATGCTTGAAAAAAATCAGTCTGTTGAAAAAGGTGAATAGAAGCAAAATTAGAAAAGGAGCAAGAATGCCTTTAAACATTTTACCAAACTTGACTGCCATATATTCTACAATTGGTTCTGCTCAAATAAAGGCCTTGTTTGGTTATGCACTCTAATGAAGCTTGACTGTGTTGCACTAAACCTGAGGAATCTGGGAATTCCTTCCTGCCAGTGGTGGGATTCAAATTTTTTTACTATCAGTTCTGTGGGCGTGGCTTGGTGGGTGTGGCAGGGGAAGGATCTGCATTCCCTCCCCACCTCTCTAACCTGCTTTCCAGATCCATTCTCCTGTGCAGGGCAACCAAAGAAGACCCAGCCAATCATCTGGGACTCAGTGGGAGGCAGAGAAGAGATGGGGTTGGCGGGGCCAGTCAGAGGTAGCATTGGCCAGTTCTTTGAACTACTCAAAATGTTCGCTACTGGTTCTCCAGAACCGGTCAGAACCGGCTGAATACCACCTCTGCTTCCCGCTCCACATTTGGGCACTTTTGCCCTGCCTGCCTGCCTGCCTCCACACGAGCAACATTGATATTCTCATTAAACTATTAACTGGATGACAGGACAATTTTGGAAACCTCATATCAAGCTCTCACAGATTCAATCTGATAAGGTTTGGCACACACTCTTGAGTTTCTTCAATTAAACAATGCTACCTAGCAGGACCCCAGAACTGCACCTTCTCTGTTACAGCACCTGGAATAAGTCTCCTGAGATTGAAATAAATTTCACCTTATAGAGGTTGTGAAAAACTTTGAAGACTTGGCTCTTCGCCCATATCCTTGGGATAATGTGATCGTAGCCCCTTTGTTAGTTGTTGGCTTTTGTTTCTATCCAGTTTGCTTTATTTCTTCTTGTTTATTATTAATATTGTGTCCTGACCCAAGCTTCCTAAACCCAAGCTTCCTAAACAAGACTTATTTTATTGCAATGCTGGGAATTGTTTTCATTCCCAGCTGGAGTTAATCTCCAACAGTCCCCCGAGATAAGCACACACTTTTCAGTTCTGTGAAGTGCTGCCAAAAACAGAAGTATCAAATGAACTAGAAAAGAAACCGACCGAAGTACAAAGAGCTTGAACAATGACTCAGAGTCTATTGAACTACTTTGCTTCCTGCAAAGATTTTGTCACTGAGGGCTGACTTTTATCCCTTATGGGAGGCCAATCACCTCCCAGCTTTACTCCCGAGTCGCCCTTTTGCCTCAGCTGCTCTCGCCTTCTAGCAGCTCTGCGCATACGCACACTGGGAACAGGCTCCCTCTATTCCTCTGCCTCACTGCTGCCAGACTCCGAAGGCAGCACCCCACTCCCAGATAGTCTTGGCCCCATCTCTGCATTAGACGCAGGACCCTCATCCAAGTCCTCTCCAGACTCCCAGACTGGATCCCGTTCTTCCCCACTATCCAATTCCACTGCTGTCTGCACCGGCTGCCAGCGAACCACGACATATTGTTACAATCATAGGGTTGGAAAGGACCTTGGAAGTTAATATTTTACTTGTGAACTGCCCAAAGTGGTTGGGAGTCAGGCAGTATGCATATTTTAATAATTATAACCTCTTGAAAGTAGCAGTTGATAACCCTCATCTGGACTTAGAAGCTATACTATGTACTTTGATTATTAAGACTGTCCATCTTCCAAACATGATGCAGAAATGGTGCTTCAGAATGCATAGGACTGCAGGGCAGCATCTCCTCAAAGCAGCCCGAAAAGACAATTGCTGCTTTAATGAGTCCATTCAATGAAGACATGCTGTCTTTAATCCAACCCATTAAATTAGCCGTCTCTGTAATGCCATTCATTAAGACCACGATGTCTTTAATGCAAGTTTGTGCAGAAACTGAAACAAGATGCAGCTGATTTCCAAAAGGTGCTTTGGAACAAGCAGGCAATGATATGAATACAACAGTACTGCTTATGATCCAGCATGTTTCAGAACATCTAATAATTTTGGAAGCATGGACAAGCCAACTTGTTGGCGTTTGGATCGGAAGCCAACAGGAAAGTTCATCACAGTAGGACAGACTGAGAAGGGAAAAAGAAAATTCAGAAGTCAAAGAAGAACTATGTTTGTAACACTGCCAGGAAATCTTCCAACACTGAGTTCTTGTAATCTTAGAAAATTGAGCTTGACCTGAAGGAGACTTTATCTCCTGCAAATTTAAAGAAAAGAAAGAGGAGACAGAAGACATGTGAAGATATGGGGTTTAGGAGAACATTGTCTGGACCTTGTCCAGTAATCTGGACTTCTGCATCAATAGAGGAATAGTATCACATGAAGTGATAGTGCTGCTTTATATTGCACTAGTAAGATAACACAGATAGATACAGATTGAGTTGGAAGGGCTCCTGTAGGTCATCTAGTCCAACAACAGCATTTCCCTACATAGTCCCTACATCATTTCTGACAGATGGCAGTCCAATCTCTTCCTGAAAAATTCTAGTGATAAAGCTCCCACAACTTCTGAAGGCAACTTTTGTTCATTGGTTGATTGTTCCCACCATCAGAACATTTCTCCTTAATTCCAGGTTGAATCTCTCCTTGTTCAATTTCCATCCATTGTTTCTTGTCTGGCCTTTGGTTGCCTTGGAAGATAGCTTGACCCCTTCCTCTCTGTGGCAGCCCCTCAAATATTGGAAGACTGCTATCCTGTCTCCCCTGGTCCTTCTCTTCACTAGACTAGACTTGGAATGCTATGTCCAGTTCTGGTCACTATGATACAAAAAAAATGCTGAGGCTCTAGAAAGAGTGCATAGAAGAGCCATGATGATAAGGGATTTTTAGACTAAACAGTACAAAGAAAGGGTGTAGGGGTGACATGGTAGCAGTCTTCTAAGAGCAATAGCACTTAGACTTATATACTGCTTCACCGTGCTCGTACAGCCCTCTTTAAGCAGTTTCCAGAGTCAGCCTCTTGCCCCCAACAATCTGGACCCTCATTTTACCTACCTCGGAAGGATGGAAGGCTGAGTCAACCTTGAGCCAGTGAGAATCGAACTTGGCAGAGTTAGCCTGCAATACTGCATTCTAACCACTGTGCATTATGGAAGGGAGGGAAGGAAGGAAGGAAGGAAGGAAGGAAGGAAGGAAGGAAGGAAGGAAGGAAGGAAGGAAGGAAGGAAGGAAGAACAATATCAATAGCACAGACTTCACAGTCTATACCACTTTACGGTGCTTTCCAACCCTCTAAGAGGTTTACAAAGTCAGCATGTTGCCCCCAACAATCTGGGTCCTCATTTTATTGACTACAGAAAGCTGGAAGGCTGAGTCAATACATGAGGAGCTGTCACAGGGAAAATTGGGCCAGCCTATTCTCCAACGCCGCTGAGGGCAGTACAAGAAGTAATGGGTGGAAGATCATTAAAGAGAGATCCAAATTAAAAGTAAGGGGAAATTTATTGACTATGAGCATCAATAGTCAATGGAACGGCTTGCCTCCAGAAGTTGTGTGTGCTCTGTCATTGGAGCTTTTCAAAAAGAGATTGATCAACCATTTGTCTGGTATAGGATCTCCTATTTTAGTAGGGGGTAGGAGTAGAAGTCCTCCAAGGTCCCTCCCGTCTCTATTATTCTGTTATTCTGTAAATATGATTGAGAAAGCCAAAGGACCCCCAAAAGAAGTCAAAATGCATTTCATCAGTTATAGAAAAGCTTTCAATTGTGTCAGTCTCAGCAGGCTGTTAATTGTGCTTAGAAAAATGAGGAATCCAGAATAACTCATTGCCCTCATGCAAAACTTATAGGTAGGTGTGGAGAAAATAGGGAATGGCCTTGGGGGACAGCGGGAAGACCCGTTACCAAGGCAATGATGACACACGCGAGGCTTAATTCTGAAAACCCACTTGAGTAAATGTGTCAGGTGGGCTCTTCCCTTATTCACACAAAGACAAAGGGAAGGAAAGCACGTTCAGGCTCGGTTGTTGCAATAGCTCTCCTAATAAATAGCAATAGCACTTAGAGTTACATTCCACTTCACAGTGATTTACAGCCCTCTCTAAGTGGTTTACAGAGTCAGCATATCACCCTCAACAATCTGGGTCATTTTACCCACCTCAGAAGGATGAATCAACCTTGAGTCAGTCAGGATCGAGCCCCTAATCGTGGGCAGAGTGAGCCTGCAATATTGCATTCTAACCATTCTGCCACTAGATATAGAAAAGGTGATGATGGATGGATGGATGGATGGATGGATGGATGGATGGATGGATGGATAGATAGATAGATAGATAGATAGATAGATAGATAGATAGATAGATAGATAGATAGATAGATAGATAGATAGATAGATAGATAGATAGATAGATAGATAGATAAGAGATAGAGATGATAGGTAGGTAGAGATAGATATAGATGATAGATATAGATGATAGAATTAGATAGAGACGGGTGGGTTTCTACTGGTTCTGTCCACCTCTGTAGAACCGGTAGCTCTAAAGAGCAGCAGACATAGTCTGCTGATGTTTTTGCCCACACGCCCACCCGGGCTCTTACCTGACCTTTACTTCCTGATTTTTTCAACTTCAGCTGCTGTGAAAGGCACAGCTGCAGTTAAAAAAGCAGAGAAAGAGGGCCTTTTGAAAGGCTGCTTCTCTGCACACAGCATGCTGATGATGATTTACAGGCACGTGGCCGGCAGCGTGCAGGGAAGCACATCGTAAATCACTGAACCTCATAAATGACCGAACTGGTAGTTAACCCTGTCAGATCCCACTCCTGGATAGAGAAGATTTGGATGGATGGATGGATGGATGGATGGATGGATGGATGGATGGATAGATAGATAGATAGATAGATAGATAGATAGATAGATAGATAGATAGATAGATAGATAGATAGATAGATAGATAGATAGATAGATAGATAGATAGATAGATAGATAGATAGATAGATAGATAGATAGATAGATAGATATAGATGATAGGTAGATAGAAATAGAGATAGATGATAGATATAGATGATAGAGTTAGATAGAGACGGGTGGGTTTCTACTGGTTCTGTCCACCTCTGTAGAACCTCTGTAGAACCGGTAGCTCTGTAGAACCGGTAGCTTCTACTGGTTCTGTCCACCTCTGTAGAACCTCTGTAGAACCGGTAGCTCTGTAGAACCGGTAGCTCTGAAGAGCAACAGACATAGAACCGGTTCTATGTCTGCTGATGTTTTTGCCCACCCACCCACCCGGGCTCTTACCTGACCTTTACTTCCTGATTTTTTTCAACTTCAGCTGCTGTGCAAGGCACAGCTGCAGTTAAAAAAGCAGGAAAAAAGGGCTTTTTGAAAGGCTGCTTCTCTGCACACAGCATGCTGATGATGATTTACAGGCGCGCGGCCGGCAGCGTGCAGGGAAGCACATCATAAATCACTGAACCTCATAAATGACCGAACTAGTAGTTAACCGTGTCAGATCCCACCCCTGGATAGAGAAGATATGGATGGATGGATGGATGGATGGATGGATGGATGGATGGATGGAGCGAGCGGTAGAGAGGTAGAGAGATAGAAAGATCTAAGAGAGCGTGACTGGTCCAAAGTCAGCCAACTGGCTTTATGACTGAGATAGGACTAGAACTCACTGTCTTCTGGTTTCTAATTTATCAATGTTTATCATTTTTCATGGTTTATCAATCTACCACAAAAAGATTGATAGATAAAGGGTTTGGGGTCTTCTGAGTTATATAGAACAATTACCAATCAGGATGGGAGTATTATCATTTTCTCCCATATTCTAAGTAGGGCATTTATCACTGAAAATGGCACGAGAAAATCATAATTAAAGAAACAGTGAACAAATCAAAAGAAAAAATGAATATATCAACAAGCATGGAAATTATGGGTGATAATGAAAATGCTTTAAATTAGCCTTCTAAATATCTTACAGTAACTATAGCTAAGGTCTCTGTTAGATAGATAGATAGATAGATAGATAGATAGATAGATAGATAGATAGATAGATAGATAGATAGATAGATAGATAGATAGATAGATAGATAGATAGATTAACGATAGTAATAGGATATATATACCACTTGACAATGCCATACAGCCTTATCTAAATAGGTTTACAAAGTCAGCCTTTTGTCTCCAACAATCTGGATCCTAATTTTACCGACCTCAGAAGGAGTCAACCTTAAGTTGGCCAGGATCGAACTCCTGGCAGTGGGCAGAGTCAGTCTGCAATACTGCATTCTAACCACTGCGCCAGAGGTGGTATTCAACAGGTTCTGACCAGTTCTGAAGAACCGGTAGTGGAAATTTTGAGTAGTTCGCAGAACCGGCAAATGCCACTTCTGACTGGCCCTGCCCCAATCTCTTCTCTGCCTCCCATTGAGTCCCAGCTACTCGGCTGGGTCTTCTTTGGTTGCCCTGCAATAGGAGAACAGAGCTGGAAAGCAGATTAGTGGGGTGGGGAGGGAATGGGGATTTTGCAGGATCCTTCCCCTGCCATGCCCACCAAGCCATGCCAGCCACACCACGACCACAAGAACTGGTAGTAAAAAAAAATGTGAATCCCACCACTGCACTGCACCACCATGGCTAAAATTGGTTTTAAAGCATATGGCGAAGGTTCCTTGGATTACCCTCTGGATCTGTGAATAGCGAGAAACCCAGAGAAGAAATAGAATGTGGCAGAACAGACCGGTTCCAGTTAGCAAAAGAGTAGGACAAGGTTGTACACTCTACCTCATTATTTCTGCCTGCCTGCTGAATATACATTAAAAGAATCTGGATTGGAAGAAGAGGAAGGTGGCTTTAAAACTGAAGGAAGAAACCGCAATAACCTGCACTAGCCTGGAGAGTCCCTGTGCTGATACAGGGAAAGGCAACGGATCTGCAAATTCTAATAAGAAAAGTCAAGAGGCACAGTGAAAAAAATGGAATGAAAAATTAAGTATAAAAAAGACCAAACTAACAACAGATACAGCATCTCATGTCAGATTTAAACAACAACAACAACTTGTGATTGAAGAGTTTAATGATATTAAAAAAATCAAACTGAAATCAGGAAGAAAAAAGAACGTAGAAAAGAAGTCAAAGTGCAAAAAGAAAAGGAAAGAAAAAAGAAACGAGATTCCTTGCAACACATACTAAGAATGCAATATTTTCCCACTCCTATAACATTACACACATATTCTTCTTATCATCACACAAACACAGAGAGACTTATCTATTCTTATATCTATGCCTCCTTCCAGCTCTATGAGTCTATGAAATGTTTCTACGTTGTGTGCAGAAATCCCAGGCTGATCCAAACAATTATATTAACTCAATGGGAGTGACCAGCCAGCAAAGTGGCAATTGGATGAGATTTTTAGTCAAAGTGCTTTCATGTAATGCTTACAATTACTTACACATCTCCATGGTATTTTTGTTGTTTCTTGACAAAGAGCTGCTGAGCTGCCTGAGAAGGAAACCAGAACCAATTACTTTTACTAATTAATTAGAGTCTCTCTCTCCCTCTCCCTCTCTCTCTCCTATTTGCTCCCCTGACTTCCTCCTCTGTCTTTTCATTCCATGATGGCCATCAAGGCTTAGGATGAAATTAATCACCAATCTACCATTGGAGTCATTTTTACCGACTTTGGAAGGATGGAAGGTTGAATCAACCTTGAGCCGGTGAGGATCAAACTCCTGGCAGTGGGCAGAGTTTGCCTGCAATACTGCATTCTAACAACTGCGGACCATGGAAAGGAAGGAAGGAAGGAAGGAAGGAAGGAAGGAAGGAAGGAAGGAAGGAAGGAAGGAAGGAAGGAAATTAAGGGTAAGAAGTTCTCTCATGGGTAGGTTTTGCTGACTGGAAAGTAAATAAGAGGGGACTTGAAGGCTGGCTGCAGGAAACCAGTGAGATAAAAGAATTACTCTTAAAGGCGAACAGACTCATCAATACAATGCAGCAATACTATTTGACTGTAGAATAATTTAAAGCTGTTTGGGAACATTTTATTCAGAAATTAGTTACAAGCTGGCAGAGGATATAGAAATAGCACTTAGACTTATGCTGCTTTCCAGCCCTTTCTAAGCAGTTTACAGGGCCAACCTCTTTGCCCACAACAATCTGGCTTCCCATTTTACCCACCTAGGAAGGATGGAAGGCTGAGTCAATCTTGAGCCAAACAGAATTGAACTGCTGGCAGTGGACAGAATTAGCCTGCAATACTGCGTTCTAACCACTGCACGCCATGGAAGGAAGGAAGGAAGGAATAGCCCTTAGACATAAGTTATATAGCACCTCCATACTGCTCTACAGCCCTCTCTAAGCGGTATACAGAGTCAGCCTCTTACCCCAACAATCTGGGTCCTCATTTTACCAACCTCGGAAGGATGGAAGGCCGAGTCAACCTTGAGCCAGTCAGAATCAAACTGCTGGCAGTCGGCAGAATTAACCTGTAATCCTGCATTCTAACCACTGCACCACCATGGCTCTTATTGCAATGTATTCTGCACAGAGCAGCTCTTAAGACCATTGGGAGCTTCAAGTGGTCCAGAACTCAGAGGGAAAGCAAGGTGAATTGCAGATTTCTGGGTAGCTGATCTGAAAGCACAATCACTCAGAATGTGGCTACTCCTTCTCAGATATCCTGAAGGGTGCTGGGTTGTCAGACTTCACTTTGAAATTTTCCCTTTTGGCAAAATCTGACAATTAGTAGGGAGTTTGTAAGAGATGTGAGATCATTGTTCCTCGCCTTTGCCCAAAATATTTCTTTCCTCTGTGAAGTGTAATTCTGTTTTCAACCAGACAGGTAAAGATGAATTGATCGGTGAATCATTAGTGATTGCTGGGTTGCCAGTAATCTTAATGGCGACACATTCATTTTGTGCAAATCTAAGACAGCAGACAAATCTAAGAAACATATATATACCTTGGGCTTTTAAAAGGCTAATTACTCAGCACTAAAATCAATCAAAAAACAACTTTGCTTGATTGGATTGAAATGGGAGTGGGGAAGAGCCAGGAAAAGTAAGCAGTAACTGTGTGTTCTTAACAAGACTTCAGGTTGATTGTTAACTAAAGAGCCCTGGAAAATGCAACCACGCTGTGGAGAAATATTGGAAATGAAATGAAATGGCATCATTAGAGAAGGGGCTGCCCCAAAGAACAGGGAATCAACTTATTTTGCCAAAGCACCCGAAGGCAGGACAAGAAACAATGGATGGAAACTAATCAAGGAGAGAAGCAACCTGGAATTAAGGAGGAACTTCCTGACAGTGAAAACAATTAACAATTAAGACCACACCTAGAATACTGCAATCAATTTTGGTCACCATACTACCCCCCAAAATATTGAGACTTTGGAAAAAGTTCAGAGAAGAGCAACTAAGATGATCAAAGGCCTGGAGACTAAAAGATACGAAGAAAAGCTGCAGGAACTGGGTCTGGCTAATCTAGAGAAAATAATGATTGGGGGGACGTGATAGCAGTATTCCAGCATTTGAGAGGCTGCCACAAAGAAGAGGGAGTCAAGCTATTCTCCAAAGCACCAGAAGGCAAGGCAAGAAACAATGGGTGGAAACTAATAAAAGAGAGAAGCAACCTGGAATTCAGGAGAAACTTCCTAACAATGAGGACAATTAACCAGCAGAACAGCTTGTCTCCAGAAGTCATGGGTGCTCCATCACTGGAGGTTTTTAAGAAGAGATTAGGCACTCACTTATCTGGAATGGTATAGGGTCTACTGCTTGAGCAGGGGGCTGGACTAGATGACCTCCAAGGTCTCTTCCAGCTCCATTCTATTCTAACCAATGGAACATTTTGTCTTCAGAAGTTGTGGGCGCTCCATCCCTGGAGATTGTTAAGAAAAGACTGGAGAGCCACTTATCTGGAATGGCATAGGCCCTCCTCCTTGAGCAGAGGGTTGGACTAGATGGAAGACCTCCAAGGTATATTCTAGCTCTATTGTGATTAAAGCAGTAAGTAAACAAGCATTTTCACACAAAACTCAGAGGATCAGAACTTTGACTTGTAAAAATGACCCCCATAGACAAATTCCATACTGGAAGAGGGAGGAGGAGGAGGAGGAGGAAGAGGAGGAGGAAGAGAGAATTCCCATGATCATATCAGTTATGGCCAAGTGGATTCACTGAAATAGGAAGCATCCATTCACTGTGCATAGATCTTCATGGCAGGATCCCCACGGTGACTTCTGGCATCTTCTAGCATCCTCCAAAATTGTTATGTCAAAATAAACAATGAGGATGCAAGAATGTCTGCCACCCCATCACCTGGGTGATGTCAAAAGAACAAATGCAGATTCTTTTCTTAGAGTACATCACTTCATTTTATTTCACTTTGAGGTTTCCTCCAGCAGTTGTGGTAGCTGGAAGAATCTCCCAGTCAGCAACTCGGAGAAACATCTGAGCATGTACAATGCATGGCCAGGAGCTCTTAGTGGAAGTGCAATTAGGGGTTACCAAGTTAGGGAAACAAATTATAGCTACCTTGAAGAGCCTGTGAAAAGTTTTAGCTGCTGAACGCATACAGTGCTATACGTTTCCTTTTAATTTTTGGTGTCACAGCCATAGACATCAATTCATGCAGTACTCAAGTTCAATAATATGATAGTTGAGAAAGAACAAACCCAAATTAGTTCCAGACAGAAGGAAGATGCTTTTGATTAGTAAAAAAAAGTGGACAAAGGGGAATGAAAGTTTAGCCTGTTTGGAATGGGGCAGTTCTCCTCCCTCCCCAGCTCCCCTTTGGAAGACCATTCACTTCGATGTATATGAGGCTACATTCCCCAAAACAATTGGAGCTGGGCTCTTGGGTGATACTTGATGACAGGGCAATGAGGCCAGGGGTGGTTTCTACAGGTTTGGACCGGTTCTATAGAACTGATTGTTATGATTCTGCGCAGTTCAGAGAACTGGCAAATGTGCCCCTGGCTGACCCCTTCCCTCTCCACTTGCCCCTCCCCTCCCCACCTAATCAGACCTTATTGCACATGCCCAACATCACTGACTGCGTTCTTCCCCACCCAGTCACTCCTTAAGGTATTTCTTTTCCCCCCTCCCTATGATCAGCTGTGCTGGGATTCCCCTCACTGTCTTACTGCTTTGCCCAGGAGGCTTCTCTGGGGCCCAGAAGGCCCCAAAATAGAGTATGGGGGTGCTGTGCGTTCCCCTGGCTCTGTTTTTTGCCTTCCTGGGCTCCAGAGAAGCCTTCTGGAAGCAAAAATGCCCCTCAGGAGGCTTTCCTGAGGCCCAGAAGGCTCAAAAAACGGGAGGGGGTGCTGCCAAAAAAGAAGAAGAAGCCACACCCACCCAGGCACATGGCCATGTCTACCTAGCCACACCCACTTAGCCACGCCCACAGAACCGGTTGTTAAAAAATTTGAATCCCACCCCTGAATGAGGACCAGAATTGCTTTAGGAGCTTCTTTGACAGTTGTAGGCTGTTAGAAGCGCAGGATCCAGATTAAAACATCCCCTGAAGCCGATTGCCCAGCCTGTTTGAACTTTATGCGAAAAAGTCCCAAAGGTGCTTTTTTTTCAAGAGGCAACTGGACTTTCTGGTTTTTCTTTGAAGATGTTTTGCTTCTCATCCAAGAAGCTTCTTCAACTCTGAATTCTTTTTCTTCAGCTTCTTGGATGAGAAGTGAAACGTCTCCAAAGAAAACCCAAGAAAGTCCAGTTGCCTCTTGAAAAAGCATCTTTGGGACAACCAAGACCTGGATGACTGAGGGTTTCTGTAGAAGTTTATCCAAGAAAGTTGAGTCCATCACCTTTATGGGACATCACTCCCAGGCCAAACCAGTGTTACTGATCTGACCCAGGGTTCATCCAACATAATTCAACACAAACTTGTCTTAAAAGCAAAACCTATTTTATTGCAACGCTGAGAACTACTTTCATTCCCAGCCAGAACTAATCTTAAACAGTTCCCCAAGATAAGCTCATGCCTTTCAGTGCTGTAGAGTGCTGTCAAAAGACAGAAGTCCAATTAATTATAACAGAAACCAACCAAAATACCAGAAAAAAACAACCAGAGTTCACACAGCTTCAAGGAGGATTCAGAATCTATTAAACTACTTTGCTTCCTGCAAAGATTTTATCACTGAGGTCTGACTTTTATCCCTTATGGGAGGAGCAATCACCTCCCAGCCTTACTCCCAAGTCATCCCTTTGGTCTCAGCTGCTCTAGCCTTCTAGCAGCTCTGCGCATACGCGCACTGGGAACAGGCTCCCACTATTCCTCTGCCTCGCTGCTGCCAGACTCTGAAGGCAACACCCCACTCCCAGATGGTCCTGCTCCCATCTCTGCATCGGATGCAGGACCCTTGTCCAAGTCCTCGCCAGACTCCCTGATTGGTCCCCGTTCTTCCTCACTGTCCGACTCCGCTGCCGTCTGCACCAGCTACCGGCGAACCACAACAGTTACTTTAGGAAATCTTTTACTTTTGATCAGAATCTCAACATAGTTTCTTATTCCATATCCTATGCCCTAGAAAAGGAGCAACTCTTGACATTCGTTTCTGGGACAGCCTTTAAATATTTAGAGTTCTATCATACTTCCCCCCCTAAACAAGACCAACTCCTTAGTCTCTCATGGAAGGACTCTAAATTTCACATATTTGTTCTTTCATCCGTCTACCATTCTGATTTATCAATCTTTGCCTTGTTCCACGTGGATTGCATGCAATAAAAGTTACACCGATATTGAGGATTGGGAGCTTGTCAAAACACAATCTGTACCTTTTCTTTTCCGCCTGTTTCTGAAAAACTCATCCAGCATTTCATGAGTAAAGTTTCCAAAAGACTTGTCCACCAGTGATTAATCTAATACCTGTTGGAATGGTGTCCTTGCAAATCCTGGGATTTGTCACACAACTTGCACCCAATCCAGAAATCTGCCAAGGAGCCACGTGAATGTTAGTTGCTTTACTGTAAAGCTTTTTAAAAAAAATATCTGTGAGATAAAGGAATCCAATCCCCTAATGCTGGTTGGGGAAGCCTATTTATTGGCCTGATTGGTATCAAGGGTTTATGATACAGCAGCAATTACTCCAAGTATTAGCAATCCTGGGGTTTCAGGAATGGAAGTGAACTGATGAGTGGCTTAAATTACACTAATATCTTTTCTGTCCAAAGGAGTAAAGACATTAAAATGTGTTTTTCCACAAGTAATGGGTGCAAGCCTTTAAGGATTGTTTTTCACATTTCCTCAGTGAACAGAGAAAGGTAATATTTTTCAGCCTTGTATTCATGTTATTATTCATCACACAGTCAGCCAAATGTTGACTGAGTTTGGCATTTTTGTCTATCTATTGAGTCCTTACCCAGGACCTGGGATAGGCAAATCTGGATGTTTGATGGTGTTACAGATCTTGCCGCAGGATGGAAGTTGTTCCAAGTAAAGCTGCCTTCAGCAATTGACTGATAGCAAATTTGTCAATGCCTATGATCTTCAAGCGGTGCTCCAATTGTTTTGGGACTACACCCAAGGCGCCTATGACTATTGGTACTACCCTTGCTTGCCTTTGCCATAGTCGTTCTATTACTGTTTGTAGATCTTTGTATTTTGTTATCTTCTTCAGTTCTTTCTCTTCTATTCTGCTGTCTCCAGGCACTGCCACACCCACTATCCAGACTTTTTGGTCTTTCTTAACAACAACTGTTAAGTCCAGGGTGTTATGTGGCAGGAGCCTGCCTGTCTGGATTCTGAAGTCCAGAGCAATTTAATGTTTTCATTTTCTATGACTTTTTCTATTTTATAATCCCACAGTTCTTGTGTCAGCTTTGGAAGCCATATTAGTACCAGAAGCTTCCACGCTGCCACATTCTTGAGCGTGGGAAAATGGGAGGGGGGAATTTCATGGAGCGTATGTGGTTAGACATAATAGCATTCTTTTTCAAAGTCAAGAAAAAGTTGACTGCACCTGACTGAGGAGTAGTAGAGGGGACATCTCAAGTTGGGACAGATGGTGATTGGGGCATGTGATGTGATGATGGGTGCAGGGGGTGGATTTGTAATTTTTTACTTATTGCAAGGAAACCTGGAACTTTCAGATTCGGGATTCCCCAGATGTGCCAGTTTACTACTCAAATAAAATGGAACTTTGAGACCATGTCTGGTTCAGAGTTATCTGTTGAGTCCAGTTTTTCTGGAACACTGACATCTTGCTTACAGGCAAATGATATTTCTTGCAGATCTTCCAATGTATTATTATTATTTACTGATATAATACAATACAATACAATACAATACAATATTATTAATATATCTCTTTTATTCATCAAACATGAAACTCAGTCAACTGAACATTTAAAAATGCATCACAAATACCATTGATTGGTGCTAATGGTTGATATGGGTTGCTGCCAGCACCCTAAGTATCAACCAAGTATCTTCTTAAGATGTACAATGTTCTGAGTAGCTCAGTTTTTTGCAGTTCCACTAGTGTCATTGCAGGAAGCTGCAACTTCTTGTTGCATTTTATAAAATTCTTGGACATGGTGCCAAGTGCTCTGATGACAATGGGTATCATTGTCACATGTTTCATCCATAACCGCGTAGTTTCGATGGCCAGGTCGCAATATTTCGTGATATTTTTTTCCAGTTCTTTTCCTTCAACTCTGGCATCCCTTGGTACAGCGATATCGTTTGCTTCGGTTTTTGACTGTGATATCTGGCATGTTGTGTTCTAAAATCTAAATGATGATCCATCTATATTTGAAAGTCCCACAAGATCTTCATCTCATTAGTATTAGTATTCATATTATAAACAAAAAACGATAGTGTACACAGCAAACAAGATAACTATGCTGGGTTTCGTATCACAAATCACTAGTCGAACACTTCCCAAGTATTTAGGACTGTGTGATGTATCGGCAGATTATGCGGGCAGATCCCAGTAAGGTGGCCTTCTGCAGCTGACCAATGGAGGGTAAAATGAGGACCCAGATTGTTGGGGGCAAGAGGCTGACTCTGTAAACTGCTTAGAGAAGGCTGGAAAGCACTGGAAAGCGGTATATAAGTCTAAATGCTATAACTGTTGTCCTTCCTTCCTTCCTTCCTTGATGTGCAGTGGTTAAAATGCAGTATTGCAGGCTAACTCTGCCCACTGCTAGGAGTTCAATCCTGACCAGCTCAAGGGTGACTCAGCCTTCCATCCTTCCAAGGTGGGTAAAAATAAGGACCCAGATTGTTGGGGGCAATATGCTGACTTTGTAAACCGCTTAGGGAGGGCTGTAAAGCACTGTGAAGCCGTATGAAAGTCTAAGGGTTATTGCTATTATTGTTGTTGCTGTTGTTGTCTTCCATCTCCTTTGTTAGATTGGGGGAAGGGAGACTGTGGAGGTTTAATTGTGGGGAGAAAAGAGAGCAGAATTATTCATTAATAAAATTCAGAGCACAATCCTATGGAGAGGGTCTTCAGAGGAAAGCTACGTGGTTTTTAGATATCCAGTTTTGCTCAGCCCACTATCGCATCAGTAATTTTCCCAAGGATTCCCAGTATTTTGCTCTTGAATCAGGGGTGAATTCATTGATAGTTGCTGTGTAGAATGTCAGCTTGCAAATTAAACATTCAGACAAGTGTCACGTCCCTGCCTAAATTGCAAAGAGTTATTGGCAAGAAAGCATCCCAAGCAAACAACATCAAATTTAGGCGAAATGCACATTTCTTCAAAGCAGTGCCAAAATCACTTAGGCATTTTTATTTTTAACAATGTTTCCTCCAGGCACACAGTCATTCATTTCCTCTTCTAGTTATTTTTTCTGTCCTCCTTAAGGAAATGGTCTTAGCGTGCCAGAGAATAAAGCGGGGGGGGGGGGGGGGGGGACTTTAAATTGATAAACTCCAGGGCTAATTCTTGCTGACTTAAATCTCTCTCAGTCTGATCAAAACAGTGCTAGTGGCTGGTGTTCTTCTGTGAACCATTATCTTTGCCATGCTGAGTTTGCATCGCATGAACTTTTATGCTTTATTGGCAGCCTTAATTGTGGTGTGCTAATTTACTGGCAATTACAAATACAGACAGTGAAAGCAGCATGCAGTTGTCCCTCACTCCCTGGGTTTGGAAATAATGCAGATATGCTCTCCTACAGGTCTCACGGAGACCATAAACATCAAATGGTCAACAATTTCTGGTCAAGTGCAGATCTGATTGAGCCATCTTTACAACATGCTTAATTTGAGCATTGGCCCCAAGAAATAGCTAGGTTTACAAATTGGCCCCTACAAATAGCTAAGTTGGGCCCACAGTTTATCCTTTCCATGTACAGTAGTCCTTGACATACGACCACAACTGAGCTCAGAATTGATATTGCTAAGTGAGTCCTGTGTTAAGTGAGTTTCCCTCCATTTTATGACCTTTCTTGCCACAGTCGTTAAGTGAATCACTGCAGTTGATAAGTTAGTAACCCAGTTGTTAAGTGAACCTGCCTTCCCCATTAAGTTTGCTTGTCAGAAGTTTGCAAAAGGGATGTGATGACCCAAAGGGGCGTGGTACAAAGGCAATACAGTCAAATAAGCAATAAGAGAGCTTTATTATCTCCAACCTTGCCCCCAATGTCCAGGTTTCCTTCAGCTGGAGAAAAATTCTCCAGGAACAGTCTTTAACTGTGGAAAATTCAGCCCCAAAACAAAGTACCTACAAACTGTAACTAAAAATCCAAACAAACCATGCTGCAGTAATTAACTTGACAGGGCAGGAGAAGGAATTGCAGACTTGAAAGGCCAGCAAAACACACATAGTTGGGAAGATTCCAGGATCACAGATAAGCCTCATTGATACCTGATAATTCACGATTTGCTCCCAACAACCTGCTGTGCATAGCTTCCCGTTTTAAACACTGTCCTAGCTGCAGCTAATGAAGGGAATCAGGGCCCTTTTCTCCCCCGTAAGCCACGCAACCCACGTTACTCCTTTCCTCTGTTCCTCCCTGCGTGCCCTAGGATGAAGAGGGGGTGGGCCTGGGTCTTCCTCTGAATTCCCTCTCCCTTGCTGTACCTCTCCCCTGCTCTGCCCAGCCAGACTTTGCCCTTCCCCAGTTTCTTCCACAGCCAAAGGAGCCACATTCTCACTCCCTATCAGCTGTTCGGCTTCCTCCTCTGAGTCAGACTCCGACAGGGACATGACACTGGTTCACATGACCTTGGGACACAGGAATGGCCATAAGAATGAACCCGTTGCCAAGCATCTGGATTTTGATCAGATGGTCATGGGAATGCCACAAAGCTTGTAACTGAAAAAATGGTCATAAGTCAAAGCCAAACAAAGTTAGAACTCGAGAGATCACAAGAAATCGGACCACATCACAGCCAACCAATCAAATTAACCCGAAACCAAACCATGACATCATCAGAAGACAGAAGAGCTGAGGTGGATGGAGCTCCAACCAAAACAACTTAGCTGGACGATGAGTCAGCCACGTTCCAATGGCTGCCTAGCCAGAGGAAGGAGGAACAAAGTCGCCAAGCCACTATTTCACATCTTGGCGGGACAATGTGACATATTGCTTTGGAAAATTGAGAAACTCCTAGTTAGAGTGACATGGAAAGCCGGGAAACTGGTTAGTGCCAAGATGGTGTACTTTAATAAGCTTATTCTTTGAGGAATTGAAATGCCTCAAAGTTCATTTTAGGATGGTTGCATTACTTGGAACCTGAGAGTAACCAGACATTGGGGACATATTATCATATGTGGCGGACATGTGTAAAAGCAAAGAAATATCAGACAATACATACATGGTTGGAGAAAATCTTAAAACTACACATAGATTATAAGACAGAAATATTCTTGCTAGGCATAATCCCTGAAAAGTATGATAAAGGGGATCTATATTTAAATATTACATGTACTGACAGCAGCACAGGACTGGAAAAATGAGGAAACACCCACAGAAGATGATGTAATAAAAAAAAATTGTGCAGAAATGGATAGATTGACATTAAAAGAAAAAGAAAAAGAAGACACAGAGTATTTTCGAACATGGGACTTTTATAAATGGTTGGACAGTAGAGGTAGAAATTAGAAGTGGAAAAAGTAGGGCCACTTTGGGGCATGCAGTGACAATAGCAATAGTACTTATATACCGCTTTACAGTGCTTTACAGCCCTCTCTAAGAAGTTTACAGAGTCAATTGGCCCCCACAATTTGGGTCCTCATTTTACCCACCTCGAAAGGGTGGGTGGCTGAATTAACCTTGAGCCAGTCAAGATCGAACTGTTGGCAGTGGGCAGAGTTTGCCTGCAATACTGCCTTCTAACCACTGCACACCATGAAAGGAAAGGAGGGAGGGAGGGAGGCTGAGTCAACCTTGAGCCTGGTGATATTCCAACTGCCAAATTGCAATCAGTCGGCAGTCAGCAGAAGTAGCCTGCACTCTAAACCACTGCACCACTGAGGCTCAAAATTGTGTCTATGCAGACCTTCTTATTCTGATTGGTTTCTTTGCTTGTCCACAAGCTGGTTACATCCATGTGTTTAGGATTTGCCTTCTGATTGGTCCTAGGATCAATGAACTTATTAAAAATCAGCATGTGCCATCAGAATGGTGGATCCCCCAACTCCCACTGTTTCCAGTCCATGTATCCAATGACTGTTGTGGCACTGCGTGATTCAAGCTGCATCCCAAGAAAGTGGAATTGGAGGTAAACAATGGAGAAAGAACCTCTGTCCCAATACAGAACCCACTTTAAGTCTTCAACAATTCAAAGTATAGATTTCCTGAATTACCAATAACCAGGAAGATTCCTAGGCAATTTCTGTATAATTACTCAGTTATATTAAGTGTTCTGTCATTGTTTCAATTAGTTTAAATGTTGAACGATAACTTTTTGTCGAGCAGTGGTAGCACAGTGTCTAACAATGGGCAGTACTGCAGGCTACTACTGCTGCCTACCAGCTGCCTGCAATTTGGCAGTCCAAATCCCACCAGGCTCAAGGTTGACTCAGCCTTCCCTCCTTCCGAGGTGGGTAAAATGAGGACCCAGATTGTTGGGGGCGAGAGACTGACTTTGTAAACCACTTAGAGAGATCTGGGAAGTACCGTGAAGTGGAATATAAGTCTAAGTGCTATTGCTATTCCTTATCTCCTTCCTTCCTTCCTTCCTTCCTTCCTTCCTTCCTTCCTTCCTTCCTTCCTTCCTTCCTTCCTTCCTTCCTTCCTTCCTTCCTTCCTTCCTTCCTTCCTTCCTTCCTTCCTCTTCCCTTCCCTTCTCTTCCTCCC
Organism: Bungarus multicinctus; assembly: GCA_023653725.1. Taxonomy (NCBI): domain Eukaryota; kingdom Metazoa; phylum Chordata; class Lepidosauria; order Squamata; family Elapidae; genus Bungarus; species Bungarus multicinctus. The sequence continues at coordinate 173,505,638 of CM042836.1, forward strand.
TCCCTGTGGTTAGAATGCGACATTGCAGGCTAATTCTGCTGACTGCCAGCAGTTCAATCCTCCTTCCATCCTTCCAAGGTGGGTAAAATGAGGACCCAGATTTTTGGGGGCAAGAGGCTGACTCTGTAAACCGCTTAGGGAGGTATATATGTCTAAGTGCTATTGCTATTTTCTGTAAGATCTGTTAAAAGTTAAACTAATCCAGTATATCTAGTCCAGTATCATTGTTGGCCACTTTAGTTGATATTGTCTGTCTCAGTAGCCCTCAAGCTTTCCAGCTTGGCAGCCCAGCTCGGGGAGTGGAAGCGGGATAGCTCCCTGAGAGTGAAAGGTGCACGCCTGTGTGTGCCCGCTGCTCCATTTTGCAAGCACAAGTGTCTGCCACTCATGCGTGCTGCTCCACTCACACATGCAGTAGGCACTTGGGAAGCTGTATGCACAAGTGCTAGCACGTATCAGTCACTCAAGTGGAGCTGAGTACGAGAGAAAGCACCTGGCACTTGTGTGTGTAGAGCTGTGTGCTCACCTACCATTTGCACAGCCCAGTTCTGCTAGGTTGGGGATCCCTGGTCTCTCCCATATCACCATCATCATCTTTTAATGACCCCATAATCCCTTGCAGAGTGGAGTCTGGGCAACTGAATGGAGCTGAGTGTTTACTGGCCGGATGCCCTTCCTGTCACCAATGCAGAGTTTCATTCAGCAGATATATTCTCATGGTGCCCAGAGAGAGAACTATCTGCCTCTACCTAGGATCGAACTCACAGCCACCACAACATCCCTGGTCTCTCCCATATGCAGTGCAGGAATCCTCTCTTATAGCATCCTCAGCAGGTGGCCACCCAGCTTGTTAAACCCCTCCAAAGGCGAGTCCATCGGCACCCATGACATGATATTCAATTGTTGAGCAGTCTTAAAGTAAGAAAAAAAAATTTTTTTAATGTCCAACTCCATTGTTCTTCCTTGTAATTGGAACCTTTTGTTTCTTTGCTACATGTTACCCATCAAATGTTGTTATGACACGTTTCTCAATGACTATTGTACTAATGTGACACATTTCTACATGACACCTTTCAAAGCTAACATGTTTTCCTGCAATCTTTTGTTCCCCAGGATAAGCATAACAAATCTCTCCAACTGTTTCTAGTGTGTGTTTTTCTGTTGAGGTGTCTTATTCTCTTAGTCTCCTCTGGATATGCTGCAGCTTGTCAATATTCCTCCTAAAAGGTGATGCCAGAAATGGATTAACAATTTAGGTGACCAGTTTAGACTAAGGGGAATAATGAGATCTCTTGATCTTGAACTGAATTCCTCTATTTATAAAGCTAGGATTTCAACTGCTTTCTCTTTTTTGGCAACTATGTTATACTGTTGCCTCATGTTCACATTTCAATCAATCAGAATAGAGGAAGAAGGGATCTTGAGGTCTTCTAGTCCAACCCCCTGCTCAAGCAGGAGACCCTATACCCTTTCAGACAAGTGGCTATCCAGTCTCTTCTTAAAAGCCTCCAGTCATGAAGTACCTACAACTTCTGGTGGCAAGCTGTTCCACTGGTTAATTGTCCTCCCTGTTAATTCCAGGCTGCTTCTCTCTTTGCATAGCTTCCATCCGTTGTTTTTTGTATTGCTTTCTGGTGTTTTGGAAAATAAGTTGACCTGCTTTTCTTTGTGGCAGCCTCATATATCTGATTTCCAAACGTGTCTTTTTAATACCTGGCCCAGGTGTTAAATAAGCTACATGATGATTGTTGTATATGAATGTAGCTGCCCTCCATTTTCGGACAAACTTTATGAATATTTGATACTGTTACAAAACCCTGAAGTCTTACTTTGATACAGCAAGGTGGATTTTCTCACGAAGATCAGGCTGAGGTGAAGCAGAAAGATAATTCACAAAGCCTGAGGCAGTCACAGTAGCTTTCTATGTCATTAAATTAATTGCAATTTGTCTAAATTATGTTGCCTTTCTAACCAATTTTTTTTACTGTGATGTACATTCAAATATATTAAAAATGCAATTTTGAGAATAAATGCTGTAATTTATGCAATACAATTTATTGTCCATGTTTATGAGCACTTTTAATCAAAGTCTTTCAGAAGGGACTCATAGCAAGCCTCTTTTGCAGGCTCGGCTGTTATTGGTCTCATTGTGAGATTTATATTCCAGCATTTCTCCAATAACTCAAGGCAGCTTTTCTGCTGATCTCTGCCCTTTTATCTGCAACAACATCCTGTGCCCAAAATCACACCAGGATTTTCCAGGGGAACCTAAACGTGGGTCAACCACAAGCAATTCTTCTTAGCTGCGGAGAAGAGCAGCAAAGATGATTAAAGGCCTGAAGATAAAAAACAATATGAAGAACGGTTACAGGAATTGGGTATGGCTAGTCTACAGTAGGAAAAGAAGGACTAGGGGTGACATGATAGCTGTATTTCAGTATTTGAGGGGTTGTCACAAAGCACACGGGGTCAACCTATTTTCCAAAGCACCAGAAGGCAAAACAGTAATAGAATAGAACAGAACAGAATAGAATAAAATACAATTCTTTATTGGCCAAGTGTGATTGGACACACAAGTCTTGGTGCAAATGCTCTCAGTGTCCATAAAAGAAAAGATACATTCGTCAAGAATCATCAGGTGCAACACTTAATGATAGTCATGGGGTACAAGAAGCAATCAAATCATACTAGCAAACAATCAATAAAAATCATTAGGAATCAAGCAACAAGGTAACAGTCATGCAGTCGTGAGTGGTAAGAGATGGATGGAAGGATTAATAGTGATACTGCAAGAAGCAAAGGATGGAAACTAGTCAAGGAGAGAAGCAACCTGGAATTAAGGAGAAATTTCCTTAACAGTGAGGACAATTAACAAGTGGAACAGCTTTGCCTTCAGAAGTCGTGGATGCTCCATCACTGGAGGTTTTTAAGAAGAGGGTGGACAGCCACTTATCTGAAATGGTAGAGGGTCTCCTGCTTGACTAGAAGACCTCCAAAGTCCGTTCCAGCTCTATTCTGATTGATTGATTGTTTGATTGCTCCAGTCCCCATGAAAAAGAATGCCTGCTGTGCATTTTCAAAGCAGAGGTGAGCTTAGACCCAGGTATTCCCCATCTTAGTCCACCATTGTCACCATTATGTCTATGGTTCAGTCAGTGTCCCACCACCTCTTTTCTCCTCTTCATTTAAAAAAGGATGTGAATGTTGTTCGAAATTGAGAAAGACAAAGAATGAAATAATAGTAATAGCACCTACTTATATATAGAATCAAAGGAATCAAACTCCACGCAGTGAGCAGAATTTCCCTGCCATACTGCATTCTCACTACTGTGCCACTCATGGCTCCACAGTGATTTTAAGCCTTCTCTAAACAGGTTACCGAGTCAGCCTGTTGCCCCCAACAATCACTGTCCTCATTTTACGGAGCTCAGAAGGATGGAAGGCTGACTCAACTGATCAGGATCAAACTGTTGGCAGTGGGCAGAGTTACCTTGCAATACTTCATTCTAACCACTGTGCAGGATGGGTGGGTGGATGGATGGATGGATGGATGGAAGGAAGGAAGGAAGGAAGGAAGGAAGGAAGGAAGGAAGGAAGGAAGGAAGGAAGGAAGGAAGGAAAGAACAAAGAAATAATAGCAATATTTATATACCGCTTCATAGTGCTTTGCAACCCTCTCTAAGTGGTTTTACAGAATCAGCCTATTTGCCCACAACAATCTGGGCCCTCATTTTACCCACCTCAGAAGGATGGAGGCTGAGTCAACCTTGAGCCGGTCAGGATCGATCTGTTGGCAGCGGGCACAGTTACCCTGCAATACTGCATTCTAACCACTGTGCCACCATGGCTCTTGCAACCTCTTGATATGCCAAGGGATGAAAACAAGCTCCTGTCTGTTCAGGGGCACAAAGTCAAGATGGCAGCCCTTGGGGCAGGGCTTCCAATACATACTTGTAGTTGCTCTTTCTGACATTCTCAGCCCTATTCTGCAGATGGTTTTGCTCCTATCCTACTGTATTTATTGGCGATTTTTATTCTAAATGGTGGTATTGGTGTTTATTCTGAAGACCAAAATTCATAAGGCCTTTCCCTAGTGGTGGGATTCAAAAAAATTTACTATTTGTTCTGTGGGTGTGGCATGGCAGGTGTGGCGTGGCTTGGAGGGCATGGCAGAGGAAGAATACTGCAAAATCCCCATTCCCTCCCCACCCCACTGATCTGCTTTCCAGCTCCCTTCTCCTGTGCAGGGCAACCAAAGAAGACCCGCCAATCAGCTGGAACTCAATGGGAGGCAGAGAAGAGATGGGGGCAGGGCCAGTCAGAGGAGGTATTGGCCGGTTCTCCAAACTACTCAAAATTTCCACCACTGGTTCTCCAGAACTGGTCAGAACCTGCTGAATAGCATAGTGAAACTTTCCCTGTAGTGAAAGTAATCAACCCTGTTATGGTACAACTTAAACTCCGCTGCTTGTTAGGGAAAGTGAATCTGGTCTTTCAAAACAGCTTATTAAAGCCGGCGGTGGGCTTTCAGCTCAGGCCAGTAGATCGGGCAGCCCCAATACCAGCCCCAAAACTGGTGCATGGAGAGACACATTACAAGATAAAGAAAATCCTGGATTCTGAAGTGCAATGGAAGGGGTATCCACTCTCTGAAGCTACTTGGGTCAAGACTGGCATGTGAAAGCAGATAGGTTGGTCAAACAGTTTCATGACGAATACCCCCAGAAACCTAAGCGCCACTCCGCCCAGGGAAGAGAAGCGGAGGTTAGTTTGAACCTTAAGAAACCTCTTCGCAATTACTTTTCTTTTGCGGGACGTCCTTTTCAATGAAGGGGGTGGCCTGTCAACCTTGAAGCTGACCTGACCGAAGCCATTTTGAGGTTCCAGTGTTGCCACTCTGGGACAGGAAGTGGGGAAAAGAGATAGAAAATGGCCTCAGTGAGGCCAGCTTCAGGGTTGACAGGTGGTTTATAAATGATAGATTTTGACATGGTGTTGATGATCTAAACTGGCTTTTTCTGGGCACCAGTGGATTCCCCCCCATGTTCAAACTTTGAAATGCCAATTCTGGAATGAAACCAACAAAAACTTTATAAACTTTTGGGGATAAATAAGCCATCTTGTCCCAGCCTGGGCTGGCTCAGATCTGATCAGTTCCTTTTCCCTCAGCGGCCCCAGCTTCCTAATTTGGCTTCTTCTGGCAACTGATTGACATTAGGGGTATTTGTTTTCCATGGCTTTCGGGAAAAAACTGTTCTTGTGTCTAGTTGTTCTGGTGTGCAGTGCTCTATAGCGTCGTTTTGAGGGAAGGAATTGAAACAGTTTATGTCCCCTCACATCCTGGACATAAACTGTTTCAACTCCTTCCCTCAAAACTGCACACCAGAACAACTAGACACAAGAACAGTTTTTCCCCGAAAGCCATCACTCTGCTAAACAAATAATTTCCTCAATACTGTTCAACTATTTACAAAGTGTACACTACTATTACTGTTAATCTTCTCATCACTCCTTATCACCCATCCCCTCCCACTTGTGACTGTAACTTTGTTGCTTGTATCCTCTGTTTCCTAGTATGATTTGATGTTGATTATACCCTATGACTATCATTAAGTGTTGTACATTATGATTCTTGATTCTTAACGAATGTTCCTTCTTTATGTATACTGAGAGTATTTACACCAAGACAAATTCCTTGTGTGTCCAATCATACTTGGCCAATGAAGTATTCTATTCTATTCTATGAGCTGAGGGGATATCACAGAGATTGGGGGGGGGAACCTATTTTACACAGCACCTTAGGGCAAGACAAGAAGCAATGAGTGGAAGCTCATTAAAGAGAGCTCCACCCTGAAGATATGCAGGAATTTCCTGACAGCCAGAATGTTATCCAATGGAATGGCTTCAGTTGTGGCTTCTCCATCATTGGTGTGTTCAAGAAGAAATTGGTCCAGAATGGTATAAGGACTCCTGCTTGAGCAGGGGTTAGACTAGAAGACCTCCAAGGTCCCTTCCAGCCATATGATTCTACAATTCTGTGTTACTATCTGGCTCCTTCCTTGCCTCTCTTTACTAAAGAGACATTTCGCTGTTCATCATGCGTGCACAGCAGGCTAAAATTGTTTTTGTGCGATGCACCACAAATTGATTTTTGTTCTCATGGATAGATGGCAAAGTCTTCCTAATATGCTTTATTAATGGGTACAAATGTTGTTTTCTACACAACAACGGAGTGAGGCTGCTGTGTAACACAGTCCTTACCCCTGGGCTCCAGGAAGGTCTGGCTGAGATAGCAAATAAAGGTTTCTAAGAGAAATCGTGGTGTCTTTTGTCCCTGTTTCCATTTGTCAAGAAAACCCCCTGCAAGGATTATACAAGATCTCTTGGCCAACTGCTCACTTCTATTTAGGATAAAAGCACCCACATAACCTGTTAAGAAATTAAACAGAAACTGGGCTGGGGATAGACTGAGCCTTTATTCCTTTAGATTCTGAGTTCTCTCGTTCATTAAGTTGTACATTTTTGAAGCACTATTGTTAAAGATTACCCTGAAACTGAGGTAATACACCTCCTTGTAAAGGAAGATTGGACAGTAAAAAAAAACCCCGTCTCTATTTCTATTTCTACCCAGTATTCTCAGCGAATATACAATGATCTTGCCCTGTTCTGTTTTTCATTTGAGGGGAAAAAAAATCTACTCACCCTGCAGTCCTCGTTGTGCAACTGTGACTTTTAACTATTTGAATATTTTCAAAAGTCTGTTTTATAGCTAAGCCTTATGTCCCCTCTGGGCAATTTGGTATGCTCTCTGTTGTGTGATTATTTTATATATGTGTACACAACACCATATTAAGATGATACATAGGGCATATTGGTAAGGCTCTTTGGAACTGAAAAACATGCCGAAAGAGGTAAATAAAATTATTCAAAGGCTGGAATAATTTCCTAGAGAGTAGAGGTATTGGAGTTACTGCAATTTAGCTTAGGTAGAGATTGTACAGCAATTTGTATAGCAGGTTTGTGACGCAGAGGGAAAGCAATGGGGAATTTTCCCACATCCCTCAAAGTGCTGAAACCCAGGCATTATCAATAAAGCAGAATTATGAGAGATTTAGGGCAGATTAAAATGCTTATTCACCAGGACTACAGTGAAATTATGACTTCAGTTATTTATCATAGTGATTGTTAGGGCTGGGAGGAGCTTCAATTTGGAGATGTCGATTGGCAGGTGATTTGAATGAAACATAGCTTGGAATGGACTCCTCAAATCAAATAACAGAGTCAATCAATAACAGAGTTATCAAATCAAGTGCATACCAATCAATCAGATGATTCAGTGGACTTTGGGGGGAGGTGCACACTGAAATATCTTTTGGTGAATCAAACCATCAAAACATTTCAGTACAGAATAACAGAGTTGGAAGGGACCTTGGAGGTCTTCTAGTCCAACCCCCAGCTCTGGCAGGAAGCCCTATATCATTTCAGACAAATGGTTGTCCAGTCTCTGCTTAAACGCCTCCAGTGATGGAGCACCCACAACTTGTTACACTGGTTAATTGTCCTCGCTGTCAGGAAATTTCTCCTTAGTTTCAGGTTGCTTCTCTCCTTCATTAGTTTCCATCCACTGCTTCTTGTCCTGCCTTCAGGTGTTTTGGAGAATAGCTTGACTCCCTCTTCTTTGGGGCAGCCATTTAGATATTGGAATATTACTATCATGTCACTCCTAGTCCTTCTTTTCATTAAACTAGATATACCCAATTCCAGCAACCGTTCTTTGTATGTTTTACCCTCCAGACCCCTAATCATCTTCGTTGCTCTTCTCTGCACTCTTTCTAAAGTCTCACCATCTTTTTTACATCATGGCAACCAAAACTGGATGCGGTATTCCAAGTGTGGCCTCTTCAAAGCAGTATAAAGTAGTAATAACATGATCTTGATATTATTCCTTTGGCATAGCCTGGGACTGCATTGGCTTTTTTTATCAGCGGCTGCACACTGCTGGCTCACATTTAAGTGGTTGTCCACTAAGATCCCAATTTGGATCACAGATCTGAGTGGCTTCACTTGCAGTTTGAGACGGATCAAACGTGGTGCTCCCCACCTTTAAAAAGTGAGGCTCACATCACAAAAATTGTAACGCCAGTGGTTGTGGATCTCAAATAGGCAGGTATATGCCATGTTCGTGTTCAATTTATGGGATTTCCCAGGAGCCTCAGTGTGACCATTATGGGGACCAGTAGCTGAGATGGAACCTGATGAATCAGCTGCAGAATATTTTTTCCACTCTTCCCACCCCCTCAAAAAAAAACAACCCTACTTTTCACCACCTTCAGTCAGTGTGTATTTAACAGATTTGAATTCAGAGTATGCATCATCTTGGACTTAGAAGACAAACTTAAAAAAAATACTCCGCTGGCAATCTTTCCCTAATAACTTTTATTTAGTATTGTAAAACATTTTTTTGCCAAACTCTTCCAAGCAAGAGAACGGCAGTGATATTCTTATAGCTGGAATGTGAAGGTCTATTGGTATTTAGGTAGGTATTTAGCCAGGTGTGGGATTCTACTGGTTCTGTCCACTTCTGTAGAACCGGTGGCTCTGAAAAGCAGCAAACAGAGAGCATACATAGAACTGGTTCTATGTCTGCTGCTGTTTTGGCCCACCTGCCCGCCCGGGCTCTTTCCTGAACTTTATTTCCTGCTTTTTCAACCGCAGTTGTTTTGCGCGACACAGCTGTGGTTGAAAAGCAGGAGAAAAGGGCTTTTCCAACCACTGTGCATCCACACACAGCGCTGCTTAGCTGTCTGCGTAGCACAACAGGTTGTAAATTGCATTTGCGCGACTCACACATGCGCACACAATGCAGAGCAACAGAACCAGTAGTTATACCGGTCGGATCCCATCCTTGTATTTAGCAATGAGGGGACCAAGACAAGTGTGCAAAAGTCACATCTTTCCCTGAAAATAGCCCTTTCTCCAGCTTCTTGGATTGCCACATGTCAGCCATCCCATCTCGGTCAATAGAAGAGAAAGCCTTCCACAGCCATGGCAGTTAAAAGTATATTAAAGCTGGCAGATCTAAGTTACTGTCTCTCCTTGGAACAGATCCTTCTAGACCCAATGTTAGCAATTTGTTCTTATATTGTCTAGGGGATGGCTCCTCATACATTATTTCTCAAGTTTCCAAAAAATTTTTAAGAGCTGTAACCATCAGAGAAGAACGCTGTAATTCCCCTTAGTCAAGTTTTTGGTTCATGATTAATTTTCCCACGTTCTTCTTTTGTTATGTTTTGGTCTGTGACTGCAAATTTTTATTATGATGATGATGATTATTATTATTATTAGTCAATTGCTTACAAAATAATAGGTATAAGTAAAACATAATTATGAATACATGGATACATATAAGAAAAATAAAATATAAAAGAAACAATAGGACAGGGACGGTAGGCACGTTGTTGCGCTTATGCATGCCCCCTACAGACCTCTTAGGAAAGGGGTGAGGTCAATAGTAGACAGTCTAAGGTTAAAGTTTTGGGGTTTGGGGAAGAAACCACAGAGTCTGGTAGAGTATTCCAGACATTGACCACTCTGTTGCTGAAGTCGTATTTCCTGCAATCAAGTTTGGTGCCATTAACCTTGAGTTTGTATCTATTATGTGCTCTTGTGTTGTTATGGTTGAAGCTGAAGTATTCATTGACAGGTAGGACATTGTAGGTAGGATAATATTATATTAAAGCCAAGTGGTTGCAGAGGAGAAAAGACAAATCTAGGGTTTCCCACTCAAACCAAACAGTTAACTTTTCCCTTGGGATCCGTCCCCTTTATCAGTGATTGTCCAATCACTTTAAAATAAATGGTTTTAGTAACAGGCCCCAGTTGTGAGAACTTGAATGGGTTTTGTTCCATTGGATGATGTTGGAATAGGATGTATCTTCCAGAGGACAGTAGGAAAACTTGCAGATTACAGATTTACAGAGTTGGACGGGAACTTGTAGGTCATCTATCCAAACCCCTCTGCCAAAACAGGAGAACCTACACCATTTCTGACCGATGGCAACCCAATCTCTTCTTGAAAGCCTCCAATAATGAGGATCCCATAACTTCTGAAGGCAACTTCTGTTCCATTGGTGGATTGTTCTGTCAGAAAAATTCTCCTCATTTCTAGGTTGAATCTCTCCTTGTACAGTTTCCATCCATGATTCCTTGTCTGGCCTTCAGGTGCCTTAGAAAATAGCTTGACCCCCTCCTCTCTGGGACAGCCCCTCAAATAGTGGAAGACTGCTATCCTGTCTCCCCTGGTCCTTCTCTTCACTAGACTAGCCAGGCCCAGTTCCTGCAACCATTCATTGTATGTTTTAGTCTCAAGATCTTTGATCATCTTAGATAGATTCAGATTAACAGAGTTGGAAGGGACCTTGTAGGTCATCTAGTCCAATCCCCTGCCAAGCAGGAGACCCTACACCATTCACGACAAATGACAGTCCAATCTCCCCTTGAAAGTCTCCAGTGATGAAGTTCCCAAAACTTCTGAAGGCAACATTAGTTGATTGTTCTCACTGTCAGGAAATTCCTCCTTATTTCTAGGTTGAATCTCATCTGGATCGGTTTCCATCCATTATTCCTTATCTAGCCTTTGGGTGCTTTGTGAAATAGCTTGACTCCTTCCTCCTGTCTATAGCAGCCCCTCAAATATTGGAAGACTGCTCTCCTGTCTCCCCTGGTCCTTCTCTTCCCTAGACTAGCCAGGCCCAGTTCCTGCAACTGTTCATTGTATGTTTTAGCCTCCAGTCCCCTCATCCTCCTGGTTGCTCTTCTCTGCACTTTTTCTAGAGTCTCAACATCTTTTTTATAGTGTGGTGACCAAAACTGGATGCAGGACTCTAGATGCTTTTCCTTTCCTCATCTGCTTCATCCCCCTCACCCACCCCACAGCTCTCCCTGTTATTTAGGACAACCTGGCATGTAGCTAAGCAAGGCAGGTGCATGGCAGGTCTGACATCACCCACTCTTCACCCCAAAGGCAGAAATGAGAGGGCAGCTTCTGCAATGGGGAATCGGGGCAGCTGCAATGGAGGAGAAATCATGCAACAGGACGCCCTCACTCCACAACCTACAGCTTCCCTGACTTCCCACATTTCCATTCCATCCCAAGGAGAGATTTCAGGAAGAAACTGCTCCAAGGAACCCCTGCCCCCTTTTTTTGGCCTGGGGAAATCTCGTCAGCCAAGGATGCGCCACAGAAGGTGTCTTCCGCAGTAGTTCCTCTTCTTTGATATCTTTAAGCAGCATTGGAAGCACCCCAGAGAGAACCTGAAAGGCACTTTCAAGCTGAGGAAACAAACAGAAGCATCTTCCACTTGGGAAGAAGTTTTAGCAAAACTGCCAAGTGGGCGTTTCGCAGTGAGCTCGTCTGCCTTCTCTTGCCCTTCCTGCTCCTTCTGCCTCAGGTTCCACCTTGTGGGAAGAAATATCTATTCAGACTTTTGCAGCATTAATTCAGTGCCAGAAAAATAAACACAGATGGCTGATGCTTCATTTAACATCTTTATAAACATAGTAAGTAGATTTTACAAACCAGTTGTAGATTTCTCCAACATGGAGCAAACTCAGACAGAAACATGTTGCAAGTAACTTCAGTAGCAACTCAGGAGCTCAGAAACAGACATCAGTTCCACTTTAGTTCTGCAGGCAAGCAAGAGGAGAGAAGCAGTTTCATTTTCAATAGACACTCAGAGCTCAACAAAGCTGCAGAGCTGCAGAGCTTAACATGGAGCCACGCCTAGGCTACTTCTAGTTTCAATTTCCAAACTGAAACCATTGGCTGACTTAGTTGCTATGCCTATTCATTGGCTGACCTTGTTACCAAGCTCTATTCCAGTTCATGAATATACTCTGACAATATCCATCTGGTTCAGAAGCCGGGAGAAAGACATGAAGCAGAGCTACACGGGTTCTGCGTAGCTGACTACATGGAGTTGAGAGTGAAGGGTTTTTATACCTTCTCTTAGGCTTTGCACTGGAGCTTCCTGTTCCTGTGCAAGAACATGTATTCTATTGACTGTTGTCAGATTCCCATGGGACCATGTAGGGATCATATCTGGCTCTATAGGCAAAGTACAAATCCTAGGTGTTTGTCTGAGCTAAGTTTGTTTAAAGCTTGGACTGATCTGAGGGTGATGCAATAATTCCTACTGTGGCTTAATGGCTTTTGTCTTGTGTTGGATCTTGAGTGAGGGGCTGCTTCTAATGCTACCAATCTGCCTTTATTTCAAAATATCCTGTCTTGAATGGATTACCAAATCTGCATTTCTAAAAGCTGGCCTCAGTATCTTTTGAGGCTATTAAGGAAAGTAGGGGTTGTTTTCTGCCTCTAAAAAAAAACAAAAAAACATGTTTCCTCATTTCTCCCTTTGGGGAAATATAACAATCTGCCCTTTTTAATATTCCTCAAAATATTTTGTTCTTCTAGGAGGGGGGTGGAGTGGCTTCTCACAACCTTTAACAGCCATTTCTAAAAGCCAGGCATCTGCAAGACCCCTTCAAGAGCCTGCCTATTCTCGGCACGTGTTGTTGGGCTGCTTTTCCCATCTCAGACAAATCCGAAAGAACAGAGCTCAGAAACCAGGGTGAGGATGAGGCTGTTGCTGCAGCAGAAATCAATTAACAGCAATCTGATTCAAAAGAGCTCAGCCTGACTGTAATCCTAAAAATAAATAACCCCCCTCACCTGCCTGCCCTATAAATTTAGAAAGGAGCCAGAAAGAGAGCGGGCGAGGGTGTTGCAGAGAGAATTTGGGGGCATCTGGTTCTTTCCTTTCCTGGAACATTTCTGGGCTTTGATTATGGATGGGACTGGAAACCAGAGGCAAGGCTGGTCTCTCCTACCCCTTCCTATCCTCCTTTTTCACTTGGCTTGGTAATGGAGAAGCAGGATTTCCTTCCCTGAACAAGGAGAAGAGTAGAATTACTCAGCCAGCCCAGCATCCTGCTGCTTGTTAAAGGGAAGAAAAGAGTTGTCTAAGTAGCCTCTCCAGGGACAGAAGAGGGCTGCAGTGTGTGTGTGGAGGTGTGCAGAAACCACACATGTATGCACAACTACTTAGCTGAGAAAGCAAGCAAAGCTCTCACACCAGGCTGGGGGAGGTCTGGACTGCTGAAAGCTGCTATGCCTAAATCAGTTTGTTGTTTGTAACGGGATTGAATGAAGCTAAAAATTGGTGTCATCTGAGAAAGCCAATGGTTCAGAGGAAGGGCCGTCTGGGAGCTTGCATGCAAGGTTTCCTGCAGCTGGACTCAGGCCATGCTGGCTTATTTGTTTTATTCCTCAAATTGATATAGCTGCCCATCTCACAAAAAAAGGGACTCTGGGCAGCATTCAACAATGCATTAAAACATATATATCTAAAACACAGTTGTTATTAAAATATTTGCAAAAAACACAAGATATGTGATGACCTGGGGCATGGCACAAAGGCAACACAGTCAGATAATCAATAAGATTTCCTTTAATAGCCCCAACTTTGCCCCCAGTGTCCTGGTTACCTTCTGGCTGGAGAAAAACTCTCTCTTTGGCTGCAGGGAATAAAGTCCAAAACATGGTCAACAAAAACTGTAACTTTAAGTCCAGTCAAGCCAAACTGAAGTAATTAGTTTGGCAGGGCAGGAGCAAGAATTCCAGATGTGAAGGCATGCCAGGAACACAGATAAACAAAGACAACACAAGATCAACTCGCGTTTGCTTCCAGCAGCTGCAGCACTCAGCATGCATTTCTTTTAAACTCTCAGTCCCAGGTGTGGCTAATGAAGGGAATCAGGGCCCTTTCCTCCCCCATAAGCCATGCAACCCATGTTGCTCTCTTCTCTGTTCCTCCCTGCGTGCCCTAGGATGAAGAGAGGGTGGGCCTGGGTCTTCATCTGGACTACCTCTCTCTTGTTCTACCTCTTCCCTGCTCTGCCCAGCCGGACTTTGCCATTCCCCAGTTTCCTCTACAGCCAACGGAACCACACTCCCATTCCTTGTCAGCTGTTCATCTTCCTCCTTGGATTCAGTTTCTGACAGGGGCATGACAAAATATAAGAGAGAGTGAAGGGTAACCATGGAGCTGTATCAAGGTTTCACCGGTCCCCAGGCCCCATGACCTAGCCAGGTCTTGAGATCATCCAGAACATGAACAGGGATGGAGCTAAACTCACTTCAAGGAAGGAGAATCTGTATGCTACTAAAAGTCTTGTGTCTGTTTGCAGACATTCCGTTGGGGGGAGTTGGAAGGCACAACAATTATTGAACCAAAGTAACTCAGGTTAACATTTAGAATGGGAATGAAATTTGGGGAAGTGGTTTCTGATTTAGCACTTTTGGAAGAAATATCCATCTAGTTCAGTTCCCAGCTGGTAGAAAGGCACTGGAGACAAAATGGGGGCTGGAGGCTGATTGGAAAGAGGGTCCATTTACTGATGAAGCAGAACCACCAAGCACATGTGATTCTGGGCAGCTGACCACATGGAGTTGAGAGTGGGGGTATTTATACCTTTTCTTGGGCTTTGCACTTGAGCTTCCTGTTCCTGTGCAAGAACATGTATTCTATTCTATCAGATTCCCATGGGGCCATGTAGGGGTTATGTTGGGGGTCACCATTGGCTCTGTAGGTTGTCTGAGCTACCAGGTTTGGTTGAAGTTTGGTGGGGGTGATGCAATGAAGGGGCATGTGTTCTGAAAGGGTGTTGGGTGATTCCTATTATGGCTTGATGGCTTTATTCTGGTTTGGATCTTGAGCGAGGGCTATTTGCTTATGAATAGAGCTACCTAGATACTTGGTTTCTTTCAATAAGCTCTCTATCTCTTAAGTGCTGACATCTTGTCAGGATAGTGATTTAAGAGCTGATCAGATGATGCAAGGATGCAATTATGTAATGATGGGAATGAGTCAGCAAGGTTTTTTTAATTGTTATCTTTTTAAGAGCCTGTATAATAAGAAGAGGCCCTGTTAGAGCATCTCTGTGTGTGTGTGTTCTTCCCTGCTGTAATTATTGCTTGTTTGATCTCTGCCTGTAGTATATGTAGGCCAGTGTTGGGATATCTCTCCTTCCCAGTCAACACTGACCATAATTGATTTCAGATAAAGGAAGTGACACCTATCCTCAATCCTCTGAGATTAACCAAAAGGATACTATGGCTGAAGGAACTGAAAACTGCAGAGAGGTCAAACAGGGCAAGAACGGATGTACAACCCTCATCCTTCTCTTGCCAGAGGACATCCAAAAGCATGGCCAATGTGTTTCCACCCTATTCAATTAATCTGAATGCTAACTGGAAGAGATCCTGATAATCCGCTTTCTCTAAGGTCATCTGAAGCTGCTGTGCAACCATCTTTTCTTGATCACCTTCCCCAAAAAGGGAGGAGATACTGGACAAAAATTGTTAGAAAACTTCCAGCTAAGGCTGGAAGGAGAAGTCAAGCAAGGGTCTAGCTTGGAGTCACTGCACAGCTGCAAGTGATATAAACTTGACTTCCCCCACGATCCATGAAGCCTTATCTACTCATTCTCAGGAGAAGTTTGGGAGATTCTTGTAACTTAGGTAGGGAACAATAAAGATGGACCGAACATAAGACAAGCATAAAAGGCCACTGCCTCAATATCAGTCACTTTCCATTGAGTCCACAATCATTCTACATCCACCCACTCTTGACACATTTTTTTTCTTCTTTATCCACCCACACATACACACACTGCTCGAGTAACTGGTTCTCTTCCTTCAAGTTTCTTTATTTTTCTTCTGACTTGTCCAGTTCTCCTTCCACAGAAAATGAGATCTCTGAGAAAATGAGCAAAACCTTTTGACAAGAAATGCATGCCACAGAGCAGAGAGAGAGAGAAAGCATTGTTTTTCTACCAGAAGATGTGTCCCTCAAAGTTCATCCATCCTTTTTCTTATCTTTAGGGAAAGATGATGAAAGCACACACATTGGGCTAATTCAAATTTTTGTTTAATTTATGTATAAAGTGCAATTGTTGACTCCATTTTCTCTGTCAAATACAACTACCTTGGTCTCTGATACATTAATTTTCAGAGCCATGCTTCTCGTTGCATCATATAGTCTAACATTTGCTGCATATAATTCATGTTTTTAGCCAACAATACAACATCATTTGCATAGTAAAGTGCATCCATGTCTCTAACCAGCTCACTATTAACATGACATTTGCTTATACTTCCACAGAATCATAGTGGTGGGATGGATTGCAGAGATCATCTAATCCAACTCTCTACAATATGCAGAAAAATCAATTAAACCATCCTTGTGACTTTTCTTCAAAACCTTCAGACATGGAGACCCCACAACCTTTCCAGATGGATAGGTCCATTGCTCCACTGTTGTATTTATGCACTGAGGAATTAAAGACACATCAATAATCTTGTCTTATTCCGTGTGCAATGATGAAAAATAAGTACTCTATTAACTCTCAGCCATCTTTATTGTATGATGAAAGTAAACTACTGCCTTATCATACTGAAAAACCAACCAAGCCTAATCTTTCTGCCATACACTTTCTCTAAATGAACAAACATACAATGCATTTCCTCACATTTGTACATTTTTTAGTGACCTTATACTGAAAAGTAAAAATGTGGTATCTGCCATGCAATTACATATTATTACACTAATAACTAGAGCATACAAAACATTTGCTAGACCAATACTCGAATACAGCTCATCAGTCTGGAACCCACATTACGTATCTGACATTAACATGGTTGAGAAAGTCCAGAAATATTTTAAAAGAAAAGTTCTTCACTCCTCTACTCATTGCAGAATACCTTATACCACCAGACTCGAAATTCTAGACCTAGACAACCTAGAACTATGCCGCCTTCAGTCTAAGTATAGTACATAAAATTATCTCCTGCAATGTCCTACCTGTCAATGAATACTTCAGCTTCAACCACAACAGCATAAGAGCAAACAATAGATACAAACTCAAGGTTAACCGCACCAAACTTGATTTCAGGAAATACGACTTTAACAACAGAGTGGTCAATGTCTGGAATACTCTACCTGACTCTGTAGTTTCTTCCCCAAACCCCAAAAACTTTAACCTTAGACTGTCTACTACTGACCTCACCTCTTTCCTAAGAGATCTGTAGGGGGTGTGCATAAGTGCACCAATGTGCCTACCATCCCTGTCCTATTGTTTCTTTTATATTTTATTTTTCTTATATGTATCCATGTATTCATAACTATGTTTTACTTATATCTATTGTCTTGTAAACAATTGACAAATAAATAAAATAAAATAATAAAAATAAATTCCAAGATTTTGTACTCTTTGTGCCAAACAGTATCTCAGAGACTCTTAACAAATCACACACAAACACAGAAAGAGGGGGAGGGAGGGAGAGGGGGAGAGAGAGAGATTGCATTCATTCTTGATCTCATTCTCTGTTTAAGGGAAAATTAACTGCATTCTTTAAATAATTAGGCATACATTAAGTCTTCACTCATATATTAAACAGGTCACACATAAGCAAACCATATTCATATTTTCATATAATTAAGCACAGCTTAATGGGCGAAAAGCTTAGTGGCTGCCATTAATAGGAATAGCAACAGCATCTAGACTTATATACCACTTCACAGTGCTTTTACAATCCTCTCTAAGCGGTTTATAGAGTCAACCTCTTGCCTCCAACAATCTGGATCCTCATTTAACTGCCTTCAGGCGTGATGGAAGGCTGAGTAAACCTTGAGCCAGTGAGAATCAAACTGCTGGCAGTTGGCAGAGTTAGCCTGCAATACTGCATTCTAACTACTATGTATCATAGATGGATGGATGGATGGATGGATGGATGGATGGAAGGAAGGAAGGAAGGAAGGAAGGAAGGAAGGAAGGAAGGAAGGAAGGAAGGAAGGAAGGAAGGAAAAAGAACAATAGCAACAGTATCTAGACTTACACGCTGCTTCACAGTGTTTTACAGTCCTCTCTAAGCAGTTTACAGAGTTAGCATTTTCTTGCCCCCAACAATCTGGGTCCTCATAAGGAGTCCAGATCTTGAACAAGGATAATTTCATTCTATTTGTCTTGATCAAGACCATTTGGAGTCCAACTGTGAAGAGCTGTTCAAGAAGGAAAACAACAGATTTAGAAGAGGGCTACTAAGATTGTGACAATTGTCTGGCAACCAAGGCCTATGGGGAAAGGTTTTGGGTCTACTATACTTAGTATGCAGAAGGGGGCTGAGAATGACATAGAAGAGCAGTTTTCAAAAATCTTAAGAAGGAGTGAACTTCTCAGTTGCTTCAAAGGACAGGACAGAACCCTTGAATTATAGGAAGTGAGTTCTAGTTGGGTTTATAGGAAGGTATTTATTTATGTATTTATTTATTTGTCAATTGCTTACAATAGGTATAAGTATAAACATAGTTATGAATACATGAAATGGGTACATATAAGAAATATAAAAGAAACAATAGGACAGGGACGGTAGGCACGTTGGTGCGCTTATGCACGCCCCCTACAGGCCTCTTAGGAAAGGGGTGAGGTCAATAGTAGACAGTCTAAGGTTAATGTTTTGGGGGTTTGGGGAAGAAACCACAGAGCCAGGTAGAGCATTCCAGACATTGACCACTCTGTTGCTGAAGTCGTATTTCCTGTATCTTGGAGATCACCACATCAAGACCCTTCAGGATAGAAATCCACCGCAATTCTAACAGGTAGCTGTCAGAAGGGAGAAGGAAAACAGGTTGGAACCTCTCACACACCCAACTGCAAATCATTTCTTTTAACACTGACTCTAATTAAGAACAAAATTATTTTTTTTAAAAAAATTGAAATTAAGAACAAAAGGGACGCGGTGACTCAGTCGCTAAGACGCTGAGCTTGTCGATCAGAAAGGTCGGCAGTTCGGCGGTTCGAATCCCTAGCGCCACTTGTCCCAGCTTCTGCCATCCTCGAAAAATGCAAGTAGGAAAATAGGAACCACTTTGGTGGGAAGGTAACAGCGTCCCGTGCGCCTTCGAAGGCATTCAGTCATGCCGGCCACATGACCACCGAGATGTCTTTGGACAGCGCTGGCTTTGTAATGGAGATGAACACTGCCCCCTAGAACCGGAAACAACTAGCACGTATGTGTGAGGAGAACCTTTACCTTTAATTAAGAACAGAGAGCTGGCTGATATGAATAGCCTCCCATTGGGTATTAATCATTTCTCCATGGAGCCAGGTTAAAAATTACATTTGACAGTTAGTAGTTGAGAATTGCTTCCAGAGCTCTGGGAAGAAATCTCCCCACATGTAGACCTGGGCGCTTCATTTACATTCCTCTCACTTGGCAGGCAATATTTGAATTTATACTGACTGTTGCCTAGTATGATTTGATTGCTTATTGTACCCTATGACTATTATTAAGTGTTGTACCTTATGATTCTTAACTCTTGATGAATGTATCTTTTCTTTTATGTACACTGAGAGCATTTGCACCAAGACAAATTCCTTGTGTGTCCAATCACACTTGGCCAATAAAAAATTCTATTCTATTCTATCTTATTCTATTCTTCATCCCAACTATTCTATTCTATTCTATTCTATTCTATTCTATTCTATTCTATTCTATTCTATTCTGAAGCCTTCCTTCTCTTCCAGTCCTAAGAAAAAATCATTGCATTCGCAAGACACCGACTTCTTCTTCAACTCTCAGATGGAGCTAATCTATCTTGCTGGAGTCCCAGGAGCCTCTCCCCATATTTATTTCTTAAAAGAATACTTCACCTTTCAGCAGCCAATTGATATTCTCTCAGCTTCGTACAGAGGAAAATAACAACAGAAGAAATGGAAAGCAATAACAGATTTTGCAAAAGCAGCACAAGGTATTTTTCAAGAAACAAACACTATCGATGAGGCTCTCACTTCAAAGAGTTACAAGAGATGATAGAATAAGGCAAGGAAATAATGGAGGTGCTCCTGGGAAGGGCTTTCTAACAGCGAGATGTTGTGATTGGAATCTAGAAGGTGTGGTCTTAATGGGTCTGTGTCCACAACAGAGGAAGGTGTTCCATTCTGGGTGCCATGCTGGATCCAGAACTCTTCAATATCTTCATAAATAACTAGATAAGGAATAGAGGGGAAGTTCATAAAATCTGTGGATGACACAAACTAGCATCCCAGCATGTAGGTTCAGGATTCCAAAGATCTTGGTAGACTTGAACACAGGGCTTACCCAACAAGATGTCATCCAACTGTGAGAAATGTAAGGTTCTGCACTTGATTTTGCACTTTTGAGAAGAATTTGAACATCATGGAGGATCAGACAGATTAACAGAGTTGGAAGAGAACTTGTAGGTCATCTAGTCCAGGGGTCGCCAACCTTTTGGACCTCAGGGACCCCTAAACTCATAATTTTAGATCCCAGGGACCACTAACCGGTTCTGTGGGTGTGGTCTAATTTGTGAATGTGGCTTGGTGGTCATGTGACTGGCTGGGCATGGCTTGTATGTAAATATTATAAATATTTATATAAATATTGAATTTTTTATCAAAAAAAGAGCAACTTTTACCCAGTCAGGCAAAGCAGGCAGATTGAGTTGCTCACAGAATCACAGATTCATTCAGAAATCTATCTATCTGCCATTGGCTAGCTCAGTCTGTCACATAAAATTTGCTAGCAAGTAAACTCACAAAATTAACTCACAACACACCATGCATGTAAATATTGAATTTTTTATTTTAAAAAAGAGCAACTTTTAGCCAAAATCAGGCAAAGCAGGCAGATTGAGTTGCTCACAGAATCATTCAGTGATCTATCTATCTGCCATCAGCTAACTCAGTCTCTCAAATTTGCTTGCCGTTAATCTGCACTGAATTTGCTTGCAAGCAAACCTTCAGTCCTAAGGGAGGTTCGGCTGTGCTGAGACAAAGATCTAAAGACTAGCTAGAAAGCAAGAAATCCATTTCCTGTTTCCATCTAATCTAAATCTCCCGGCACAGCAGAATAGATGATGGTCAGAAAAAGGAAAAATAGCAATTTATCAGGCAAGTTTACTGGGTAAGGAGTGAGTAGGCGGGGAGAGTTCCGGTGGGCTATGTGGGTGGCACAGCCTTGTGTTTCTGCACAGCCTGGATTAATTGCTTTGTGGGGGGTGCTCTGGGGGTGAGATTTCTCAAGGCCCACCAAAATTTTCTCACCAGTGGGCCGTGGTCCACCAGTTGCAACCGCTGCTTTAGAAAATAGTTTGATCCCTTCCTCTCTGTGGCAGCCCCTCAAATACTGGAAGACTGCTATCCTTCTCCCCTGATCCTTCTCTTCACTAGACTAGCTAGGTCTAGTTCCTGCAAACGTCCATCGTACATTTTAGCTTCCAGTCCCCTCATCATCCTGGTTGCTCTTCTCTGCACTCTTTCTAGAGTCTCAACATCTTTTTTATACTGTGGTGACCAAAACTGGATGCAGGATTCTAGGTGTGGCCTTACTAAGGCTTAGCCCATCCTCATGCTGGCTTGTTCAGGGATCTTCAAGGAAGCTCAGGGAACTTGCCATCAGCCTGCAAAAAATGGCAAAAGGATAAAAGCTGTCCATGGGAGGGGAAAGGTATACAATAACACTTAGAGGACTGAAGATTCTCTAACTTCATCACCAGCCTTTGAAATTTATCTCCTTCTCTCCATTCCTTTCTAGAAGAGGGGTCTTTTTCCTCTTTTTTCCCACTTACCATTTAATGTACTAGCATGCCAGGTTAATGTGCAAACACATTTTCAACTGTTGAAATGTTCAGCTTCATGATTTATCAATAAATTAAGGGAGGAGGTGGAAAGTGAGAACGTTCCCACACCTTTCCTGCCCTTCTCACACTTTCTTTTAATTTTTTTTTTTGCAAATCTTCCCTTGCAACTTCAGGAGAAGCGGGGAGATCAGCTAATGAATAAAATCTAATTTGCATATCACTCAAGGCTTTCTAGCAGGCAGCATCAGAAGCAATAAATTAATAAATCAGCAAATGCATTGAAAAGAACAAGGCAAAGGTATTGTTTTGTGTTGTGCTGTTTTTTGGGGGGTGGATTTTTTTTTTGCACACAAAGCGCCATTTTGTAACGGGCAATTTTAGCAAGTGTATCACCTTTAGTAAACAGAGCAATCCACAGAGCGGTCCATCAGTGTACAATGCAAATAGACAAAGGAGGCATGTAATAAAAAGTTTTGGAATTATGAGATGCATGGGAAAAAGAGAATTAAGGAGGGTGTGAGTTATCTAAGAGATGAAGAGGGATGGGAAATTCAGGTTTGAAAAGGCGGTGCATTTTGACACAACAGAATTAAGCTGTGAAACTCACCACACAGATAATCCTTGGCTTGGAGCCACAATTGAGTTCAAAACTTATGTCGTTAAGTGAGACATTTTGTCATGCCCTTGGTAGAGTTGGACTCCGAAGGAAAGGAGGAACAGCCGACAGGGAGTGGAGGTGTGGCTCTGGAAATTGTGGAGGAGGCTAGGGAAGGGCAGAGGCCAACTGGGCAGTCAGAGGAAGAACCAGGCTCAACCCATGTGCATCCTGGGACACACAGGGAGGAACGGAGAAGGAAGCAACTTGGCTTACGAGAGAGGAAGTGGCCATGATCCCCCTCATTGGTTGCAGCTGGGGAGAACAGTATATAAGAGAGATGATTACAACACAGCGTTGCCAGAAGCAAAGCATGTTTTATTTGGGGCTGAAGTTATCTTGGTTGGCATCCTTCGAACAGACTCTGCCTTGTTATCTCCATGAAGTTGGTGATTACTTATCCTGGTTCATTGTGGAAATTTTGTCATTGTAGTTTGTTTGGTTTTTTTATTTCACCTCTATCTGCTCATTAAGTTCAGAGTGCATTGCTTTCTTTTGAAGACTATTTTTGAATACGTTTTATCTCCAATTGAGAATTATTGAATAGTGCCAAGTTGGAAGCATTAAAGGACATTTATTTATGTTTTGGATTTTGTTACGTTTGTGTTACACTCTGAGTCATCACACATTTGTTCAGTGAGTTTTGTCCCATTTTACAACCTTTCTTGCCATTGTTTTTAAGTGAATCATTGCAGTTGTTAAGTTAGGAACACATCAGGATCTTCCCCCCCACCATAATTAAGAATTTTCTTCTTCCCCCAAAAAATAAGGTTCTAGTTTTCTGGTTTTAATCCTGTGTGCCCTCACACCCAGTGTCACTGTGGTGTGATGGATGGTTTTTTAAACTGTTGAAATAGATGAAATGTGAAGAAAAGTTTGGGCTGCTGGCTTTGAAGACCGATTTGTGGCGACTTTGTCTTCTCTCTGATGACTGGCTGACAAACCCTACTCAACAGGTAGTCCTTAATAGTACTGCATCTACATGGAGGGAAGTAAGCAGAGGGCAATGGTGGGATTCAGCCAGTTTTCACCATTCCCTCCCTCCCTTTTCATAAAGTGAATGAGAAATTTGGTTCTGAGCTCTCCCTTTCCAGGAAAATGTGGGAGCCACGCAGGGTGCAGATCTCTGGAAAGCAGGCTCCAATGGAAAATAAGAGCACCATCCCATCACCAGGGAAGTGCCAGAATAACACTCCCCACACGATGGCATTTCACCAAAAACCCTGTCTTTCTTCAAAGGAGACTTCAAAAGCAGGGCTCTCTTTTATCCTGCTGAATCAGAGCCGACCCAGATTTTTATTGGCAGAGCCCAGCGTTAAGCGGGGCTTCGCTGCAGCTCCAGTCCAACCCACTTCTTAAAATAGACGAAATCTTTGCAAAGGATCTTTGCTGTGCCACCAAAACCTCAGAGAATCTCAGTCCTGCATCCACTCCATTCTCCTTGTCCCTTCCAGGGTGAGATGAGAAGAATTGGGGGGAGGTGGGAGGGATGCACTAAAACGGTGGTGGCTAACTTTTTTGGGCTCCTGTGCCAAAAATTGTGCGTGTGCTTGTAAGCTCGTACTCGCGTGCCAGCACCCAGAAGGCAATTCGCGTCCCCCCCACGCCTGCTATGCATGCATGTGTAATCCCCACCCACACACCCAACCCCCGCTGCCCCCTTACCTGCACTGCGCCTCACAGCTGATTTTTGGCCAGTTTGAGGTCCTTTTCGGCCTCCCAAAGGCTTGAGGAAGGCTTCTGCAGGCTTTGCAGGCCGAAAACTAGCCCCATTTCATCACTTCCTGTTTTTCTGAAAAACTGGAAGTGACAAAACAGGGCTAGTTTTCGGCCTGCAAAGCCTGCAGAAGCCTGCAGAAACCTTCCTCAAGCCTTTGGGAGGCTGAAAAAGGCCTCAAACAGCCGAAAATCAGCTGTGAGGAGCGCGCATGCCCAGTGAGGTAAGTCTGTCTGCACCTTACATGCCAGCACAAATGGCTCTGCATGCCACCTGGGTGACACACGTGCCATAGGTTCACCATCACAGTATTAAGAGAATGCATAAATGCAGGTTGTCCTCGGCTTACGACCACAATTTAGCTCAACATTCCTTTTGTGAAGTCAGACACTTGTGAAGTGAACTTTGCCCCATTTTACGGCCTTTCTTGCCACTGTTGTTAAGGGAATCACTGCAGTCCAACCGCCTTGCCAACCTTTTGCAGCTCGTCTCCTGGGCGCTTCTCTTCTAGGAGAGGCAGGGAGCAAGAGAAAGCCAAGGATGGGTTTTACCCCACTCACATGAAAGGCAGGAAGATGACTGGTGGAGTGGCCTTGAGGAGGAGCTCTCACCTCACAGTCAGGAGGTTGGGAGTTTAATCCTAGGTAGAGGCAGATATTTCTCTCTCTGGGCACAATGAGAATATATCTGCTGGAAAAAAACTCCATTGCTGACAGGAAGGGCATCCAGCCAGCAAACACTTAGCTCCATTCAGTTGCCCAGTCTCCACCCCATAAGGAATTATGGGGTCATTAAAAGGGACGCGGTGGCTCCATGGCCAAGACACTGAGCTTGTCGATCGGAAAAGTCGGCAGTTCGGCGGTTCGAATCCCTAGCATCGCATAATGGAGTGAGCTCCCATTCCTTGTCCCAGCTTCTGCCAACCTAGCAGTTCAAAAGCATGTCAAAAATGCAAGTAGAAAAATAAGGACTCCTTTGGGACCCACTCCGTGCGGCTTTGGCAGTTAGTCATGCCGGCCACATGACCACGGAGACGTCTTTGGGCATGCTGGTTCTTTGGCTTTGTAACGGAGATGAGCACCGCCCCCTAGAGCCGGAAACGACTAGCACATATTATGTGCGACGGGAACCTTTATCTTTACCTTAAAAGAGGACGATAATTAAAGACAGGAAGACTGGAGCAGAGCAAACACTGGGATTTCCACACTCTTTTTGCTTTGAAGTTCATCTCTTTCCAAACGCCATTCCCCACTTAAGGTTGGAAAAAAAACCAAAGTGTGATCTCAGCAGAAGCCGCGACAAAATGCTGGGTGGAAAATATTTTAGCCTGCTTTATTGTTGGTGATATAAAACAGTAGACGTTATATCTTGATATTAGAGCCTCCCCAAGGGATCAAAAATGCCAAGGCAGCAACTACAACTACCCAATAAAAGCTCTGCCCTTTTTATATACTGCATCACATTTTGATCATTTTTCGATCATTTTTCAAGAGTGGCTTTCTCCTCTAACAGCAAAGGGGTACCATTATTGGAAATGGTCCTGGGGAGGGTTCCCCTTCATGTTTGTCCTTGGGGCTGAATGAGAGGGTGAGGACTAGCCAAGGAAGTTGTTGACTGGAGAGCCACCAAGACGTAAATATATTTGCACAAGGTTCAACCCTCCCTCTTGTAAAGATATTAACAGATTGACAGAGTTGGAAGGGACCTTATAGGTCATCTAGTCCAACCCCCCCCCCACTCAAGCAGGAGACCTTATACCATTTCTGATAGGTGGCAGTCCAGTCTCTTCTTGAAAGCCTCCACTGATGAAGCTTCCACAACCACTAAAGGCAACTTCTGTTCCATGGGTTGATGGTTCTCCTATCAAAAAATTCCTCCTTATTTCCAAGTTGAATCTCTCCTTGTTCAGTTTCCATCCATTGTTCCTTGTCTGGCCTTCGGGTGCTTTGGAAAATAGCTTGACCCTCTCCTCCTCTCTGTGGCAGCCCCTCAAATACTGGAAGATTGCTCTCCTGTCTCCCTTGGTTCTTCTCTTCCCTAGACTAACCTGGCCCAATTCCTGCAACTGTTCTTCACATGTTTTAGTCTCCAGGCCTTTGATCATCTTAGATAGATTCACATTAACAGAGTTGGAAGGGATCTTGGAGGCCATCTAGTCCAACCTCCCACCCAGGCAGGACCCTACACCATTTCAACAGATGACAGTCCAGTCTCTTCTTGAAAGCCTCCAGTGATAAAGCTCCCACAACCTCTGAAGGCAACTTCTGTTCCATGGGTTGATGGTTCTCTCTATCAGAAAATTCCTCCTTATTTCAAGGTTGAATCTTTCCTTGATCAGTTTCCATCCATAAGCCCCCACCACTTTCCACCCAGAAAGACCTCCCTTAAATTCTCTCTTCTCTGAAAGAATTTCAAAAGAATATCTGTTTTCGTGAGACGGAATGGGAATTGACAGAGCCAAATGCAGGCTGGACCTTTCTCTGAGTTCTGCCCACTCCAGGTGTGCATCTTAACACCTGCTGACATTTTCAAGCTGCTTTTGATGTTCTTGTTCTTTTTTCCCTGTCTTGTTCCTTTTGCCACTGACATTTAAATGTTTCTTTTTCTCCCTCTGCAGGATTCCTTCAGTGATTGTGGGCCATCAGCAGATTTGGGCCAAACAAACCTTTCAATTTTAAGTCCGCCAGCCAGTTGTTGGTTTTTTTTTTTTTAGTGCATGACTGGAAGTCATTAAGCAGAATTCCCAGCCAAAGTGAAAGGATTGTTAACTCATGTAATTATCCAGCACAAAGAAGGAAAATGTCTTTTGCCCATGATACGTAATTTTCAAATCAGAGCAATCAAGAGTGAGGGGGGAAAAGAAGGGACAGAGCGGGTAGATTCAGTGAGCAGAAAAATTACTCTTCTCGTGTGGCTTGTTAACAATCATTAAAAACTTCAACAATATATTAATAATAAAGACCTAAATAAGTAGCACCACTGTTTTAATTAGAATTTGACCCTTTTTATAAGCAGATGGGGATAAATTAACTCCCTGCAAGACTGGGGAAAAAGAAAAATTAATCATGCAAGAAAGTGCAATTTATTTAATCTAGTGAAGTCATTTAAAGTTTCCTAGATTATTTCCCTCCCTTGCTTTTAAAACCCTTTAAAAAGGTGTGAGGGGACCCTCTCATCAATCTTGTAATGCTAACGGATGTAAATGCAACTAACAACCTCAAGACTGAGAAGAAATTCACTCCCATGACTAGGGTCTCCATATTGAATATCACATTCAATATCAAAACAGTCTCTGGTTTTTTGTCTTTTTTGAAATTATATTTCTAAGAAACTGGAGAAAAGATATTTGATCCCTGCTGTTAAAAAAATGAATTGCAGCATGTTGGATTGCAGACCGACAAATGCACTCCCTAATTTGAAGCTATAAAGCCAGCAAGTTATAAATACAAGAATGATAAACAGTTAGGAAAAGGAATCGGCAGATGGCAAACATGACGTAATATTGGATATTGAGATCAGGAGAGCAAAAAATCAGGGAACCTAGGTAAGATAGCAAAATGTGAAGTTTTTTTTTTACAAGCAGGGAGCAAAGAGGCTGGATTCACATCACATGAAAAATTCTAAAGCTGGTTTAATAAAACCCTGTTATTGTTTTCTATTCATGACACGTGCAATGTTCAGGACAGAACAATTGCTAATATGGGTTCAAAAGATGGCTTGTTCTCATATGTGCAATTGGTGACAAATTGAGACAATTCAGAAGGACCAGGATGCTGAAGAATCTGGAACCATATATAATTAAAGATATAGCACTTAGACTTATATATGCTTCACAGTGCTTTCCAGCCCTCTCTAAGCAGTTTACAGAGTCAGCCTCTTGCCCCCAACAATCTGGGTCCTCATTTTACCCACCTCAGAAGGATGGAAGGCTGAGTCAACCTTGAGCCTGGTGAGATTTGAATTGCCAAATTTCAGGCAGGCGGCAGGTGGCAGAAATACCCTGCAGTACTACACTCTAACCACTGCGCCACCATGGCTCATATATTTTATTGTAATTAGTAAGACTGATAATTAAGACTGATGTACTTCATAATATTGGCTCTCTCCAATCTTCAAAGAGAACAATGTGGCAACGTAACTGTCAAAATATCAGGAGGGGATTGGAAAGATTTGGGAGAAAAATGCCAACTACCTGAAGACTTTTTCTCTCTCTCTTTTTCCTTAAAACAAAACTCACTTCCAATCACACTTGGGTGCCTAGGTTTGTTATGAAACCTGGAAGTGTGAATCGATTTACAAACTTTCGCTACTGTTTTCAACATTCTTTGCGGTTTGCTTGAAATTTGGCAGTTCTTTCCTTTGAGGTGTTGGAAGTTAAAACCCACCCCTCTCTTAGGAAAATGAAATATTTTAGGATATACTAAAAAAGCAGAATATTTCCCCTAAAAAGAAAAGTAGAAACTCAGAGAGACAGAAACTCTTTTTTTCTTATATGTATCCATGTATTCATAACTATGTTTTTACTTATACCTGTTATCTTGTAAGCAATTGACAAACCAAAATAAAATAAAAAATAAATAAAAACTCACCCCCCCACCCACCTTTGTTAATGGGTGGGCCATTAAGGCCTAGGCCAGAGTACTCTACATAACAAAGGCCTCTGACCATCTCACCACCTGACCTGGGAAGATTGCATCAGCCAGCACTCAGGTGAAGCCATGCGGTCCAGACAAGTCTGACAGTCAATGGGATACATTTCTTGCACAGGGACAGGAAACACTAAGGTGGGGCCCAACAAGGGTTATAAAACTGAGGGTCTCTCAGCATCTCAGCCCTTTTCTTTCTTTCTTCACCCAAGGCATGTGGTCCTGTCTGCCATTAAACGATCTTGCCAAACAGCCTCCATGTTTCCAGTGTCTTTCTTCCCCACTTGGAATTGAACCCAGAAGGCTATTTCTTCCAACAGAGGAAACCCAGGCCATCTGCTCCAAACCTTACTTTGAGGAAGCTTCAATGAAAAGCCAGCTTTCTCCAGCAAGGCCACACCTAACTGAGCACTGGAAGCTATGGCTGATCCCAAAAAAGACCGAATCATTCTTTAGCCCAGATAAGCAATGCAAAATACCATGTCTGCAGTTTTATTGGCCAGATATGAACTGTTTTCTAGTTTTTTTGAGATACAGTCAGGGGTGGGATTCTACAGGTTCGCACCTATTCACTAGAACCGGTTGTTAACCTTCTAAGCTGTTCGGAGAACCGGTTGTTAGAAGAAATTACTGGCCTAATCCTGTAAGGAAGGCAGGAAGGAAACATTCTGGTGTTGCTTACAGAAACTGCCTCTCCGTTAACCCTTATTACATTCTTGGCAGGACTAGACTTTCTGTCTCAGGAACTTCTCTGGAGTTTTTTTCTCCTCCTTTGCTGGTACTTTGCTTGTGTGGAGTGACCATTCAAGGTTACAATGACACTGAAAAAAGTGACTTATGACCATTTTTCACACTTACGACTGTTGCAGCATCGCCACAGTCATGAGAGGCCAGGCAAGGAGATGTGTGCCTCGATGTGAGTGATATTGAGTTGGCCACGCCCAGCCAATAACATGACCACCAAGCCACGCCCACCATCTAAGTCACGCCCACAGAACCGGTTGTTAAAATTTTTGAGTCCCACCCCTGGATCCAGTGAACATCAGAAGGAATTAATTGCTACTTAGCTTGTCCGGTAACTGCAGCCCAACAGTCTCGCCTCTGGCATCATTTGTACAGAACAGGCCCAATGATTTGGTCAAGTAGCCTTACAGGTTAAACATTTTTCTTTTTCCTTGGAGATAGCAGCTTGAATGATCTCTCGCAAAGCACCCTGGCTTCACTTCTGTTGTGTTTGATGTATTGCAGATTGAGGCTTATCTCCGGTTTGCACACCTTTGCCTTGGATTTGTCAATGTTTTACCTTCAGACTTGAATCACAGGGTCTGTTTTGTGGTTTAGTTCATAAGCCGAGTCTTGGGAAGAATGTTGAACAAGTCTCCAAATGTTTTGCTTGATCTGTACAGGACGCAAATTAATTTGGATTCCAGTTATCACACCTTCCCAAGTTCTCCTTTTGCAGAGGGCGGTTTTTTTTTCGTACGAATATATTGCTCCAGGAAGCTGCGACTTCATCCAGTAATGGGGTAGAGAGCGGCAGCTTATCACTTACTTTTAAGTACATCAACTATAATTTCAATTGTTTCTTATGGTTTGTAAGCCTATGTTTATAGTTGTGTATGTAATGTCAATCTAACCCAGGGGTGTCAAATTTTCAAGGCCCATGGGCCGCATCCAGCCCTCGGAGTAGTTAGATCTGGCCTGCAGGGCTGCCCTGGAAGCAGCGAAGGACCAGCCTGTGCTGCCTCAGCCAGTGCCAATGCATCCCTCCGACACTCTGTTTGCACTGGCAGAGGGCTGCAGGAGGCCATTGCAGCTGAAACGGGACTCAGGAGAGCCATATGCTCCATTTGCGCTGGCAGACAGCTTCAGGATATCAAGCTGGCCATGCCCACTCACCCTCTCCCCAAGGTCAAACACAACCCTCAGGCAGCCCTCAATGAAATCGAGCTTGACACCCCTGATCTAGCCCATACTAAATCATTTAGGAAATCATGCTCAGGCACACTTATCTTCATAGATTTTCATGCACCTACTGATAATATCAGGAACCATCGTGGGTAGCAAAGCATGCAAAGAAGATCTGAATGTCTTTTATTTATTTATTTTTGTTTGTCAATTTGTCAATTGCTTACAAGATAATAGGTATAAGTAAAAACATAGTTATGAATACATGGCTACATATAAGAAATATAAAAGAAACAATAGGACAGGGACGGTAGGCACTTTGGTGTGCTTATGCACGCCCCCTACAGACCTCTTAGGAAAGGGGTGAGGTCAACAGCAGACAATCTAAAGTTAAAGTTTTTGGGGTTTGGGGAAGAAACCACAGAGTCAGGTAGAGTATTCCAGACATTGACAACTCTGTAGCTGAAGCCATATTTCCTGCAATCAAGTTTGGTGCGGTTAACCTTGAATTTGTATCTATTGTGTGCTCTTGTGATGTTATGGTTGAAGCTGAAGTATTCATTGACAGGTAGGACATTGCAGTGTATGATTTTATATACTATACTTAGATCGGACCAAAGGCGGCATAGTTCTAGGTTTTCTAGCTCTAGAATTTCGAGTCCCGTGGCATAAGGTATTCTGCAACGAGTAGAGGAGTGGAGAACTCTTCTTGTGAAATATTTCTGGACTTTCTCAACTGTGCTAATATCAGATACATTTTTCACCCTCCCCGAGCTTCCATGTGCGCCCTGCACTTACCTGCATCCAAAATGGGCCGCATGGGCACTCTTTGGAGGGGAGAGGCAGGGTGGGTGGGGCCATCCAGGAGTGGGATTTAGGGGTTCTCCAAACTGCACAGAATCTCCGAACCCCTGAGAGCCCCCAGCAGCTCACCCCTGAGTCTCGGTAACCTCTTCAGCAGAGTTGTGGGGATGTCAGTGTTCTTCTGTTTTTTAAGGGCTTCAAGTGCAGGTGTGTCAAGTGAAGGACTTGTCAGGTGTGAGTTGCCTTGTGATGAGGAGGTTACATCAGGTTAGGGACATTGGGAAGTGAACTGCTGGTGGAGAGGTCTTGCGTGGGTTGGTTGAGGTTCAGTGCTGTGCCTGGGTGGCTGTGTGGTTGATTTGGGTTCTGAGGAGTTCGTAGCCTGGTTATAAATCGGTATGTCTGTTGATGGAATTGCTTGTGGAGGGCCAGACTTAGAAGACCTCACGAGCATGGCGGGTGGTAGCGCAGCCAATGATTTTTGTGTTGCTCCAATCGAACAGATGCTGTTTTGTGTCGCTGTGAGTACAGATTAAGGATTTGGAA
The DNA here is from genome assembly GCA_023653725.1 of Bungarus multicinctus. Lineage (NCBI taxonomy): Eukaryota > Metazoa > Chordata > Lepidosauria > Squamata > Elapidae > Bungarus > Bungarus multicinctus. Next base: position 173,537,633 of record CM042836.1, read on the forward strand.
TCAAGGCTTGACTCCGGCTGGTGTTCGTGGATCCCAATCTTTAATTGACGTGATGTTTGTCCCAGGTAGAACTGGTTGCAATGGTTACAGTTCATTTTGTAGATGACATTGTTTCTTTCATCCTTCTGTCAACTCTTAAATCATTCCTATGCCTGTTTCTGAGTTGCTGTAAGAAGGAGGGGGAGAAAGGCCCGAGGGAGCAGTGAGACAGATGAAGGCCAGAAGCACATTCCACACTTATCTTGTGGAGATTGTAGCCTAGGCTATTGGATCTTCTGCCCACAAAAATCCTTCATTGGACAGTGTGATTGATGACACCCAGCCTGTGAACGTGTTTTGTTGGAGAATCTTATTTATGACACACCTGGGGGGGAAACAGGATCATAGGTGATAGTAAATTATGTGTCTCAGGGTTGGCTTCATATGGGTTAATGCCGGACAAGTTGCTCCTAATAAATCATTTGGATTCCTTTTAAGCTTGGCTCGAGGATCATGATTTAATTAGGGCAATCATGGGAACCCTGACACTTTCGGTATCTTGTCTTTGGTTCTGGATAATTCCTGTCAGAGTGTGGCTGTGGGTTTATGGGCTATTGCTATTCCTAGGGAGTTGAGGATTTGGGCTATCATTTCCGACATCGCTTTTGTGTATGGTAGGGTTAGCTTTTGCATGGCGGTTGGCTGTGTGGTGTGTTGTGGTTTGGGTGCTGTGTGTCGGAATATGAATTTTTTGGGATAGCCGTTACGGAGAAAGACATCGAGCAGCCGTTTCTCTTCCACTTTTCTTAGAAATACTTTAGAATACTGTTTCCAGTTCTGGGCACTGCATTTCTGGAAGGACATTGACAGAGTGAAGCAGATTCACAAGAGGTCAATCAAAAAAATGACAAGGAGCCTGAAGGAAAAATTGTGAGGAATGATTAGAGACAAGGGGTAAGTTTAGCCTGGAGAAGAGAGAGATACTATGGGGAGATACTGTAGTAGCTGAAGGAGGTCATGTAGAACATGGGGCAGAATTGTTCAGAGTTATTCCAGAAGACAAGACAAGAAACAGAGGGATTAAATTACAATGAAGTATATTTAGGTTGGACGATCAGAAAACTTTCTTAAGTATAAGAGTTATACAACAATGGAACTGTCTGTCTCAGAAGCTATTTAAACAGAATCTAGTTGACTCCCTGTAGATACAATATGTTGTAGTCTAGCACTGGACAGATTTATGCTGGATGATGTCCAACATCTCACATTTATATTCTGTTATGGAGTTCTTCTGTTGTTAGGTCAGAATAGAGCTGGAAGGGATCTTGGAGGTCTTCTAGTCCAGCCCCCTCTGCTCAAGCAGGAGACCCTGCATCATTTCTGGCAAATGACTGTCCAGTCTCTTCTTAAAAACCTCCAATGATGAAGCACCCACAACTTCTAAAGTTGGAACTTCTGTTCCACTGGTTCATTGTCCTCACTGTTAAGAAGTTTCTCTTTAATTCCAGGTTGCCTCTCTTCTTGATTAATTTCCATCCATTGTTTCTTTTCTTGCTTTCTGGTGCTTTGGAAAATAAGTTGACCCCTCTTCTTTGTAGCAGCCCCTCAAAATACTGGAATACTACTACCATGTTACCCCTAGTCCTTTTCTCTAGACTGGCCATACGCAATTCCTGCAACTGTTCTTCGTATGTTTTTGTCTCTAGGCCTTTAAACATCTTAGTTGCTCTTCTCTGCCCTTTTCCCAAAGTCTCAACATCTTTTTTGTAATGTGGTGACCGAAACTGGATGCTGTATTCCATGTGTGGTCTTACATTTATAAAGCAGTGCTAATACTTCACATGATTTTGATTCTATGCTTCTGTTTATACAACCAAGGATTTTATTAACTTTTTTGGCTGCTGCCACACACTGCTAGCTCATGAACTTGAGTATTTGATTGCAAACATTGCATTACCCAACTAAGTAACATCAGTGCGAGTAAACGAGGGGTTTCCTGCCTGTTTATATGCATAGCTTGACCTACCAATACTTTCCTCCTTGGTGGTTCCTTGATTATAGTATTGTTTTATATCTGATTGTAGGTAGGGAGTCACAGATTTTATTTTCCTGGGCTCCAAGATCACCGCAGATGGGGTCTGCAGCCAAGAAATTATAAGATGCTTGCTCCTGGGGAGGAAAGCTATGGCAAATCTAGACAGCATACTAAAAAGCAGAGACATCACCCTGCTAGCAAAAATGCATATATTCAAGGCTCTGGTTTTCCCAGTTGCAACACATGGCTGTGAAAGTTGGACCATAAGGAAAGCTGAGCACCAAAGAATGGAGGCCTTTGAACTCTGGGGCTGGAGAAGACTTCTGTGAGTCCCTTGGACGGTAAGGCGATCCAACCTGTCAGTCCTAGAGGAAATCCACCCTGACTGCTCTTTAGAAGGCCAGATCCTGAAGATGAACCTCAAAAGACTTTGGCCCAGAGGTGGTATTCAGCAGGTTCTGACCAGTTCTGGAGAACCGGTAGCAGAAATTTTGAGTAGTTCAGAGAACCGTCAAATACCACCCCTGACTGGAGATTTTACAGTATCCTTCCCCTGCCACGCCCATCAAGCCACGCCCACAGAACCAGTAGTAAAAAAAAGTTGAATCCCGCCACTGCTTTGGCCACCTCATGAGAAGGAAGGATCGCAGGAGAAGAGCCTTGTCAGGCTACAGAACTTTTTCCCATTCAATTAGCAAGAATGAACTTCTGAGAACCAAACGTATCAAAAGGAATCCTTTATTGAGATGAGACAATTCATGTAGGGGCTCAAAAGCAGCGTCTGAGGTCCCTCAGGCATGCAGAGGGATGCATAAGGGAGTTTAGAACCCCTCCCCTCCTCTCAATGTATATTTAGTGAAACAAAAGCCAGGGTGTTTATTCCCCACCCCCACCTCTTCTGTAGGAATGATCTTTTTCACAGTTTCCCAAGCCTACATCTCACTGTGGAATTTTTATGGTCTTCTCATCTCCTGGCTGTGTCTCTCAGAGGTGATAGGTTCCAGCCATCCGGGATTCCTCTCTCCATTGTATCATGTGTGGGTTATACAAATTCGATATAAGATTGAATGTATACAAGTTACATCAAGAAAGGATTTATTTATCAGTCTCCCCACCCCTTTTCTTCTTCCTTGAAGAAATGACAGATACACGGATCTGACAGGCCTAATGCTAGGAACGATTGAGGGCAATAGAAGAAGAAGGGGATGGCAAAGAAGGAGGGGGCTGGGTGGAGTCACTGAAGCGGTCAGCATGAGCTTAAATGGACTCCAGAAGATGGTAAAGGACAGGTCGGCCTGGGGGAATGTTGTCCATGGGGTTGCAATGGGGCAGACACAACTTCACAACTAACAACAACATACCTGATCGTTTGCCTAGTTCTCATCCCTACTGGGACTGCTGGAGGGGATTTTCTGTAGTCTTTTTCTTAGTGTTTTTTTTTTTTTAAGTTGTGTCTTTTGATTGATTTTCTGCCATCAAGTCATTTGCAATGCCTGGCAACCACATAGATAGATTTTCTCCAAGACAACCTATCCCTAACCTGTTCTTTCAAGTCTCCCAGTGCATCCATTGCAACTGTAACTGACACACACACACACATACACCCTCCCTTGGTCATCTTGCATTCTTTTTTCCACCTTTCCCAGCCTTCTCCAGAGTGCTGGGTCTTCGCATAAGGTGTCCGAAGAAGGATAATTTGAGCCTGGACATTGGTGCCTCGAGAGAGAAATCTGTATTCAATCATCTACTTGTTTATTTGCTTGGTTGTCTATAGTATTCTCAGGAGTCTTTTTAAACATCTTTGAAGAGTATGTAAATGTCTCTTTTGAATGGTTTAGTGTGGCTTATCTCTATGAGTCTATTGATGGCTGATTGGTTTGAACATCAAGCTTCCAGGGACTCCTTAGCATTTTTTGCATTTTGCCTGGCTAGGCATTTTTTGATAAAGTTGCATGGTGTCCCCTAGAGCCATCATTGTCTTTTAATGGCCCCATAATCCCTTGCTGGGTGGAGTCTGGGCAACTTAACAGAGCTGAGTGTTTACTGGCCGGATGCCCTTCCTGTTGCCAATGTGGAACTATATTCAGCAGATATATTCTCATTGTGCCCAGAGAGAGAAATATCTGCCTCTACCTAGAATCAAACCCACAGCCTCCTGATTGTGAGGCAAGAGCGCCACCTCTAGATCACTGCACCATTCATGGGTATCCACTAGAGTACAATGCTTTGTTTCTGACCGAGGGAAATAAAATAAGACCCAGAATTTTACAAAGTTGTCACAGACTATCAAAGAAGCATTGATTATTTGGCAAAGCTGCTGTATTTTCCTTTTCCCTGTAAATCAGAAACATCTGCTGTGAGAACATGGTTGTTAGTGCTCCACATCAAAGGCCACCATGCACTATGAAAAGGAAAATGGCCACCGTTCGGCCAGCTTCAGGACTGACAGGCAGTTTTGTGTAGACTGCTCAAAAAGTCATCTTTGACCAGAATAGAACAACTTGTCACAGCCAACTCGGTGCAGGACAACTCATCGTGGGACAACTTACTGCAGGACAATTTAACCATTCTATTTAATTACTGAAAGTAAAACATATTTTAATGTTTGCCATTCATGTTTCGTTCTGTCCCTCCTTTTGCATCCTTTCTTCAAGGATTCTATTCCACTATTTCTTTGATATTAGCGTAGCTCTTAGTCCTGTGGCGAATTGGCTGTGGCAAATTGTCATAAGAAGGACTTCGGCTTGTGTATGAAATCAGAAAGGTAAATCAATAGATAAATGTAAATACAAATCAATGGGTAAATCAATAAATGATAGCTTACAAAATGGCACTTCACAATGGAAGCTCGATAGAACAGGCTTTAAATCTGGGGTCCCCAAACTTGGCAACTTTAAGACTTGTGGACTTCAACTCCCAGAATTCTGCTGGCTGGAGAATTCTGGGAGTTGAAGTCCCCAAGTCTTAAATTTGCCAACTTTGGAGACCTGCTATAAATGATCAAATTGCTCTCTTCAAAGCTTCGGAGAGTTAAAATTACTTGTATTTAGAATCTGGCTGACCTCCTCCTTCTCCTCCTCACTCTCATTATAAAATTGCTGGCTATCAACCTGCCCTGACACCATCACTGGAATAAGAGCAGTCTTCATTAGTTATTTTTAGTGTCACCGCACAGCATGACAACCCCAATTTCACCCCTACTCGTAGGCAGCATATGATGGAGCCGCCTCATTCCCAGACTGAGAATTAATGCAGCCTTCCCTGCTCTTTTCGCTTTCCCAGATGATGTGCCAGATACAAAGACAGATGGTATTGAAGAGATTCGGGCCTGCGCATCATTAGGATATTTTTCTAGCATCACAGACGGCTCTTCAATCCCTGCTTTTGAGTTCAGTGCATTTTTAATTGTGGGAGAGGTTCAGAAGCGTTATTCAGCCGGTTCTGACCAGTTCTGGAGAACCAGTAGCAAGAATTTTGAGTAGTTCGGAGAACCGGAAAATCCCACGTCTAACTGGCCCTGACAACACCATCTCTTCTCTGATTCCCGTTGAGTCCCAGCTGATTGGCTGGGTCTTCTCTTGTTGCCCTGCACAGGAGAACAGAGCTGGAAAGCAGGCCAGTGGGGTGGGGAGGGAATGGAGATTTTACAATATCTTCCCCTGCCCACCAAGCCATGCCCAGCAAGCCAAGCCACACCACGCCGACCAAGCCACGCCCACAGGACCAGTAGTAAAAAAATTGGAATCCCGCCACTGGAAGGAAGACAGGAATGAAAGGAGAAGGAAGAGAGGAACAAAGGGGGAAGGAAGAGAGGAACGAAGGGAAGGAAGCAGAGGTGGGATTCATTAGGTTCTGACCAGTTCTGGAGAACTGGTAGCGGACATTTTGAGTAGTGCGGAGAACTGGTAAATCCCACCTCTGAGTGGCCCCGCCTCCATCTATTCTCCACCTACCACTGAGTCCCAGCTGATCGGCTGGGTCTCATTTGGTTGCCCTGCACAGGAGAACGGAACTGGAAAGCAGGTTAGTGGGGGAGGGAAGGGAAGGGGGATTTTGCACCTTCCCTTGTAACCTTCCCTGCCACATCCACCAAGCCACACCCACCAAGCCATGCCACGCCCACCAAGCCACGCCCACAGAACTGGTAGTAAAAAAAATTGAATTCCACCACTGGAGAGGTTGTGACATTCTCAAACTGAATCCAGACCACGAAGGGAGAAGAAAGCAGGAAACTTTGGAAAACAAGCTGTTCCATTGATTGATCATCATTAATCACCATTAATTATAAGCTATTGTAGTTTGTGGACCCTATTAGATAAAGCATGGAGTGGTGTGGTGGCTAGAGGTGGAGCTCTTGCCTCACAATCAGGAGGCTGTGAGTTTGATCTGAGATAGAGGTAGATATTTCTCTCTTTGGGCACAATGAGAATCTATCTGCTGAACAAAACTCCGCATTGGTGACAGGAAGGGCATCCGGCCAGTAAAACACACTGTTAGCTCCATTCAGTTGCCCAGACTCCACCCCACAAAGGATTATGGAGTCATTGAAGGAAGAATTAGATAAACTATGCTTAGACAATTATATTCTGCCTTAGTGGGAAAATCTAAGCAGCTTTTCATTATCAGCTTTTTAGCCAACTTTGCCTGCATTCCGCAAGGTGGACTTTTGGATATTTAATTGATTTTAATTTCAAAATTCTGAGCAATGCCATGCTGGCTGAAGAATTCTGGGAATCGGTCCATACTTCTGGAGAATACCTCATTTGGAGAAGATTGACTTCACCTTTGAAGATTAACTAAAATTTCCTCCTAACATAAACCACAATTTTCACGGGAATTACTTTCTACCTGCGTGCTGATCTCATGAACTCATTCATGGGTTCTGACCACCGAGTCGTCTTCCTAGAGAGGACACTTTGCTTCCTTTCCACCCTTCTACCGAATAATTACAACAATATGCAGAAATAATCAGATCAGATGTGTTCTGCCACTTAGTGTTGCATTAAAGACAAAGGAAGCTAATGGTTTGAAAATAATTAGGAAGGAAAGATGAGAAAGAAGACACACGGCTCCTGCTGAGAAAAAGAGGAACTTAAAGGCTGCAGGCAAGAACAGTTTTTGTTCACTCACCTGACGATCAATAATGAATGGCAACGGATGACATGCAGCAGTGACACCAACACTGACACTCCAGAGACAATCCATTTTTGCTTTTTATCAGCACCGGTACAAAGCAGAAAAGAATTCATTTTCTGGTCTTTATTTCTGGTCCCTATTTTTCCCAAAAGGCCGATTATCATCTCCTTTTAATGACCCCATAATCCCCTGCTTGGAATCTGGGCAACTGAATGGAACTGAGTGTTTATATATATGTTTTCTTAAGTTTTCGCGGGTATTTATATGTATGGTATTCAGCTTTGTTTGGGTATTTTCCCACGTCATTATAGTTGTGCTTTTAAAGTTGTAGCGATGTTTCGGCAGAATCTCATCTGCCATCATCAGGCTGGTGTATTGTGTTCATCTGTGAGTCGGGCTTTCACAGACGCTTCTGTTTTAAAGTTGGTACTAGCCTACCGCTGTGTTAGAATGGTTTTTTCTTCATCCTGATTGGTTGGGAGTCTCGGTCTGTGTTTATTGGTCTTGGAGTCTGCTGTGTTCTGCTTGATTGGTGTTTCTAATGTCTTCTGTCTGTTTTGTAGTGTTTTTGTGTCTTGATTGGCTGGCAACATTGTGTTTCCTATATTGAAGGCTTTTAGTGCATCTTGGCTTCGGGTAAACGGACAGCTATCGTTTATTAGGAAGCTAGGTTTCATCTGGGTGGCTGGCTGGGGTGTGTTTGAGCTGGAGGTATCAGGGGGGTCTGTTTGTGCCCAGGTGTTTTTGCTTGGCTTGTGGTGTGGAGATTTGTTTGTTTCTGAGTGCAGGCTTCCAGATAATTGACAGTCTGGTGGAGTCATCTCTTCTATTCATGCTTTCAGGTCGTTTTTCAATCTCTATGGCTTCTCTGATAATTCTGTAGCTGGGGTTTTGGTGCCATTGAAGTCGATGCTGTGACCTGTGGCTTTCACGTGTTGCACTAGTGAGGAAGTGTGTTCCAGCTTTTTTACTGCATTTTTGTGTTCATCCAGGCGGGTCCTTATTTTTCTATTGGTCTGTCCGATGTATGTGGCAGGGCATGATGTGCAGGGGACTTCATATATGCCTTGGTTTTCCAGGTCAATTTTATCTTTGGGGTTTCTTCGGATGGCTGCTATTTTTCTGTCTGTTTAAGGCAGCCTTGATGTGATGCCTGTGTAGTATCTTACTGATTTTGTCTGTAGTATCTCTTATGTAGGGCAGGACAGCAGTTCCATAGGTCTGTTCATCTTCTAGGTCTCCATTATGTCTCAGTGTGTTTTTCTGGATCAGGCCTGTGATTTTGCTTTTGTGGAAACCATTGGCTGTCAGTACTTTAGTCAGGATGCATAGTTCAGTCTTTATGTGTGTGTTGTCTGCCAGGTGTTTGGTCTGGCAATTAGGGTTTTGGCCACGGAGTTTATCTGTGCTGGGTGGTGGTGGAATTGGGCGTTGAGGTAGCGGTTGGTGCGTGTTTTCTTCTGGTATATGGTGTGTCCTAGTGTGCCATCTGTTTTTTTGTAGATTAGTACATCTAGGAAAGAGAGAGAGGGAGGGAGAGAGAGAGAGAGAGAAAGAAATATCTGCCTCTACCTAGGATTGAACTCTCAGCCTCCTGATTATGATTCTCCTGAAGCAGAAAATAATTCATTTTCTATTTCTGGCCCCTATTTTTTCAAAAAGGCCTATCACACTCATTTATTATATATGACATAGAATTTTTCCAGTATTGGCTCAATGAATGACTAGAGACAATAGAGTTTAATTTATCCAATGATGGGCAATCTGATCTAGATTGGTTCCACTTGGATTTGATTTTATTTTCTCTAAGTTTGTGGTGGATCAGTTCCTGCTTGTTTATACGTACAAAAATGTGTAAATGTGCATTATTTCCTAGTGTACATATTTAAGATTATCCTTTCTTTTGCATGTGCTTTTATTAAAGCGTATATTGATTTTCCAACAACGTTACTACCCCTAACATACCTGGGATACCTTTTCTCATATGCTCATACCTTGGCCTGTTTTTGTTTTAGGTTGTAACCAATATCACAGAGTCCAGAAAAAAAGAGAATCTTGGCAGAGAAAAATGATTTAGAACTACATTGTACAGGTAGTCCTTAACTTATGATCACAGTTTAGCCCAAAATGTATGTTGCTAAGTGAGAAAGTTGTTAAGTCAGTTTTGCACCATTTTGTACTGACCTAGGCAGGCCTCCCCAACAGCACAAAGCTGAGTCCTCATCCTGATAAACCTCCTTTATTTGATTTACAATGAATTTCCTCTCCAACAAAGTCCTGGCCAACAGTCTTTCAAGATAGTTTCCAATTACAAACCTTTATCAAGCTTGGAGCTTGGCCAGGCCGATATCTTTCAGACGCCACAATACTTGGCAAGCATCCCGGAAGGAACTAATTGTCTCCTGCAAAGCCCCACTCCCCTTTCTCTCTTCTTTTATTCCCTATGGGAGGGGCCATTCACCATCCACTTGAGCCTTTACTCACAAGTCAACCCTTGTTCCTCAGCTGTTTCCTTCATCTGGCAATTCTGCGCATGCGCACACTGGGAACAGGCTCCAGCTGTTCTTCTGCCTCACTGATGTCTGACTCCAAAGACAGCTGATAACTGTCAGAGGGCCCTGGCCTCATCTCTGCCTCCGATGCAGAGCCCTCGTCAGAGCCTTCCCCAGACTCCAGGACTGGCCCATGTTCCTCCCCAATCTCCTTGCTGTCTGAATCTGGGCCACAACACATTTACAACTTTTCTTGACACCATTGTGAAATGAATCACTGCAGTTGTTAAATTAGTCACACCATTGTTAAGTAAATCTGGTTTCCCCATTGACTTTCTCAGGAGATCACAAAAGGGGTTCACATAACCCTGGGACATCGTGACCATCATAAATATGAGGCTTGCCTTCAGAAATTGTGGACAGTCAAAATGGTATGGGGTTTTCTGCTTGAGGTTCCTTCTAGCTCTATTCTGATTGATTGATTGGTTGATTGATTGATTGATTGATTAATTGATTGATTGATAAATCAGACAAGTAGCATCTTCTGCTTACCCAATTATTGGCAAAAAGTCCAAACAGAGTTCTAATATATTAACATTTTTTTAACATATATAAACATTTCACATCTCAATTCTCAACCAAATCTCATTTAAAACGTGTAAAACATCCAGATATCCTAATCTGTTTCTTTAGTGATCAAATCTTTAAGATGACAATTTATGATAGAATCAAAGAATAATAAAATGGAGTAGAATATATTCTATACATATGATTATAGTATATCATATTATAGGGGGCCCAATGGCTCAGCAGTTAAGACATGAGCTAGTCAGTTGGAAAGTCGAGAACCCGGATTCAAGACTCAAACTCCGCGCGATGGGGTAAACTCCGTTCCTTGCTCCAGCTCCTGCCAACCTAGCAATTCAGAAGTACACAAATGCAAGTAGATAAATAGGTATTGCTTAGGTGAGAAAAGTTATTTTCTTGGGGTCCCTCGGTTGAGAATCGGAGGTGAGCACTGGCCCTTTGAGTCAGTCATGACTGGACAAGGGAAATATTTTAAATCTTTAATATCATATTATAATATTTCATAGTATAGATCGTCATCATCCTCATTTAACTACCCCATAATCCCTTGTGGGGTGGAGTTTGGGCAACTGATTAGAGCTAAGGGTTTACTGGCTGGATGCCCTTCCTGTTGCCAATGCGGAGTTTTGTTCAGCTGATATATTCTCATCATGCCCAGAGAGAGAAATATCTGCCTCTACCTAGGATGGAACTCACAGCTTCCTGATTGTGAGGCGAGAGCTCCACCTCTCGGCCACTGCACTACTCATGTTTCATAGAATAGATAAAAAGGGCAAATTAATTTTGACATTTCCTTCTTCCTGATTTAAATAAACACAAGACCAGCAAACACTCAACGGTGCTTGGACAGAAGTTGTTCACCAGAGACACCTGCTTCTCTGAATTACCGTTTCATCAACCAAATGAATCTGTTCTCTTTGAATGTTGGCTTTTGAAGAAAGGTTTCAGTTCTGATAAGTTGTTGTTTTGATTTTTTTTTCAATTAAAAGTTGATAGTAAAAAAATCAAAACGGCACACCCAGGGGTTGCGTTTTATTCAAAAACTTTGGGAAATTCAGTTCTCAGTCTGTCCCTCACTCCTCTTTGATGCTGCCTGAAGTAGCTGCTGTCCTTCCAGGGTAGATGTTTGTTCTGACCCAAACCTTGTTCCAAGTAAAGAAACACCAAACAGAGATAAAAGCAAAACCTTTTAATGCTTCTCTGCAAATTCCGTTCCTTCGCGGTTAAAAGGCTGTTTCAAATTAATTGTCTCTGATAAAAACGAGCCTTGCCATGGTTGTGCAAGGCTGCCAAGAACTCTAGATAAAGTTACTAAGAAATATTTCAAACAAAAAGAATCTCCAAACTCCAACCAAGATAGCCGAATGTCCACAAGGCTCGAGTGCAAAAACTTCTTTGCTTCCTGCAAATAACTCCGGTTTCTCAGCTGGCTTTTACCTCTTAAGGGAGGGGCCATTACCTTGCAACCTTACTCTCGAGTCGCCTGTGCTGCTGCAGCTGCTCTTTCCTCCGAGCAGCCCTGCACGCATGCACACACTGAGCACAGGCTCCTCGGGGGCTTCTTCATCACTGCTGCCAATCTCCACAATCTCCGAAGACAGCACTCCACTCCCTGATGGTCCTGGCCTCATCCCTGCCTCACACACAGGCCCCTCATCTGAGTCCTCACTCTCTGAGACCTCAGCCATCCACACCTGCTGCTGGTGAACCACAACAATGCTGCTCCAGAGACTCTAAATGGCTTGTGAAAGAAAAATAAAATTAAATGACAGAAATTATATATCGGAAATATCTAAGCATATTAAGCCCAATAGACCGATTCACTGGAGGTAAAGTAACCAGGGGTGGGCTGCTGGGGTTCACAGGAGTTCAGGAGAGCGCCTAGCTAAGATTCTGTGCAGTTCGGAGAACCTCCAAATCCCAACCTTGGCTGGCCCCGCCCACACTGCCCCTCCTCTCTCAGGAGTCCCCTCCCGGAGGCTCGAGAAAAGCCCGGGGAGAGCAAAAATGCCCCCCATGGTGCAGGAGGCCAATTAGGCCACGTCCACTGTGGCCACACCCACCCAGCAACCAGGCAGAGAACCCTTTGCTAAAATTTTTGAAGCCTACCCCTGAGAGTAACTTTCCACCTCTGCTCCAAATGCCCTCCAGAAAAGCTATGATTTCAATCCTTTTTAAGAGGGGAAGGCAGTCCAATATTATTTAGGGGGGTCTGTTTAGGGGAGAGGGGCCATTACGACAACTCACTGCAGCCAACTTGCCAGAATCAACTCAATTCACCAGGTGCAACCGCCGTGGGCCATCTTACCGTGGGGCAAGAGTTACACTAATGTCGAAGAAATAACAGATTAACAGAGTTGGAAGGGACCTTGTAGGTCATCTAGTCCAACCCCCTCCATCCAAGCAGGAGACCCTACATCATTTCTGACAGATGGCAATCTAGTCTCTTCTTGAAAGCCTCCAGTGATGAAGCTCCCACAACTTTTGAAGGCAACTTCTGTTCCATCAGTTGATTGTTCACCCTGTCAGAAAACGTCTCCTTATTTCCAGGTTGAATCTTTCCTTGGTCAGTTTCTATCCATTATTTGTTGTCTGGCCTTCAAGAAAGGATGCCAAAGGAAGGGACAAAATGAAATGTGAATGACAAAAAATTAAAATATATTTTTAAATCATTTGAAACAATTAAATCGAATAAGTAAATTTTTCATGCAGTGAGTTATCCCTCTGGTGAATTTGGCAATGGCAAGCTAGTTGCAACAAGTTGTCCCATTCCACCCAGGAAGTCTTGGCAGCTGGAGGTTCTCCACAAGCCTTCTGTCTCTAGTCTCGAAAGAGGGCCATGTGTGTCAACTTTGAAACAGACCAGGCCTGTCGCAGCCATCTTTCCGCTTCTCGGGTTGCCACACCATATGGGAAGGGGGAGAAACTTGGAATGCAGACCAAACGAAACAAGCAAGAAAAGCCAAAAGCACACATGCAGACTGGGTGAAACCAGGCTTACTGGCAGGAACTGGGAGAGGATCTTGGAGTCTTAGTGGACAACTGGTTGAATAGGAGCCAGCCGTGTGCAGCAGCAGCAGCCAAAAAAGCCAATGCATGAGTAGATGAATAGAGAAATAAGTTAAGATTGTTATAAAGATAATAGATGTAAGAGATAATGGCTTATAAAGAAAATATTATTATTGTTATATTGGTAAGAAAAATATTAATTATAATTGTTAGCACAAGATATATGTACCCAGTTGACACACTGTTTAAATGAAAGATGAATTTTTGTAAATATAAAATGATTTTTTTTTTTAAAAAAAAAGCCAATATTAACAGAGGGATATAATCAAGATCAAGTGAGGCACTAACACCACTCTATAAAGCCTTAGTAAGGCCACACCTAGAGTACTGCATCCAGTTTTGGTCACCACACTATAATAAAGATGTTAAGACTCTGGAAAAAGTGCAGAGAAGAGCAACCTGGATGATTAGAAGACTGGAGGCTAAAACCAGTATGCTACCGGTTCGTTCTGGTTTAGCTGAATCAGTAGTAAAAATAACTACCAATATGGCCAAACCGGTTCCTCCGACAATCAGCTGAGAGGATAAAAGAAGCGAGAAGCACATGGATGGGTGGGAGGGTCACCCCTAGTTTTTTGTTTCTTCATCCTCTCAGCTGATTATTGCATTAGGGGCATGTGCGTATGCGTGGTAGGGGCGCAATCACCCACCAAACCAGTAGCGATTAAGGTAGGAACCCATAACTGGCTATATATATATAAAGAATGGTTGCGGGAACTGGGCATGGCTAATCTAGTGAAGAGAAGGACCAGGGGAGACAGGAGAGCAGTCTTCCAATATCTGAAGGGCTGTCAGAGAGAGGAGGGGGTCAAGCTATTTTCCAAGGCACCCGAAGGCCAGACAGGGAACAATGGATGGAAACTGATCAAGGGAAGATTCAACCTACTATCCCATGGGAACCAAGGTCATCCCAATTGGTGCTGGCCAGAGACTGGAAGAGGTTACCAAGGAGACATCAGAACAAGAGGTGGTATTCAGCAGGTTCTGACCAGTTCTGGAGAACCGGTAGCAGAAATTTTGAGTAGTTCAGAGAACCAGTGGTAACCTTCCCCCAGGAATGGGGAGGGAATGGAGATTTTACAGTATCCTTCCCCTGCCACATCCACCAAGCCACACCCGCAGAACCAGTAGTAAAATTTTTTGAATCCCACCACTGATCAGAACACCTAATTGGACAGTATGACCTGTGACAATAGGGGAAGGAGTTATCTATTCTTTAACTATACTGAAAGCACGCCGGGAATTAGTCAGGCTTTGTTTTCATTTGGGCCGAAATGATGTACTCAATAAATCAATTCTTTGAGAAAATAAAAAGGCTCAGAGTTGCTGAATTGGTTGGGTTCATTAGTTCAGAGGGGGTATTCAGCCACTTCAGATCGGGTCTAGAGAAGTAGAAGTAGAAATTTTGAGTAGTTCGGAGAACCGGCAAATCCCATCTCTGACTGGCCCTGCCAACCCCATCTCTTCTCTGCCTCCCCTTGAGTGCCAACTGATTGGCTGGATCTCCTTTGGTTGCCCTGCACAGGAGAACAGAGCTGGAAAGCAGGTCAGTGGGGTGGGGAGGGAAGGGGGATTTTGCAGGAACCTTCCCCTGCCATGCCCACCAAACCATGCCCACCAAGCCACACCCGCAGAACCAGTAGTAAGAAAAATTGAATCCCACCACTGCATTAGTTGCAACCTTGAGTCCATGTTTATATCACCTGATCGTGCCAGAAAATCCTTGTGAAAAGGCTCCTTCTCCACCAAGGCGCTCTCGGTGTTGAAAAGAGCATCCCCTTCTGTATAAATTAAATATTAATCAAAGGGGCCACTTCTGCACACGGCCCATTTTAGAAAGTTGCACTGCCATCCATTCCACTCCTGGTCTGGCATGCTTTTATCGATTTTTAAATAAGAGAACCGATATGAAAATTGGCTCTTATTGCCCAATTAAATGGAGTGGATCTACTCTTGCCTGCTCACTTTCCAGCCCTCAAGCTCTTTGGAACTAGATTACAATTTAAACCATTGATTATTGCATCTGATGGCCAGCAAACCTTGATTATTCTGTTTGGCAAAAATGACAAACCCCCTTCTTCCCCTGTCCCCCCTCAAAACTGTGTTCAGGACTCAAAAAGCCAAAATGAGTCTGATAAACTCTTTTCTGGGAGGCACGTGGGCCAGTTGTTGAAAGAGGCTGAGCAAAGAAGCAGTAATTTATGCGATTAAAGCAAGAAAGATGGAGCTTCGTCCGCTAATGCAGTGCCGTACATTATCAGGCCAAGCTGTTAAGAGAGTTGGTTGTTATCATTTGCCTCTTAATGTCTTATTGCTAAGAGGTTTATGAGATATTAGGCAACAAAATGTTAATAAACTTTATGGGCAGTGTTCCAGGAAGGACTGGGGTTTAGGCACACTGACACGGCTGCGTTAGCCTGATTAAAGGAGAGCTTAAAATCGTTTCCTTCGGGCTGGCCCTGCATGCATTCTCGGAGGTTCGCCGAGCAGGAGAACATTTCCGAAGTGTGTGGGATTCAATTTGCATGGTTTTATTGCACATGGAGGTGAGCATGCTACTGAGGGCAAATCTTCTGTATATCACGATGCTCTACTTTGGCTTATTGTGCCAGAGAAGTACATTAGCATCTCTGACTTAAATGGGAATCAACAAATAGTTCTAAATCAGACAGATTTAAATTGCTGCAGAGAAACCTTTTTTTTAAAAAAAAGAGCCTGTCACATATTTATAACCCTTAAAACTGGTTCACCAATAAGTTCAGCCTCCCTCCAAAAGGTCCAGCTTCTGGTTTGAAATTGCGGAGGTGGCAGTTTCTAAAGGAAGAGCATAAACAGACTCCTGGTCTTCTTAAATTGGAAGGTTACTGTGAGGTCACCTAGTCCAACCCTCTATTCTATGAAGAAATCAAATTTATAGGTTTTCTGGTGCGTTACCCATCTTAGCCAATTCTGTCAAATCCAAATTTGATAAGTATTGCCTTCCCAAAGTATTAATATAACTGTCAAAGAAAACAAAGCCCAGAGTTCAATCTTCTGTCCGATTTCATAAGGAGATAATTATTGATGAAGATTCTTTGAATTCAAGTTGCAAATCAATTCCCCTTGTATCTCGTTCCATAGGGAAGCCATCCAAGGATAGTGGTAAGGAAAGCATGACTCTTCAAACAATTTGCATTTCAAAAAGAGTTTTTACTGAGACAGTGAATTGCAGAGCAGTCAGGAGGAAATCTGTGCCAAAGCGTTAGGCTAACTTTTCCCCTTCAACTGCCACCCCAATGCCCCATGTCCACGAGCAGCCTGATTAGATTAGATTAACAGAGTTGGAAGGGACCTTGTATTTATTTATTTATTTATTTATTTATTTATTTATTTATTTATTTATTTATTTATTTATTTATTTATTTATTCAATTTATATACTGCCCTTCTCCCGAAGGACTTAGGGCGGTGCACAGCCAACTAAAACAATACATATAAAAAAATTAAAACAGAATTAAATATGGGCTGCTCCCAGATCTAAAACCCCCAATACTAAAACCATAATTAAAACCCAATTTAAAATCAATTTAAAATCAGTCCAGGCTGGCCTGCTCAAAGAGCCAGGTCTTCAAATCACGCCTGAACACCCTCAAGTCAGTGGTCGTTCTCAACTCTGGGGGGATCCCATTCCAGAGAGCAGGTGCCCCCACAGAGAAGGCCCTATTCCTTGGGGTCACCAGGCGGCACATAGATGCCGTCGGGACCCGAAGGAGGCCCTCCCTGTGGGAGCGCACAGGTAGGTGGGAGACTACCGGCAGAACGCGGTCTTGCAGATAGCCTGGTCCAATGCCATGGAGCACTTTAAAGGTCAAAACCAGCACCTTAAAGTGAACCCGGAAGGCCACCGGCAACCAATGCAGCTCGCGCAGGAGAGGCGTCACATGGGAGTTTCTTGACGCCCCCATAACCACCCGCACAGCCACATTTTGTACCAGTTGAAGCCTCCCCACAGGGAGCCCCATGTAGAGGGCATTACAGTAATCCAGGCAGGAGGTGACCAGGGCATGAGTGCGTAAGGCGTCCCAATCGAGAAAGGGCCACAACTGGCGCATCAGGCGAACCTGATGAAAAGTCCCCCTGGAGACGACCGTAATATGATCTTTCAATGACAGCCGTCCATCCAGGAGGACGCCTAGATTGCGAGCCCTCTCTGTGGGGGCTAAGATCTCACCCCCAATAGCCAGCGACGGAGTCAGCTGACCATATCGGGATACCGGAAACCACAGCCACTCAGTCTTGGAAGGGTTGGGCTGGAGCCTGTTCCCGCCCATCCAATTCTGCACGGCCTCCAGGCACAGGGACCTGACCTCCACAGCATCGTTGGGGTGGTTTGGGGTAGAGATGTAGACCTGAGTGTCATCCGCATAAAGATGACATTTTACCCCAAAACCACGGATGATCTCCCCCAGCGGCTTCACATAAATGTTGAACAAGAGAGGGGAGAGGACCGACCCCTGAGGCACCCCACAAACGAGGGGCTTAGGGGTGGACCTCTCCCCCCCCGTCAACACAAATTGCAAGCGGTCAGAGAGGAAGGAGGAGAACCACCGCAAGACAGTACCTCCAGTTCCCAATCCCTCCAACCACTGCAATAAGATACTATGATTGATAGTATCAAAAGCCACCGAGAGATCTAATAGGACCAGGACAGAGGAGTAACCTCTGTCATGGGCCCTCCAGAGATCATCAACCAACGCTACCAATGCCGTTTCAGTACAACCCCGTGCCCAAGCAGCAGACCCTACGTCATTTTCTGACTGATGGCAGTCCAGTCTCTTCTTGAAAGCTTCCAGTGATTAAACTCCCACAGATCCCGAAGGCAACTTCTGTCCCATTGGTTGCTTGCTCTCCCTGTCAGAAATTTCCTCCTTATTTCCAGGTTGAATCTCTCTTGGATCAGTTTCCATCCATTATTCCTTGTCTGGCCTTCAGATGCCTTGGAAAATAGCTTGACCCCCTCCTCCTCTCTGTGGCAGCCCCTCATATATTGGAAGACTGCTATCCTGGCTCCCCTGGTCCTTCTCTTCCCTAGACTAGCCAGGTCCAGTTCCTGCAACTGTTCATCATATATTTTAGTCTCCAGTCTGCTAATAATCTTGGTTGTTCTTCTTTGCACTCTTTCTAGAGTCTTGACATCTTTTTTTATAGTGTGGTGACCAAAACCGGATGCAGTACTCTAACCAATAAAATGATACAAAGGTCTTTTGAAAACCCCAAAGTTGGATGATGAGATGAGGTCTTCCATGCCATGACCTTGGTTACAAGCTAGAACCAGTTGAGAGGGAGTCTGTGCCGATGACTCATCCTCCCTCCCTAAACTAAAATTCTAGTAAGGCCACACCTGGAATATTGCAACCAATTTTGGTCACCATATTACAAAAATAAAATGTTGAGACTTTGGAAAAAGTTCAGAGAAGAGCAATTAAGATGATCAAAGGCCTGGAGACTAAACCATATGAAGAACGGCTGCAAGATTTGGGTCTGGCTAGTCTAAAGAAAAGAAGAATTAGAGGCAACATGGTAGAAGTCTTCCAGTATTTGAGGGGCTGCCACAAAAAAGGAGTCAAATTATTCTCCAAAGCACCGGAGGGCAGGATTTCCTGTATTAGGATATGAATCCTACCCCAATATTTCTTTGCTTTATGTCTACCATAGATGATAACATTTATGGAAATTTACATTTCCAACATTTAATTGAAATTCCTTTATACATTCTGGATAACACTAACTTGTTTAGTGTTAAATACCATCATCGTCGATGCATCATCTTATAAAATTTTTCCTTTGTAATTGGTAGTCTTCTATATTCATTCCCCCCCACCCTTCCTTTTCCTGACAGAACATTTGCCCTTCTGTAGGAGTCATTACAATATCCATTCTCCAGGATTTTGAAAGATAATGCAGAAGGGTTCAATCAGATAATCAGTTAATACTTCCAGGGCACTATAGTGCAGCTTATCTGATTTAAACTCCTTCAGAAATGATATTCCTTGAACTGTGCATTTCCGTTGGGGCTGTGCAAAGCTTTGGCTGATTCGATTTGATGAAACTTCAGTCAAAATGCCCCATCAAAGCAAATTTGTCTCATGGGCCTGGCCTACCTGGGCTGCCTCTAATCAACTAATCAACATGGAGCATTCCTAGCAAACCGCCACTGTACCAGTAAAGGAGAATATTGGTAGCTCAGGGTTGAAATGAGGGGTCCTTGGTGATCTCTGTGCTTGGTAGCACTGACAATGTTACCTAGTTGGATCATGAAACATCTGCAAGAAAAAAAGCAAGCTCAGAGAGCACCACAGACCCTATAGTCCTTCTTCTCCTCTTCACCACAAACCCATTCGTAGCACTGATGATGTTACCTAGTTGGGTCATGAAATGTCTGCAAGAAAACAAGCAACTTCAGAGAGTACCAAGGACCACACAACCCTCCTCCTCCTCCTCTTCGTCCTCCTCCTCTTCCTCCTCCTAAAAAAACCCATCCCTTCTAGCACTGATGATGTTAGCTAGTTGGGTAATGAAATGTCTGCAAGAAAACCCCCAATCTCAGAGACCACCAAGGACCCCTCAAACCTCCACTGTGGTCCCATCAGTTCTTGCCAAGGATGGGGGGGGGGGCTGGTCTGTGTCCCGAGAAATGAAAGGGGGGTACAGCTGGCCTACCTGCTAAGTCAGCCATCTGAGCTTCCCAGAAACCCAGCAAAATACAAGCTTGTTGCAACCCCGGAAAGGAAGATGGAAGCTTTTGAAATGTGTACAGGCAGTCCTCGACTTATGATCGCAACTGAGCTCAGAATTTACGTTGCTGAGAAATTTATTGTGAGTTTTGCCTCATTTTGTGACCTTTCTTGCCATGGTTGTTAAGTGAATCGCTGCCGTTGTTAAATGGGTATGGCGGTTGTTAAAAGGAAATCTGGCATCCCTACCGACTTTTGTCAGAAGGTCGCAAAGCGGAATCACGTGACTCTGGGACACTGCAACCGGCATAAATACGAGCCAGAGGCCAAGCATGTGAATTTTGATCAGGTAACCAGGGAGACGCTACAAGGGTTGTAAGTATCAGTCTGGAACGCACATTACATGTCTGATATTAATACAATTGAGAAAGTCCAGAAATATTTTACGAGAAGAATCCTCCACTCCTCTACTCGTAGCAGAATACCTTATGCCACCAGATTTGAAATTTTAGACCTAGACAACCTAGAACTATGCTGCCTTCGGTTTGATCTAAATATAGTACATAAAATTATATATTGCAATGTCCTACCTATCAATGAATACTTCAGCTTTAACCAAACAATACAAGAGAACAACATAGATACAAACTCAAGGTTAATCGCACCAAACTTGATTGCAAGAAATACGAGTTCAGCAACAGAGTAGTCAGAGTCTGGAATACTCTACCTGACTGTGGTTTCTTCCCCAAACCCCAAAAACCTTAGACTGTCTACTATTGACCTCATCCCCTTCCTAAGAGGCCTGTAGGGGGCATGCATAAGTGCACCAATCCCTGTCCTATTGTTTCTTTTTTTTCTTATTCATATCCATTTCATGTACTTATAACCATGTTTATATTTATACCTGTTATCTAATAATTGTTTGACAAAATAAATAAAATAAAATAAATAAACATGCGGATGTGCAGAAGGCAGAGGAGAGGAGAGCAGGGGAAATCTATGGGCTGGTCCTTGGGACGGAAGAGCCACCCCACCCTAGCTCTGGGATAAAAGGCAGGGGGGCAGCGATGAATAGATGTGGCAGACTACTATTCATCTCCCAGCCGGACAGACTTGTAAGCTTGCAGTGAGAGAGGAACTTTTTGCCGGGTCTGCTAGCGCTCCTAAGAAAGGAATCATTGATTTAACTACAGAGGGTTTGTTTTGTTTGGGGAGCCTGATCAGAACGTCACTTTTTTCAGTGCCTTGTAACTTGGAACAGTCACTAAACAAACTTGTTGTAAGTCGAGAACTATTTTTAAAACCTGGAGTAGGATATTTTCTGCTTTTTTTCAGCCAGATTCCCTGTGGGCTCTTTGCTGTTTGGAAGTTATTGTGCTGTCCTTTCCTCATCTTTGTTATCTCTGCCCTGAAGGAAGATACGGGGGATGTTTTGAAAAAAATATTGTGGAAACTTGTCAACCATCCCTGCTATTTTCATCTTGTTCAGCTAACGAGTAGAGCCGCTTCAGGCATTTTCAGCCTCCCCCAATTGCGTGTGTAGAGAATACTTTTCTCCAAATTGAATTGTGAATCTCAAAGTGAATCAAATTGATTTCACAACAGGCACTTGAATTATATCGTGCCCTCCGTAAATCTTGAGTTAGTTGCTTGATTGGAATCCAGAAAGATTTCTGAGAATTAGTTTCTCTCCATCTTAATGTGAGACGTTTTATATCCAAATATGAAGAGAAGAGAGGAGAGGAGAGGAGAGGAGAGGAGAAGAGAAGAGAAGAGAAGAGAAGAGAAGAGAAGAGAAGAGAAGAGAAGAGAAGAGAAGAGAAGAGAAGAGAAGAGAAGAGAAGAGAAGAGAAGAGAAGAGAAGAGAAGAGAATGGAATAGATTATGGAATGGAATAGAATAGAATTCAAAATAGAACAGAAATAGAATAGAAATAGAAATCAATAAAATAATAGAATAGAATAGAATGAAAGATAGAAAGAATAGAAAGAATGAAAGAAATAATAGAATAGAATAGAAAATAGAATAGAATAGAAAGAATGAAAGAATAGAATAGAATGGAATGGAATGGAATGGAATAGAATAGAAATCAATAAAATATTTGAACAGAATAGAATAGGAGTTGGAAGGAGTCTTGAAGGTCTTCTAGTCCAACGCCCTGCTTAGGCAGGAAACCCTATACCACTTCAGACAAATGGTTATCCAATTTCTTCTAAAAATCTTCCACTGTTGGAGCATTTACAACTTCTGGAGGCAAGTCGTTCCACTGATTAATTGTTCTCATTGTCAGGAAATTCTTCCTTAGTTTCAGGTTGCTTCTCTCCTTGATTAGTTTCCATCTGTTCTTGTCCTGCCCTCTGGTGCTTTGGAGAATAGCTTGATTCCCTCTTCTTTGTAGCAACCCCTGAGATATTGGAACACTGCTATCACATCACCCCTAGTCATTCTTTTCATCAAACTGGGCATACCCAATTCCCAGCAACTGTTCTTTATATATTTTAGCCTCCAGCCCCCTAATCATCTTTTTCCTTTTTCTCTGCATTCGTTCTAGAGTCTCAACATCTTTTGTACAATCATGGTGACCAAAACTGGATGCAGTAGCGCAAGTGTGGCCTTATCAAGGCATTATAAAGTGGTATTAACACTTCATGTGATCTTATTCCTTCTCTTAAAATATTAACGGTGCTTTACAGCCCTTTCTAAGAGGTTTATAGAATCATCCTATGGCCCCCAACAATCTGGGTCCTCATTTTACAGACCTTGAAAGGAGAGAAGGCTCAATCAATAATGAGCCAGTGAGGATCGAATTGTTGGCAGTTGGTAGAGTTAGCCTGCAATACTGCATTCTAACCATTGTGTAAAGGAAGGAAGGGAAGGAAGGGAAGGAGAGGAAAGGAGAGGAAAGGAGAGGAGAGGAGGGCAATAGCAATAACACTTAAGACTTTTATCACTTCACAATCCTTTCCAGCCCTCTCTAAGCAATTTACAGAGTCAGCCTATTGCCTCCAACAATCTGGGTCGTTTTACCCACCTCAGAAGGATGGAAGGCTAAGTATTCAGTTTTCATTTTAAAGGAGAAAACCTCATCCTTGAATTTATTCCACTTCACTGGCAAAGAGTCCTATGTGCCCCTCAATTACCAGGCTACTCCCCAGCTCAGGGGGGTTGCTCAGGATACTTACTACCTGGAGAAGGTACCTTTACATTCTTCCTGCAATCATCTGCTTATTCAACAAGGAACAGTGAGTTTATCATTTCCAACAGGAATCCACAGCTCCCCGAACAAATCCAATGAAATCTGCAGCCATATGAGATGTGGACCCATCGTAACTCTTTTCTTCATTTTGAACGTTGCAGCTATAGTCTTGTCCCTATTTGCTCTAATGAGTTTAATAGATTCAAATGTAACTTGATTGGATGTTTGACTTGCATTATTAACCCAGCTGAATTGCAACTACTTCCACCCATGCACCGAGAAAGCCTTTTTCCAAATCAATTCAGACATCCACGTCAAATTGGTCTTTGTTCAATTATTGGATTTAAATAGGCAAATCAAATACGATGATTTTTCCCCCAAATTGATTTAAATTGTTGGGCTAATTTTCTGAATCCAGGATTTGTACTTACCTATCTATCGCCAACCTCTGCCACCCAGAAGTTTTTTTTTAACATTATGACAAGTGGCACAAAAAGTATGCTTATTATGTTTTTCCCATCTTGAAATTTTACAAAATGCTTTTCTTTAACAAACATGAGTTATATAGAAATTTCGAGGAAATGAGCACACCACCTGCAAGCTGCCTGAAACTCTAGAAAAAGTGCAGAGAAGAGCAACCAGGATGATGTGGGGATTGGAGGCTAAAACATACTATGAACAGTTGCAGGAACTGGGCCTGGCTAGTCTAGGGAAGAGAAGGGCCAGGGGAGGCATGACAGTAGTCTTCTAATATTTGAGGGGCTGCCACAGAGAGGAGGAAGGGGTCAAGCTATTTTCCAAAGCACCCGAAGGCCAGACAAGGAACAATGGATGGAAGCTGAACGAGGAGAGATTCAACATAGAAATAAGGAGAAATTTTCTGACAGGGAGAACAATCAACTGATGGAACAGAAGTTGCCTTTAGAAGTTATGGGAGCTTCACCCCTGGAAGCTTTCAAGAAGAGACTGGACTGCCATATGTCAGAAATGGTGTAGGGTCTCCTGCTTGAGCAGGGGGTTTGACCAGAAGATCTCCAAGGTCCCTTCCAGCTCTATTTTGATTGACTTGTCCAATCTCACACTATTTTCATTCTCAGGGACTGGCAAACCCTCCCCAAGGAAGCTGTTTTATGAGAGCACTCCTGACATGCTCTAAACATGTAAAGGGGTGTCACTCAGCATGTTCCATCATATCAAACCAAGATCTGGAAGATGCATTTGGATAATATGCTGTGCTATGTCGTGTTATTAGTCGATGGTTCAATAAAACGTAGGCAATGAATAATTCAGAGTGTTGTGTGATTGTAGACAAACTATAGTCTTCTTAGATCTAAGAGGTCACCTAAATCCATTTGGTTCTTGATGGAAAACCACCTGAGTTCTCTTGCAGCTAGGATGGGATAACTCGCTGTGGCCAACTTGCCACAAGACCACAAGTTGTCCTTGGTGAGTTGTTCTTGGTGAGTTGGCCGTGGCGAGTTGTCCTTGTTGAGTTGTCCTTGGCAAGTTGGCCATGGTAAGTTGTCTTTGGTGATGAGCTGTCCTTGGTGAGTTGGTGAGTTGGCCAGATGGCTGTGGTGAGTTGTCCTTGGTGAGTTGGCCAGTTGGCCGTGGTGAGTTGTCCTTGGTGAGTTGGCCACAGTGAATTGCCATAGAGCCCTTCCAGGACCACCCATCACAGACTAAAAATGGCAGCAGAGAAGCTGTCGTCCTTGAATCATCCAAGACATAAGGAGCAATGCAGGGTCCATAAGGGGAAATTCAAAACACCAATTCAACCTGTTTTACACAGCAAGCACTCAGCAAGCCTTTGCTGAAATTTTGCCTGCTTAGTAACTTTGGCTGTTGTGGTGTTATGTATCTAATCTTCATTGGAATTTGTAGCAGTGATTGACTCTTGAGAGAATCAATGGAAGAATAGGCTGTATTTTGTATCTCAGGCTGCCATCGATCCTTCCCAGCCTGTGAAATGCCATGGGAGGAAGGATGAATATAAACTAGAAAGCTATAATGCTGTATTCTTAGTGCAGCCAATTCCTCTGAATTACTGACCAGGGAAGATGGATGTTGTAGTGGAATTCATCTCTAAAGGCCCAGATTAAAGAAGGTATTTCTTTTATCCTATTTTCTGTTATGGTTATTATTTTTTATTCCATGATCTTCAGCTTTCTGGGATTAAAGAAGAAAGACAATCCACCTTTTAACAAGCCTGACATTATTAAAGTTAATGTTACAGGAATGCTTATTTTAATTGCTATCTTTCCATATAGTATTCCTAAGAAAAAGAGGTTTTTATATATCAACTTCCCTCTTAAAAGAATACAGAGAAGAGGCATATAACGTGAACCTGATGCACTCATACTGTCCCTTCTAAGTAAATTTGTAGTCATCTATAAAATCATTATTTCCCTCAGAGCTTTGCTGCCTCTTTTTTTAAAGTGCCAATTCCTATTAATATGCAAATCCATCTATCTGAGCATTAATTTTCTCCCTCCCTTTCCCCACTTAGGTTGAAGTTGCAGTTGCGGTAAGCAAAGTTGTGAAAAGCCACAAATATTCTGTGCAGAAGGGGCAAAGCATTCTGGGGTTATGGGACTCCAAATTCTGCCGTAAAAAAATTCACCCTTTTTTTTGGTGGATGTGGGAGAATTAAAAATGTGTGGGGAGTTGCACAAGGGGATCAAAAACAATCAAGAGTCAGGGTGACAGATGCAACTCCCTATAATCCAACCCAAAGTTCTTTTTTAGGTGTGTTGCATACGTGATGCATGTAAAAAAGGGGGCAGGACTTCATAGTTGGACATCCCTGCACACAAGTGTGAAACTTCCAACCAATCTAATACTTCCTAAGAAATCATTTTCAACAATCATCCCCCAAGTATGTGAAAATATTCCCCTCATTTCCAATGAAATCACCCTGTAACCTTTAGATAAGATATTAAAAAATGCAGCATTGCCCTGGATAAAATAAGAGTTTTAAAAATATTTTATTTGTAAAGTTTGCAAGCCGTCCTCAGATAGAGAGATAGAGATGATAGATAGAAAGATGATAAATAGATAGATAGATAGATAGATAGATAGATAGATAGATAGATAGATAGATAGATGATAGATGGATGGATGGATGGATGGATGGATGGATGGATGGATGGATGGATGGATGGATGGATGGATGGGCTCAGCCAACCTCATTGTACACATGTTGTATTCTGACAATAAAGGTAATAAAAATAATATAGATATACATATATAGCAACAGACAATCTTGCTAAGATATGTATATTAGCCAAAATAATTGCAAAGATTTGTATATGAGGAAAATACCAGTACAAAAGGGATTATATAGAGATGAAAATGCACAGAAATGGACTATAAATCAGATTTTAAATCATAAAAAATGAAACCAATGATCTGTTGGTTTCTGGAGATTCAGATTAACAGAGTTGGAAGGGACCTTGTAGATTGTAGGAATCAAGACTCAGGACCACATGGAGATGAGACAAGCTGCTTTCTTTATTATCAGGTTGAGAATAAGAAGAGCTGTCTGCTCTCTTGCCAGAGTTCGTTCTATCTCTCTATATCCATGGTAGCATACCAGTGGTTAATTTATACACTATACATCTATTTAGACAACCTTTGTTACTGTCTGCTTAAGCAGTTTATACATTCATTTCCAGTTAGGATTAACTTTTAATTAAGATTAACATAAGCTTCAGTTCCTGCCTTTGTTCCGTCCTATCTAGGTGTTAAGGTCTTGTTTCCTCCAGGTAAACATGCAAATGTTTCCCCCAAGTAAACATGCAAACGTTGCACTTTGCATGGAATGTTCTTTGTCTGAGGTTTGCCATCCAAGAGAAGAATATCCTGAAAGCACAATGTCTACAGTAGATCATCTAGTCCAACCCCTCCTCCCCTACCCAAGCAGGAGACCCTACACCATTTCTAACCAATGACAGTCCAGTCTCCTCTTGAAAGCTGCCAGTGATGAAGCTCCCACAACTTTCTGAAGGCAACTTCTGTTCCACGAGTTGATTGTTCTCTCACTGTCAGAAAATCTCTCCTTATTTCCAGGTTGAATCTCTCCTGGATCGGTTTCCATCCATCGTTCCTCTTAGCAAAAGGAGAAGGTAAGATATTTGTTGGCTTCACGTCTTGAATCTGGAAGCAACCTGGAGGCATCTGGAACACCAGGGGCCTCATCACCCTGCACCATTGAGGGGCAGGGGGTTCTTTAGGCACCCCTTTTTCCTTCTTTTAAAACTCAGCCAGCCCGCTCCACAAAGCAAACCTTAATAATTTTGGGACTACCCAGCCCAGAAATGCATCTGCTATCCCACGTACGATGTTCTGCTCTCCCTTTTTAACCCAAGGATGGCTTTTAGCTGCCCTGATGAACACGGATACCTTATTTTCCCCCTTTTCTTTGCCAAAAGGACAACGAAGGGCTAGGTTAGACCAGCTCAAGATGGAGCCAGCATTGCTGTATTTCCTCGCATTTCTCATTCCGTTTGATGAAAGCGAATTTGCTTTTGAGGTTCCTTTCAAAGGGAAACAGCATTTCCGAGAAATGCTCGCAAGTAAAATATGATATTCTTGCACCGTTTAATGAATGCAAGAATACGTAAGGAGCTCACGTCCAGCCTTTCTCCATATGTTTCCTCTCCCCAACAATCTGCAGCCCTTCCCCCACTCCCATTTCATCTCTGGAGGAATCTAACTGGGATCATTCCACACACAGAGGCCTCCCCAACCGTCCCCCCATTACAAAAAAGCAGGATTCCTGGCACAGCTCAGAAAGCCCTGCCTTTGAAAAACAGTTAATCAAAATAGAGCTGGAAGGGACCTTGGAGGTCTTCTAGTCTAGCCCCCTGCTCAAGCAGGAGAGCTATATCATTTCAGACAAGTTGTTGTGGCCCGCCGACGGCTGGCGGAGCTGGCAACAGAGGAACCTGGGCCAGTCCTGGAGGTTGAGGAAGGCTCGGACCAGGGTTTGTGTCAGAGGCAGAGATGGAGCCAGGGCAGGCTGGCAGTCATCAGCTGCCTTCGGGCTCGGACAGCAGTGAGGGGGAGCTTCTGGAGCTGGTTCCTAGCCTGTGCATGCGCAGAGCTGCCCAAAAGAAAAGAACAATTACGAACACAGGGTTGACGTGGGAGTAAGGCCACAGGTGGACAGTGAGTGGCCCCTCCCAAAGAAGAGCAAAAGGGGAGGGAGCTTTTGCAGGAAACAATTTGCTCATTGTAACAGTGTGAAGACCTGCCTGTGCATCTCAGAGACGCTGTGCTGAGACCTTCCTGGTCAGCACTGTGTTTGGAAATAGTTACTTGGCAGCTCTCCAGGCTAGATAAGGTCTGTGCTCCTAAGTAGACCCTTGAAAGACTGTTTGCCAGGCCTTTGGCTGAAGGTAAATGCAAGAAATTCACCTTCGTTTAATAAAAGGGATTTTCCTGGGACAAAAAGTCTGCTTAGTGTTTTTTGGGGAAGCCAAGATCAGAATACTGTCCTGTCTCTTCTTAAAACATCCAGTGTTGAAGCACCCACACCTTCTGAAGGCATACCATTCCACTGGTTAATTGTTCTCACTGTCAGGGTTAATTCCTAACCCTAACACTAATTCCTCTTCACCCTGCCCTTCAACCAACGAAGCAGTTCATCTAGGCCAATGGAGAGCCGCATGTGTGTTTCGAGAACCGCTCTGGTCTCCATCCAGCTCTCATGCCCCTTCCCTTTTCCCCATCTCCGCTTCATACATGTTTATTGCCTCTTTGCTCTCCTTCCTCTCCCCCCTAACATTTGCTGGCAAGATGGCAGCAAGGCGCCAAGCCAACGATATAAGATTAAGAGAGTTGGAGGGATCTTATAGGTCATCTAGTCCAACCCCCTCCCCCACCCAAGCAGGAGACCCTACACCATTTCTGACAGAGGGTAGTTCAGTCTCTTCTTGAAAGTCTCAAGTGATGAAGCTCCCACAACTTCTGAAGGCAACTTCTGTTCCATGGGTTGATTGTTCTCACTGTCAGAAAATTCCTCCTTATTTCCAGGTTGAATCTCTCCTTGATTAGTTTCCACCCATTATTATTCCTTGTCTGGCCTTCGGGTGCTTTGTGAAATAGCTTGACCCCCTCCTCTCTGTGGCAGCCCCTCAGGTATTGGAAGACCGCTATCCTGTCTCCTCTGGTTCTTCTGTTCCCTAGACTAGCCAGGCCCAGTTCCTGCAGCCATTCATCGTATGTTTGAGCCTCCAGTCCCCTAATCATCCTGGTTGCTCTTCTCTGCATCTTCTCAACATCTTTTTTATAGTGTGGTGACCAAAGCTGGATGCAGGATTCTTACTAAGGCTTTATAGAGTAGTGTTAGTACCTTATGTGATCTCGATTGTATCCCTCTGTTAATACAATTTAGGGTTGCATCAGCTTTTTTGGCTGCTTTTTGGGGGGGCTTTCTTCCACTGAACTTGCATTATATCAACTCTTACTTGGTGCAGAGTTCTGGAGGAATTGCTGTTTTGCACCACTTTGGATGATCTGAAGGAAAAGGTAACAGGCCATCAATCTAAATACCAAACTTGTTAGCAGTGAACGAATGAGGGAGGGACAAAAGGGACAAATGGCTCAGATTGTGTTACTGCAATTGCTTTCTTGTTCATATGAGCTTCCAATACTGGAAACTCTTGTGCCCGGGAAGAATGCTTTAGTTTAGAGAAAAGGCCAGGGAGCTTCAAGATGCGTTCTGCATCAATATTGTTAAAAGAAAGGAGAATGGGCAGGAATGGGGGTTTGTTTTAGTTAAGCTTTCAGGTACGAATTGGCGTTGACAAAAACATAATCAACCTTGAAATCTGGTCTCTCTGTGTGTGTGTGTTTTCTAAGAGGCTGTTGCAATTGTTGATTACTGTTCGAATCAAGAATGGATAAAACAATCTGAACAAGTATTGGGTGGGAAAAATTGGGGAATGGGGATGGGGAAAGAGAAATGGGGAAGGAGTGGAATGGAATAGGGATAGGAATAGAATAGAATAGAATAGAATAGAATGGAATGGAATGGAATGGAATGGAATGGAATAGAATAGAATAGAATAGAATAGAATAGAATAGAATAGAATAGAATAGAATAGAATAGAATAGAATAGAATAGAATAGAATGAAAGATAGAAAGAAAGAATAGAAAGAATGAAAGAAATAATAGAATAGAAAATAGAATAGAATGGAATATACAGGTGAGACTCAAAAAATTAGAATATCGTGCAAAAGTTCATTTATTTCAGTAATGCAACTTAAAAGGTGAAACTAATATATGAGATAGACTCATTACATGCAAAGCAAGATAGTTCAAGCCGTGATTTGTCATAATCGAGATGATTATGGCTTACAGCTCATGAAAACCCCAAATCCACAATCTCAGAAAATTAGAATATTGTGAAAAGGTTCACTATTCTAGGCTCAAAGTGTCCCTAATCAGCTAATTAATCCATAGCACCTGCAAAGGGTTCCTAAATCTTTAAATGGTCTCTCAGTTTGATTCATTAGGAATCACAATCATGGGAAAGACTGCTGACCTGACAGTTGTGCAGAAAACCATCATTGACACCCTCCATAAGGAGGGAAAGCCTCAAAAGATAATTGCAAAAGAAGTTGGATGTTCCCAAAGTGCTGTATCAAAGCATATTACTAGAAAGTTATGTGGAAGGGAAAAGTGTGGAAGAAAAAGGTGCACAAGCAGCAGGGATGACCGCAGCCTGGAGAGGATTGTCAGGAAAAGGCCATTCAAAAGTGTTGGGGACTTTCACAAGGAGTGGACTGAGGCTGGAGTCAGGGCATCAAGAGCCACCACACACAGATGGATCCTGGACATGGGCTTCAAATGTCGTATTCCTCTTGTCAAGCCGCTCCTGAACAACAAACTATGTCAGAAGCGTCTTACCTGGGCTAAAGAAAAACAGACCTGGTCTGTTGCTCAGTGGTCCAAAGTCCTCTTTTCTGATGAGAGCAACTTTTGCATCTCATTTGGAAACCAAGGACCCAGAGTCTAGAGGAAGAATGGAGAGGAACACACTGCAAGATGCTTGAAGTCCAGGGTGAAGTTTCCACAGTCTGTGTTGATTTGGGGAGCCATGTCATCTGCTGGTGTTGGTCCACTGTGCTTCATTAAGTCCAGAGTCAAAGGAGCCGTCTACCAGGAGATTTTGGAGCACTTCATGCTTCCTTCCGCAGATGAGCTTTATGGGGATGCTGACTTCATTTTCCAGCAGGACTTGGCACCTGCCCACACTGCCAAAAACACCAAAACCTGGTTCAATTACTGTGCTTGATTGGCCAGCAAACTCGCCTGACCTGAACCCCATAGAGAATCTATGGGGCATTGCCAAGAGAAGGATGAGAGACATGAGACCGAACAATGCAGAAGAGCTGAAGGCCGCTATTGAAGCATCCTGGTCTTCCATAGCACCTCAGCAGTGCCACAGGCTGATAGCTTCCATGCCACGCCGCACTGAGGTAGTAATTGCTGCAAAAGGGGCCCAAACCAAGTACTAAGTACATATGCATGCTTATACTTTTCAGAGGTCCGATATTGTTCTATGTACAATCCTTGTTTTATTGATTGCATGCAATATTCTAATTTTCTGCGATTGTGGATTTGGGGTTTTCATGAGCTGTAAGCTATAATCATCACAATTATGACAAATCACGGCTTGAACTATCTTGCTTTGCATGTAATGTATCTATCTCATATATTAGTTTCAACCTTTTAAGTTGCATTACTGAAATAAATGAACTTTTTGCACGATATTCTAATTTTTCGAGTCTCATCTGTAATAGAAAGAAAGAATAGAATAGAAATGTTGAAGGAACCTTGGAGGTCTTCTAGTCCAGCCCCTTGCACAAACAGGAGAGCCTATACTATTTCAGACCAATGGGTGTCCTGTCTCTTCTTAAAAACCTCCAGTGATGAAGCACCTACAACTTTCTGAAGGCAACTTCTGTTCCACTGATTAATTGCTCTCATTGTTAGGAAGTTTCTTCTCTCCTTGATTAGTTTCCATCCACTGTTTCTTGTCCTAACTTCAGGTACGTTGGATAATAATTTGAGCCCCTCTTCTTTGTGGCAGCCCCTCAAATACTAGAAGACTGCTATTATGTCCCTCTAGTTCTTCTCTTTATTAGACTCACTAGACACACCCAATTCCTGCAAAGGTTCTTATGTTTTATCCTCCAGTCCCCTAATCAACTTTCTTGCTCTTCTCTGCACTCTTTCTAGAGTCCCAACAACTTTTTTGTATCGTGGTAACCAAGTGTGAACTCACCAATGCAATAAAGTGATTGTTAAGCCAAACCAAAGTGCACAAACATTACAACATCGGGAGACTCAACTTTTGAAGGTGGACACATGTATGACATCTCACCAGATTTTTCT
The DNA here is from genome assembly GCA_023653725.1 of Bungarus multicinctus. NCBI lineage: Eukaryota > Metazoa > Chordata > Lepidosauria > Squamata > Elapidae > Bungarus > Bungarus multicinctus. The sequence goes on from CM042836.1 coordinate 173,570,249, forward strand.
TGATATACAGGAACATGCTCTGTGTTGCTATGGGCTCAGGGTGTCACATAGCAAATTGAAGTCTCTTCAAGGTACTTATCTGCAAGATCTGGACATACTGAAGGGTATGTCTGATCTTGTTTAGCAGTCTAAATGAGATCATTGATTGATTTAGATGCATATTCTGCCCATTTCCCCCCAAACACCAACCCTGTGAGGTAGGAGGGAGGAAGAGGGAGAGAGAGAGAGAGATGGGGAGGGAGGGAGGGAGGGAAAGAAAGTGGGAGAAAGGGAGGGAGGAAGACAGGGGGAAGGAGGGAGAGAAAAAGGAGGGAGAGAGGGAGGGAGGGAGAGAAAGAGATGGAGGAAGGGAGAGGGAGGGAGAGAAAAAGAGAGAGGGAGAGAGACAGAGGCAGAGAGAGGAAGAGAAAGAGACAGAGGGAGGGAGGGAGAGGGGGAGAGAAAAAGGGAGAGGGAGGAAGGGAGGGAGCGGGAGGGAGGGGGAGAGAAAAAGGGAGAGGGAGGAAGGGAGGGAGCGAGAGGGAGGGGGAGAGGAAGGGAGGGAGAGAAAGAGAGAAGAGGAGAGAGGGAGAGAAAGAGACGGAGGGAGGGAGAAAGAGAAAGGGGGCAAGAGGAAGAGGGAGAGGGAGATGGGGAGAGAGGGAGGGAAGGAGGGAAAGAGTGAGAGAAAGGGAGGGACAGAGAGAGCGGGAGGGAGGGAGGGAGAGAAAGAGACGGAGGGAGGGAGAAAGAGAGAGGGGGCAAGAGGGAGAGGGAGAGAGACAGAGAGAGATTCAGAGTCACCCAGACGGCACCCCTGGGCTCTCCTCCCGGGTTTCCCTAGTGCCAGCCTGCAGGAACTTCCAGGGTCTGGGAGACGCCAGCAAGAAACTGGACTTTCCCTGCGGAAAGCCAACTTTTGTTCCGCTTCCGAGAGACGGAGCAGCAAAGGAGGCAGTGGTCTCACTTGCTTTGCCCTTCCCGCAGCTGCCTTCCAGGGAAGAGAATTTCCACCCGGGAAGAAGCGAAGAGATGGCGAGTCCATCCGCTACGCTTCTTCTGCCACTTCTGCCCCACTTTGGAAGCAGCTCCCGAAAGCCGAACCTCCGTCAAGTCAGCAGCCGCCTTGCAAAAGCTAAGCTGGGTTGTTTTCCTCGCGGGGGAAACCTTTGCATGAAAAAACAACAACGGGGTAGCGGGGTGGGGGTGGAGGGGGGGCACGGGGACTTGTTCTACAGATGCCGTAGTACCTCCATTTCCCCATTAGAGGGCACTCTTGCTTTTAAAGCCTCTGCCTTTCAGTTCCGCAGGAGGGGAAACCTCTTTACAAGGCTGCAAAACGGGGGCCAGGCCATCCCTCTGAATCCACTCCTGGAACAGATCTGGAGCAGAGAGTGCAGATCTGCATATCTCTGCATCCCTCTTCCCCCATTTCTGGAACAGATCCAGAACCAGATCGGCATCTTTCGGCCTATTTCCCTAATTTTTGGAACGGATCTGGAACATGGAATCCAGATTGGCATCTTTCGCTAACTTCTGGAACAGATCTGGAACAGGGAATGCAGATCTCCCCCCCCCCCCAAATTTCTGGAACAGAGAATCCAGATCACATCTTCCCCTAACTTCTGGAACAGATCTGGAGCAGGAAATGCAGATTTACATGTTTTTGCATTCCCCCTCCCCCTCCAAGTTTCTGGAACAGATCCAGAACCTGATCGGCATCTTTCTGCCTCTTTCCCTAACTTCCTACGTTTTCATTCGGTCAGAAGGATCTGCAATGAATTCTGCTTGGGATGCTGCTGTAATTCCTGCAGGGTTGTTCTGCCTTGTGAAATGTTCGGAGTTTTTTGTTGTTGGTGGTCTTTTTCTTTGGAAATCAAAACATCCAGCCAAGTTTTGCCCACCGAATTTCAAAACCCCACTGAGAATGCCCAGTTCTTGCTTCAGCTGGACTCCATCTAGCTGAGAGATTTCTTGGCATTTCAAAGATGTTCACAATTTCACAATTTCCCCCAAGAATTTAGTACAGCGGGAAGTCGGTTCATATATAGATGTGCATAATCTGATTTATCTACATTTAATGGCCTGTTGTTAAACATGTGAAATGATGCCGTTAAACAGCACTTTTTTTCAATTATTTTTTAAAAAGTTAAAATACAAAATATAGGTACAAATTCAAAATTCCAAAAATTAAAAAAAAGAACAAAGAAAAAAATACAAAACAAACAAGACGTTTTTAAAAGTGCATTAAGAAAACATACACATATTATCCCCTCTAGCTGAATACAGATTACTGTCATCATAGATCAATCACAGATTCAAACTTGAAGTATCACTTGCTGGAAAATAGCAGCTTGTCTGGTCTGAGGATGTTTGCAGATATATACAAATGAATAAAACTTACACCAACAGGAGCAGCAGGAGCAGACAGTTGCTAGCACTTTCACTAACCTGGTTATAAATACATTGTGTGAACACACAGCCCCGGATATGGGTTCATACAACAGTTTTAACCTGCTAATTAAATTATTTCCTTAGCTTGCCCAGTGCACAGAACCACAAATTCCTCAAAAGGGGTAGAATTTTAATGGTATTCTACGCGACTCAGACCAAAGTTAAAACTAACTGAATTCCATGTGTGAAATCAAAGTCACTAGATGTCATGCCCCTGTTGGAGCCTGAATCCAAGGAGGAAGATGAACAGCTGACACAGGGCGTGGGAGTGTGGCTCCGTTGGCTGTGGAGGAAACTGGGGAAGGGCAAAGTCCGGCTGGGCAGAGCAGGGAAGAGGTAGAACAAGGGAGAGGGAGTTCAGAGGAAGACCCAGGCCCACCCCCTCTTCATCCTAGGGCACACAGGGGGGAACAGAGAAGGGAGCAACATGGGTTGCGTGGCTTACAGGAGAGGAAAGGGCCCTGATTCCCTTCATTAGCCAACCTGGGAATAAGAGTTTAAAAGAAATGCATGCTGAGTGCAGCAGCTGCTGGGAACAAACCGTTAGTTGATCTTGTGTTGACTTTGCTTATCTGTCTTCCTGGCATCTTCCCAACCATATTGAGTTATTGCCATGCCTTCACATCTGGAATTCTTTCTCCTGCCCTGCCGGACTAATTACCTCATTTTGCCTTGATTGGTCTTATAGTTACAGTTTGTGTTGACCACATTTTGGACTTGATTCTCTGCAGCCAAAGGTTGTTCCTGGGAGAGTTTTTCTCCAGCCAGAAGGTAACCAGGACATTGGGGGCAAAGTTGGAGCTAATAAAGGGACTCTTATTACTTATCTGACTGTGGCCTTTATGCCGTGCCCCAGGTCATCACACTGGATCACTCACTGAGCAGGTTGTGTGAACTCACCAGAATGTTGTTCTGATCCATCCTCAATGCTTTTTGTTGTTGTGCTGCTGAGCTCCCAAAGAGACAAAAAAATGGGGCATTCTAACTGGATTACAGAGGCAAATGACTAATCCAATCAAGGCAGCAAGCCCTTGGGGTATTTATTTCAGTATTAAACTCAATTTATGTGATGTTCTCCCCACTTTTCCATTATGCTTGTGATTTTATAGCAGAGTACAGCTGCAGTTGCCATCTGCACTGGCACTAAAACTCTTTCGTTCACACGCCCTTTCGGAGGCTGCATTAATAGAGGGACAGAATCAAGATCACGTGAAATCTTAGTAGCACTTTGCAAAGTCTTAATATGGCCAAACTTGGAATGCTGCATCCAGTTTTGTTCACCACAACATAAAAAAGATCTTGAGACTTTGGAAAGCATGCAGAGAAGAGCAACAAAGATGATTAGGGGGCTAGAGGCTCAAACATAGGAAGAATGGTTGCAGGAATCAGTTATGTATGTTGGGTATACATTTCCAAAAACATTTTCATGGTCATATGAGCATGAGATCACAGAGTGCTCTTACTTTCCCACCAAAGTGATATCTATTTATCTACTCACATTCTGCTTTCAAACTGCTTGGTTGGCAGGAGCTGGGGCAATTAACCGTGTCTCATGGTGCTCAGGTCTCGAACCTGGGCTGCCATTTTACCAGCTGACAAGTACTGCATTTTAACCACTGAGCCCCTGCGCTGCCCCTTTGCTCACTAAATGAACATAATCATCTGCAGAAGAGTCTCTAAAGAAGACTGCCCTCATATTCTTCCACTGGTTCGCTCTTTGCTTGGAGGGTTTGAGGTGTAA